>CM029361.1:26539574-26699787 GCA_017140985.1 Hormaphis cornu
ATCAAATTATCGACAGCACGCCACAGAACATAATAATATTCTGTGAACACGCCACAAAAACAACAACAATTGATAACACGATAATGTCATGACCACAGATAATAGAAGAATGGATAGGCCCAAGGTGGATTTAAGAACAGCCGATCACAGAATAAACGAAATTAATAAATTAGTACTTATTAATAAGTGGATAATACTTACTACTCAAACATAGGTATCTTTTTGGATATTAATGCTTGTTACGACTCACGGCTACCATGAGCGTTTGACCACAATTATTACGATTTCGATTATTCGATTTCGTCGCATAGTGGGGGAAAATCGGGCAACGAGCTCCCGCGGCCGTCAGTCGCGATGCGCGAAAGCGGTGTATTCTACTTTGAGACAAAGTATACTTCTCGTTCAAACGTCCAATCCACAATTCTTACAACTAAATCTACCTTGATTGACCGTAAGTTGTGCCATCCAAGTCTGATAAGTGAAAAACACGGACTAAACTCGCACAAACTGATTTAACACGAACTTGTTGATAGCCAATTTGTTGAACGAAAACCTCTCAGCGCGGCAATACATGTCTCGTGCGGTCGTTGAAGATGATAAAGTTTACGATTAGGAATTTCTAAAACTTTTTATAAAGCCTCTTGAAACATAGGCAATTAATTTTCGAGTTCGTTTTGTAACTTCGAAGTATTGAACTGATGTAAGAATTCAAAGTCACCTGTAACAACAAAATTTAAAAATTTATAATAAATAAATTGGAATGGCTAAATATCTTATCTCACGACGTGTTATTGCCTTAGATAATGTACAATCAAAATTATCTAACTTTTGCATAGACCACAGACTATTTAAAAATAGTCTGTGCTCAGACCTTATACACAGAGTAAATCAAATTTCATTACTCTGTGCCTCATACTTATAACACAGTTTGAAAAAAATATTAAAAATTAGAATGATACATTCTTTTGATACAAATGCATAAACAGACTTAATAGGTATTCAGACTTCTCAATAAGGTATTTGACAAAGTTAATCAGGAATTCTTCTTAAAAAACTACAATTATTTGTATTTCTGGTTCTTCACATAATTGGTTTTAATAATTACGCTCCGAACGGTTTCAAATAATAAAATATCTTAATTTTACCTCTTATCAGTTTTATGCTCTGTCAGGTGTTCCCAAAGATGACCTATCCTGACAACTTTACTATTTAATATTTTTATGAACAATTTTCCAAATGTTATTACTTGTTTTACAATTTTAATATGCTCCTCTTTGCTGATGACACCAAACTTAGAAAAGCTAAATAAGATACAATTAATCTACAGTTTTCGATAACCGTTGTATACGGGTGGTGTTGTAGTACAAATTATTTATTTTTAAATATTCATAAATGTAAATTTATGTATTTTTGATTCAAAATTCAAAATTTTTTTTAATTAAAAGTTTTTCTTCATTCGGAAATAATAAAAAACAAAACTTTTTGTAGTTTGGGGATTATTAAATGCATTTGTAGTAGGTTTTCATTGATCAAATTCTGATATAAATCCATTTTTGTTTTCTCGTTGATTTTAGTTTAGAGTATTGTCCTCTTATCTGGATAAATTAGTTTTTATGTTTTATATCTTTTAAATTTAGTATTCTAAGACCTATCTATGGCACATATAAATGTATAATGTTGTATCACTTCTTGACCGTTGTTGTATGCTTTTACTTTCAAAATTTCTTCATAAATTAATTGTAGGTTCAATCGATTGTCAAGAAATGCTTAACAGCCTAATAATACTAGAGATTCTAAAACTATTTTACCCAATATTTTCAAATAAGAATTATATTTTTTAAACTCCTCTGAAAACCTTATGGTTGCTGGTAATAATAATGTTCTTGATTATATTTAATATTTAATATTGTCTTTGTTTTGTTTTTCTTTATATTTTCATAATTCTATGTATTATATAAATATTTTATTCTTCCGTTTTTATTTCAAAGCATTCTCATTGTATACTTACTAAACGTTATAAATACTAGCACTAATTTAATGTGCAATTCTTGTTATTTGCCATACAAAATGTTTGTATTATTATGTTACAGGACTTATATCCGTTTATATTGAATAAATAAATGAAAAAAATCATATAAAAATATATTAAAATACTTTAAATCGGTAAATTTTTAAATATATGCAAGTAATAAAAAACATTGTATAGTTGTTGGGAAGTTAGGAAAACACATAATATAAAATGACATTAATTTTTTTAAATTTTTTACAGTGAATTTAATTTGCCAGTTAAATGGTTATTAGTATGCAAGAGCTACTGCTGTTATATGCTGTGTTCTGTTGCCCAAATAGAAGTACCATACATGTAAACAACACTGATTACCAAACCATACGTGAACACCTTATAAAACCCATTTTGAAGAGAAAACTCTCATGACTTTAGTCTTGAAAATGTTTTAAATCAGTTTCTTTTAGCATACAAATAATATTTTATAGGAAGAAACAATATTTTAGGGTGTAATTTGTTGTAAAATTATTACCATAAAATTAAGTCATCTTCTTGAACATTAAACTATATTAAAATCAATTTATGTAAAGAAATTACTTCATTGTGTACTACGAAATTCTAAAATTTAAAAATTGAAGTTGTGAGTTTTTCCCTCAATATGATTGTTTTAAGATAGTATATTTTACCACTTGTTCATGCTCCTTAAGGGGCCTGGAGTTGCCTATTTTTAAGGGACAAAATTTAGGCAATTTCTACCACTTCAATGCATTGAAATAGACAAAATTGACTGTGTAAAAAAAATTGTAAAATTATCTGATCTCAATATTTTTATTTACCTTTAAAAATTAAGACCGCATTGGACTTAAATTTTTTACTTTATTGATAACCCCCACAGACAAAAATTGAATTAAAAAATAAACTTTATTCAAACTGTTATTATTAATTAAAAATCTAGTATTTAAAAATAAAAATACAATGCAAACTGTAAGAAGTTATTTTTCAGTAAAAAAAAAAATATTGAAATCGGAACATTCTACAAGGCTTGAGTGCTTTCTTTGTGGAGAACATTTTTGAAATTCATAAATTACTAAGGATTTTTGCACTTTTTTTTCTGAACTTGTAATAATTGGCAATATAACGTTTATCCATAAATTTGTTTTGAAATAGTTAAAGTACTAAATTTAATTACAACATATTTGTACTTAAATTGAGTCAAAATATTCAATCTATTAATTAAAACTAAAATTAAGTGTACCTAATAAATATAGGCATAATAGCACCTAACCTTAACATAGACATATGGACTGCGTGATACACCCCATCCGTCCATCATAATAGTCAGCCAAGATAAATTTGCATTGGTCAAATGACCAATTGAGTAAAATATCATAAAAGAAAAAATAAATTTTTATAAATTTATGTACACATTTACACAACATTATTTTTACTCTATGACATTTTACCAACAAAAGTTTGTTATTTTGGCTGACAAAATAAGGCCATAGTTGTAGTCCATAACATGTTAATATAACCACGTTTCAAGCGAATAATTATTATAACCCTCTGGTGGTTTGTTTAGGAATCACTAAAAAACAGTATTGTTTTGTTAAAAAAAAAAAAAAAAAAATATTCATTAACTAGTATTATAGACAAAATAAAAACAAGAGGAACTATTATTAACAACAATAATGCATAATTTATATGGAAAATTTTTATAATGGAATAATTGAACACAGCATAAATTAAATGTAAAAAAATTAATTAATTAATACATATTAATATATACAACTAATGAGAAATGTAAAAAAATATTAACAAAATGAAGTTAAACTTGTTTTTTTTTTTTTAATTCTAAAAAATTTGTATTAATATTATTAAATATAACAGCTCTTTCTTTTAAAAATTTAATTGCGTGGTAAATTTTTATTGCTGGACCAAGAGGAAGTTGTAGCGTTTTCAATAAGTCATTCTTTGTCAACATTAAAAAACTTTCACCATCAATTTCCTAAAAGGACAAAAAAAAAAAATATTATAAATTAATAATTAAATACAAAACATACAAAATAATATTTTAAATTCAAATAATGTTATAAATACTTGTTCAATAAAACGGTCAGACACAAAATATGGATTTTCAATGCACTTGTTTTTTACAGCTAATTCAGCATACTCAGCTACTTTATAAACTGACCATTTTCTTGGATCATCAGAGGAATAAATGGGTAAATTTGCAAAAATTCTGTGTTTGGTCCATTCAAAATCAGGATTTGATAATGCTTCAGTCTTAGTTATACGAAATCCTTCAAAACCATTTTTATTAATATTAGAAGTATTATTGGATTCTTTTGGGTTTAATTCTTCAGTGTTTAATTCTTTTGTGTTTAATTCCTTGTTTGATCTGTAAAAATTTTAAATTACATATTTCATTTTTAGAAAATTATATCAAGATGAATTAGCATTGCTAATAACTGGTTTCTTAAAATAATTTTACTTCTCAATAATATTTTTTCAAATTAAGGCACTACAAAAACATTTGATACAACTTTTGATTAAGGGGCCTGAACGTGTGCTGTTTTTCCCTCAAAAACATTCTTCACAAAAAAGCTCTCAAACCTTATAGGATTTCAATCATTTTTTTACTAAAAAGAACAAGAATTTTTATAGTTTCCATTGGGCTTCGATCTTACAAATTCAAGTTTTTTAGTTATAAATATTAGTTTGAATAAGGCTTATTTTTATACATTTTTTAACTATTTTTTAGGTGGGGTTTTAGCAATTAAATCAAAAGTAAAAGTCCAATGCAAACTGTAAAATTTTTTATTCTTTTCAGTAAAAAAAAAAAAAAATTATTCAATTACATGTTGATTCTACAAGACAGGAGAAATTTTTGAAAATTAAATTTTTGTCCATTTGAATGCATCAAGTCTAAATAAATTGTCTACATCAGAGGTATTCAAACTTTTTTATCCCACGGCTCCTTTGAGTCTTCACGAATTGTTGACGGCTCCCAAATAATAAAAAAATCAATGTTCATATGAATATAATTTATATTTCTATAACATTATAGAAACGATAACACTCACGCGACAAATTAAAACTATATTTAGCAAATGACTATTGTAGACTATTCAACGTTTCCCAACCGGTGGGCATCAATAAACGTTTTTCGTAAAAATATATACATATTGGTTTTCAGTTATAGGATGCGGCTCCCTTCGACAACTCCCGCGACGCCCCTGGGAGCCGCGACGCACAGTTTGAATACCTCCGGTCTACATTTTGCCCCTTAAAAATAGGCACCAACCGGCCCCGTAAGTAATATTAGTTCATTTCAGCTTAAAATATAATTGATCTTATATTATTTAAGATTTAAAGGCAGATAAAACAACAACAAGCAATCTGTATTAAATGTGTTACATTACTTTTCACATATTGTTTCTTCTTTGGACTCAACAATAACATCCGGTTTAGTTATTGCACTTGAAATTTGGTTACTCTGTTTTCCTTTTTCTTGAAAATCCTTTCCTCGAGATTTTGAATTCCTTATAATTAAAATTATTTATAAAAAAAAATACAAAATAGTAAAAAAAAAATGCGTACTTTCTAGAAATGGAAGACGTTTTCATTTCACAAGGATTCAATCTATCAGGTATTCTTAACAATCCATTCACAGCTTTTTTCCAGGAATCCATTTCATATGGACAATCTTTAGCATTAATATGATCAATTTTCTTTTTATTTAAATTGCCTTTACCATTACACCCAGAAACTTTGCAACTCCAAATTGAAACCTCTGTTAAAAGTATGAATACAATAATTTAATATTACATCAATTTAATTAAAAAAATGTTTTGGGCTAGTTTTAATTAATGGAGAAGAAAAGCATAAGGACTGCTCAGATTTAATAAAACCCACATTTTTTTGAATTCAGTATTCCAAGTTTTTAATTATCTTAAGAGTTTGTCAAAACATGTAACATCAAATCATTCTTGGTGTTACTTATAATTATTAGACAGATAATTGAACAACATAATGGTAGAAACAAAGTAATAAACATACAGTTTTTTTTAAACTGCGAAAAAATTTCAAATGTGTGTGTTGTGTTGATTAAGAAAATAAAAACAAAAATTAATTCAGTAGATTATTTTTTAAGCAATTAGCTTACATTACAATCAAATGAGCAAAGTAAAAATTAAACCATGTTTTATATCGAAATAGCTTATGCTAAATTACGATGGTAGTTAAATATTTTTTAATTTCATAAGATACTAGTATTATGTAAGGTTATTTTTTAGTCATAAGAAATCAAGCACAAAAACTTAAAATAATTAATAGTGAGGTCAAATAGTTTTTTCAAAAGTTAGTTGTTGGTTTTTATTCTTTAAATTTATGTTACAGAGCCAATATTGGTAAACCACTGTAAATAAACTAGAGTATTTTTCATTATGACATACGACTTGACAGTTAAAAGTATTGTAGCAATTGACAGAGAGATTGTGTGAGTAGAAGCATTTAACAAACCAGTTGTTGTGATTATTCAGAAATCAGAATATTCTTAAATTATATAACGTTTAATTTAAAATAATAAATAGTCTAATAGTTATTGATTTTGAGCAAAACAAGGAAACTTTTGATTTTACAAAGATGTGTGTTTTTATTTTGTGTTTGTTTCACACAACGTATAGATCCTATAGAATTGCTTTTTGAAAATTAAAATTTTTTTTTTTTGTCAACAATTGTGTAAAAAAAGGACTTCAATAAGAAATTTCAACCATTTATTGAGTTTCAACATTAACGTCCGGTCAGCTATGTAGTTGTATTATACATCTAATAGATTATCTATTGGGTGTCTTGACAACTCAATTTACCCACCTTGATATTTTAAAAACGGTAGTATTTATATCTCTACTAAATTTTTCTGAGATACCCAATAGATGGCACCATGCTATGCACACACAAACATTTTTATTTAACTCTGTAACTACAAGTTGTGACTATTGCCAGACATATATAGCAGTTTTTTTCTTCCAAAAAATTTAAGTACCAAAATATAATGTCTAAACATTATAATAATTTGGAAATTTTGTTTATTATTTTTGAATAAATAATATTTTTATCAGTTTCAAGTACATTTGTATTTTATCTTGTCTATGTCTTAAATATACGACGTAACAAACAATATAATTTATTAATCCTCCATTGCATAATAGCAGAAACAAATGTTTAGAAAAACAGACATATAATACAACTAGATAGCCAACCTACTTATTACACAGTTTGCTTTCTGCATCTAAAAATTTCAAACAAATTAACACACTATTTTCCACTCATAATTGCTGCAATTGATCACTTATTAGATACCAATATTGCGCATCACGTCTTTTTGTGCGCAATCTCCTTATCATAGTCTTGGTTTGCTTCATTTGATTGGGCTACAGAAACCAATCAAAAGTTACAAACTATAGCTATAGATAGGGGTGGCGTTGTTCTACACTGGAAACATATTGTGTATCAAAAAGTTAACCTACAATCTAAGTTGTTATGGACTCCACAGATGGGAAACATCAATGTGTTTTTATATTAATAACATTTAATATATTAAACTATATTGGTTTGAATTATTTTAATAATTACTTCTTAAATCATCAATAGTAGTATTAATTAGTATTAGAAAAAAGGGTAGAATGTCCTAACATGCAAACTAGTCATAAAAGAGAATGCAACAATAACATTTTTACAATTTTTTTTAGTATAAATAAAAATATATATAATATATATGTATGTAATATATATTATATATTACATACACATATTATAAACAAGCAACACAAGACATGTAATTATATTTTTTTTATTACAACTATTATTATTTAACATAAAATGAACTTTTACCTGGTGGTATTTCAAGCGGATGGTGAGTTTTGAAACACCATCCAATAGGATGAATATCTGGGTTATCATCTTCAATCCAATATCCATAATTGGGATGAAATCCATCATAAAGTATTTTTATTTCATTGCCTTTAACATCTATTATTTTAGCAACTCTAATTAATGATGGAACAACAAGATCAACAACTTCAATTGACGTGCCAATCTCAAACTCTCGTATGGGACTTCGATAAAATGCATCTTCTGGTACAGCTGTACTATTGGTTTCTTTTAAGTATTCTTTCCAAGAAAATGGTTTTCTCCCTTTAGAGTCTAAAAAAAAAAAATTATTTAGCATTCATTTTATGAAGTGAAAATAATGAATTACCATTATAACCACATGGTGGAACCAAAGTACGGCCATTATAATCACACCATCCTATAGGATGTAAATTAGTTGATGTTATACTTGTCCAATAGTCAAAATCATCAGTCCAACCATCAAAATGAACACGTATTCTTCCACCCATAACATCGGCAACAGTAGCAACACATATTAACTGTTTTGCAAGAGTACGGGTTACTTTATCAAGTGCTTCTAATTTTGCTCCAACTTCAAATTTATGGTTTTTAAAATACTAAATACAAACCAACATATTATGTATTATTGTAAAATTATTATGACATTTTAACATGTACTGTGTAGTGTATATTATTATATAATAGAATGCAATGAATCATCGTTTTGACAAACAATACATATTGAAAAATAAATAAAAAAAGAACACATTTAAAAACCCTATGCATGATATTATATACAAAAATGTAAACATTACATCACACTGACAAACATCAATATATTAATTTTGTATTGTATGTCTACAACAGGAAACATACACATTTTGAAACTGTAATCATTCTTTGTGGCTCTACTTCAAATATTAATGACAGCAACAACAAACAGTAACTTAAACATAGGAATAACAGTAAGACTATTTTAAAAATAGTAAAAAATACTACTGTTGTAAATGCAATAGGTAATTTTGAAGATGACCAATGTCCAACATTTTTATACTTAAGAACACCAACAAAACATCAGCATTACTTACAGTAGTAGAAACAGTAGATGCAAAATTTGATTTTGGAGCTGGAGCTGCTTTGCATTCTTTAAGGTAGGTAGACCAATTAAATGGTTTTCCATAATTAAATGGAGGTTGTAAAGGCCGATCATTTGCTGCGCACCATTTAATATGAAATATATCTGGGCAATCTGCATTTACCCAATAATCATAGTCATCAGAATAGCCATCAAAATGTAATTTTAAGCGGTACCCTAAATGAGATAAAAATAAAACACAAATTAAAATGTGTTCAATAAAGTATAAAACTGCAAACAAATAATAAGACAGTAAACATTACCGCGAATTTCTACAATAGTCATTACACAAAATAATGATTCATGTTCTGGATCAATAGCTATTAGTCTTTGATCTACTCTGAACTCATTGCTATCGCGTGGAAAAGGTTTGTCAAATAATTTTTTTGAAGCAGAATTAAAGTTCTTAATCTGTACATAGTTCAATATTTGTTTACCTTCTTCAATTGACTGAAAGGAAAATATTCAATTATTTACGACTATAAACTTAAGCAAAGAATGAATTTATGTGTAAAAAAATGTACAAATAATAAATATACTTTTAAATAAGCTTCATTAGCAAGTTGTGGAATTTTTGGGAGTTGCAATTTTTGATTTGAAATAGATTCTTCTTGATTTACATTTTGTTGGTTAGAAGTATTTTTTAATACTTCAGTTGAATTCAAATTATTGTTTGCAGCAATAATTTTTTTATTTCTAGGCAAATTTTCAATTTCACTTGATGCGCTTATATCATTGTTTGATGGTTCAAATTCATCTATGCTATTACTATCAGTAACATTTATAAGTTGAGTTTGAGCTAAAGCTCTCTTTCTTCTTTCTCGTATTCTATTTTTTAATTTTTGTAAAACTAATTTTCTATCAACTTTAGGTTTTTGAGGAATATATGCAACAGTAGTATTTAGAAGCCTAGTTTTGTTATGGCATTCCATACTGCAATACATTTTAAAAATCAAATCAGGTTCAAATACCATTGCATCACAAAATTTATTCTGACAAGAAACTAGTTTATTTGATTTGCTGTGAATTCCTGTAAAAATAATTTTATTAAACATTATAATTTACTAAGTCTATTAAATATTACACATTGAAAAAACAAATTAGTTTGATTAAAATTAAAAAAAAAGCATCTAAGTATACCTTATAAAATATTTTAATAGGAAATTATATCAAATCTGGTATACTGACATTTTAAAATGCACACATTTTTGTGCATGTCAATGTAACAAAACTATACTTAGACCCAAGTCAGAAAGAAAAAAAAAAGAAAATGCTATAATGACCAAGGGGAGTATTTAGAACAAGTTTGCAAAAAACAATCCTTAATTGCTGAATTTATCTCCAGGAACGTAGTACACAAAAACGGTCTACTTTTGTATACATGGATACAAGAATATTATAAAGGTATATAAAACGGTGTTCGGGTAAAGTTAAACAATGAATTCATTGTTGACCTTCTTAAATTTGCCAGGGCAAATATTATGGTGCATTTAGTTTACCAACAGGTATATTACTTTTAACTGCTGGCTGTCATACATCACACTGCAGTAATGCTGTATACATACATTGAACTTAATTCAAATGATTGGTATTTTAAGTAGCCTATGAGCTTGTTAAAAGTTTAAGTTATTTCCATACCAAATTTCATCAAAATTCATTCAGTAACAAACACCTGGACTTTTTCCATGTATAAAATTAATATAAGATGCTATTTGTTAATACTTTACACATTTCAAACAAAAAAACTCAACATTCCCCAATAATAAATGGTTATTTTCATAATTTTACATAGATTCTGTGTATAGGAAATGAATGATAATTTTTTTTTTAAAATTAATATTTAAATTTTTTTCTTATTAAAAATTGTACATTAAAATTCAATATTATGGTAGGTACATTCAATACGTTTCCAATAATGAACTGCACATATTTTTATACAATTGTTAGGCTTGGATAACAAAAAACCCCATCGACAGGGCGTACAAAAGATGATAGTTGTCACACAACATTAACATTTTCAACAAAATTATCTTAAAAAATACTCTACAAATTCATAAATAAGTGCATCACTTCATATTTATGTAATTAAATTAATCTAAAAACAGAAGTCAACTAATGTTATACACCCATCACCGCCATATAAAACTAAGAACAGCAATAATTTTTCCATCAATTTTGGAAAAATTGCGACAACATAAAACTTCAAATAAACCGATTTATTTTTCAGAAAACAGAAATCAAATCTCGTTCAACCGTTTTTGCTGTCAAATCATCATAATTACATACTTGCTACTAGACAATTTGAATCGATGATAACTTCAAACTTGAATTTTTCAAAAACTACACTTGACCGATTTTGATAAAAACTATACAAAATACAACTTCAAATATGTAGCTTTATTTTGCCAAAAACAGAAATCAAATTGGCTCAACTGTTTTTGAGAAATTGTTGTCACAAAAAATGTCCAGACATACATATTGGTATTAATATACATAAACTTTTCAATGAGGGATTGTTTCAGGGTCTGAGTGTCATGATAGCAAAAATACAAAAAACTGTCAGGAAGTCTTGTCATTGAATTGAATATAATATACCTAAAATTATGCGTAAAATTTAAATGCTTAAAAATGTAATTCAAATGAGATTAATTAAATTTTACTATATTAAATTAACTTGCTTAAAGTGAAACGTTAAAACGTTTAGTTGTTGTGCACCAAAATATTCATGTCAAAATGACATACTTTTATTAAAAATTTAAATGATTTTCAGATTTTTTCTAAGAAAATGAAATCTACATCAAATCACACACACACACACACACAACTTTTAAAACTTCCTGTGCGAATAACAAACATATTAAATATTTTTACAAAAAAATTAAACGAGAAAATTAAAAACATAAGATCTGCAAATATCTACTTATTTTCTAATCAACAAATAATTTTTCTATGTATTGCTTTTTTAAACAAATTTACAAGCACTATTATTTTATTGTTCTATTTAAAAAAATTAAAGTATAATTTGGTTTGGTCGTTCTATTAACTGCCATTGACAAAAATAAAAAATAATCAGAGACTGTAAACAACTAAATTTAAAAAAAAAAATTATGAAAAAACATTTAAAGTACTCTTTCAAAAATAATCAAATATCATATGTGATGAAAACAATACATACATTCATATTGTTTTCATAACTAATATTTTTGAGTTATAACAACAAATTTCATTAGTTTTTTTTTACCTTCAAGCAAAACTTTTCTTTTGTTCTTTATATTTCCTGCAATAATTGTGTTTGAAGTTGATTCCATTCCTTTATCACTGCTTTTATCCTTAAAAAAAAGTTAGTTGTAATTATAATTAAAAAAAGTATATTTTAAAGAAACACTTAATAGACTATACTTCTGGTTTAAGAACTTCAACAGAAGCATCTTTTAATAATTTTTCATTCATATCTGTAGCATCACAATTGTTTTTAAATACACATTCAACATTTGATTTGTCGATGGATTTCACAGAACACAATTTAGAATTGTTATCATCATTACTGGGAGATTTATCTGTAACAAAAAAAAAAGTTTGATAAAAAATATCGAGGGAAAAGCGTCATTTTTGACAGAAGTTATAAAATTTAATAATATACACCCATTAATTATTCCAACAGTTGTTAGTATAATGGTTGCCCAATGAGACGTCTCCAATAATTTTCTCTAATATCTGAAAAATTTGGAACATCTAGTGCTAGGTAGTAACCTAACTAGCGTTTTATCCTTTAATAAAATCCTATTATCAAAACATAAATTTTTACAGTTATGTGTTTATTATAGGGTATTGGGTTACTATTATATTTACATCTGTAGTTATTCCCTGTATCTTTTGTACACGCAGTACGTTATACAGTTTTTAATTTAAATTGTCTATTATCTTTGTTTCAATTAAAATTTTTATCAATCATTTATTTATTTATAGATGCCAATTGTGATTTTTGTAAAAAAAATTTTTTTTTTAAATTTCTAAAATTAAAAAGTATAAGTAGCATCATTACATTTATTAGGTAATTTTTTTTTTTTTTTGCAACAAATAGTAGAATACACTTTTATCTACAAAAATAGATTATATAAATATGTATTATTTATTTGCTTGTAGGGTGGAGGCTGCGATTTAAGGGTGGTTCTTAATGTTATCTAATTACAATGTAAGAGAAGATTACTAAGTTATCTTTTTTTATACAGTATAAAGTAATAAGTGTACTAGGTATATGACCTAATTTAAGTATCTAAGTACACTTATTTTCTAACAATAGAATTCAAAATAATTTCTTTGGAAATTATCAAAAAAGCCTTTAATAAAATATTTTAACACAATATCTTTAAAAATGCATACACTGACTCACCTGATTTAACAAAATTAAATGGTTTGCTTTCTAATTTACTTAATAATTCAGTTTTTGGCAATATATACTTTGGACTTTCTCGTTTCTCATTTGTATTTGTTTTTGCTTTATCTTCTATTAAATCTTTGCTAGTAACAGTATGAGGTATAAGCTTTATATCTTTTTTAACTGGATGAATTTTAGACAAAGTAGGGATTATTTCTAATCTTTTTGTATTATTATATTTAACAGCAGGATTATCAGATTTGATCATCATATTATCAACTCTCTGCTGATTAGAGTTTAAAGATACTTTTTGGACGAGATCATTTTTTATTAACGTTTTTAGATATTCAGGTAATTCATGAGTACCTGGGACCACCTTAAAAGTATTTGTTGGTAATTTGTCTATCATATTGACAAGTTTTGTAGATTTTTTTACATCATAACCTTTGAAGACTTTAGATGTTTCTACAGAATTTACTGGCTTCCTTATAGATGTCATAATAGAATTTGATTTTAATGATGATTCATTATTAAACCCATCTTTACTAATTTTCTTTATAACATAATTCATGCCATCCTTTTTAATATATACAATTCCTGGTTTAGATTCACTTGAAGACACAATGTTTACTTTCTGTGTTGGTTCTGATAATTTGTTTTCAGTATTGTTAACCTTTGGTTGTATCACGACCAACGAAGATGTTGAAACACCAGGAAGATTGATTTTTAATTGATTTTTTGCATTGACATTTGATATGGCTGATTTTGGAATAGTAATGTTTTTATAATTTAAAACATCACTTTTTGTTGGTGTTATTGGTATACTTGCATTAATTAATGGTTTAAAAACCGGAGGTGCAGTAATGTTTTTGTTTATTGATTGATCAGATGTTTCAATTAATTTTTTCTCATGAGTTTGTCCTGATGATTCAACAATATTTTCTTGTATTGGTTGATTGGATATTTTTACAATCATTTCTGTTATTGGTTTGTTTGATGTTTTTTCAGTAGATACAGACATTGTTTTTATAGGAGGATTTGAAGTGTTGATAATGGTTTTATTTACAATCTTGTGAGATGTTTCAACAATTTTTTTTTTTATTAGTTGATCAGATGTTCTGACAATAGATTCAAGGACATTTTTTGATTCAGGTTGTTCAGATGTTTGGCTGTTTTCTTCTATTGATTTAAGAGCCGTTTCAGTACCTTTAGAGATATTTTTCAACAATTGTTCAGATCTTTGGTCATCAGATACAGATATCATTTTCTTAAAAAGTTGGTCAGATGTTTTGGTAGTAATTTTGTTTACTAGTTCATCTGGTGTCTGGTTAATATCCTCTTCTATTAGTTGATCAGATGTTCTAGTCACAAATGTCTTTCTGAATAGGTAGCTCAGAAATTTTGATATCAGTCACTGAAACAATGTCATATTATAATATATCAGATATTTTGAAAATATTTTTATTTGGTTGAACAGATATTTCGGTAGAAAGTTCAGTGATGTTGTTTTTAATTGATTGTTCAAAAGTATAAACATTTGGTGCAATAAAATAATTCTTTAGTATTTGGGCAGATGTTTCATAGTATTTTTTTTTTTTTTTTTATTATTGTTTTATTGAGTGTTTAGCAAACATTTTCTTTTATGTTTTTTTTTTTTTTGCTAGTGGTTCATGTATTACAGATACTTCCAATGGTTTTAATTGAGTTTTGATAGCAGTGTTGTTTTGTTCAATTTGAATACCACGGACACCTAGAAATCATAAAAAATTAATTAAAAATTGGATTTTATAACTCAGTTTTTTATTTATCAACCTTTATTGGACAAAACAATATTGTCTAAGGTTATACATTCATAAATATAATTAGATATTTTGTCATGATTTTTAGTCAAGTCCCTTTCTATGTGTGGTTCAATAAGTATCACCATGAAAACCTTAAATTGCCAAAAACAAAATAAAACAAAATTATAACTATTCTTTTACAACTGTTTAGAGGCAAAATAGGTGGACAACTAAAATATTTGTGTTACGTTTGATAAACAATTATAGAATATATTTCTATTAGTGTAAAATATAAATTCAACAAAATAATAAGTTTATTGAAATTAATTGTCAATACATATAAAATATATATAACTTGTGTTAAAACTAACTAAAATGTAACTAACTGTTCACATAAAATTTCACGAGAAAACAGGTCGGACAATAATTGGTTGGGTCAGCTTAGGCCTTTTCCAAACCAGGATTTTAAGTGTTATCAGAAGCATTTCAACAGAACTCAGAAACTTTTAATCTTAATGTGACAGTGGTATAGAAATAGTGACTTATGGCAGATCAAAAGCCTTGGGTCGAAGAACACTAACCAACACATATTTGCCTTAATCTCTTCTATGACAGTATTGTTGTAGGTATTAAAAACATTCAATAAAATAGTAAGAAAATGTTGACAAAGTTTTAACATTTTATACAGTTACTCAGTAAAGCTGATTACCAAGCAATTTAAAACATCCAATTGTGCTTAACATTTTTTGGTCCAGCGCTCCTTTATCGTGCTAACTGACCACTAACTACTTTCGTCCTATTTCTGCCTGTCAACATTTTTTAAAAATATATATATATATAGATCAGTATTCTAAATTAAAATAAAACTGTAATTTTAAGACGATAGTAATTGTTATATTCAACTCCATTTAACAATTTTACTTTACTATATACAAAAATAAAATTTTTAACATATTCAACATATTATGTTATTTAAAACTTGATTTTTAGAACGAAGTTCTTTATTTTTCCTTTGTTTTGTATTTGGAAGCTTATTGCTTTATATACCCCTTCTTAAAATTGGCACCTCCAGAGGAACAGAAGTGTTCCTAGAGGATGGTATTCCCACCGTTAAGAACCACTAATCTAATCTCTAGCTCTAAAATTGCCAAGTAGAGTATACTTTAGTGTTGAGACTTGAGACCGTTAATCACATCTAACAGTTTTAAGCACACTCAGTTTAGTATATGTAACATGATTAAAAAAACAATCAGTACCTACCTAATAATTAACATTTAACTTAATTAGAAGCTTAGTAATCAAAATAAATCAAGGTAAGTTTGGTAGGTACCTACCAAACTCTCTTTACAGACACGCCTATGTATTTATAAAAAAAATTACACAAAAAAGAAAGGTAAATAAAATATAATACAATTAAACCTTAGTTTTACTTGTAGCTCATAAGTAACTCTAAAAATTGTCAAAATATTTTCTAAAATAAAATAATAAACTGACTTTTTATATGTTTAAACCAACTATTTATGTGAAAAGATACCAGAAAATATTCAAACAGTTTTAAAGACAGAAATGAAAGAAAGGTAGTAAATTCTTGGTTAGGCGACAAGTTATTTGGTGTAGTAACTTTTCACTTGGTTACTTCTTTGGGTAGATAAATTGTGTGGAAGTTGTGAGTCAAACCTATTATTTAGTTTCTAAAAACAATAATAAATCATTGTTTTTGAAAATTACAACTGGCTTGAATAAATTAACGGGATAAAATAAAAAAGGGGGGAAATTAATTTTCAAGTAAACTTTATGACAAATTTAAATCAGTTGTTTTCAGAATCCTTATTGCATCATAAGATCAATCTCAGTACATTTGGCATGTCTTAAGTCCTATGATTAGGGGGGAATAAAGATGAAAAAAAAAAATTGAGATTCCCAATCGTTTTAATTAGACAGCGGCGTGACAAAATACTTGTACCCACGTACACATTGATTACTAACTTAAAAATTACAAAACATTTCACACACAGTCCACAGAGTATACCAAATACATATAAAAGACAAAATTTAAATCATCGTTCTTTTAAAAGTTTCATATTACGAAAGTTGACACGCATCAACACAACGTATAGTTATAGTTAGACACATACGTTGTAGTAAAAAATTTTCACAGTCATTGGCAAGAGGGGAAATATTATTATTTAGAGCAAAACCATAACATTAGACATTGATTTTTACAGTTAAAATTATGATAAATTCAAATTTGTTATCAAATTAGGTCATTCATAATATCGTGTTGTTTGAATTATTTTTATATTAATTTAAAAACTACTGTAAACTACACAAAATGCGCTATTACCAATTGTTGAGTATACCTATTTAAAGAGAGCTATTGCCACGTTCATGTCAAACAAAACTTTTGCACAAGATAAATTTGCTTATAAATAAAAATAAGCGTTACATACTAATGTAATAAAATGTTCTATGGCCAATAACATTTTCAAGAGATTCAAAAATATTAATCTGATTATAATTATCTAAGTTTTAAAAATAAGTATTATTAAAATTGCTTAGTTATTTAAGTGGGTAATCAGTAGAAAACTCGTACCCCCCATTGCCGCCGGATCAAATGAAAAAAAAAAAAGAAAAAAAAAGTTATTTAAGTAGGTATCTATACATTTTTATAAATTAAGCGATTCGGATTTTATAACTTTAATATTCTTAAAATATTTACGTACTTGTTTTAATAAAAAAGTTGATTTTGAGGGAAGAAATCTGTTTGAACAGCGATCGTGATGTATATAGGTGCCTACATAATAAAATGAGTTTTTGACCGGCAATACTGAATGACAAATAAACCCTCATGGGCTAGTTCCGGTCAATGTGCGGTGGTGGTTATTCCGTTTCAAAATTATATTTGAAAAATTGAAAATTCTCGAAAATAGCTACGAAATTTTGCCTTTCGACCTGTCATGCCTACGTGTGAAATCAAATTTCGACTCCGAATATTTGTCAGCACAATTGGCCCACCACCCAGAAAAATATTCCTGGATCCGCGTCCGGAATCGAAACGGGAATTGTAGACACCGGGCGGCCGAAAACCACGCGGAAATTTCTAGAAAATTCAACGGGACGACGCTAAGCGCGATTCGGGTACGAAACGCTCGTAGCGCGACCTCGGACAGGAAACTCACCTCGAAAAACAGCGACTTCGGTTCAATCGCAACGTCCGGTCGTCGGACGAGAAAAGAACACGGTTAACCACGGTCACATGGGTACGACGTTCGTTTCACATTTGCGAATTGACGACGACGGTACAATATAATCTACCCTCGGCACGGGTTCGATAGTTTCGACACACAAACAATAATGAATTGTTAGTACACTTAGTGACTTATTATTAACAGAAAATATGTTTTTAAGGACGGCGGATAATGGTGGACATTAAAACGGAGAGTCATAAACGGACGGTCGACAATTATTACGGTAGATATGCGGCAACGGCGTTTGACAAAACACGGACGGAAGGACGCGGGTGGCCACTGGCTGGCTATCCGAGGTAGATAACAGTGCAATACAGACTGATAACAGGCATTGCCGCCGTCTATACACAGTGTTGACCGCGGCTTTGGATCTCAAGCTGTGGTGTTTGACACAAAACAAAATTGTTACTATCACGCGTATACTGCTCGGCGAGCGTCGTGGGAAAGTAACAGGTCATCCCGAAAAACAATTTTCCCAATGACCATTTGTCCCAAACTTCTGGATAATTACTTTTTGCAGTTATAATAATAATAATATTGACTATTGTTTGTTTGTAAACAGCTGTGTGCAAGTGTTAAAGCGAATTGAACGCCTTTGATTTTGTAATAGTATTTTAAATAAACAAAACTGTACTTTTGAAATTATTGTTTACGCTACTACCTACCATGTTTAACCGTTGTTTTGGTTTTGTTTCAGTTTTTACACTTGGATTCCCGACGAATAATTACTATATAAAAAACTATACGGAATAACGTTTCTACTTAATATTATTCGAACAATTGGGTGTATGCATAACTTTTTATGATTTTGATGGTTTTAATAAAACTAAACAAATAAACGAATACCACCTAACTGTGCCGGCGGACTGACTGCTAGACATAAAATGGAAAAATATTTCTTTGTCATAGGTACTACGGAAGCACCCATAAAGTGATCAGCTTAGTGAAGGTTTAAACGAATGCAAATTTTTCACAGTAAATATGGATACTTTAAACAGAAGAGATGTAACGTTAATGATGTACCTGTAACGTTACTTTCAACCAGAATTCGGAATAAATGTTAAGCTTTTAGAATTTAAGTCGGTCCCGGGAGAAACAGCTGAAATACTTACAAACCTTATAAATTGGTTTAACTTGTCATTAATTTTATGAAAAAATTAAGAATAATATAGCCGTATTAAAAAAAAAGTTCATTCAGCGGAAAAGTCTCAAAATTAGCTATTACCAATAAATGTAAATTATGTAAATATAATTTAAAGTGAATAAATTGTATTTTCGAAATAAATTGTAATACATTTTTAATCTAAATAAAATAATTATTATTACTATTATTTGTTTCCATATAACTGAACAAAAAAAAAAGTTATTCAATATGATGTCGTCACGGTTTGGTGATTTTTTTTGATCTGGCAACCCTAATTATTATGTAGTATATTTAATCAATAATTTTATACCTTATTAATACTGAATTATTTTTATTACCTGACAATAACTGAGTTGAAACCAATTATTTAAGAATAATATTTCAAAAACACTTTTCAAAAACCGTTTGATTTTATATGACAAAATAAAAAGTAATAAATTAATTTTGTCGTGGAATTTTTGGTAACAATATTAATTTAGATGACGCAGCTGTCTCGGCCAGTTTCTGATAACATCGCTTGGATACTATCACTGATACGCTATTTGTAAAATTGTATCATGATAAGATGTCGGACATAATATCGCAACATTTGTAATAATTACTATAAAAGCTTATAATATTTACGTTTAACAATAATGTTAGTAACTGCTTGTACAATTTTGTTCAATTATTAATTTTTTTTGCTCGCAAACTTTGAACGTCGCAATTGGTTTGCTCCGTTTTGACTGCAGTTACCTACCCACGAATTGTCCAAGTTGGCCTATCATAATGATTGTGTAATAGTAATAATAATCGTCGCCCGACCTACGGATTAGTTAATTTTCCAATTATGGAACCTTGCTTAACACTTAGGTCACGATGAAACGTTTAATAGTTCAATAGTTACCGATTATCGGTAAAGATTTACTTGAAAGTTAGTATCAAACCGTTACAATGATTTCAGAAGGAACACATTACATTAAACGGTAAGTTTTAGATTTATTGTAATCTGTGTTGTAATAATATATTTCTGAAGTGTATGTGACGATTGTCAAGAGTCGATCGCCCCTAAAATGTAGTTCTGTGTTTTACACGTGTTCAAGTAAATAATTGTAAAATATAAAACCAAGGCATTCCTAAACTTAGAATTGTATTTATAGTGCTTAGGTTGGATTAGTAAAGTAATTTAAAACATTTTCGTTAGGTAATTTGATTTGATAACCAGTATATACGTACCTACATACTTCTATATTATAGTAAAAAAGTATAATATAATTATAGTTAAGTGTTAACAAAAAATGCTTTGTACTTAAATGTCTCATCCGATGAAATAGTTGGTTGGAAAATTTAACATTGGCAATTTTGTTTAAGAAATATTGGCTAACTTTCCACCTTGTTTTCATCTATTCAATTGCATAGTATTTAAAAACATTTATACAGTATTATGAAATATTATATATAGGTACCTAAACCATTTGATTAATTTTGATTATTTATTAGGTAGGTATATAACTGGGTAGCCAATAGAATCATGTTATTGTAAATTTAACATAAGTTACCGTGTACATATTGATTTAGGATGTGCATTTCATTTACAGGAGAGTTAGATCTGGAGCTGTAGATGCACATCCAACTGAACCGGCCATTGTAGTTAATTATGAGTTAGACGCATTTGTTCTCGGTGAAAATGGAGAACCTGTAATTGGTGATCATAAAGTGGGTATTAACATCAATTATTATATTTTAAAAATTATGTTTGATCTCTATACTTATTACTTTTTACATAATTATAATTTTATGTGTTATATGAATGTCACTCGACGTACAATATATTGTAGTTTACTTTAATTAAGTATTTTCATAAACCTAATGTCAAATGTTGTCATTTAATATTGTACTTTCAGTAGTATGTTTTCTTCCAAAATGTGCCTCTTTAAATATAAATAAATGTGTGAATACTTATTATACGTTTATTTCAATTTTAATTTTAACTATAAACCTACATTTTTTTTTTTTCAATCTTCTATTATTTTTATTTTAAGCTTAACTCAATTACTTAAAAGTACAAGTAATTGAAAATTATGGTAAATTACATTTTCCAGTAAGTAATTATGTGTTTTATTTAAATGTGGTTCTTTTTACAGGAATGTCAAAAAGTAATCCACTTAAAAAGTTTGAATAAAAATACAGATTGTAGAGCATTGGCAAAAGAAGTAATACTTAAATGTAATCTTATACACGAAACTAAACTCTATGATGTTGAACATTTAATTTATTATTTACAAACACGTTCAACTGCAAGTAATACTGATTATAGTAAAACTATAAAACACTTACATATTTTTAATACATTAATTATATATTTTTATTATTTTATTACAGATAGTAAAACTAAAGAAGATAAAAATCAATTAGGATTGGAAACCAGTCCATCCAGCTTATATCACATATGTGGCTTGATGCCTGATGAAAAAGCTAGTTTGGCCAAAATTGATGAATACATTGAAATGTTATATGATGATATGCCTAAAAAAGTACGTGGTTCTGGACTTATACTGAAAGTAACCTGTGATAAAGATAATCTTGAAGAACTTTCATCATCGGGTATGATAAAATAAATAGTCTGTCCAAAAGTATATTACAATATTTCAGTATTATAATAAATTATAATTATCGTCTGAATTTTAATCGTTATGTTGCACCTATTTATTTATATTAATAAAAACCGGAAGTATAATATATTACTACATTAGGGGTACATACACATTACGTGTGTACGTAGGTACTACATTTATTTATAGATTTTTGTGTACTAGAAATGATCAAAATCAAGAACAGTCCATTGGAGATAGGACTGTGTTAAGTAGTGTTATATTTCTTGTAACAGTAAACGCGGCCGGTTGTGTTGAAGAAATTATTGGTTCAATTGTACAGTTGTATACTCTTAGTTTGTAGCATAGCGTTTTACAATTATTTTTTTGTTTAAATACTTAGTGATTCATTCAACACAATAATATATTTAACCATGACCCATGTAGACCATTATATACCTAGTATATTATTTGTTAGAAAACATTTTTTTTGTATCCAAATTAGTTTAAAATGAGTTCATTTAGTTTTGTATCATCTACTTTGAATACAATCAGTATTGTATTACATAGATAAGTTTTATAATTCAAAACAATTAAATGATAAATTGTATTCACAAATAGGTTGTAAACAGATATACTGATAACTGAGTCTTTAAACTTTGTATTTATTTTTGGATCTGGATATAAAAAAAAAAAATGTTGCAGAAAATTAGAATACATTTTTCTATATTAATTTAAAGTATCTGTTAAATGTATTTTTTATAGAGCCTACCATGAGTGCATTAGCAAGAGTGTTACGAGAAGAATACCGCAAGAGTTTTGAACTGAGTTCAAATATAATAAATATTTTTCTTTGTTTTTCTGCGTACAAAATATTTCATAAGATGCTTAATGACCACAAAGTTAGTATGTTAGAATTTATAAATGTACAACTGTAAAAATGAAAATATTTTTACTTATCATATATTTTATGTTGTACAGATTTCTCTGCTCTGTGTGGAAATCCTAGATTATGAATTAAACCGTTATGATAAACTCAAAAGTCAAATAGTAAATACATCTCGAGAATCAAAACCATCAAAAGTACCAACACCTTCAAAATTACCTGTTCCAAGAAGTGCACCTTTAGCTTCAAAAATAGTTCGCAGTCAAATACCTGTAATTGCTAGTACTAATAGTGACAATCGAAGACATTCTGCATCTTATGAAAATGCAAAACAAACTGTTAATAGTATGTGTTTACAATATTGTTAAATATACAAATTGCTTAAAATAAATAGATTGTTGCCGACTGTATCCTTTCTAAAATGTTTTGATTAGTATTGCTATTATATTTTATTAAACCATATTTATTTTTTATTGTTTCGTAGATAAAATTACAAAAAGTCCTGACACAATCAGTTCAAAATCCCTATTGTCGCAAAGAAGTCCTGATGAATTAGCATTACATCAACTAAGAAGAAATTTGTTTAAATTAGGAAAAAATCAAGACCAAGCATTAAAAGGTACGGTAGGGTATTAATATGTTCTTCTTCTTCTGGACTTTTACAGGTCTTTGAGGCCCATCTCCGCAATCAATCATTCCCTCTGATCTCCATACATGTCCCCTCCTCAGGCTCTTCAGGGACCTCTTTAGGGTTCCTTTTAGAGATTATCCAATTCTTCAGTGTTTCTCATTTCATACTCTCCATTGTTACTTATCTTTGGACCAAAGATTTTCCTTAATATATTTCTTTCAAATACTCCTATTTTTCCTATGTTCAATTTTGTTGTGGCCCATGTACTACATGTCGCATGCATATAGAACAATTGGTTTAACTATGACTTCGTATAATGTTATTTTAGACTTTATTGATAATAATCAATAACTAATGTGTTATTTATGGTCTTATAGGCTTTTTGTAATACTTTTAGTTAGTAAAAAAAGTTGACGTATATTTTATTAAAATTATTATCAACTCAGAATTTCTTTTGAACTATTAAATTTATTAAAATCACAAGTCATTACATAAAACATAATATACTACTTATTACTAAGTAATATATTTTTTCATTAATTAATTAGTACCACTAATTATCAATGATGTACCTTTATAAATTACTAGCTGTCCCGACCCGGCGTTGCCCGGGATTTAGTCGGTTAAAGCTTAGTAAATTAATTCCATATAGCGGACCCGGCGCGCAGGTTAGGTTAACGCATGCTTTTAGTTCCTTGCTGGCTACACGGCCCTCCTTACAAATTACTCAGAACTTTTTGTGCTAGAAACCTTCCCAGACCTTTAAGGAATGTATTACAAAAGAATTCATCAAAATCGGTCAAACGGTTTTCGAGATCATAGGGAACATACAAACATACTTTCATTTTTATATATATAGATAGATTGGACTTAGTTGCACATCATATAAGTTAATTGTTTTTTTAATGATGTGGTAAGAAGAACTGTAAGAACGATTTGTTCTGTATAAATGTATGTAGAATTTGTAAATTAGGCAACTAATTAATTGTTTTGATTTAAATTGTCTATTATTTACTTTGTTACTTATATTTTGTATACTCAAGTTTTAAACAATATAATAAACATTTTATAGGAGCTGTTGAACTGATCTACAACATAACAGTTGACAAAACAATGGAAGAAAAAGTTGTTCGAAAAGGCATTATAAAGTATTTATGTCTTTTAATGGATAGAACAAGTACTGATTTACTCTTAGTAAGCATTAAGTTGCTAATTCAGCTATCCGTGTATAAAGAGCATATCGATAAAATGGTAAGTTCAATTTATTTAATATTTTTCATTGTGAGTTCTGATATTGAATAATTGAGCAGATGATTAAAAATAAAATTTAAATTAAGTAAAACAATACATTTCATGCTACTTTCCTTAAAATCCAAAAAAAAAAAAAAAAACTGTAACATTGTATTAATGTAATATAAGAACTTAGAAAACACCAAGATCAAAATGTTTCTTTTATCTGTATTTAAAATATACACCTTTTTTTTTTTAATTACGTTTAATTTAACACTCTATTTATGTTTTAGAAGAAGTATTCAGTGATTGAAAAACTACCAAAAATGTTCATGATGAAGAATTCTTCTCTGGAAAATTATGCTATTAAGTTGTTATATAACTTATCATTTGATATGACACTTAGTGATGAGATTTTAAAAGTTGGATTATTACCAAAGATTACAGAGTTAATAAGTATGAATTAAATAAATACTTTTAGTAGGAATTTTTATTATATGTTTGTACTTTATTATAATCAGTGCTTGACTTGGCAATAAATATTAGGGGAACGCATGATAAATACAAATACATTTTGTATCGATGTTCCAGATTCCTATACTTGATTGTTAAAGACGCTTTGTTAGAAGAACATGCAGGGACACTTTGCCACCCTACCTAAATCAAGCACTGATTATGATATGTTTTTTTTTCTTTCTTAATGTTGTATTGTACAATTTTGATCTAAAGTTCATAAATATTAAGTTAAGTTTTGATTAATAGAATTGTTTAATGTTTAATCTTAAAATAGAAAGTATACGTATAGTGTACTTGTGATAGTACTTTTCGCTTGATTTTAATTTTATTAGATTAAAATTTACTTACCCTTACAAAATTTAAAAAAACAATGCAGTATTTTAAACATATTGATTTTACATAGACTACTCTGCAATAAGAATATATTCTTTTTCAATTATTCTAAATATCTTTTGAGTAACAATTAATTAATTCTTTTTTCTTATA
Organism: Hormaphis cornu; assembly: GCA_017140985.1. Taxonomy (NCBI): domain Eukaryota; kingdom Metazoa; phylum Arthropoda; class Insecta; order Hemiptera; family Hormaphididae; genus Hormaphis; species Hormaphis cornu. The sequence goes on from CM029361.1 coordinate 26,565,474, forward strand.
TACTTACATATACTTACAATACTTGCATACATTTTTTTCTGAATTGAATGACTGAGGATCTAAAATGTTTTTTTAAAGATAACATATTTTGTTTAATTTTCATTAATACAGTTTAAAACAATTTCAGATACAGAAGAAAATAGTGAATTAATATGCAGACTATGTTATCACTGTAGTATGGATGATAGGTCACGAGCTTTGTTTTCACATACCAATTGTCTATCAAAGGTTTATCATTTTCATTAGTTAGCATTTTAACATTAAAGTAACCTTGTTTACTCATATTTTAGATTGCAGATTTGTTACTAACAGTAAATCAGTACAATTTAGTATTGACAGCTTTGTGCACAAATTTAACGTTAAATGAACGTAATTCACAACTGTTAATTGCAAACCGAGGTTTAAAACCTTTTGTGCAACTAGCTATTGATACAACAGATTTGATGTACTTTAAAATCCTTCATAATATGTCTAGTCATGAATCATTGAAACCTCAATTTGTGGTATGTATTCAATATTACATATTTCAACTTACAGTGTTTGAAACGTTCATTTGAAAATTTTACTTGTTCACGTTTATGTTCAATGTAAAAAAAAAAAGAACTCTTTCACTTTTTTTTTAATGGACCCTTTTACATTCACATTCACCAAAAAAACAAATGCTTTCAATTGGATATTTATTAAGATTTTATAAATTTAAAATTAAGAATTCTCTTACAGTCAGTATAAAAAGGACTTTTATACAATTAATTTATCAATATTTTTGTGTACGGAAATCATTAACATTGCACTTATATTATAATTTATAAGTAATGGACTGCGCGTTCCCCATACTTTTCAAAAGTTGACAGTTGTATTGTATAACAAAAACATAACATTTTACCCCAATCATGTAAGAAAATATTATAACAATTTAATTTCCATTAATTTACCGTATCAAATAATGGAGAATTTATAGAACAAAAACGTATCTTACTCTTATGCTCCATGAATAGGAAGGGAAAAGAGAGTTATATGTAAATTAACCTAACTATGACCACAAATTTTTTGACAAGAATTGTTAATTTATTTTTTATGTTACAATAGATTATTTTTTTATACTTATCAATAACCTAAACTTTGTTGTATAGAATTGTCATCATAAACAGAGTTTTGTGCCAAATCTCAGCTCGATAAAACAACGGGAAAAGGGCTATTTGAATAATGGGAATATTAGAGCTTAGCCCTTTACTGCCCTTAATAACTTTTTAAGACTCTCAGTGACCCATTGTTTATTGTGTTTGTATCGATACTGCAAAGTTTAAGACTTTTTTGTCATCAGAATGGGGGGTGTCAAATAGAGCCCGCTAGATTTGATGACAACTGGAATTAAAAAAAAACTTTGTGAATTAAAGAAAAGGATATAAAAAAACAATCTTTTTTATTTAATTATTTTAATGGTATTGGCTAATGATTCGTATATTTTGTTTTTGTTTTATTATCTATAAATTATGCGACTTTTTATCAATTTTACAGGAGCTCATTGAACACTTTGCACATTTGGTTACTGTAATAAAAGATATTGAATGCATCATTGAATGTGTTGGCATTATTGCTAATGTTAACATCCCAGAAGTAGATTTTAATGAACTTTTGGAATCTAATAATTTAATATCCTGGATGATACAATTTGTGAATAATGGTAATATAATATGTTTTTTTTTTTTTTTATATTGTGCTCTAATTTTTCTAGTAATTTAAATATTAAAACATTAATATTTGAAAAAATTATGTTAAAAACACATTAGAAATTTAATCATACTTTTAACATAACAATTTATCAAGTAACTCGTATGTTTTCAAAAATTATTTGAGTTTAAGTTCCTTAGTTAAATAATGTTTAGAAAATAAAAATGGATTTCAATATTCTATCTTCTTATTAATGGTATTTTTTAAAACAAATTTATTGGATGACTACATATTATTGATATTTGTTTATCATTATCAATAATTTACGGTAATATTTTTGTGTGATTATTGTTATTTGTAGCGTGCCAACCAAATCAAACTGCAACTGATGGAAGACTATTAATTGAAGTGATAAAACTATTGGGAACTGTGTCCAAAGATGAAAACTGTGGTGAATTACTTTATGAACATGGAACTATACAACAAGTCATACAATTATTAAAAAGTAAAGTTTACATTGTAAATATGACTCTGCTTGTTACAAAATCTTGAAGAAAATTTAATATTTATTGAAACAAAACTAAAAATCAATGTATTCCTTTAAGCATTTAGGCAACTGACAATTTAATTTTTGTTAACTTTATTATTTTTAACAAAATTTATATTTGTATTGAAAAAAAGAAACCAAGAAGATAGGTATGAAGGTTATTGCATTTAATATACATTACATTACTAATATTGTAGGTCAGAAAGGTGATGATGAATTAGCAGTACAAATTATGTATCTTTTGTATCAACTGATGTGTCACCCAATCACAGGAGATTACATTATACAAAACACAGGTATGCATTAACTTCAGAAAGACAATTTATTTAGACGTTTCATTAACTAAATCAAATTGTTCTCTTTATTTTAAAATACTATTATTTATATACATTACAAGTTATACCAGACAATTATAACATACAAGTTGTTTTTTTGTCTTTAATTTAATTGAGAGAATGTTATCAGTGCACAATGGTCTAAAATTGAAAAAAAGTGGCAAACAATATCTTAGTGGTTTAATATAAAAAAAAATAGTTATTTTAGTATCAAACATCGAAATAAATACAACAAAATAACGTTCTACAATAATATAACACGTGTTTTAATCGTTTTCTAAAATATTTTTGTCGTTAATAATTATGTGTTAGCTTCAAGCAAAATAAAAATAAAATAATAATTATAAAACATTTCTTCATTTTGCGTCAATGAAAAACTATACCAAACGTACCAATTATTAAGTACTTCATAATTATTGTTTTTGCTTTGGTATCATAATTGAACCGTTAAATTTCTCTAACACTTCTTTAAAAATATCATGTGAAAATTAAAAATAACGTATATTCGTGAAAACGTATTCGATGCGCTCAGAATCTAAAATAGTTAAAATTACTTGTATTGTGTAAGTTTAAATTTGATAGTATGATTATGGAAAAAATCGTACTGTTTATCATAAATGTAATTAAAATCAAGTGTACTAATAAAATATCATTTTCAGAATGTCCAGTTCATATTATTGCTTTAATGCACGATCCAAATATGCGGGTTCGTAAAATGAGCAATTACTGTCTTGATATTATCAAGGTAAACATTCTGTTCTTTAATTTAGGTTTTGTATTAAAAAACAATGCTATAACTACAGCGTACATATTTTAATTGTTTATTGAACGGAGCGTTTCAATTGCCTAATACATTCCTTAATTTTAGGAATTTGATGAAACATGGACGAAAAAAATAAGAGCTGCAAAATTTTGTTGGTTTAATGCTTACTGGCTGAACATGATGAAAGGCGACTGTGATGTGCCAAATATGAAACCAACATATGAACCCAACAACGAAATAAACTTGTATAGTTATGTACACCAAGCAATATTGATGCCCGAAGACGGTAAATATTTTACTGGTTGTTTTGTGTTTGATGTTCATTTAAACATTTGTATTGTGTTTTAAAGATTTCATGTTCGATAAAGAAGATGATATTGAAATTTTATCAACAAAATCACAAAACACTTGTAATCGTACAGAAAGCAGAAACGTAGACGATTGGTATGTTATTTGTGTACAAATTAAATTAGTTTACTTAAAGGAGCTGTAGATACTCATCTTTTTCAACCTTTGGACAGGTTAACAGAAGAAAATTTAACGTACTTACCTATTTGTGAGTTCTGATATCAATTTTGAAAACATGTATGAATTTGTATGCTTCTTCTGGACTAGATTTTTAAAGAAGATGATTTTTAATTTTAAAATAGGTATAAAAATCCTAGAATAATGATTTTATATTTAGGAAATTGTGACATAATTTTATTTATTTAGAAAATATCATATATTTATTAAATACTAACAAAGCTAATCAAGAAATATAAAAACGCATGCACACTTTCCATACTAAGGTCTAATTACAAAAAGTATCTTGAATTTTCTTCTGCTTATTATATCAAACACATGAAAAATAAGCGTTTGCTGTATTCTTTTTTACATCTTAGAAGTAGAAAATTGTGTGTGTAAAACCCTTTTAAAATTGAACCATTTGCAGCCCCCTTAATGATAAACAATATTGTGTTTTGTTTTCAGTTTTGATTATGAAATGGATTCATTCAATGAAGACCAATTTAATGTCGACAAATTTGATGAAGAAATGGCAGGCGCAGGTGGACATCTGATGCAAAAATTCACTAACAATATCATTCATTTTACAGACTAATTTGTATTTGTCATTTAATTCGTTCGTCATTGCTGCTCTAACATACTTTTTAATTATATAATTCTTACAATAAATAACTTAAAAACTTTTCTAGAAACTCTTTTGTCATTACTATTGTCACCGTAATAATAAAAGAGTTTTATTACATTCCAAGTTACATAGTTAACATTAGATTTAGATTAGTGAAATAACTAATAGTAATATTTTATTTTTTTACATGCTAAAACATACCTATAGTCAAGTAACTAAAACATAATTAAGTCGTGCGTAGAGTGATGGTTTTATTACTCGAAGAACTTTTAAATATTGCTTTTATATAATAATTTGATCATAAAGCTCTAAAACATAATTCTAATAACAAGATGTCGTATGAAAAGTTGTACACTTATGTGTAAAATTTCTATAATTGTCACAGTTCATCCCGTGTTGTTATTTTTAAATTAAGCAATACAAAACTAAACATAGTTAATCAAAATCATCACATAGTTACAACGAATTAAACGTTTAAAAGATTGTTTTTCTATTAATGTCATTTTAGAGTTTTATAGTGCTTTGTTTTTTATTAAAAAAAACCTAGTATGTTTTAATTTTATTCTTAGCGAAACAATTTTCTCATGCCAAAATGTACTGAACAATTTATCTTTGTTAAAAATGCTTGTTATCGAACCCACAAGCATTATTTTATTTTTAAATCACTGTTTATATCCGATCACCAAAGAATCGCTATTGTGTTTATGCATCGTATTTTTTTCTGCAAAACATTAGCGTAAGAATTGTTTATATTTATTTTTTGTGATAACACCAAAACATGTATTCCTTCTCTACCGTTCCTAACATCGAATTAACTATGGACATTTTTTATTTTTATTTTGTTTTGTTATAATTTGTTGCTTAAATTGTTATAGTGTCTTAATTAGTAGGTTACATTGATGTATGTATATTAACAACACTTTTACATATAGGTACAATAACACGATGCCTTATAATTTGAAATTTTCTTTTTGTTAATCTTAAATTGGTCAAATAAAAGTTTTTTTTTCATACTAAGCACAATTATTGTTATATTTATTTTATTTAAGAAGCTATTGATTTGTATTGTCACGGTTGTTATCGTTTTACAAAATCGCTCCGGAAAATAGTTTCAGGTTTATAAAATATCTACTGATATTTTATTAAAGACATTACATTTTTACACTTGTCTATTACTTGAGTCTAAAACAATCGTAAATTAGCTCTTGCGAGTTACTTTGACTCGATCGTGTACGTCATATATTTATACGTGATTTTTAATAAAACAACTCTGCAATGTTATACTTGTCAAATAGCGATTCAATTTATACTTTGTAATTAAAGACCTGACTGTAGTTTTCATGACAATACTATTATTCTTGTGTTACGATATAATAAATTGATAAATATGTATTTTACAGATGTGCTTCAACGATATTGTACCGTTTGGTTTTGAACTATTTAAAAAAAAAATAATAACGATTATCGCCACATCTTTATAACAATCATACCGTTTTCATTTTGAATTCTCGTGGTTATTTTTTACAGACTGTTCATTCGTGCATACGTACGGATTCATAAAAGAACAACTGAGGCGCATAGAACCAGAACGGCCTAACCCACAAAAGTGTAATTGAACAGGACGAGCATTGAAAGTTTTGACTATTTTGCAACACTTTTTTTTCCTCATTAAACCCACTCTAAAGAAAATATTAATAACTTTTTATTTATGTATAAATCCTTGCTTTTAAACATCTTTAAAGCACTAGTCAATATTAAAAGTTTATAAAGTTTTAATGTGGGTTAGGCCGCTCTAAATTTTGAACTTTTTTTATTAAATGCAATTTTTTGTGGTTTAGGCCAACTTATTGGAAATATGTTATTCACTTAAATTCACACAACATGAAAATACTATGTAAATATTTGTATTAGTTTATTTGTAACTCTTTTAGATAATATTGTAATTCATTTTTAGTACAGAGTTATTATTAACAATGACATTGTTACTTAACTTAACAAAAAAAATAAAAAAATAAAACAAAACAAAATCACTTTTAATAGTATAATAATAGTTCAAATTAAAATAATTAACTCTTAATAAACTTGATAAACTTGAAAATATGAACATTATAATCACATAATACAGCCTTCAGTTTAAATTAATATTATTAACAATATGATTGTTACTAAACTTAACAAAAAACAAAAAAAAACAAAATTACTTTTAATTATTTTTATTTATAAGTCTCTTACGTGTTGTTAAATTAGTTGGCTCTGTATTTTCATTTAAAGCAGTGTCTTGAGTAATTTCATTATTGTCAACTTCATTACTGCTACTAGAAGATCTGTGTGATTCATACGGCAAGTATTCAGATCCAGAATCTTGAAAACTTTCATCAGTATCTAAGATATCAATATCAGTCTTAATAAAACAAAATAGTAAATTATTATCAAAATGTATAAAGTGACTTACCATCTTGTATTAATTCGTTTATATTTTCTTCAGTGTTCATTATAAGTATAAATAAAACAACAACTGAAACGAACTTTTAATTTTTAATGTATCACATTTAGTAAATTGATATAATATTCAAATAAATTTTGTATCTTAATAACTGCATTATCATTATCATAATCTGCAAGTATTATCAATTAATTCAGGGAAGAAAAAATGGCATAGGGTTGGGCCACTCTGGTTCTAAAAATTAATTTCATAATCACAGTGCCAAAAACAATTATGTGCTGCCATCTACCAAATAATTTTTTTTTGCGGGTTAGGCCATAGTGGAATTCAAATATCATATAAATTTGAAACGTTTTATCACATAAAACAGAATTTGATTTTTTGTGGGTTAGGCCGTTCTGGTTCTATGCGCCTCAACTATAGTCCGCGACAGACCCCTGTGTACCGCGACCCGTTGCCGCTTCCTCACCCGTGTGCCATTGGTTCTCAACACATGCCGCACACTGCGTGGCTGCGCCACTTGTATAATACACATTTTATAAAAAGAAACGTTGGCGATGACGCGGCAATAAGTTTAATTACGTTACGCACCACTGAGGCGAAACGGCCGCTAGGTTCGTGGCGGGCAGGGGCCACTTTTCCCGTCGCGGACTAGATAGATCGAATTCGAAAACGTATCAATTAAATTCAGAAAAAAAAATATTAAAAGTAGCGATTCTCTTTACACGAGTTAAGCAGGGCTCTTTTAAAAATTTATTTTAAAGTGCCTTAATTAAATTAATTACGTCCATCATTATTCTGCTATCAATACTTTTCGTACAGTTTTATATTCTTAGATAACACGCGTGTATCGCACGCGTTATCTAAGGTTTCGTGACTCTTTGGAACAGATAAAACTCTATCGTGATTTAACGACGATTGCACGGATAATAAAGGCTATAAAAAATAATAAACGTCCTATACATTACAAATATAGGTATTTTGTGTTGCTTTCCAGTCCATTTGCCGTTTGACTGCGTCCTGACTACATATAGATATATAGCTGCACCCGTGATCGTATACATATTATGGTCTAGAGTTATTATTTTTTATTTCACAGTGAATTTTACAGCTACTCAACGATTAGTGGAGCGAAAGTGGGTAAGTAATTCTTTTATAAAATACTTTACCGCATTTTTTGTACTTTGTAAAACCATTTTTAAAAAGTTTCAAACGGTTTCGTGTAAAACGTACAAAAACCATTCGTGTAAATCGGTATCGAATTCGCAGAATAAACTGGAACTACATTTGAATTCGTACAAGATTATTTTTCAAATTCCACAAAGTATCTGATCAATAATTTTTACATTTGTAATCCATAAATTCAATACGTAGGTATCACACGCGACCTATAAACATTATACTATACGGGATGTATGTGTTATAATTTGTAAGTACTTTGCATTTTTCTCAGAATCCAACTAACATACTTTGATTTTGAATTTGCACAGGTATATTCGTTTGCGGAACGAGACGCACATATTTACGTACCCTTATTGTATGATTTAGGGGTGAAGAAAAACGATTTCTAAAAGATTATTAAAACAATTTAATCCTAGCGAATTTTTGTTTTCACCCGATATTTTTTTAAATACCACGATAGTCGAACTAAAAAAAAAAATACTAGACTTTCAGTAAGAATTTATGAGTGTCACAATGTCGATTTATTCAATAATAATACTCGCTCTACGTGTACACCTGTAGGTACTGTTTTGTTTCTTTTCGAAACCGATTGACCGCATGTTTTGTAATCGACGTTGTTTTTATATTTCTGATTTCCTCTCGCCAGCGAGTCAAAACCGCTGTGCTTATCGGGGAGGTTCGCAGTCCTCTATAGTTGACGGTCGAATTCCCTACATCCCTGCATTTTGAATTGCGCACGTTTATTTCTTAAATTTTCATAAAAACCAAAACGTGACGATACAACGTTCTTACTCATATAATACATTGTATTATTCCTTCTCCCGTACGTTCGTCGTCGTACGCGCCGAAAACGAAAACGTAAAATGACGTTTGAAATTTGCCAATTTTGCAATACCAGAATGGGGCGCATAATAAGCCCATACATTTATTATTTAAAAAAAGCGCGAACTCTGTCCGCCGAGATAATAAGTGAGGAGGGTAAACGATTTATAATCTGTTCTATAATCGTGTTCAACACTTCCATTTTGCGCCAGCGAACTTCTCGAACGGATATTTATTATTTTCCGCGTTATCGTAACCACAATCGTTGTAATCTATGTATTAGTATGTGTTACCAGCATAGTGTGAACCATAACCGCGGTTACCTGTTTTGTGCTTACTCATTTATCATTGTTATTTAAAAAAAAAAACAACTATATAGCGCGGCGGCGGCGGCGCGGCCGTCGCACAACAGAATGGATTACTACCCACGCGCATGCGTAGATCGCATTACGTTGTTTGTTAAGAGATGACATGACCAATAACTATTGCGTCTTATTTGTTTATAGTTACATGAATTGCTTATGTACGTTCTGCATTTCTGTACGAAATTTGTCGTCTATTATTTAGTAATTAACGGAAAAGTAATTCGGTAGGTTCTGGTGATTGGGAGTTGATGTTGAATTCCTCTCCTCATCGAAATTGACCGCTCTCTGAAATGCATCGGTATTTGATCGTATTGCAATTCACAGTACATTTACAATTTTGTAAGTACATTCTGTAGTTATTAAATACAAAACTTGAATCACATACCTATTTAAACCGTTTTTTCCAACATTTTTCCTTTTTAATGGTATCTGACCAAATGGTTTCGATGTTTGTAATAAGTCCAAAACTTCAAAACGATTTTGATATTTTGTCATCTGTGTTGAAGCAAGTAGTCTGTAAATCTGTTACCGGCCATGTAACTTATTCGTTCTATAAAGTGACAGGTAGTGTGCAATATGTGCAAAAAAATATGTAAAATTGTGGGTCACTACATTTGTTCCATGTTGTTATTATATCAGTTATCAATCTGTAAGAACGAAAGTCAAATCTGTAATGTACAGGTCCAGTAGCCAGTAATTTACAGAGTAACACTATCAGGCGTTCAAGAAACGCCTAGATTTATTACAGGGTCGTTTGTGCGTTAACGGCTCTGTAAGTCACTTCCGAACGTTTATGCAACCTGGCCTTATGTTATTAATGTCGTAGAAAAATCTTGTTTATTGTTTGATTTAAAAATTTTTTTTTTTTCCAGTAGAAACAGCATTTTGAGTTTTTTCGTATTTTGAAGATTGATTTTGAATGTCTGTTTACTGTAACATGGGTAAAATTAATTAAGTCTTACTCGTAGGTTTACACAAAAAACCCATTAGGTATTGCTAAACTTTTATGTAGAAAAAAAATAGGATGATTATGAAAAAAACATTTATTTTTTATTTATCGTATGGTATATTTTGACACGTAATATACATAAAAAGTTGTAACATGGAATAAAAAAAAAAAAAAACACAAAATAAAATTAAAATAATAGAATAGAATAAATAATCCATACAAAATAGTCTATCTAAAAATGGTAATAATAAAACAATATCTATTGTGTAGTTCAATATTTTCTCTACAGTCTGATGTCTAAGGTAGCTATCCAATCAAGAGCTTCACTTGTTAGTCTAAAGAAATCACTCATTTTACCTTCGAATTTTCTTTTAGGACAGTCTGACACAATGTGTTGTATTGTCTGAGCCGCATTTCCACAATCGCTAGCAGGATTATCTTGAAGCTTCCACTGGTGCATAGAATAACCACACCTTCCATGACCGGTTCTGATACGGTTTAAAGATACCCACTCTTGACGGGGTAGTTTGAAACCCTCCAGAGGTTGTGTAGGATTAACGACTAAGTCAGCATTCTCGAGTGTAAGATTATTCCATGCAGTACGCCATTCCGTGGACGAATTAAAGTTGGTCAGAATAAGGTGTTGAACAGTGATCCAAGGAGGTTTTCTAGATTTCAGATGTATTTGTGGGGTGTTGCACAGCATTTGTGATAACATAGAATTGTATCATAAATAAAATAAAAAAAAAATTTAATTATTTAAAAAAAATAAATAACTAACTCAATGCACTTTTAATTGTTGTTGTCGGCTTAATACGTCTTGTTCATAGTGACCACTTACCTCGTATACCCACTCACCCCTAAAAAAAAATTAGGCAACTGCTTTTCAAAATCATGGTCACCTGGTTCACTGGTAAGGTGCCTCTCAAATTTAGATTTTATTTGGATGGCTCTCAAACTATCAGACCTTGGGTCAAGTTATACACACTTAAAAATCCATGGGTCAAGTTATACACACTTGAAAACATAAAATATGTTCTTAACTTAAGTAACAATTTTTATTCAGTTAAATGTGGCTGCAAACGTGTTTCTAAACTAGTAAGGAATAGGTGGCTTTAATTTTTTTAAATAGTATTTTAAATTTTTTTTTGACAACTTATTATGTAAAAAAAACTAAATAAATTTAAAACATTATTTGCTGTATAATTTTTTTTGTTTAATTTAATATCAACAATTTTATCCTGCAAATAAAATATTGTTCTGCGTATCGACATTACACACCGTTGGTTATGATTGTACTACGAACATTCGAGGGTTTATTTATTATCAGCAACAACAAGCATCTAAAAAAGCATCTTAAAACATTATCTGTTTTGTTTAAAAAAAAAAAAAAAGATTGGTGGAAGGTAATTGTCCGAAAATTGATAAGCAACCCGGGAGCCGATAAATGTGTTTCCAACTTCTACGGAAATATATTGTACGATGATTAAGCCCTTTCCAAGATTTTTCTATAAAATACTAATAAATTAGTAGTTGCTATTTAAAAATTAAAACTTAGTTTCCATAACGGGTAAAATTAGTGGGTGGAAATTAAAAATTTTGTTATTATTATTGTTACCTACTATTTCATTTTCAATTTTCATAGACACTTCAAATGTTTAATGTTAGTTTCTATTTTACAGGTTATTAATAGTCTTAGAAAGCAAGTTACCACTGTTATCATTGATTTTTGTAAAATTGTGAAAAATAAGAATTTAACATGAGCGAATTAACTAATGAACAGTTAATATTGAGAGATTTCAATGAAGATTATCCTAACCACTCGTGGTCTGAGTTTATTTCTAGGGGACCACCTCATATGACAATATTCGAAATTCAATTGACCGTAAATAATGCTGTATTTAAAGGTTGTGGATCAGCAAAAAGAAGCGCAAAAATTAATGCTGTAAAGAAATTTAGATGTAGCAATACAGAAATGAACTCTTCTATTGTGCATGATGAAAAGTCGAACAGAAAAAGAAAGCCAAAAACAATATCCACAGTACAACCTCAACCTCAATGTTTGGAAAAAAGAAATTCATTCACAAATATTGCAACTGAGATAGAAAATTCAATGGTAGATATAACGGAATATCGTTCTCCATTGAAATTACAAAGTAATGTTATAGTACCACAATTCTCACCTGTATCTATTTTACACGAAATGTTCCCGGGACAAAATTTGGAGTATGAATACGAAGGACCATGTGGTGTACTTGTAGGAATGAGTGTTTACGTTTATGGAAACAAATATACAGGCTACGGACATAACAAGAAAGAAGCAAAAGAGATTGCATGCCGTAATGCATTGATAGCGTTGTATGAAGAAGATCCAAATTTATCCTACAATAATAAATATAAAGATCAAATAGAAATGCTACGTGTTGATTTTCATGATTCTAAAATTATTGATTATTTAGCATTAATCACTAGTAATATGCATCAAGAGTTGGACTTAAATGACATCAAAACTAAGGAATACTGTGTTATTGCCAGTATTATCAAAGTAAATTCCTAATATTAATTGTTTTATTGTGCATTTTATTCATATGTAAATTTGTTATAGGTAATCAACAATGACTTTAGTACAGCAGAAGTTATTTGTCTAGCAACTGGAACAAAATGTATATCTGGTAATTACTTAAGCTTAAGTGGTGAATCGTTAAACGATTGCCATGCAGAGATTTTAGCTCGCAGATGTTTTATGAAATATTTATACAAACAACTCATAAACTGTGTGGAAAAGAAACAGTCTTTATTTATTTTTGATAAGAATGTAACTAAATTTAAATTGTTGGAAAATGTTGGATTTCATTTATATATTAACACAGCTCCTTGTGGTGAAGCAAGAGTTTATGGGTTTTGTGACGCGGAAAAAAACATTAATCGTTTAAATCGGGGATTACTTCGATCAAAAATTGAAAATGGCGCTGGTACTGTACAAGTATTCAATAGAGAATTTCAAACATATGATGGTGTTGCTCAGGGTGAACGTCTTATTACTATGTCTTGTTCTGATAAGTTAACTCGTTGGAATGTGCTTGGAATTCAAGGCAATTTGCTTTCGAATGTTGTTGATCCCATATATTTACAATCAATATCAATTGGTAGCCAATTTAGTATGCTCCATATGATGCGAACAATTCATGGTCGTGTTGACCAATCTATTGATTGTTTACCTCAAAAATATAAGTGAGTAAAAATTTTTGTTGACTCTTTAAACTCAGGAATTGAAATAGTTTTCAAATAAATTGGTTAAAACCTTATTTATTACTGTGTAACTGAATCCGAAATCAAACGTGTGTAATTTGGTTGTAATATCTTGTTGTATGCATAAGCAGGGGTGGACTGGGATGGGTCTGGCCTACTATTCTAGGTACAAAACGGCCCTTATATAATTATTTTATGCATAAAAACATTTTTTTTTTTCATGTTAACCACCAATTGAATACTTTTAGAGAAAAGTTCCCACAGTAAATGTGTTAAGCTTCCTCTTTTCTTACAAAAATACCCAACTATCAAATGAGTGTAGTAAAAAAAAACTATAAAATATTACAAGTAGGTAACTATTATCTATTTTATTTACAGATTACATAAACCGGAACTTCGTGGTTATAGTATACTCCCATCTAGAGTTAATACAATGTCACCTTACTGTGTTAATTGGATAAAAAGTGATAAAGTTGAAATTATTGAAGGCAAAACTGGCAGAACAATTGAAAACGAACCATCAAGACTATGTAAAAGTGCTTTTGCCAAAGAATATATCAGATTGTGCTATGCTACTAATAGTTTATCAGCTATAACAAAAAATAATAGAGTGGTATTTTATGATTATTTGAAAAGTACAAACACAAATTACTTGGCAGCTAAAAAATCTTTAATGCTAGCATTTAAGTTATCTGCTTTTGGTACTTGGGTTAAAAAACCTGAAGAGCTTGTAACTTTTGAGGTAGATGTTAATGAAATTGTACCTTTTAGCAAATCTTCTAAACACTAGAAGTTGGTATATTTGCTCATTTACATGTGTAGTTTGTTTTATTCATTTGCCCAGGAAATTATAATGTACATACTTATATATAGAAATACTTAAAAAGTTACGAAAATCTCAAAAATGTACTAATAATATTGTAGATGTAATCTAATTTCGTATCATACGTTAATTATCGTACTGATGATAACCTATTCAAATTTAAGATTTGATATTTTAATTATTTTTATAACAGACAGTTAATTTGTACATTATACTGCGTAATTTGTTTTGTTCATTTGCACAGGAAATTGTAATGTTTAACTGTTACATTTTGTATACAAACATTGATTAAAAACTAAAAAGTTTTTATTGATATTGATAACTCTTGCTTAAACGAAATGAGTATGCCCTAAATAAAGTACTACCCTTAAAACCGTTTCACGGAAAAAACTCACGATTTCAATTTATAATGTTTTTCAAATCAAATTTTTACATTGTACAGAAAACATTACAGTTAAATATTTGGGAAAATAGCTTGATTTTGTAGTTATTTTACAGAACGCTACACACCTACTTAACTACATTTATAGTAACTCAATTATGTGCCGTATGAAATATTGTCATTTGTATGAAATATTGTCATTTGTATGAAATATTGTCATTTGTATGAATAAAATACCGCTTTAACCTAGGTTAAAGATAAATGTGATAGTTTTTTCTCAAATATGATTTTAATAAGACAATCAATGTCTGCAATCAATGTTTTTAACATGTGTGTGCCCTTATATATATATATGTTAGAGCAGCACAAAAACAATGATTACTGCTCATGCATAGAAATACATAATGAATACTCGAAAGACATAGAATGTAAAAAACATTAAAATTGCTTATGCAAAACTCCTTAAAAGGACATTACTGACAGTTTTTAAGGGGTTTCGTAGAGACAAATGTGAAATGTACTTTTTAGTGTAACAAAAACGGATTTGCACGGAATAAAGATACATAATTTTATTAGATCAACAACACCACCATTGTGTTTGTACTATCAAGATAATTTGTGTTCAACATGAACAATAAGATGGTTTCTAATGGTTTCTAGACATTTTGAACTAGTGCTAAAATTTGTTGAGTAATTGTTAAAAATGTGATCAATATTACATACTGTCTATGCATTTATTTAACATTACTGTTTGAACTTTTAAGAATGTTGTTATGGTTTGTACAATTTAATTAAATAAAACAATTAAAAATTCTTTTACTATCACAAGGTGTACTTAGAATAAAACTATATCCTTTAAAACGTGTTTTGATGTTAAATTGGCATGCCCTTAATAAGTGTCCGTTCTCCCAAAATTTTCAATACAATGTAAAGTGGTTTGGGCTCGTAGGGAAAAGTTAAGCAGATAGAAAAGCAAAATCTGGTTTAAAACAGACAGAAAATCGGTTAAATTTTCTATTATTTTAATAGAGAACTTAAAAGTTTTGATCATTGTGTACTCAGAACTTTTACGCAAACCAAATAAATTATTTTTTTCACGCTATTAAAAAACGTTTGGGCCGATAATTTTGAATTCTTTATAGAGCAAAAAATTATTCTACAAAAATACTTTTAAATTTTTTTTTTGTCCTTATGAAATTGCTTCAATATAGTGTAGAACCATTTTCCGGTAGACCAATTACGTCCTTATTGTATTACCTTTAA
This sequence comes from Hormaphis cornu, assembly GCA_017140985.1. Lineage (NCBI taxonomy): Eukaryota > Metazoa > Arthropoda > Insecta > Hemiptera > Hormaphididae > Hormaphis > Hormaphis cornu. Next base: position 26,581,397 of record CM029361.1, read on the forward strand.
CTCTACCTACTTATATTCTTGGTGCAAACTTTTTAATAATTCCTAATATTTAAGAAGTTAAATCCATAAAAAATAAGACTTATGGAAGCGTATGTTTTTAATAAAATCAATTTTGATGTTTATAGTCATAATTTCTAGTAATATAATGGTTGTAAAAATTTAAAATTTTCAAATAAATATTAAACACTGGTACGTTTGAAACTTCAAAATATTATGTTGAATCATTTTGAGCAAAATACAGAACTTATTATTTAATTGACGGTTTCCGATTATTTACGTTATTATTAGTTCAATAAAAACTTTCCCGTTAAATTTTGAACAAAGAATAAATATAATATAGTAAATAAATTCAAATATCCAATTGCAAAAGGTAGATTTCTCTCTCAGAAATGACAGAAATCTACATTTCAAATTGAAAACAAAAACTTCAACCAACATATGATCATTTAGGTCCACTTACTAAGCTGTTTGTAACGCTTAAAAATTGGATCACAGCTCTTATCTCCTTCTGTCCAAAGGTTTTTTTTGTTTCAGAAAAAAGTGCAGAAATTCTCTTAAATTTAGTTCAATTTCTTAATTCTGTTTATTTTTTTTAAAAACGTTTTACCTAGATGGGGGGGGGTTTCTTTTTGTTTCTTTCAATTTCAAATTGAAAACAATACAAAATAGGTTAGTACCGAAAATCAACTTAAAGCAACGTTTGAAGCCCAAGTTTGACAAAACTACACCGCACCGATTTTTAGTCCGTAAACACTGAGCTCAGTGTTACAACAGCGTGGAAAATTGCCAAGTTGACCACGACTGGTGGAACAATTTCTCTGTATCAATATTATACTATTGTCGTCTGTAAATTTTTCTTCAAGGAACATACAAAAATAATTTAGGTAATATTATGAAAGATGAAAACATTTCCTATGTTTTGGTGGAAAGAAATTTTTTATTGACCGTTTCAAAAAATGGAACGTTATGACATCGAAAAAGTTTTTTTTTTAACTGTTCGCGTACCTTGAAAAAACAATTTCAAAATTGAATTCCAACTTAACAGGTAGTCAATGTTTTCATCTTTCAAACGATGTATAACTCATATCCGTACGCGTGCATTGTAGACTATTCGTAAGTATTACAAAAGTACTATACTTTGGCGCAAATATTTTGGATACCAACGTGTGTTCCATATTAAAGTACCATACATTCCTATATTAAAGATACATAGCTACATCATTTCTAATAGCCTGAAAAGAAAAAAAATATTCGAGTAAGAACAAAAATATAAAAAAAAAGCGAACGAAATTCTAGGTCGGGTGAAAAGTTGGTTAAAGTAGCGAATACGCTTTGGAGCGATTAAATAATTTCGAAAAAAAAAAACGATTCTGAGCGATCACTGCATCTAGTACCTACGTTCTGGGATATTTGTAAGTTGAGAGATCCGAGTTTTAAAATTGTTTAACCCTATTTGTTGAATACTTGTATGAAAGTTTAAAACTGAAAATCAAAGTTTTTTTACAACGAGCCCGAAAATGGTTAATTAGTTTGAAACGTGCTAAAAACCCTCGGAAATTTTTTATATTTTCAGACATTTATTCAAAGAGTTACTAAAACATATCGGTACCTACGTGGTAATAACCTTCTCGTTTGTATAACGTAAAAGAAATTCGGGTGAAAAAAAAAAAACACACCAATGTGTCCTTTTTATACATTCTTTTAAAACAACTATGACAAAAAACAGATAGTGAAAAATTGTGTAAAATCGATAAAAAAAAAAGGGCTTCTATCCAAAAAAACAAAATAACCGGGCACAACAATCTCTCGCAACATGAAAAGATCGGAGCGCTAACCTTGTACGTGAAAAAAAAAGTGTTTTAAACTTTGCTCGAATTCTGTGCGCAGTTAAGTATTGTGTTTACAATGATCTTTTTTTCTTCTTTTTTTTCTGAGAACAACTTTAACGGTACAAGAAACGGTCCGATTTTTAAAGTCAGTAGGTGGCACCTCTAATAGAAGGTCCGTCAACGGACTGTTGGTCACGAGTATTCAATTTTTTTTTATGCTTAAAAAGTTATGGCGTCTTTTCTGATTCAAACAGAACGAATTCGACGTAAACATTAGATATATGTACCTAGGTACACTGTCGTATTATAATTTATACGTTGTGCGAGAAAAGAAAAAAAAATTAATGCAACAACGTTGTACGAAATTAAATTTTATTACAGTTTTCGACGGTCTAAAAGAACCGTGCTATGGCAGCAGTTTGCGAAAGTTAAAACCCGTAGAAGAATGCAAAGTTTAGAACGGACTCTTTAAATGATTAAATTACAAATACCGTGATTTTTGATCTACCTGCACACGAAATCACGATACTACATAACTATCGACGGAATAATCTTTAATAATACGTACAAAAACAAAGCTGTTGCGATAACAATACGTTTATAAAATCTCGTTTGTTTTTACTGCTTTTACCCCGACAACCAACGATAATCGGTTTGTTCCGTCTTGTGTTGAACAAGACTGCGAAAAGTCTATCGAATTTCGTTAGGACCCCAACAAAATTAATACGGCCCATAAAAACCTTTTTGGTAACACACCGATTACGACGGGACGGAGTGGAAACGCGGTTTCGGATGACCAACAGTTGCCGCCGAACTGTGCTCAGTTGTTTTTCGCAGCGTTGCCAGAGATTTTTCCTTTTTCCGGTGATGTTCTATAGGTCTAAAAAGGCAAAAAAAAACCTAACGATTTTTAAGAACCGTCAAATCACAGGAGATCTGTGGAGTCGTTTTCGGTAAGAAATCCGAGGATTTTTCACGTAAATCCGAGGATTTTCTGAATGTCTAATGAATACATTATTAACCGACTAGGAAATCTGGAGATTTTTGAGTCCAGATCATTTTCATCCGACGACACCGGTTTTTCGTCATGGAGCAGTGGTACTAGAGCGCTTTTGTACGTTTTACCCAAAGTATACTACGTACGGACGACTTTGGCGCGTTTCGTACACGTTTTGAACTCGACGGAAATAGCGCCGTCCCGACCAACGGTGAAACAAATTATGGGTAAAAAAACTTCGAAGAAACCGCCCATGTCTGCAAAAAATAAAAAAAAGATCCGTAAGAACGTCAGAATCGATCGAACGGGTAAGACGATCAGTTCAGATTAGCCGGATCGACGCGAAAATTTGAAAATCAAACAATCAACTCCTCTGTTGTATAAGAGTTGTACCTATATTAAGCAGTGCTCAAACGCCGCGCTCAGTGTTCATTATACATATATAGTAGTCCACGTTTTTTTTATAACGCGACAAACTTAACATTGTAGGTACAATATGTTTTTACTTTTTGCCGTAAAATCAGTTACTGTTGTGGATCGTCTTTATTTTTTAGTCAGGCAACACGTCACACACACACGCGCGCACAAATCGTCGAAACAATACGTCCGTGTGACATTAAAATATGCTCGAATTACTACGAATTTCTCGGACGAGCGGACGAACGAGAAGATGATAAAATACCGACCGTTATGTCCTCCGCACACATATAGTTGTCGAATTGTATCGAGAAAACTTCTTAGAAGACCGGACGGTTCTATACACGAGGATGTGTTGTTATTATAACAAATGTACCTACTAAATGCCGCCACGTATTCTCCGTACTGTTCGAGAAGTTTGTCGATAAACTCGTTAAAGTCTGATATTTTTGTCTGGTAACAATTTAGAGTGTAAGTGAAGCGAGAAAACTATTACAAGAAATAGTTTTTTTTTTTTGTTTCGGAAAAACTTTACGAAATGGTAAAAGTGTAGAGCGCTGTAAAAGTTTTGTACTGCACACGGTACATCCACGGATTAGATATAGTGCAGATGTGTGTGGGTGTTTGTACATTTGAAATGAATATTATGAGAAAGGTAAGATTTTGGCGAAACTCCGTATAGGCTTGTACGGAGAAAATTGCGATCAACTGCTACGACGACGAATACAATATACGTAGACACTTACGCGGTGAATGCGTTTTTTAGTTCGAATAGTTTTAACAGACAGCAATACCTATCAGCAGAATACTCAACTCATTATTGAAATATTCGTATAGGTAACTGTTATAGGTGGGTACGTTTTAGATTTTCAAACCCTATCAAAGATAAGTGCGAGCGTTTTGGTTTTTAAATATTCGGTACCACAAATTATGTATCGATAAAATAATATATAATATGTACAGTTAAAACATTGCCAAATTTTCCATTTGTTAGTAAACGGTAGGTTTTTGAACATCTTTCGACTCCGTGTACAGTCTTCGAGTACTCGTTTGATATAGTAATCAACCATTTTGATTTTCGTTTGATTTTTTTCTCCGCGACGATTCAAACCGTCCTACTAAATTATTCAAATGACGTTTTATTTTTTTATTTTGGATGTGGACGATAATGGACGGCGCTATCGTTGTACCTCTCTTGTCCATTCTGTCCTACTCGAAAACACTTCGTGATCGTGGTCGATGTGATGCGAAATCGGTTTCGAGACCAAAGAATTTACGATCCGTTTAGGACCACAAAACGAGTAAAAAAAGTATAACCGTCGTTTCGTTTACTTATACAGTAGGTTAGGTTGAACACTCGACGAAATGTTCTCAAGACCACTAGGAAGGGTTTGTATTCGTAATTTTGATTTTTACATTTTTTGAGAAAAATTCGGACATTACAAATTTTTTGAAATTGTCGCATCATAAAATTTTTAGTCCTAAGTTTGAATTGTTTCAGATTCTGAGCGGAAACTATTGATTTTATAAAGACGTGTGTTTTTTAATATTTTTTTTTTTTACTATCGTTTTACTTTGTCACTCGTTGCGCCTAGGAAACTGCTCCGAACTTAACGCGCAGACGACCCTGTTCCCGGTTGTCCGACTTATACAACCTTAGAGCGTTGTATCACCACCGGTGTTTTCAATTTCGAAAAAGTTATAGCTAGAATAATGAAAAACTTTAAAAACGGTAAAAGTTACAGCGGCAAACGTGTTTTTGACTAAACCGATTTTGTTGTTTGGTCAATACTTCCAAAACAATTATTTAAACACCCGAGACGCGTTTACTCAAATAATCGATACACGAAGCTTGGTAGTACAAATTTCAAAATATTTCCAAGCTTTGAAATTTTAAAAAATTTCCGTTTTGCGGTTTTTTTCGTTCAATAAATCTTGAACTATTCGCAGAAACATTTTTAAAAACGTAATACAAGCTTTGTTGTAACGGATGAGCTACACGTGTGATACGTTTTCATAATTGTTCGTCACTTTTTTTTTTTATTCTTTGAAAGCCAATCGATCTGTGATTTTTTTTTATTCGGATAAAATTCCGCGAGAAGAGAAATTAGTAAATTATCGGTGTTTTCAAACGAACATTACGAAGTTACGAGTGGGAAAAAATGTTTGTTTATACATCTAATTAAGTATTTTGAGTATCGTATAATATCATCGATTAATACAATCGGATGACAAAACCTTCTACGCCGTACGACTATTGTTTATTTTTTTCTATCATCATTCGTACGTCAGAGTCGCATTATGTTGTCGCGACGGAATTCAAAGCTACGTTGACAGATCTTTCTACATCAGTAAAAAATGCCATTGTTTTTGACGCGTCTTCACGGTTAATTTCTCTTTTCGAAATAAAACGAGCTAGATAAATTGTAAATTAAAGCCGGTGTACAGCTGGTTGTCCGCGGTAAAAAAGAACGCATATGTGTTGTTATTTTTTTTCCAATTCGATATCACCGCGGACGATTAACGAACTTTTGACGAGAGAGAGAGATGTGTGAAAGATTTGTTTGAAATTTTTTTCCTACAGGCTTCGTAGCCGTTTCTTACACAGTTTAGCGTCGTTACAACAATAGTTATTGCAACAACCGTGCGTTGCAGTACTTTTTTACTGCACAGCGTCGGGTAGAAAACGTAATATTTTTTTTATAAAGAGCGCGAACGAGAGAAAATATCTCGGACGAATCCGAATAGTAACAATATACATTATAACATACCGACGCGCATTTTTTGCCGTGCCGCTCTCACGTTTGGTCTTGCACGTCATTAAATACCTGTCAGTGTCGTATCGTACCTGCAAGCTACGGTTTTCGTTTGAAGACGGATTTTTAATGTTGTCAACTTGAACTCTCCAAAGGACCGTCCAAAGCTGAGACGTGTTTTATATGGGCTGAATATATAGTGTCCTGCGTGTATATTGTTTTGTCAAAACGCGACGTGGCAGGTAGGAGGAATTAATGAACCAGTCCTGACTGCAGGAATCGGTGTGGTCGACAGACCTTTTTCTTTAAAATTTTTATTACACGGTTTCCGTGTGTAAAATACAAAAAATGTCGAGTAGGTGTTACATAACGTACGTTTTTTGTTGTGTCTAAGAATGTTCGCGGTTTCAGTTGTTTAGTGTATGAAATTTGAAAACAGTTTATTACAAAATTCAAAATTCAACACATCGTACATTTCTGTACATTCCGTATAATAAAACGCGCATTTTCTTCTCCCCGTAATAATTGTATTGCGATCAAATTAAAAAAATTACTCATCTCTTTCAACGACCTTTAAATCTGATCTCACTGCCGGTCGGTCTTACTTTGCAAACCCACGCGTTCAATATTGTTCAACCGGGACCGATAGCTGAGCTACGTTTTTAGAAAATCGTGACGTTTCGTGTCTCGTTACTTTTTTTAATGTAAAACCTGTTAAAATTAGGTTTCGATTATAGAGTCTAAAACCCGAGTACTGAAGAAGGTTTTATGAAACAATAACTGCGGCAAAAATCTAAGATTTTCAATATAACGAAATCCTCTGTCGACCGCTCAAAAATTGTCAAAGTCAGTTTCACACACAAATTTTGAACTTTTCGTTGATGGACTCAATCAGTTACAAAAAAAAAAAAAAAATCAACCCACGTAACTCGAGGAACATGTGTTATTTTAGAAGTACAATCAAAATAAATTTGTTTTGATTTGTTGATACGTAAAAACTGTCTTTTTTTTTTTCCGCATTTTAAAGCTAGGATATTTTAGCGAGTTCCGAAACACAGTACTTTCATGTGTGATTTTAGCTTGTAATACTGACAGGTTTAAATCACCTATCCCGATTTGTAAGTTCGCGTCGAGTTATACTGAAAACAAAAATCGGTTTTTTCCTCGAAACGATTTCATCGTCATAAATACCCGATCATAAGTTTCTCCAAAAAAAAAAACCCCCGTTTAGATTATTCCCGATATTTTTTTCCCTGAAAGTAAATTACCCGATTTTTACTATCTGTTTTCGAATAATCCAAAATACAACGTCGGTTCCCGTCTCGAGTGCAAAAACAGAGTAATAAACGCATTCGATTCACGTACCTACCCACAGTCGCATCGCGGCCACCGTAGGAAATCCAATTATTTTCGACAAATCCGACTGGATTCCTCCGTTCGATTCCGCGGGGCCACCGGCGGGGAAATTAAACGTTCCGGCATCAGAAGTTCGGGAAAAATCTTTTCGGCAACGTTAATTTTAGGAAAAATAAAACTCGTGCACGCTGGACTGAATATTTTCTTTTTTTGGGAAACTCATACTTTGGAAATATTTTCGAGAAAAAAAACAAACTCAGGAACCGTACAGCGATAAAATCGCCGTTTGGTTTTTAAATAGGCTGTTACGTTATTGAATCGTACGAAAAGGGAGACGATGATTTAAACCCGTCGACGAACCATGTACATATTGTACTCGGCGCCGTCACTTATAAAAGTTTTTCACGTCAAATTTGTTTTTACCGCGACGTATACTAGACAACTGAGCAGAGCTCGCTCAGAATCGTACTTTCGATGATTTATCGTCGCTTTCGGAAGTCAAATAATGCGTTTGAACCACAACTTCTAAACCCACCCAAAGCGCAGTCGCCACCCCGTCCAACTGCCCGCGCGAACTAGACTGATCCCGGCGCTTTCTTTTTTTCATCAAAAAAAGCAACTTATTATTATTATTATTACTTAGGGTACCCTTGGCAACGGTTCATCTCCAAAATCAAGTTCCGTTATTATAAATGTATACGAAGATTACGGTTGGTACTTAATTAAAACTTTTTTTAATCTATACTCCCTAGGCTTAAACGTAACCGTGTTAGTCTAAAAATTCGTATAATTTCGAAACGTAAACTAACAATTATTTTGTCGTTACGCTATAATTACCAGCGTCGTATACCGTGATTACAACGGTAAAATCGGGTTCGGTTATCGTTTGTAATAAATACCTACGATTTAGTTGACTCGTATACTGCAGAATTCAATAGTTAATAAAAGAAGTCGGCAGGTAACCATTAAATACATAAATACACTCCTAAACTAAATCGCCAAATCGAACTAATTGTTGTTTAACGAGAACCGATAATTGCGTCGTTATAAATCTGTTTATTTAAAAAAAAAAATAATTTTCTTAGTTTAACGCGAAATCGTTGGTGGGTTTATTTTACATTCAACACCGCATACAAATGATAAGCCATTTGGTCGTGTCGCTAGTTAATAGTAATATTATTTTAATTTTTGAATTGTACTCGGTGAGAAGATTTTGTGATAAAGTGTTCGCATAATATCAAACTGCTTGTATAAAATAGTACAGCCTTTCCGTGGGGGACGCCTTGTGTTATTTGAATAATCCATAATTGTGTAAGTCGGAGCATTGTGACCGAAACGAGCACATAAATTATGTTAACTTTACTGGTATATTCTTCAAATGTATACACGTATTTTAATATACACCTACAGTGAGATAATTTAACCAAAAAAAAAAAACTAAACAAAGAAGTTTTGTCCAATACGAAATTGTTAAGAGATTTTGTAATTTAAACAAAATAATAGAAGTTTGGTCGTGAAAATTTGTTTTACTTTTCATACGAATTTACTGTATAACAGGTATATATGTGTTGCTAAGAAATGTTTCGATAAAAGTTCAAAATCATTATTACGTTGTTATTTTGTGAGCTGCTGTACTAAAATTCCGACTGAGCGAGTGTGTACACTTCGATCGCGGAACGATTTCGGGAATGTTTGTATTTTTCGACTGAAACTTAATCGAACTGTCGGGAAAAAAATGTCTGTTCACAAAATAATATTCTACGTAGATTCAAAGTTTTGCAAGTTGATGGAAAATATTTATGTTTATAAGTCGATCTACAAAAAGCGTCTTCGGTCTTCCGACAAAAGTTAAGCATTTATGTAGAAAAAAAAAACATTTAGTTAGCTGTATGTTTAAAGTTAAGTCGCAAAATCGATTAAACTCGAAGCAGTCAAATACAATAACAATTTTCACCGAAAATCGAATAAATCGGAAGGCTTAACAGCGATTGAAAGACGTTTGGAATGGAACTCGTATACATAAAATAATGTTCCAAGTGAAAAAAATTCAAAACAACCTAGTAATAAAAAACCGTGATAAAACGAAATAAATCGACCAGTTACGTTTAAAGGTAAAATTACAGTTAACTTTTTAACTGTGTTAACGCTCACGTTTGGAAAAATTGTGTACAGCCTTCGTACTTGGATTTTTATGAAAGATTCTCGTAATACCGTAAAAAAATGTTGAAACTCGACACTTGAGGTTCAAGAACAATAAAAATAACTTAAGCTTTTGTGTGGTATTTTTTTTTATACAAAATAATTATATATGATTATAATATAATACCCCAGCTGTTGAGGTACCTCTTTTTTAAGTCAAACAAAATCTTTAGCGAGAGAGCACGGTATAAAACCCGTGTATCTTTTTTTTTTTTTTAAGTTTCTGTGGCATGGACGGAACAGGTCAAGTGCCCCGTATTACCGTTCTAAACACAGTGTGTGTGGTTACGAATAAAAAAACTTTACAAATAACAAAGCCGTGTATGTATATATATGTGAAGAGTTGTATATTTTAAAAAATACTTCTTAGAACACGCGAGCTTGTCGTAAAAGTATAAATCTATATTATAATAAAAATAAAATGTTAATGAATTTTGAATTTTGTTTCAAAGAAGTGAGTTTGAGCCACTACAAAATTTAATTCACCTGTAAATACCAGGTATTTCTGCGAGTACTTAAAATATCATATTTTTTTTTATTCGTGCCTTTTTCGATTCGGTACAAACAATATATTATTTATGATGCAGCAATTACCGGTAGTGTATTTCTTGTGTACTTTGTAGACTAAAAACTGATATTTTAAAATGCAATACATTTTTCATTTATCGTTGCAGTTAACAAAAACGTGTAAATTTGAAAAATATAATATTATAGGTACCTAGTAAGTTATTACGTTAATAGTGAGTACTATTTTATTGGCAAAAACCGAGTACAGCGAGAAATTGGATTTTTTTTTGCAGCGGCCTCAATAGAACTGTAATAAAATACGTGAATTTGAATTTAATATATTTAAAATCTTTAATTTTTTAAAAAGCAGACAACTTGTGTAATTTTCATAAAAATGTTACCATTTTCAGTATACACACGAATGACTAACTGCAGCTTCTTATAAAAAGATGATTTTGATAAATTTGAATACACAATATAGCTTAAAATACTTATTTGTTCGAATGGTATGTGCACGTAAAATTGATCTTTTATAATATGTGCATTATTTCATAATAATATAGTAACCCAAAGCCAAACGGCGTTGCCCGTGTCCTCCGAGTAACAATTATAGAACATATTGCGAGTTGAGATTTTGAGTTACTCATTTGTACCGAATTAGAGGATATAATTTACTGTTAGATTGAGTGTTAGATGACGTATGTTCTAATTTATACTTAGTTTATTCCAGATTCACATCTAAACTTGAATAATAGCTGCAGCCTATTATTTAACTAATAAACACGTTTGTTATTTTCGTTTACATGTGAAATTTGTGAAACAAAAAGGAAAGTAAATGAAAGTATTTAAGCAAACAGAGATTTACAGAGGAAACACATCGTTCAATCAATACCCTCCTAACTTGCTGTTGATATGCGGAATGAAATGAAAAAAATATGTTTTTACAAAAAATCATTTCCATTCTAAAAATTTGCATAGTGGATTGACTAAATTTTTTGTTTGTTTGTTTTTGTGGATAAAACTTATGATCAAACGGGTTATACCTATTTTTTGTAGTTCGTCTAAACGTCAATTATAAATTGAAATTTTCAACTCTCATTTTACGACGTCAGTATTGGAATTTTTAAAATTCTTTTCATAGTTCGCGCTTACACTATATTATGACAAAGGTCCCCTCTAAATAATTTAAAGTCTCTGCGTTGATTATAAATCAAATTTTTTCCGCCCAAATTTCACTCCCTTATGGATTCAAAAATGATTTCTTATCTTACCCCTACACCTTTATGTATACCATCAAAATAGAAACGAAACCTAACGTGTATAAAAATTTTCAATCTTTATTTCACGCCCTCTTAGGAGTGAAATTTCATAAAATTTAATGCATTTTACCTCTGAATGATAGTGAAAACCGCAAAATCGACTGACTGTTTTTCGAGTTTTGCGAACACAAACGTGCACGAGGTGAGTTCATAGTAATATATCATTGGTTTACGTTGATTTAAAATCCTTTGAAAAATGAGTTTTTCGACATGCCGGTTGAGATGAATGGTTTCTAAATTTAATATAACTATACACCTATATACTTTATTTTATCTCGAGTCGGCTCGACCTAATTTCAGTATGTGTGTTACTGCAGGAATTTGTTTTTCGTTTAATTAATATAATATTATGACGGTTAAAAGTTAAATTCGAGAGAACGTGGGTTGAATGTGAATTCCTACAATTACCGAACTTTCTCGGCACGGCAACGTATTTATGTAGGAGGTTCGGAAGGACTACTGCAGTAACCCTTAAAGTTTGTATTAATTGAAGAACTTTTTATATCTACCTACGTTTAATGAATCTCGGAGTATTGAAGTTGATCGATCGAATTGGATTTTAATTATATTAATTATCGCATTATTAGGTACACGAGCCAACCGTAGAACGGTTTCGCGTGGGCACCAGCGCCCTCGTTTTTCAATATTTGTATAATTTAAATATTTCTTAATGTTTTTAACAGTTTCGCACTAATCATCTTGAAAAAACCACGAGAAAAACGAACAAACATTTGAAATCAGATGGTGAAAGCGTTTGAATATTTTTGACAAAAGGTGCTTCTTCTTACAGCTACTTCAAATCATGCGTAATACACTAAGAAAACACTCTGAATCGAATAAACTGTCTTGAACAGTACGCAACAAACCTATTAACTATTTAGTAGGTTTACATTATTTTATTTGTTTCTAAGTGATAAATAAAAGTATTTGTTACTAATAAAATATCAAATATCACTTACCTGCATCATTAATAATGAAATAGTTTTAAAATAGATACAACAGGTATAATATCGTTTTCTGTCATATATTATGGTAGGTACAGGTATAACTACCAATAACCAGCTAGGTGTATATGATTAAAACACGACAACATTTTAGATTCTGAGCAAATAAAAAAATTTCATCGAATCCATAGTTACAATTTTTTTTTTTCGTTACGAATTTGTTATTTCAGAATTGAAACGAAGGTATATTTTGTAAAAAAATTTCCTGTCTGATCAAAAAAATGTCTAACCTGACCTAATGCGTGCAAAAAAAAAAAGTGTTGAAAAACGGTGCGTTATAACGATGAAATTAAGCGCACTATTATGCAATTGATACTAAAAAATCGTACCAAATAATGGTCCGAAATTTTCACACGTTGTTTAAACTAATGTTCTTTATACGTTTTTCAAAATTTTCGGACCATTTGTATTGTAAAAATTTGTTTTTACCACGACGTAGGTACACTGGACTACGACTGAGCTGGCCCAGAACTGTATTTTCGAAGGAACGACTCGCCGTTGCTCTTAAACGATGCGTTTGAAACTTCTAAACCGAAGCTACTCCGTCACACTCTACCCACGCGACCTGATCCCTTTTATAAGTATTTTTTTTTTTCCCGTGAAAAATAATCATTATATCCGAGACGAAACAATTTTTATATCATTTTCCCACGAAAAATAAATAACGATTTCGTTCAGACTTATACTAGAGCGTACTTTCCGCAGTCATTTTTCATCGATGATCGCCTCGCGTTTATTTTTGGCTATTTAATTTCGTTTCGAAGCGCGGTCCGTACGTACATTGCGCGTCCAAGGCTGGACGTTAAAATTCGTCAAAACGAAGAGTTAACGAACTCGTTAAATTATTGTCAACTCTTTTTAAAATCTTTCGAGAAAATTCTGTTCTGTCGTTTACGTACCGAGGAGTCGGTTCGTTTTGCAAACGAGCGATTAAATTCGTTCGCGGCACCGACGATAGTGGGACGAAAATCTTAACTACCAGCGACGCACGCTGCCGCCGAGGGAATCGCTACATTCGTCCGTTCGCGAACCCCTAAGCTAGACGATAAAATAAACCCCCAAAGGCCGTTTGTCCGCGCGAAAACCTGCAGAAACATCGCGAAACGGCACGATTTTTGCGGTGCACTATATATATTACTACTATACGTAGTAAATACGAGCGGATGATTTATCCTCGTGAGCACCCTCCGAGCGTTACGCTTTCGGCGGGACTAATGGCGGTTTGGTCTCCGCAGGAGACGCGAGAAAACGGTTCAACTCCGACGGTTTAAATGAAAAATAAAACAACCGTATATTATAATATCATGCGGGTACACACACAAGTGCTCGTGTACACGATCCTCTGTGACAACGATCGTTTCTTTTTCTAGATAAATTCGTTTCAACTTTATGCACACCATAAACATACACGACAATAAGATGCTGACAACTCGTACCGACACCTAGACGCGTGTTATTCTCGTGGTTTCATCGCCACGACGGTTACTTTTGTACGGTTTAAGTACTGTATAATCAAATACAGCGAATAAGTCTTGAACATTCTTCTGCCGTCGAAACACCTATCGAAAAAACATAATTACGCGTTAGTATAATAGTACTATATTAAACATACAAACGTATTGAATAAACGTGAGCAAATCTCCTATAAACGGAAATAAAGAGCACGCCGATACAGTTTGGTGGAAAACGTCGACCGATGTGTAACTCATACTTTACAACATTTTTATGTGAACCAATGCGTTTTGATCATACTACTCGATTTTCGTATTTCCTTTCGAGAAAAAACAAAACAGTAATGTCTTGAAGCTGTTATCGTGCGGAACTAGGGCGTTGTAAATCGCTCTGACCGTTGGCGAATTAACCGCAAAAGGTAATAATATGCGATTTGCAAAAAATAAACGCCGCTAGAAACGGGAGCACCCGTCCGCGGTAAAAACGATTTTGATTTGACCGTTAAACCAAACTCGAATGTGGTTTTTGGTCGAAAAATCGTAGAAGTAAATAAATAACAAAAAACAGAAAATAATGACGAGAACATTTTTTGACGTCATAATTGTACGCCGTTGTTTTGAGTATCAAGATGTTGAACGATTCGAAAGGGCCGTTGAGCCTTTGCAACGAATCCGGTGAAAATCGGTTGAAAACTGTAGAGCGCGAACAAACGGACGGAAATTTTAAACTTCTAAGCGACACCCAAAACCTAACCTAGGTAAAAGGGAGAAAAATTTCGTTGAGCCGATTATTTCGGTTTTTTACTATTCCGTGTACACGAGCGTAATAACGTCCGATGACAAAAATTGTCAAAACGCACGAAATTCTAGGTATAATTTATACGTTTCGACCACTTTTTCGTCGTTCAAGTTCAACACAATACGTCAATTTTAAAGCAATACGTTGTATACTGTTTTATGATTCTCTGTACGTACGCGAAAAATTGGCGTTCGCGCGCATCCGTTTCTTCGGCCGGTTCTCGATGGCGCGCAGTCGTCGTCAGTGCGGATTGGCACGTGAAAATGAGCGTGAAAAAAAAACTACATTCGAATAAAAACGCTAACTCGAAAATGAGAATTTTCATTATTCATCAAAATATTCCATTTCAGTGGGGAAAAAAAAAACACACACTGAAATAACATACAAATTGAAACAGTCGCGTTAGCGCCACAACGCCTCGTCCCGTAAAAATATCTCACGAGTCCGGAGTCGATGGGTTAGTTTAAGTTACGCAGTACAAAACTACACACCGCATTTTTTTTTAATAAGATCGCGTTTTGACAAACATAGGTTAAGAACTCGTGATATTTTGGCCGCTTTACAATTACAATAAACTGTTCTTCGTAACGGCGAATCTCTTCCTTTATTTTATTTTTTACACACAACAATAGCCGTTATTTTTATCACTTATGAAACGTCCCTACGAGGGACGCCGTTTGCGCGCGTAGGGGCGAAGTATGCGTTTTTTATTTTATTTTATTCACAACACCGCGATCGTTGTATACAAACAACCCTCTGTTTTTACGTCGGTAAAACGGTCGTCACGACGGGGCCACGTTGTTAGTTATTTTCTTTCACTTTTTTAATATTTAAAACGCGTTCGTAAATTCCGTTTCAAAACGTCGGCGTAATACCGTTCACGCGGTGTCCGCGCGATAAGCTTTCGAGTGTTGAAACCGCAACATTTTCGAGGCGAGCGGTTACTAGTCAGGCATACTTTCTTTGTGTACGTCATTTTCGCAAAAATCATGATTGATGTTTATTTCCGGGTTTTTTTTCTCTATGTCGTTTCGGTTGTCGTTTCGTATAACGGGCGAACACGCGTAATGTAGTGTAATGTACATTACTATACATAATCGCACTCAACAAAACCACCGGATGCAAAAGCCACTTTTTTTTATTCATTTGTTTGTAGAAAAAAGAAATCGTACTAATTGAACTCGAAACAGTAAGCGCGTCGTATCGATTTAGTAGGTTCAATTAGTTCACCGTGGTCTGGCCACACCGAAAATGTGACGTTTAGGGCGTACAACATCGCGAAAACTCAACAATTTGTTTGGACCCGGTAGGTGGCACGATCATTTGAAAAAATTCGAGCAACGTTCTGTTGTTAATCGAACGTGTCTCAGTCGACACACTGCTGTTTTGAAAAACTTTAACCGAGGACGTACGATTGTCTAAGTATATTTCGTGCGCGCATAAAGATCGTCGGAGTACCACCGTAAAAAGTGAAAACAAAAACACTACAATCGACTACAATACCTACAAAAAAAACGTCCGTTGCGAATCTAAAATGTGCATTTTCAAAAACGTGGACACACACTACGATAATGTACATCGTTGTATACTTTACCGTATTGTTATTCACGTCGTTCGGTACTTAAATAATTGTTCTGTTTTGTCAATTTATACGACGTAATAATATAATAGCGCGTTTACCACGAAGAACACGTTATACACACACTAAGCAAACGAAAGTTCTCTATCTCTCTAAATATATATATATGTGTATATTTTAAAACTTCTAAAACTTCAGAGACTATAAATAATAAGTACGCTATACCGGTATTATATTACACCGTGTAGGATTTAGGTGACGAATTTCCTCGGAAAACACGTCCGCGCGGTTTACAACAGCGTATCATGTTTTCAAAACTACGGTCGAAGAAAAATAATTTCTTCGCTAAAACAAACTCGAAAACTCGCGGTGCGACTTAATAATATAATAATACTCGTAATTGCAGTTTGCGTGACATTTTATTAATCTCACTCTTGCTGAACTTCGTGTTTCGACGCAGTACGGTTAAGTTTTGAATTGGGTATTTATTTATACTTTCGACGACGCCGCCGCCAGGACGGCCGACATTTAATAATAGGCGTGTAACGCCAAGTGTCTTTTTTTCAAACTTTTTTTTTTTGTTATTAAAAGTTATACGTTTCGTGAACGGACTTAAATTGTGTAGGACAACTCATAATACAACTTGTCGGCACGTCAAACTATCAAGTGTACACTATAATATAATATACGTTCACGCCTCTTTATTTTTATATTTTAAAATTTATTCGTACGGTAAAAACGAGATTATTAGGATTCTACTACTGCGTAAGACTAAGAATAAGCAGGTAAACAAAAAATTGACAAGTTAAAAAGTAAAATGTTAAGTTGAGTTAATTTTAACGTTTTAAAACATTTACGGACCTATTCTAGCTATAAACTAACCCAACTTGTTTCCTTCTAATCGACGGCGAAATTGTACGTAATTTATTTTTAAATCATTTCGATCTATGGAGTTAATTTGACTTTCGTAGTTGGAAACGACGGGACGAACATTCGCGTAGTACGTAGGCACTAAAAAACAAACACAAATGATTGCGAATCATCGTTTTTGTTCGACAACATAAAACGAACTCGGGTCAAGTTTACACTAAATTTAATAAACCCGAAATCACAAAAATGATACACTTTTTATTGCGTATACGTATTTCAACAACTATGTGGTCATCTTCAGCGCGAATCAAGTTTATTTTTTTTGATTTTCTATTAACTTTCAATTTAACCGTTCAACCCGAAATTGAAATTCAATTTTAAGTGTTGTATGAAGTAAAATAAAATTATAAACCAATAAATGGATTGTGAATACATTTTAATAATTTTGGATCGAAACGAAATCCGAATAAACCGTGTAGATTCGATTTTTTTTTTCTTTTTCTGGTATACGACTCAAAAATAATCTGCTCAGAATCGCCGGCGTGCGTTAAAAAAGTACCGACCATTTTAGATTAGAAAACAATTCTTATTCTGATGCAGTTTGAATTACTTACTAGATCGTTTCCCTCGACGATTTCGTATTAAAAATGTTACTCTTCGTTCAACGTGTTTCATGAATAATGAAAATTAACATGTTCATTATCTTATAATTTATCATACTTTGTAGTTGTAATTGCAGTGCGCGTACATTGTGCGTTTGTTAAAAAGTTGAAAAGGAGAAAATGAACAGAGAAAAAAATCTACGTTGAAAAGCGGCTAACTACCTGTTTATTTTCGTTTTATTCCGTGTCTGAAAAAAAAGAAAAGAAAGGACTTGGTCGCCCCTATTATTAGCTTTGTAACGTTATATTATTTACACTACAGAAATAGTAAAAAGCGTCGTAAGCGTACGACGATTATTATAGATTTCGGAAGTATTAATGTTCGGCGATGATATTATTTATTATATAGATGGGGGCGCCATTATTAGTAATAAAATGATAAAAAGTTGCCAAAGCAGCGGCTTTTAACTTCTCGATTTGCTCCAACACGTCATGCACAAACTGCAGTTTTTGTCAACTTGGTAATTTATGTTTTTCGACTAGACATTTATTGAATTTTGCTGTATGAACAACAATTTTTGTGACGAATGGATCTTTTTTATGTAATATAGCGACTTACGAGTGATAAATAAACCGTTTTAATATTTTTGGTTTGCCGGTTATACGTAGCAAAATTAGCGCGGGGATCTCGTCTTCTGCTGCAAGTAGTGATGTTTTTTTTTTACCTAACACAATTTTTTTACTGTCCGAAAAGAAACAATTAGTCTTTATTAAAAAAAAAAAGTGTGAAAAAAAAAAAATGATTACGATAATGTTGTATCGTTTTTTTTTTTTTTGCTTTTTAGCGATTGTTCATTTCGTCAGTTGTCGTCAAACATGGGAGTTTTACGTATTCTGACAATGGATTTTTTTTGTTTTCGGTATTTTAATGTACCTACCATGGTCAACAAAGTTTGATCGTATAATTACAAAATGCGCCTATAGTTGTTTAAAATCGCATTAGGTATATTTAAGCTTTTGCTAGGCACGGCTATATTATACTGTCCATATTCTACGTGCCATTAAATCTTTATTTATTATTCATTATAAACGCGTATACCTTTAAGAGTGCGTAGGCTGTCACATCAACCAACAACTTGTCTAATCAAACGCATCGACTACAACGCGTGTTAATTTCTCGATATTATTTATACTTTCAAAAGCGCGCCTATAAAGAAGAACCCGAACGATTATACTGTTTGAAAGGTGATTGAACGCCATTTTAATGTCTCGACCGTGATAATCGAGTTGTTTTTTTTCGTTCATAATAAATCGTCAATCGAATTAATACTGTAAACTTCTTTTCAAACAATTCTCGTTTAAACTTTTATACTCGTTGACAAAATGTGTAGTATTTTGTAAATTCATAAAATCTTAGTATACAGAGTTAACGCTTCACACAGTTTAGACGGGCGTTTAATTACTTGTACGCTCGTGGAAGATGACACATTAAACTTGTTGGTTGATTTATCATTGAAAATTTTAGGCAAGCTAATATTATACAAGAACTCGCTGAATGTGTGTAATTAGCGAAATAATTTATCGCTCCGAAGTCGTGCAAACGTTAATTCGTTCATTATTGTTTTAAAATCGTATTAAATATTACAACACGTTTGGTTTTTAAAAAACGTTGTACAAAAGATTTTAGTTCTCAAACGGAGCGAAATTATATTGTTAGCGCTTGTAACATTTGTAACATATTTTCTAAATATACTTTTTCTCGTGAAATTCCGTAGATAAACACGCGATACGTCACCACGGTTGACAAATCGTACTGTACTTACGAAAAAGTTGTCAAAACTTTCGACATCGCAAAACTCAAGTTGTACGGGTGGAATTTGTTTACGATAAAAAGTACGAGTTTGCAGACACTATTTCATTTAGTGTTTTAAAATTAAATCACACCGAATACTTCGCGAAACCAGCAGACGTTCGAATTCCACGATTTATCGCAATAGTTTCGCATTTCGAATCAAGTCAAATACTGTACTGTACCGTATTAAACTTCAACTATTTATATTGGCTAGTCCGCCGCCGATACCAGGTGGTACCCCAGCGGCATTTACTCCAAAACGGCGTTTGAAAAAACGAAATGTTCCTTTGATATGTTTTTTACGTTCTTGGAACGAAATTCCTTTTGTACACAAATTGAACAGAATCGGAACAACGTTCCGTTTGGAGCTCTTTTGTACAAACAAATATTTTATTCGAATACGGTTCGAAGAAAAAACGACGAGTAGTTTTACACAGCGCACCGCCGTAGGTAGTATATTATATCTGCGTGTTCCGAGGCCATTTTTTTTTTTTTGAGTTTTTGACCCGGGCCAAATACGATCGAGATTTTCAATTTCAACTCTCAAGCTCTCAGCTGCTTTAATAATATCGTAAAATTATTTTTACTCGACAAATCGGAGTAAGCAAATCGTACCGAATCGGAGTGAGCGAATCGCATAAGATTGAAATTTAAGAATCGAACATTTTACAAATATTATTATACTCCGATTTTCTCACTTCTTTTTGGCACAATTCGCTCACTCCGGTTAGTCGACTTAAAACAATTTCATACTATTCAGTGTAAAAAGCGGCTGAAAATTTTTTTTCTTGCTTTTGGGTCGCTGGCTCGGTAGTGAGTGGTTCGATCGCGTTGTTTAATTCGAAAAAACGATTCTGAGCGAGCTCGGTTGTCCAGTATACACGCGTAAAACCATAAACTAACCGTGAAAAAGGTCCGAAAATTCCGAATGTCCACGAATATTAATTTATATTTTTATACGTAACGGTAGTACGTAACGTAGTGTGGTTCCGGTTCTCGAGCGGGCTTCTTTTTAGTATAAATCTGTGTGTTTTTGGACTCGCGAAACGTGTAAGATTCAAAAATTTGTTCCGATCAAGACGCGATTCGTAGCTCGACTTTTTTCACGGTACTCCGAGCGAAAATCTCTTTTCACGCGCCAAAACGTCATGACGCACGTGAAAATTTCAAATTTTGGCCGTATCAACTCGTTTTCGGGGGTGTTAAGGAGAGTCGAAAAAATTCTAGCACCAGAGTATTGCCGCAGCAATAAATACCTATCGGGAGAGTTACTGATTTTAGACACCGAAGCGCGTTTTTCCCTCTAAACGGAAATCTCGTCGCGAGTATTGAAATTTCACAAACTTTTCGCTCGCGATTATTATTCCCGGGGATGTTTCTTCACTCGACAGGAGCGAAATTTCAACACGAAAAAAATGCCTCGACCCCGCGCCGGAGTGTCCGTAAATCTATTAGTCGCCAAAATCTGAGCGTTTTTTGGAAAACGTTCCTCGATCGCTCGCTAAACGCATTACGCGTCTCGGTCGATTTGTCCAAAAAAAAAAAAAAGATCGTTGAATTCGTCGCGAACGGAAACGACCGAAAAAAAAAAAGGACCGTCCGGTTAGACGTATCCTCTGTCGCGGGCGCGTATAGTTTCGGCTGGTATAATGTGATACGTCGGCTTCGGTGCAGTCCGTCGGGGATTTAACGTCTCCGATACGTATTAATCAAAAACGATTTCGTATTTTTTTTTCTCGCTACTCCTCTTCCCCGAGGGTGTGCGAGGGAGAAACGGACGTCTCGACGGGCCCCCCCCGCGCCTCGCTCGCTTAGTCACGCCGACCCACATTGATTTTTGTCTACGGCGGCCGCGGCAGTTATCGGCCGCAAAGCGTGGACGTTGTAATATATTATCGTCGTCGTCGTCGTCGTCATCGTCGTAGCGAGACCATCGCGTTTCGAGCGCTTGGTCACCGTAGACCGCGATTCGTCGTGGTTCAAACGCATCGTTTGACTGTCGAAAGCGGTCGCGACGCACGCAAAGAGACGAGATTCTGAGCGGGCTCGGTTTTCTGTAACCCGAATTCGACACTGAGAATGGTCCGAAAACTACGAAAACCCCGCGAAAGATTCAAACCGTTCGGGCCGCGTTTTTTGAAGAAACGATTTCCAACACTTTATTGTTGTACCTACGCGTTCGGCGGACTCTACCGGGCTTATAAAACTGTTGTTTCGAGATTTTATTCGTCGGATAGAAAATGTTGTTTTACACTACAAGTGTTTACCATCGATCTTTTTACATTCCGTCTTTGTTGTTGTCGACTATATGGCGACGTGTTATGTTTTAACACAGTCAAAATAATCACGGTGGTGAAACTACCGTTTATATTTTTTGACCGATTCTTACCGTTTTCAATATTTTTCGGCGTTATTTTTACTATTTTATTATTTTTGACGGGCTATTGTAGAAAAAAACTGCGGAAAATACAAGATTGTTTTTTTCAGGAGTCGTGGTAAAAAAAACCAATCAAATTTACTCAACTGCTTTCTTTTTTTTGTACAAATACGCATAAAAAGAAAAAATGTGATTAGTAATTTTGCTGACTGCGGAAAAACGTAATTTATCGTCGGTGTACATGACATATATTGTGAACGGAGGTCGACATCGATTAAATCGTTTTTGATTTTCGTACATTGAACATGCTTAATGAACGATCGGAGAAATTCCCTAATAATAGCGTGGTGACACGGACAAAACATTTAGAAAAAAAAAATGCCCATAAAAGCTAAATAGCTCACTGTGTAAAACGCAAACAAAAGTTACCTATAGTCTCTCATACGGCGGACGTTTGGTTCGCTTTGTCCGCTCCGAGACGGTTTTCTGTAGCATTCTCCGCTTTTGCGCAGGATTCATAATAGTTAGGAGGAAAAACGATTTTTAAATTATAGTTTGATAATAACTGTCATCTGATGGTGATATTGTACCTGACTTCGCGTTAGTAAAATTGACAACAACGTGTTTTGACCATGGATAATCGCGTGGTGGACGTGAAAGCAAAAAAATTAAATTCAATATTCTGTTTCAATTTTTTTTTTTTAATAATTCCCCAGGGTTTGGTGATAGTGTCTGTTGATGAATTGTTATATTTTATTAAACATCTGTATATGTTTCGTAATATCTTATGCGCCCACCTATACCGAAACGGGTATGTCGTTTTACACAGGCCTATAGTATGGCGTAGTAAGCCAAATTTAGATTTTGTTCAAACGAAATGCACGATGAACAGGAGGCACATCATAAAAAAACCGAGTCCAACAGTTAATTTTAAGCGCATCAAAATCGAATTTCCAAAAAGTCATATCAAGCCATTTTACCCTAACTGCGCCCGTTTATAGAGCGATTAAAATAAAATACGTTTTAACAATATTAAACCGGGATCCGTACGAAATACAAGCGCGCGCAATGCTTTCTTGACTTAGATGTTTGGATAAAAGATAGTTGAAAAATTTACGTACTAGAAGTTACTTGTCGTAGGTACTGTTCCGAATAAGTGTACCAGTACAAATTGCATTTCGGAACACAGTTCTGCAATATTAAACAATAATCACAACGTGTTTTTGCGGACAAAATTTGATAAATCGACTAATTTATTAGTAAGTTGTTGTTTTATCAATGAATTCGGTGTAAACAAAAACAAAACTTCGACTATACAGGTAAATGCATTGTAACTCAAAAAGTTTTTCCTCGGTGATGATAATATTTCAGTGCTCCCCAACAAAACCCTCTAATTACTTATCTCTTGTCAACCTAAATTTCTCTTCTTATACGAGTTTCAATTTTTCACAGACTACTATATGGTTTAAAAAAAAAAACGTAAATAACAAAAACGACCAACAGTTTTATTGTAGTTTGTACGGTATTTTCTTCAAAATTATCATCTCAATTAACCGTCGTCTATCATTCGATGAAATTAGCACGTCTATAAAAAGTCACTCTATTAGTAGTAAAATTTATACTTTCTATTTGATCTACCACCAGTGATATATACCACCAATGCATATATACCTAGTTTAAAAGTAAATATAAGGGTTATTTTTTTTTTTTTTGGAAATTTTTGAATTATCATTTGTTAAATAAACAGAATTTTATGCACCGTTATTCTGCCAATTTACGAAGGTCGAACAGGGTAATTCAGTGAAAAAGTTCTATATAACGCGTAAAAGTCTGTCTTTAAGTATATGTCAAAGCTTAATCGTCCGTTTGGTTTAAAAACATTTTGAACTGTAGTTTTAGCGAATTTGGAATGAATTGAAGAACTGGTTGCCAACAAAATCATAAATAAAATGGGTCGTTTAAAATTTTGACGTAAATTATTATAACATGCAGCGAAAATCCAGACGTATCAAATGACGTACATAATAAACGGTTTGAATTGTATTCTAATTTACACATTAAACGCAATACGTTCGATTTTAAAAACTTTAAAAACATCGAGTTCTTTCCACTGTTTAATTCACCCTTCATTTTTATTCTCCGACAAAACATTAACAAAAAATTATTATAGACAACAGTATTGAAACGCGTGAGTATTATAATTTTTATCGTGTTCAAATATCGATACTATTCTTAAATAGGTACACGTTTTTCAACTATGATATTAAATAAAACAACATTGTTTCTCTGTATTTCTGTTTGCGCTGATTAGTATAACTGTACGTTTGATTTTGAAGAAAACCGAGAAAAATATACAGTGACGAATAACTCAAAATTAATATATTAGCGACGCAAATTTTCAAACTTTGTTTGCTCTATGGCGTGATTTTTAAACAAAATATGCGTAGTACGATATAAGCGACGCTAATTTTTGGTTAGGAAATGTGTAAAATATTTTTGCTTAGGTTCGTAGAAATATTGCGTACTCAACAACCGAGTCTGTATGCATCGTACTACCATTTTTCCGCATAGGGGTGAATCCCAAGGGACGGCAGGGGTGTTGAGTGCCAAGAGTGCTCAGAATTCCCCAAATACAAAACCGAATTTTTTCTTATTTAAACATGTACGTTTAACTTGTAACACAAAATTGTTTAGCTACCTATGAGAATTCAAAATAATTATTGGATAGCTGAAATTTCTGGAAAAGAATTGCAAAAGATGATTAGAAGATAGTTTTTTCCAGAGCTTGTGATTACATAGTGTCGACAAAAAATTATGAAATGCGATTGCATGTAACGACCCGTTCAAATAAAATATTTTTTTATCATTTGTCTGCACCCATAGAATTTGACCAACGTTTTGGGTAACATAAATGAATATTGACTGCAGTTAGTTTATAGACTTTGGCGACTATCGAATAAACAAACGATGGAGTTCGCAAACGCGTCATGTGAAATTAAAAATAAAATTTGATAAATCCGCGAGTACGATTGATTTTGAAGAAACCGTTGATGTACGTACAAGCCAGAAGGTCAAAATTCTTATACTCGTGGCAGTAGGTTTTTGGAAGACCTCGAAGCGAAAATAACGTTAAAATAAATTGTACAGTTTTTTCCGAGTTTTTTCTAAGCTGTTTTAAATGATTTTTGTATTTTTCGCTCACTTAGTTAGGTTATATAGTTATTATTATTTTCGTACAACGAATTTGAAAAATCAAAACACAATTATAAATACCATACCTGCAGAGTTAACCAGCGTATTCGATTCCTTCAGACGTATTATTATTGAGTTTAGATACCGATTTTTATTTTTTTAGTTTTACTATCAACACGCCAACCTAATTGCAGACAATGGCGAACTGTGGCACAATCTGTTTTTTTTTTTTTTTTTAACACATTAAACTTTGTTACCACGCGTCTTTACTGTCGGCTGTTTGAAAAAGTTTGTTCTGAGAAACTTTAGGAACCCGAGAATGAAATAACTATTTCAAATGAATGTTTGAAAATTTATATCAAACTTTTACTCTTTTCGAAATATTTCAATGAAATAAAACTGTTTTCGAAACGTTGTGTGTTTTGGTATGTTTTTCTCATGTCGGCATCATTGTATAATATTCACATTGATCGATTTATAATCCTCTGTTGAAACATTTGTTTTCTTTTCTGACGATTATCGTTTATATAAACTATAACAAATAAATGACGAACATTTTTTCCTCCACCTCCTCTTTCGGTATTTTAGATTCTGAGCGTCAGCGAAGTATGTAGTGTTACAATGATGTTTTTTTTTCTTCTCTGTGAACACTTTTAAGACTATAAGATTTTTACTACCTTTAATGAAAGGTGTTTGGAGGACTCCAACTGTACTTTGCGTGGTCTCAAATTCAAAAAGAAAGCGCCGGGATCTAGTCTAGGTCGCGTGGGTAGTTTGATAATATAATAAATAACGCGTTTGAACCACGACTTTTAAACTAGTGACCCACACAATTTTTTTTTTTTTTATCTCGCGAGTCTGTGCCGACCGACGGTCCCTTTTGACCAAACGACCCTTCGGTTTTCTGGTTAAAATGTTTGTAACACAAAACACACAAAACAATACAAATGGGTATGCGAGTTATACAAAACTAGGTACAATAAATAATAATAATTTCTCCGGTCGTATACAATAACGGTTGATTATACAGTATAGGAAACAAACACTAAATCAAAGAATTTATGTTGAAAATTAGCCATGAAGTAATTTTTATACGTGTTAGTATCATGTATTTTTGGTAACGTGCTCTACGCCGTAACATCACAGAGTATTTTTAATCAGAATCCGTTTAAACGACTAGGTTTACGAAACTGAAATAATTCCAAAAGCTTTCGCCAAAAATTCGTAAACGCCTGTAAATAAATTAACGAAATCTCGGTGTAGTGTTGTACGCGTATTAGAAAAATATAAGAAAATTATAAAGATTAGAACACAAAAGCATATTTTCTCGTTCGTTACTTTTGTATCTTATACGGTGCACGTCCCAATTATCACTTTATCGTTGTCCGTCTGTTTGCCGAATCCTTTTTTCTCG
This sequence comes from Hormaphis cornu, assembly GCA_017140985.1. Taxonomy (NCBI): domain Eukaryota; kingdom Metazoa; phylum Arthropoda; class Insecta; order Hemiptera; family Hormaphididae; genus Hormaphis; species Hormaphis cornu. The sequence goes on from CM029361.1 coordinate 26,607,917, forward strand.
AAAACTACTAAGCACGATTAGTTGAAATGAACACCTCGTTGTTGAGGTCGACGATCTTCAAGTCCAATAACGATGAGTATAAATAGTCTCAATCTCGATTCAGTAAAAGTTTTGGCTAAAAAAACCGCATACGCGTTTACTGCGTGTTCGACGTGAAGTGAGTGAGTACCACAGTAGTGAATCGCAAGTGTGCGATGGAAATAAAATCTGAATTTTTAACGTACGCATTGTTTTACTATATTACGACGGTTAGTCTCGTCAACAACTGCGCGATATCGATATACAAATTTAAGAGATCTATTTTCGCTAGAACATCAACTGGATCGAGCAGAAATCGAACACCAAACAATATTTAAGTAAGTTAAAGGTAATCTTAATAAGTAATTAAAAAAAAAAAAAGTCTGAAATCGGCGATTCAAACGGCGCAAGTCCGGTTGTTTGTTATTATTGTTTACTCGACCACTCGTGTGTAATTCACGGACATCCGTCACGCGTGAAACCCTACCGTGTTTTACAGCGGTTCATCGTGACGAGCGGTGTCGGCGCTCCCTTCATAATAATTTATGTTACGTGTTTTGTTATCTGGCCCGTAACATTATTATATTTCATCGTGAATACGACGACGGGGGTTGTTTGTCCATCGGTTATTTTAATATAATAACAATAATAATGTACGACACTTAATTTTCTCGCCGGTGTTTGACGTTTTTATCGCGTTCGAACCGTCCAATTTGTACACGTTCGGATTATCGATCGCGCGTTCTAAAAGAGTTAAAAGTAACAATAGAACAAAACCATGGGTAAAAACTAAAAACAGTTGTTAATAACCTTTTTTTTTTTCGGTTTTTTCAAACCGTTCAACGCTTTTTATTTGTCGCTGTAATATTTATGTTCTAAACAAAAAGTTATAATAATACACAGGCGTTGCGACCGATGATGACTGCAAAACGTTTCCAAATTTCATGGTCTCTTTCCATACTGTTATTGATCATACATATTGTTCTAATGTATTTCCCACAAGTCAAAACGAACTATTTCGAACGGGTCGAGCCGCAAGTGATGTTAAGCATTTTTGAAAATTTTTGATTATAAATCCTTATTTGAAAAATAACGAAAAGAGTATATTTCTGCAGATGAAATACGCTTAACTCATTATACTACATCGTTTGATATTCAACGCGAAAAACGTTTTGCTAACACGTAATGGATAACACAAATTGAAAACTGCTTATTAATAATATTCCTAAACAATATTATGATATAAAAATTTAATTTTTTTTTTTTATTCAGCAAATACTCGCGATTCCCTGCATTTACTGCACTGCTTACATTGTGCCCATAATTAAAAAAAATCATTATTTGACGATTTCGTGAAGTATTTCAACTTCTTCTTCTCCGTCTTCTTTTTTTTTAATGTGCCGAACGTTGGCGATAATCATTGGTATCGTACTATAGCTTTGTTAGTGGCACTCCGGAATAACTCTACGCGGAAATCTTGTCAGATCATGTTCTGAGGTTGTCAGACCTATAAATTATCATTTATTTTTCTACGCAATAATATTGGTAATTTTCTCAGTCCACGATGTTCTTTCGCACAGTTCACACGCGTCTATTTATTCGAAGTGGCTTTTGTTAAAGTCTCGTGCAAAAGAGTTGTGAGAACACGAGTTCAGTTCGACCGGTACTAGCTTAAGAATTCGATTTTTAAATTAAAAAACTTGCGATGTTTAATAACATTACAATAAAAACCGCGATACTATTCGTGTATTTTTATCCTATCGTTAATATCGAACAATACGTATACTTCGTATGACAAAAAACCGAAATCACATTAGGTCGCGTGGGTAGTCTGACGGTGTGGGTTATCGTTTTGGAAGGTTGTACAACTTTGTACATTAAATCCGTGAGCAAATTTCTTTCGAAAACAACGATTCCGAGTGAGCTCAGTGACACGAATAGCGTAGTAATAGAGAGAACGGATAAATAAAGAAATCAGTCACGAATTGAAGTAGCGTGTAAAAATTTCACACCATTATTTGAGGAGTTGTTACGTTTTTAGTTTCAAATGCAGAACAGTGCGTATAACTTTACTGTCGTGATCAAATCAACTCCGTTTTTCAATCCTTTTTTTACACGCTTTCTGTTGGGTAGATTTCTTTGAAATTTATTTATTCGGACAGAAAACGTTGTTTCACATAACACGTTAAATTTTCAAATCTTGAATTCGTGCGAGTTACGATTTTTCTTCCGAAAACAGTCAAATATGACTGATTTTCGAAAATTTTCCAAATTCAAACAACTAAAAAAAAAAAAAATTAGTAGCATATGTAACACGTTGGAAACCTCGTGTTGATACTTTAAAACTTTTTGTAGAAAATTAAATTTTTTATCGAACAAAGATTTAAAAAATACCTATTTCGAAAAATTCTATACTTAAAAATCTTCGAAATTTCTCGAAATTCGCATCGTACTTTACGAGTTTTAATAGTACTTATACTATTTCAGCTTATTCCGATCGTCGTTGCGGAAGTTATGGCCAAAAATCTAAACCGATAACGTCTGCGAAAACACGTTTTTAACGTTTTTTTCGCTTCATAGTCTTTTCGATTGTAACATTTAAACTTTTCTAGACGCTTAATAACGACTCCTCTGCGAACGTGTTTTTTACACGTCGGTTTGGATTCGTTTTTTGACGTCGAGAACAAAGATCGCAAACTTTTACACCGTAATACCAAAATAGGAAAGATAGGTGTTGCTAAATTCGTTTTTACATGCGCTAGAGTCTATTACCTATATAAATAAACATACATTTTTTTAAATAAATCTCATCTATTCTTACTTATTTCTCAATTTCATAACCTATCAGCTATTCCTAGAATCCTAGATTGACAACAATTTTTTTTTTTAGACAACACATTTCTAAAAATGTTGGCCCGCTATGCCAAAGCGTATATCAAATTTGGCCCGCCGTAAAAAAAGGTTGGAGACCCCTGCGCTAGACAGTCTGAGCACGCTCAGAATCGTTGATTTCTCAGAGACATCGAATTAGACGCGTTCACAACCAAATCGTGGTCGCTCCGTCAAACTACTACCCCCGCCCGTACACCAGCGGCGTTTTATCCCGGCTTTTTTTGCGATTTTTCTTTTTTTAGTAGATAGATCCGCCGATCGACCCGAGACGGTATGGCCGTTTGAAGCGTTTTTTCGAGTTGACGAAAAATCGAAAACGTCCAAAATTCGCCGAAACTCACGCGTGTGCGACTGTTTTTTTTTTTTAAAAAATAATTTTCTCTCTCTCTCCCCACGTACGTCTCGTGGGTGGTGGTACCCGCGTAATTTTCGAATAGACGGCGGCGGCGGCAATCGTTCGGCAATCGGTCGGTCGGGCGCGCGCGGAGAAGAGTCTCACCCCCGGCGACGAGCGAGCGAGCGAGCGAGCGAGCGAGCGGACGGCGGCGGACCACGCGACCGTGGCGGCGCGCAGGAAGGGGGTTGCTATGGATACCGCGGGCAGTGTGTGCGAAGGGCGTTAAAAAAAAGAACGAAAAAAGAGAGAGGAAAAAAAAAGTAATAATAAAGGAGGAAGGAAACCGTCAGTCGCATGCCGCCGCTGGCCGTACACGACGCCGCGAGCGATACCGCAGGGTACTAAACCCCGTTTGTGTCCCTGTCTACATATATATATCTATAGTCACCACCACCCGAGGCTTTGAAAGTGTAAGCGCGCCGACTGCAAAGCGTGCGCGCGCAATAATATCGTTTTATACGTCTGGCCGCGGAAAGTCGAGCGCGGTGGTTTTTCGTTAAAAGAAAACGATTTCGTCGACTTTTCAACGTCCCTTTTTTTCCCGTTTCTGTCTGTCTGCGAGGGAAATTCGTCGTTTCGACACGATGAACCCCCCAATCGACGCGTCGTCATCGTCATCGTAGCAGCAGCAGCTGTAGATAATTCGGACGAGCGTGATGCGCCGCCGCAGCAGCACCGCCGCCGCCGCCGCCGACGATAACGATACCGTGACGTCGTCGTGCTCGTCGGCAGCGTCTCAGTGTTATGACACTCGTCTATGAGCGAAACCGGCCGTGATGACGTCGTCGTCGTCGTCGTCGTCGTCGTCGTCGTCCGCGGATCCGTGTCGTAGACGCCTCGCCGTTATCCGAAGTCAGGTCTTCTCCTCATCGTCGTCGTCGTCGTCCGAGGTAAGACAATGCACAATATAATAATCGATTCCTCGACGGTAAAAATAAAAAATAATAATACGCGTAGGGAGGAAATTGTTTTTGTCGTTGAAAGTTTCCGTACAAAACGGCGTCGACGAATGTGTACGGGACACCGGGGACGGACACGGTAAGGGATGGACGTAGCGAAACGTGACGATCGCGTGGTCCCTAAACCGACGTGTGTAAGAAAGACACGAGTTCTGCGCGTTCGTATCGACGTGTAACGAAACGGTGGCAGCGAACCGTCCGTATTTTTTTAAAAATTGTTCACAATTTTTCACACGAAAGCGAGGAAACGAACCGAAAAAATATCCCGTTTACGATTTTCGTACAAAGTTTCCGCAATAGCGGCGCGCATCTCGGTGGAACCAAACGGCTATTTTTCGCTTTGCTGATTGTACGATGTCGTACAATACCCGACAGAAAAATTACGGGAACGATCGAAAAAGTCCGGTTTCCCTTCGAAAATCGTATCGATCGAACAGCGGATATAGTATATAATAGTGTATACGAGGAACAGGGAGAGAAAATGATAATATGAGATGAGAACTTGATTTCGGTCCAATTTTTTTTGTTTTTACTTCAAAACTTCCTTTTGGGATCGTTTACTACGATAGCGCGTGCATTTTGATTCTTGCCGATGCGTATGATTTTTAAAAACGATCATTTCGTATCGACCGGAACAACGTGGTCTTTGCCGATGTTACACAACGTTTTCACGCGACAAACAAACAAATTTTCATAATCTTACGAAGCCGTATAAAATTGATCGTCATGATTTCGGTATCGCAAGTATTCATTTCTTTAAAAATAATCTCGTAATACGAGATATTATCGCGAGGAGGTCATACCTTTTCAGAATGAAAATTCCTACAGTAATTTATGGAACTACCAAGACCATATCGTCTGCGTTATGGCGATACAATAAAATCATACCGATGACTGAACTGAAAGAGAATTGAAAAACGAGGGAGCGAACGACAGTCTGTTAAGTCTTATTTTTCTCGAACAATTTCCAATAAAAATTATAGGTATCGAAATAAATACCGAGGCACGTGAGAAACGAGCTCGGAAGTAAAATCTGTCAAATTTTATTTTTTTCGTTCAAAATTCCCACCAAAAATCACGTCAATGCCGTTATGTCCAAACCGCTAAAAGTATTTTTATTTCACATTATGACCTTTCGTATAATTATCATACAACGACGTTGTTTTTGTTGGGTACAGTAATTCCGATTTTGTCATACAACCGCTTCATTCCAAACGTAAACTAAACTATGATGCTTACTGCGTGAGCTACTTTTGGAAATTTAATCATTGAGTAATGATCCAAAAGTGAAACGATACAAATTTCCAACAATACGCTTCGAATTACTTTAAATTTCTAAACACCGTTGGAATTGTTACAAAAATCGATCTTAATAGTGATATCTAGAACTTTGATATCTTTTTCCGTTGTCTTAATATCTTCAACTTTCAGTTTCTAATATCGAAATTTAAATGTACGAGCTACAAGTGTTTTTATTTTATTTGTCAAATGTTAGCAAACTAGCAAATCAATTAACACGATTTCCTTTATAGACTATTTGTGTCTTTCATAATAATAATAATTATTTTTTTTTTCCTCTTCCAAAAAATTGTTCACGAGTAAACTAAAACTATACACGTTTTACCCGTTTTAAATGACAGTTTTTTGTTTAAATTTACAACTAAGTAAGCTTTGATATCGAGTATCGACGCGTGTATACGTTTTGTGGTTTCGGGGATTCAAAATTTTGTACGTAATTTTCCATACATAGACGTCGGAGTCTACTCGATGATTAATGCATTCTATCGTATAATTTATACCGAAACAAACGCTATCGGTATATTGAACATGTCGTATTAAGCGAAAACCGTGTCCTTATGTGGTCGATCGACCAAGTGTTTAAGTTTAAAAGTGCAAAAAGAATCGTAGAAAATGGGCGATTTTCCGACACTGCGAAGTGAAAGGACAAATTTACACTAGGATCAAAATATTTTAAATCTTTCAATTCGTTTCGCCAGTCGTTTTACGTTCAAAACAAATTTTGTTGTTTGCATTGGATATTTTTTTTTCACGCCTCTTATCATTTACGCACGGAACGATTTTATGAACATTGCGTATTGTTAGTATTTTTTTACTGGGAAATAGATACGTAATGCACATACTTTTCTGAAACAAAATGTAGTCCAAAATGTCCAACCATATTTGTACGCGTATTTTATTGATCAGCAGTGTTTTGTAGAGAAAATCTGTTTGGTACTTACAATTTTTTTTTTTATCAATAATACAGCGGTTTTCATACACTATGGACACCAGCTACAGAATTATCGTATCAAATTTATAAATTAATCATCGTCCGCCGGTGTGCAGCACTACAAAACTTAAACACAAAGTCGGGCTTCAGTAGGGTATACTGCATGTGTTTTATCTTAAAAAAACGACGATCCGTATAATTTCTGGTTTTAACAATCATACTTTTTTTTTTTTTAGTTTCTTATTTTGTTCGCTTGTCAAACTGTTGGAAACTCAACTTGTAAACTTATGCAATTTATACGCCGATAAAATGCAACGGTTTCATAACGAGCGTAATTTCCTAACTCGTCTTTTCAGAGTTTGACGGTAAATTTTTAGTTTTCGAATCACGCCGCGCAGCTAGATTAAAAACTCTAGTAAATATGACACACATTGTTTCAGACTTATCTCGAGATTAACCGCTTACAAAAACTAACTTAACATATTAATCGTTAACTCCTGACTCAAAACTAGTTATTTTATTGTTTCGCTAATATTACATGCATAAACAACAATATTGTTCGCATCAAATAATCTGTCTTTTGTCTTTTTGACACGTACCAGTTACGTTACTGTGTGAAAAGATGTACCTAGTTCAAGAAATAATTTGAGAAATCGCGTGAAAGACAAGACTATATTCTAATATTTTTTCACTTCAAGTATCAATCAAACGTTACATCACGCTTAAGTAAAGTTTGCGACCGTTGTTCAATAATTAAATTAAAAACCGTGTTTTTAAAATAGTATTTTAAGTTAGGATTTATGAGAGGAAAATATAGTATAGGTGTGCATAACTTAACCATTGATCAATGTAGCCGAAAGTCTTGGGAAGTATTTGAGCAAACATATTCAAATACATTCGAAACACTTTTTAAGTACCTAAATTAAAAATTAAATATTCGAATTATGTGTAAAATACTATTTCACAGGCCTGTTTGTTCTTTGATTTCAAATACTTGTATTTGTATACATTTTTTTTTTGTAACTAAACATAGAAAATTCATAATCTTTACAGAAATGTTTAATGATGAATGATATTATGAACTGTGTTTAACAATTAGAATTGAAGTTTGGATATTTGTTTACACCATGTACGCGATGGGTTATAAACTAAGTACTAAACAAACTATAAACTATTATATACTATTAAAAACTTAATAATTTATTATTAACTTCGCAAAGTTTCGTTCCCTGTTTAAACACATTTTTTAAAATTTTTCGTAATTAAATGTGTTTTGAAAGTATATTTTTACAACACTGGCCGCTTACCTTGTACACGTTTTTGATCATTTGTCAGTAAATATGTTGATAAATCGTAGTAACTAATAAATTTAATTTTCCCTTTGATAATTAATTGCTTAATTAAACTGACAACGTTTTGTAAAACGTTTTATTTATTTATTTTTTTTATCAATCTCATCAAAATGATGACTATTGAAGTCCACTATTACCAATTTATTTGGTTATTATTACGAATGCGAGTTGATCAGATTAGTATACTAATGCGTCTACAAAAGAAAAATATTAGTTTTAAATGTACCTATTCATACACGACAAAACGCACGTTTCATACTTAAATAATGATTAAATTAAATTAGACGCTTGAACTGAACTACAAAGTACTGTGTTGTATATGTGTTTTACATAAACAGAGACGAACCGAGTTCCCGGAAAGATTATTATTGATATTATGAACTGAAAATCGATATTAATTGGTCGACGATTACAAATTCAAAAGGGATCAAGAAGAAATTTAATAAAATACAGTTTAAAGAAAACTTCAAAAGAATACTTAATAATCGTAATTTTTTAAGTACTCACAGTCTTTAATTTTAAGCTTTGGTAGTAATATGATTTTAAATTACACAAATAATATACGTTGTCGGTGGGTTCAGCTGAAATTCATAAACACGTATAATATCGCGTACAAAACGTTTTTAAACTTTCAAACACGTAAAAATTTTATTAATTTTAAACAAGATTTTTCATCTCGTGCATATTTTTTTATTAGCGATTTCCGTAAAAAGTTATTAATGTTTTTTTAAATGTTCTTTTATGGGGTTTTTTTTTTTTTTTTACCAAAAGTATTTGACGCGCAAGTCCATTCCGTGAACGTTTTAAACAAACCATTATAGTGACAGCTAATAAATAATAATTATTACGCGTAAAAAACAAAAACTTTGAAAAGAATAAAATTAGCTGTTCAAAATTACGGACCGTTCATATTTAGTAGCCGATTATTTTATCACGATAATTTTGGTGTGAGAAATCGGATAATTTATGAGTTCGTTAAAACGCTGTAATTTAACCACCGCGGTAGAAGATTGACCAGGAGGAACTGGTAAGTTTTTATAGCTAATATCAGTAGAGTTATTCTCGAGGTTCAATCGTGCAATATTTTTCAAACGTTTTCGTCGCGTATAAAATATTCTATTCGTTGGTAAATTAAATTTCAATAAAATCCATTTAGAACTGTTCTCGCCGACACGATTAACGCTGATTTTTTTTTTTTCTTCCGTCTATAAATGGATACATGTAATTATTTAAAATCAGAACATGTGTTTGTTCCAATGACACGGAGGAAGGTGATGAAAATATGTGGGTCTGTAAACATCAGTGTCTGCTGATTAATAGCTTTTTTACTCCACACGAAATCTAAAATTAGAAAAGTAAGTTATTACGACTTTTTTTTTAATATATTTCAACGTATGATCTAAAGACCAAATGACTCTTTGTTTTAGTCGCAGTACTTAATATTATACAGCGTTTTATTTTACGGTTTATTTTCTTCGGTCAAAGAAATCTAATGAAATATTTGAATTTCGGTCGAACAAAATATTTCACACAGCGTAATATATATACTTACGCTCTATTACGAACGCAGAATGACACTGATTCAACCAATTATAACAATGCGGGTAGTATATAATATTATTGTAGTTGACGAATATTGTGAAAAAAAAATAAACGTAAAATTCGTTTCCAGTTTATTATTAGGTTTCGTATCGTTTGTTTATCGCTTATTGTTAACCATCACTTTAAAAATCTAAAAACCTCGGTCGGTTTACACAAAGCGCGTGACAAAGCGCGTGCTGTTTTATGTTTGAGATGAAATCATGATGTTTAAAATTGACTTTAAATCAATAAAATCGTATACGTAGAATAGTAACACACTTGAAAATTGTGTCAAATCGACGTTGTTTTTCAAAATATCAACAAAATATTCCCAGAAAATTCACCACCCTACTGTACTCGGGTATGGAAATCGACGGTTAATTTTTCTCGGGTGACAATTTGTACCGCGGGTAAGTGCCACACTCTTTTTTGAGATTACGATACGACTTTTCGTGGCGGTTACAAATATATATTATAATCGACGGTGTAAGAGTCGTTTCTCGACGATTCAATCGATTAATCGACGACGACCGAACGATAAAATTAATATTTTCCAACGCTACAACATAAAAACGATACGTCATCCCGCTGCAATCTTTTTAAATCGGTCTATTACACAGTATGACGATAATAAAATGTCGCGTTATAGGTTTCTCCGTGGCGGCTCCTCCTCTGCGGGTCGTATCGATTTTATACTTTGCATTCTATCTTCCTAAAACCGTAATTTATATGTATATGTATAGGCGCACACATACTCGCGCAGTATTGATTATGGTCGCGCGACGTACATCGAAATGTGCATTCGGTTAGGACGCGTTCCCCTGTACACACACGTAATTCGATCGACTAACACATATAAATTATACGCTCTTAAGCACTCGTGCAAATGTCCACAATTGTCTTCAAGAACGGTTCGGATACGAGATTCGACAACTTTCGTGAACCGATTCGCGTTCGGCCCCTAAAAACACGACGTACGATTAAGGTATTATCACCAGAGTGTGTCATCACTGCGAGAATAAATTCATAACTCGTTCGTAAAACGTTGTGTACGCGATCGTTCAAAATGAACTCGTCCGATTAAGAATAGCTGGCCGCCTCTACAGATCACCGCGGATCACGCGCCATGCGATCCTCTTCGGGGGAATGCGTTCGAACAGCCACAAAAGATACGCTGCTAAAAGTATGGAATGACCATCGGCTGGATGTCATCGGTGTCGCCAAAGGAGCACGTAGAACGTTGGCACGATTAATCGACGTATTTTTCTTCGACGCACAACAGTATGTGCTGCTGTCACGTGAAAAATAAAATTATCCGAGCATCTGATACCGGACGAATCATTTCGAACGACCCCGTACGACGTATCTACTAGGTGTGCGTACCTAGATTACGTTTCGAAATAAAATTCTGGTTTTACATCGCATAGTAATGAAAAAGCGTGCGTTTTCGAATGAGAATTCAGTGTTATAATATCGGCATACTGCTGCAGTAGAGACCGATTCTCTTAAATCGAAATGAAAAATACGACGGTTTTTTTTTTCACAGATTTTCGACGCGAGTTCAAAACTAGGTATCAACACTCGTAGATCCGCAGTGCGTGGTTATTACACTTACCGACGTTTTACAAAATATTCGATCGGTAAAGCGTAGGTTCAACATGCATAACGTTTGTAAGTACATTATTATTTCAACCTCGGTAAAAAGTGAAAACCACTCAAACGGGTTGGAAAAAAATTTTCAAGCTGTAGACAGAAAAGTCGTAAACGTATCGGTAAAATAATTGTATAAAAGTGCAATTAGTGGCGGAATCGCGTATTAACCGCACGTCTGCGGAAAAGATGCGAGTGTCAACAAAATAATATTACGCGAAATAATATTTTATACCAGAGCTACTACATAGAACGAACGTACCTACCGCAGTCGCGTCGTCAGTCTGTCTGTCATTCTCAGTTGACATACATATGGTCCTTAAGAGTCCATGATTTAATTTTAGAAACGTATTATTCTCTCGAAACACGTGTGTATTATGTTTTGTGAAGTCGTTTCTCATGCGACGAGGGAAAATACTCGTCGTGTTCGCGCCGGATAACGCGTGAATAAACACGTGTATAAATAAGTTGGGTTCGACTTTACAAAAAGTTATTTGTCCGTTATTCGAGACAGACGCGGTTATAACAGAACGGTAAAGGTGTTGTAGTAGCAGCGACTACGCTCTGGGTGGGTCGATTGGTTGTTTCGGTTTGCAGTCCGTATTAAATATTTTAAACGTCTGAAAGTAACGAAAGAAAAAACATTGCTTTACCGAAAAAAAAAACAAAAACGATTCTGAGCGAGAGCTATCTGTAATCTAACAAGTCCCGGGTGAAAATAAAAAAGATCGCGAATCACTCCTAAAAAAAAAATTGTATAATACACCTAGATGCGTCTACATTGTCAATTTCTTATAACTTCTTTCCTTGGTTTCGGCCTTTAAGACCATACCGCTAAATACAAATCTTGCCATCTGTCCCTATCCTCTGCAGCTTCTCTCCATTCGATTCCTGGATCTATTAAGTCCTTTTTAACACAGTCTTCCCACCTCAGTCTGGGTCTTCCCAGAGGTCTTTTTCCTATTGGTTCATTCTCTATTACCTGTCTAACTAGGGATCCTTGTTTACGCCAGGCATGGCCCCCCCAACCGAGTCTTCTTTTTGCGATCTCCTTAACTATGTCAGGTCTCTGAAACTGTCTTTTGAGTTCATCATTATATAACTTTCTCCATTCATTTGTTTCACTGTCAAAGACCGGTCCATAAAATATAATATAATGTATTTACGTTTAATACGTTTCCTTATAACGTACTAAATTAATTTGGTACGCAAAACGACACGGAATGATTTATCGTTAGGTACGTTGTGACGATCTCGCCGTTTTCGGGCACTCGGAAAATAATCAAAAAAAATGCTTCAAATAAAATACAATATAGAGCGAAAATCCCAAATTTTTTATGTGGTGTTCAACGGTAACCACTCCTGTTCTATCCGAAAACGTCTCAACCCGAAAATTTCAAATTTTCAAAAATTTTCGATTTTTTTTCGGTTTTTGGGGTCGAGTTAAAAGAAATCAATCGAAATTTTCAAAAAAAAAAAGCTTCAACCAAAGTACCACCGGAGTCCGTAAAACGTTTAGAAAAGTTACTGTCATTGTGTAAACGTTCCTTCTGAACGAAAAGTTGTTTAAAGATTTCTCGCTAGTCGCTCAGAATCACAAAATTCGTTGTCGAGTAGCGAATAACACGTACCTGTTGCAGTTTGTCGTCGCATTTTTAGCGCGGAACGCCGCACAATTCGAGACACGATTTTACTTAATTATTTTTTTTTTAATCGTGATACGCTTTAATCATATTCAATTTTTACTCGACGATGAAATAATACTACCTATAGTATAGTACGGACCAGTCAGAATGATGATCATCACTTATATCATACGGGTAATTTTTTCGAACGCGGTTCAACGCTCGAATAAATTAGCGACTGTTCGATAATATCGTTATGTCGACGTGCACATAATATCACACACTATATTGCGATATTACAAGATTAAAGCGATGCTAATGGAAATGCGATAACAAAGAACGGAACGATGAATACCGCGGTTTTATGTACGGTAATTAATAATAATGTTATTAATGAACACATCGCCGACTGTAATAATAGTAGACGATATTACCTATACCGCGTATAAAACGTTTAACTTCGTTCGGGGGTGGGAAAGTGACGTTTAAAAACGGAAGTGTATGCCGTTCAAAAGGAGGATATAATAGAGTATAATACGTCCTTTGTGTTGTGCGTTTCACACAAAAGAGAAAAAAAAGAGAAAAAAAAGCCTGCAGTCCATGTCACGCGGGTTAGGTTTGACGACTGTACGGACGGGTTTGGACGTTTCAAACGCGTTATCCGAAAGCCGCATCGTCGCCTTGGAAAATACGATTCTGAGCGAGCTCGTCCAGTATACGTCCTGGTGAAAAACGAAAACAATAAAGATGGCCACCGGAAATCGTGTCCACGAAAAATATTTATTTAAATAACGCGTTGGGGACATTCGAATATACTCCGGCGGGCTTTTCGGTATAAATTTGCACGTTTTCGGACCGTTACGCTCGCGAAATGTGTAACACTCGTGTTCGGAACGCGATAAACCGTAAATCCAAACTTTTTTGTAGCGTTCAAATAGTTTTAAGATCTTTTTACACGAAAACGTCATCACAAACACGAGAGTTTTCACAGAAAAAATTCTCGATCGTTTGTTTTTTTGCGTAAACCTATATTGCTCAAAAAGCGAGAAAGATTTTAAAAATTCTAGTACCGAAACATCGCCGCAGTCCTATCGGAAAAGATACCGATTTTAAAAATTCACTGCATCGCGAATATTAAAATTTCAAACTTTTCACCGTGAAATTCTCCGAACCTCCCCGACATTTATTTGGGGCACAACTCAATCAGTAGGCGAAATTCCAAAGAAACCAAAGTACCGACCACCGGAGTCCACATGCCCATCAGCAGATGACTTTAAAAATCTTTGTAGACGAAAAGTTGTTGACAAACTTTCCTGCGCAAAGACGGCATTCGATTGACAGAACAACACGCGCCACGTCGAATAAAATTGTCTGTACATTTCGGATGATTTTGAGGGTACATATTGATACAATGCCGTTTGTTCTTCGACTGTTTGTAGTTATTATTATTTTCGGAAAACGCTGTTCTTATAATATTGTGTCAGTCAGGCGGGCAAAACACGATGTCTGTTCACTATACTATAGCAATGTCCAAACGTTATTTATTTTTTTTTTTTGGTCAAGTTTTTTGTCTTAGATTTTAACTTTTAACCTGGAAATTTGGGTAAAATAGATACCGAAATACATTTCGAATTGAAAACGCACAACAAAATATGAAATGTGTGTGTTGATTGAAAGGTATCATTTAAAATGCAAAATATAAAACTACACTTTAAATAGAGGGAAAAAAAACCGGGATCGCTCTAGGTCCGTGAGGGCAGTTGGCGATTACGCTTTGGGCGGGTCGCTGGTTTGTAAGTTGTGGTTCAAACGTACTGTTTAATATCGAAAAAACGATTCTGAGCGTGCTCAGTTGTCTAGTGCACGTCTTGGTGAAAACCATATTGAACAGAAAATATGCTAAATTTGGTACATAAAAGTCTGAAAACGACGTGGAACGTTTATAACTCAGAATACATAATAATCAAAATATCATAAAACGCTTCAAATAAAATCTAAAGCCGACGTTCCAATAGTCATGCGGTATTTAACGTAACTCTTTCTACCCGAAAACGTCGTTACAAACCGGAAAATTTCAAACTGTTCGCTGTAGAAGTCTCCGAAATATCCAATTTTCAAATCAAAAAGTAGTCGAAATTTAAAAAAAAGTTTCAACCAAAGTACCCAGCAGTACTGACTTTAAATATTTGGGTGAACGCCACTAGTGACGGTATTTCGTACTGCTCAGATATTAAATTACATATTTCGATTTAGACGCGTTCGATGCGAAATCGCCCGCGTTTGTTTTTTTTTAATCGAAAAACTCGAAAAAGTTTTTGGAATGATTAATGACAAAAGTTTTCTAACTTAATGTACGATATAGTGTTTGCCCAGAACGGTGGCTGGACCAGTTGAAGTTCGTACATCAATACATCAATACGATGAACATACGTTCACAATAATATTTCTATCTGAGCTCGATTTCGGCAAAGATTCAAAGCGATTATCTACGCTCGATACGCGGGATCGGATTACGGGCATGGTTTTTTGATGGATGCCACCATAACTTTTGGTCCTCTTACCCGAAATATAATTTAGATTTCTTCTGAGCGTAGAGCGAGGAGTGTATTGTTTTCAAAATGATTATATAAATACAATTTTTTTCGCGCTCAAATAAACCATACGTTTGAGAACCCAATGAGGAAAGCTTATTGGAATAGTGACTTTGCGTGTTGGAGTAGGCGACAGCATTGGGTGGGTTATACTGGTTTGCGGTGTCGTGTTTTGATTAAATCTGTAAACGTCTTACGAGAATTACGAAAAAAAAAAAGCCGGCATCAGTCACGTGGTCGGTTTGACACGGAGTAGCGAGTACGCTTTGGGTGGGTTTGAAAGTTGTGGTTCAAAAGGTTTGATGTTATTTGAGTATCGAATAAAAAACCCGTTCCGAGCGATCTCAGTTGTCTAGTTAGTATAACGTGCACGTCCCGGCACGTTTTTCGAGAAATCGGAAAAGTTCTACACTTGGCGCGAAAATTTCCAAAAATCGCTTGAGACTTTTATCGAACCCGTATCATGTATACCATTTTGATATCAGCTCGTTCCGATCATTAATCTGGACGTTATGGCGGGGAAAAAAAAAACCAAATCGATGTGTCAAAAACACGTTTGCCGTAATTAATGTTTCCTCCTAACGTAGTTTCTCCTTAGTTTCACGACTGCGAAACGACTCAAACTCGAGACCACTCAGAGTACCGTCAGAGTTCGTAGACCTTTCGTTGGAAGTGACCGGCTTTAAAAATTTTACTATCTATAAAAAACCGTCATTGTAAAAACAACACATCCCTCAGAATCTAGAAAAGAGACACATCGTGGCTCGTTTCGACCGGCTCCCCGTCCCTTGATGATCCAGCCACGTCGATACGGTGTAAAATTTTAGCTTTTACGCTATCGCTCGACACGATTTAATCGCCGAATTTTGTGAAATTTGTCAAACACGGAAGATCGTTAAAATTTTTACCGCTCCGCTTACGTTTTTACGGCTATATGTATAAATATTATCTACTATGCAACTTTTTACAACGGCGGAAGACTCGGCGAAAAGTAGTGACTATGCGAAGACACATTTATTTATACACGCGCGTCATAAACAGAACGAAATCGGACTTTTCAGAGACGGACGACAATGTCGTCGATTTAAAAAATCGCGTTGAAATTACGCGATCCAATGTGGTTAGGTACACACCGATCAGGGCCGGTAACGAGGCGGATCGCAACGAAATGTAAAAAAAAAGACAATTTATCATGGTAGTATCGCGCGAGTGCAAAAAAAAAATGCGTGACGGAGTAGTAGCGACTACGCTTTGAGTGGGTCACCGTTTGGATGTCGCCTTCGTACAAAAAAAAAAAAAAAACGATTCTGTCACACTCGGAAAATTGTTAAAAAGTGAGCCTTTTTTTACTCGCCTATGCGTTATTTTTTTTTTTTTTACAACGTGTCAAATCGATTTACGTGCAATCTTGACGTGATTTCCCGCGACGACGGTTTAATTAATATATATGTAGGCCACGGGCACAGCCGCCGGAGGTTTCGTCGTTTTCGGGGGCACACAACTCGGGAAAACGATCAGAAAAACATTTCGAATTTTTCACCGTTTTTTTTTTATCGTTTTCCGGACAAAACTCGAAAAACGGAGCAAAAAGAGCCACGACCGAAGCACCGCCGGAATTCGTAGACGTTACTCCGGAGCGTCACGTCATGATACAAATTTCAAACTATTCGCCGGGAAATGTTCGTCGTTCGGCTCGAAAAGTTTGCGAAATTTGAAAAATCTTCGACACGAGCACCACCACCAGAGTCCACACGTACACCAATCGCTAGAGAGGTGCCGACATTAAAAATCTGAGCGTTTAGAATCAAAAGATAGTCCTTTGAACGAACCGCGCACCGCGACCGACGTTATTATCTTTGTAAACGCAGCAGACCTTTACGGACCTCTATAAAAATCGCATATTACTACGACAACATCCCGTTGTTTCCGTCCACAGATGTACATTACTACGGGCCTTGTGTAACACAAACTATACGTATAAACTCATTATATTCGGCCGGTGCGGCGGCGAATCGTTCGCGCGCGGATAGGCGCACGGGGACCGCGATCGATATCGGAAACGTCGCTTTTTGCGCGCACGTTTCGTGTTTATACAGGGTGCGAAACGCTCCGCGCGCGCATCGGTTTGCTCGGTGGGTGTCGTGCAAAACAGCCGGATTTTTCAAAATCGCCACAACGTGTTGTATGCCCCGAACACACGCCTTCGCATTCAAGAATAATCTCGCCGATCGATTCTGAGTGTTGTTCGGTAACCAAAAAAAAAAAGAGACGCGCGGGTGAGTGTGGAACCGGCAGTCTGATTTTTACCGCCAACGACCGGCGCGACGACTTTCGAAAACTTTGTTCGGACGAAATCGTGTGGTGTTTTTTTTAACGCGAGTGACTTCGAGTGGTTCACGCTCGGCAGTGTCGTGTGGCCAAGCAGGCAGGCAGGCAGGTACCAAAAAACAAAAAAAGCTCGATCGGTAAAGTATTGAAAAAGATGGCCGAACGATTGGGAAACCAGTTAGTGTACTGTTTAAAACGCGCTTTTAGATTCCGAGCGTCGGTGTACCCGTGTTTTCGCCGCGTACGACTTTAAGGGTACGTACAAGGAACGCTCTCACTCTCGATGTCCTAACGAAAGGAACTGTTTGGAGTCGTCCGCGATTGTGCTTTGAGGGAAATTCGAAATTGAAAAAGTGAAATCGAAGAGGGAAAACGTTAAGAACTCTATAACGCATTTTTTTACATAATCCACTAGTAGTTCTTTGGCCATAACTTACGCAAAATATCACTCGCTGAAACTTATTAACGTTGAAATAGATAAAGGTTCCGTTAAAGTTTCGAGCGATTTCGAAAATATCCGTTGCGGAGTGTACGAAACTTTAAAATATTCGAAAATTTCCATTGCGGTTCGATAAAAAATGTGATTTTCAACGAAAAGTTTTGAAACTTTAACACTATGTACATACGCTTAAACACATTTCAAAAATCCACTGTCACATTTTTTTTGTTTAAAGTTGAAAAATGGTCAAAAATCGGTCTTTGACTTGTATATTTAAAGTAAAAAAAACTCACACAAATTTGTTATTCGAGCATTGAAATCAAACTATGTTGCGTAATACAAAATTCGCTATCTGATAAAATAAATTTCAAATTAATCTGCCAATAGATTTCGAATGCGTACCAAAAAAAAAAAATGTTGAAAAACGTTGCGATTTGGTTATAACAATGAAATCACGCGCACTACTATGCAATTGATACGAATAAAATCGTATCAACTCCTCAAATAATGGTCGGATATTTTCACACGTTGATTAAATAAATATTCTTTACACGCGGATATACACTTGGAACTTTTGGACCGTTTTCATTGTTAAATTTGGTTAATAGACAACTGAGCTCTTTTTGAATCGTTTTTTCGAAGCCCGTTTGATTTTTCGTTGCTTTCAGATATTTCAGAAATATGCGATTGAACCACAACTTCCACACCGGTGACTCGCCCAAGCGGTAGTCGCTACTCCGTCAAACCACCCACGGGAGTGATCCCGGTTTTTTTTTTACATTTGACTTTGTTTGGTATCTAGAAGTTTTACAAACTGTTTTCTTGCCGCACTTACACTGGCATATTGTCACATTTTGTCAGAATTATTAAAAGAGCACCCAAAATTTAAAAGCGCAACTCTATAACAAATAAGTTACTCGTAATATTACGACACGTTTTTAAATTTAATTTTAGTTGTTGTCGTGTTTACAAACTTTAATAAAAAGTTCTCGGTATTGTTTTTACGGTGATGTTTTTTCTTTTTCCGTGAACACTTTGACGACCTGAGCTGGTGGTACATTCAAAATGTCAAAGCGCAAAAATGTTGTGCAGGCTTAGATGCGGATTACCTTGCTCGAAGTTTTTTTTTTTTATTTTTTATTCCATTCTTGAGTTGTGGCCCAAAAACCGAAAAATTTGCTGATCGTTTTCGAAAAACGGTTTGAAATTTCGACATTCGCAAAGAGTTTTCGGATACAATAACAGCAGCAGACAGCTCCGATATTTACGTCGATATCAGAAAAAAAGTTTAGATTTTGGTACGACATATTTTATTTGAAATATTGTTTGATAATTTTATTATTTTCCGAGTTGTTTGCCGAACACTGGAACATTGTGGTAAGCGGGGTATGGCTCAATAAGTACTATGGCATGGCATTATCCGTGATAAAATCCTCTGATAAATGTTTAAGTATAGTGCAAGTTAACAGGAAGTAATGGCTGGCTGGTTTGGCTCTTACTAGACGTGTTAAAAGTTTTGTTGTAATTAATTTTTATTACCTAAAGATTCGAGTTTAGCTACTTATAGCCTTTAGAATCTTAAACTACATATGCAATTATGTACATAACTATGTGACGATTTTAAAACGTTTCACTATACAGACTATCTGAGCCGAGTTAACATAATAAAATAACTCTTTTCGACAATTTAATGTGATTTTTACAGGACTCGTACGATTTCGCGATCACAATTAATTGCTGTTTGAATTCAGAGTTCTGATGTAAATTCAACGGTTTTTTACCTTCTCACCGACGATACTGTTACATACTAATAAGCTCTATACAGGCTATGCATATAACTGGGGTCCTTACAATCACGCCTACATCTCGACAATGCGTTGAAAAAAATAAAACTAATTTCGATAAACTATGTACGAACTATACGTAGGTATAAGTGTGTGTTTCAACAACGAAGAAGAATGTTTTCGAAACAAAAACGCCCACATTGTTTACCGCCAGTTTAGGAGTGACCAAAAAATTATAATTTTAATACCCAATTTTCGAACAACAATTCATGGGTCGCTTTGGATTTAATTTAAAGTTTGGAATAACCGAGGTCTACAAAAACTATCAATTTGCGTGGCATCGTTTTTTTCCTTTTTCAGCATAAGGTAAATTGTTTTACAATGATGTTTTTTCTTTCAACACCTTTTTGGGCGTCTATAGAATTATTTCGATTTTTTCATTTAATCCCTGTTCAAAGGTAGGTAATAAATTGGTGCTTACTTTGAAGCTTTTTTTGCGGCGATACGAAAATTCTAAAAGTCAAAATTTTTAAAAGCACTACTAAAACTACTCGTATTTTCCACACATCGTAAAGAGGAATAAAACGTATGATTGTTGTCGAAAGCTTGACCAATTTTTCAGCAGAACATGTAATTTTGACATTTTTGAGTGTGATTTTTCCGCTTTGTTTGTTTCGGAAATTCTTTAATTTTCATTTTACGGTCACGGGACACAAACGCAAGCTCAACGACACGTTTTTTAAAAATATTGTATACGGTTAAAACGTTGGGTTTTCACACATTTTATGTTTACAGACGCGTTTGTTCGTATGTGTCGTTTTAATTTCGTTGTTATTTATTTTCTTTTCGTTATAGCAACTACCCCCTCAAAAACTTCTTCGCGTTTATTGAAAGTTCTTTTAAAATATTCAATTTGTTGAGTGCACTCAAAACCGCCGTAAGCAACGATTTATCATAGTTTTCAAATTAATATAAAACCTTTTGCAACCTTCCTAAACGGTGACCCGCCCAAAACAGCGTGACTGTTACTGTCTCCAATCGTTTTCTCTTATATTTATTCTGAGATGGATTCAATCATTTACGACTAGATAATATCTAAGTTATTCGCCGATGTCTGTCAATGTTTATCAGATTTCAAAATCTATTCGGATGTCTCACGTTGGTCCTGAATTACGCGTGGTTTTACCACGCATAATACAGAATTTTGAATTTTTCAAGTTTGTAATGTCGTTTTCGGGTAAAAGGAGTGCGCCAAACGTTGAACACCCACGTTAAAGTTGGGATTTCGGCTTTAAATTTTATTTTACTCGAAGCATTTTTTGATTTTTTTATTATTTTCTGTGCCGACGAAAATGGCGAAATCCGGCGTCAGAACGGCTATTAAGTTAACGATACAAAAAATTATCCCATGTCGTTTTCAAACTTTTATGTACCAAATTAATTTAACGAGTCATGAAAAAATTGAAAAAAGTTTTTGCTAGGTATATATAATTCGCTATTTTTTTTACGTATTAAATCAAGTTTTTATTTTCACCCGGGAGGACTCGTTAGATTAGATCGCTCGCTCGAACGCAATGATTTATCGTTGCTTTCAGAGATGGCAAACGATGCGGATACTTTGAAACCAACGACCCGCCCAAAGCGTATTTAACAAATTATTGTCATAATTGTATGCTATAAGCAGGTACTGTATATTCATTAGTTTCATATTATTATATAGTGTATTGTATGAACTCGTTCGATCACACGAATTCGAACCGTTTATGCAGGTTTTTGATCAGAAAGAACATTGTTGCATTGCATTTCAACGCTATATATACGTACACAGGTTGATTGTAATTCGGGTTAATGTAATACTCGACGAACAGATTGAATTATTCAAAACCGGTCTAGACTATTTTGTACATACGTGTACAGGCGACATAGTAAAATGAGTACTGCGGATAATCCTGAACGCGCGACACACTGTACAATAATCCGGCGCAATGGAGGACTGTGGTGAATCACTCGTGCGCGTAACGCAATATTCCGAATCCCTTTGTGCGCACGACTCGTAAATGAATCGAACATTAAAACGGAACGTTTGAAAATACTGTCCCGTTTATAACTTTCGGAATTTTTCAAGCTTTTTACTTAAATCGGCTGGACAGTAATCATCGTATGCGTTTTATGATGCCTAAGTATATAGCACGCTGGTTTAAAAACGACAAAATTAGTTTTTTTTTTTGTTCGATTGATTCGGACGGTCCACAACGGCAACTTTTCGCCAGACCAAAGACGTGTATAGAGACGTTTCGTGAACAACCCGTTTCTAAGATTGATATATTTTTTTTTTTGTAGATTTAGACACTGGATAAATTCGACTATAAAGGCGAGAACACTGTTTTTCCTAACAAATGAGTTTTCGTGATTTTACGGCCGTTTAAAATTGATCAAATATCGTCATAACGTCAATATTTCAACTGTTGTTTACTTTTTTATAAAATTTATCTTGTAACAACATAAAATACAGTACAACGAGTTCAGAACCGTTGTCAGAATGAAAATTGGATAAGTTATTCACGGTTTACTGCCGAGACCGTATTTTCGTCATGAAATCTATAGTGCGACAGTTTTAAATGGTTGTGCTCTATTTAGAAAATGTCCCCGAAAGCAATAGATATTCATACCATCAGTGTTAGAAAGAAAAATAAACTTACAACAGGATTCACGTTAGGTTTTAATTTGATACGGAACGTTTTTACCGTCATGTTATTGATTAAAAATCCCAGTCGATAAAAAAATGTAGAGAAACGGTAGTTTTTAGGAACGCGGCTTAGGCATGTCCACTAAATCAATTGAATCCTGCTTCAAATACTCAGAAGACTTGTAAGAGACGAACGTCGGAAAAAAGAATACTTTATTATCGCTTACGTCAGTGTTGAAAATTTAGATTTGTTTGAAAAACACATCCTTTCCGTATTTTATGGATATTGTTTATCTATAGTACCGATATCTATTCGAAACAGCAATATTCGTAGTCTATATACTTATATATTTTATTATCAATATAGTCGTTTTTTTTTTTTTTTTCGTTTGGTTCCACTGTTGTATTAATCAAAAAAAGGATCTGCCTCACTGCAGTGGTTGGCCTGTTTTTGAAAAAATGATATTATTTTCTTCGACTAAGATGTGTATTTTAATCAAATAATTATTACGTTTTATTTATGAAAAAAAAAAACGGTCACGAATTTTTCGCGTAAATGTAAATCAATCATCTTTTTTTGGAATATTAAAATAATAAATTACTATATTTGAAAACAATACCGCTTTGAGTTTATAAAAAGCTTATGATATATAACATTATTTTTTTCACGATAATAATTATTATGCGAATCTGGCAATATTTCAGTCGCGGCACGCTGTTATTTATTCATGCATTAATGTCACCGTAATACTCTAAAAAATGGAACGGTTTTCATACCTACTAGACAATTATAATGAATTAATGTAAACAAATTATTATTTTTTTTTTTTTTTTCATATTTTTGTACCAGAATAAAAAAAAACTGTTTGAAAAACTTTCGATTATTGTGTAGTTAAAGAAAATAACGTTCGAAAAAACGTTGTTTGTATTCATAGGTACGAATACAAATACATATTTATAATTCGAGAAATATTAGATTGTAGCGGATAGTTTGTCACGAGCACTCGTATAAATCGGTTTTTTTGTTATTGCATTTGAATTTGCGGGAAAATTTATTTTTATACAAGATAAAAGTATTTTCAACGGAGTTAATGCCGAGTAAGTCTCACGTTTGCTAGGTACGACTTTAATTTTGAATAGTACAAATATTTTCAAATATTTTAAACTGATTTACTAAGAAACGTACGATCGAAAACAATTTTTAACAATCGGGTCCATCCAGAGTTTCTGTATACTCGCCGATACTTTTATGAAATATTCCAATACTTTTTTTTTTTTTTTTAATAAGGAATATTATTATAAAATGTTTGTTCAAGTATTTGGTTTAAGCAATTCCGTCTTTCCCGGAACGCATCCAGTCTAGTGTTCGTTAGTTACATAAAGCGAGCTGACATCTTCTGAGTAGGGTAAAGAACTCTCATAAAATGTTTCGAGAAGAAACCAGTAATTTTTACTATTCATCGTCGTCAATTGTTACGTTTCGTTCGTGACGATTCGCAAAATCTGCAACTACCGTGCTACCTACTTATAGTGTACCGGCTATAGATAGGTTCAAAATAAGAAATAACCTTTAAGCGCGTTCCCAACAATAACAATAATAATAACACCAAGTACACCGGGGAAAATATTTAGATTTCGGTTGAATATGTGTATCCGAAGTAGTTTTCCGAACACGCGTTTACAAAAAGTGTTTTTTTTTAAATATTTTTATTCAAATAGTACGCAACAAACGTGTAACAAAACGGCGGTGATTCTGCGTATATTCTCACAACGTTTCAACATCTCATTCCTTGTATTTACATCATTTTTGTGTAACACCGGTCGTCCTGGTAGTTGTAGTATCATCGTACCGAATTGGCATATCGCGGGAAACACTCTTGACATGAATGCTTTTCAAAAGCAATTGAATTACGCGTTTGACGAAAAATTGAACTGCACCTACTTAAAATATGCGTTTAAATAATTATTTTAATAAAAAATATTCTCTGACGGATATATTGAAAACGCATTTCACACCAGAGGCACCGATGAAACACCAGAACGTTTGAAATTCCGTCAAGAAGATCAGAAGGCTGGTCGACCGACTTTCAGAGTATAGGTTGTGGAGCTAAAAACAGTTTTTAAATAGGGAGAGAACGCACATTATAGGATTAGGTTACGATTAGTCTGAACGGCAGTACGAGGTTCGCGCATCAAAATGCGTGTTGTTTATAAGTTTTATTAAAAAACGCGTGTACAAATCATTAGAATCAAACGGTCTTGGTTTTATTTTCCAGTATTTCATTCCGTCTATACGTGGCGTAAACGTCAACTTTAGCAGCATATTATATAATACGTTTAACGGCGAAAAACCGGCACAGTGGTCAGACTACCATTTATTCGTCGACTGTTTTTTACCGCTTCGACTATATTACGACGATTTTCGGCAACGTTTTTTTTACTATTTTATTATTATTTTTCGTTTTCACAGTTTTAATAACTGCAACTGAAAATTAAAAATCTATGAAATGACACGTCCACGTCACCGCGGTCGCGCAATCGTTCGTATCTTTACGCACGCTCACTTTGAAAATTATGCGAACATTTCGGCGGAGCCTTTTCCTTCTGTACGAAAAGTCGTCGGAAAAAAACAACAGTACGCTGCGCTCAGAATCTAAAAAAAAAGAAAGCACGAAAATAATTTCATATCCGTAAAGTTGTGTAAAGTGCGGAAACACTAAAAAGTAGGTAACAATGGTGTGCGATATGTGTGCGGCAGCACAACGATAAATCGAGTAACAAAAACGACGTTTTTGCGTATAATTTCGTAATTCGTTATATTTTACGCTAATTGTTATACTCGAAAAACGCGGTTGTTGTGATCATACAAGTTAACATTCAAAAATATCCCGTCACAGACAAATATCTGTGTTTAGTTTCCGCGTTCATCGGGAGTCTTGTTACGTATTGCCGCCCGCCCGAAATCGGCCACAGAGTTCTGAACAATCGCGGTAGGAAAACGAGTATCTTATTTTACGACAAAGCCAATATCTTATCGATTTTCAGTATATTTAAGAACGTCGCACAGTTCTAATTACCGCGTAATTTTCAAAAAAACTCTAATTCTGGCCGGCAACCTGCGCGTAATACCGGCCACTCCGTTCTTCTCATATTCAAATATTGTCATGCATTGCATTCTTATTTTTACACTATGTCTAAAATACTCTTCTTTTTTTTCCCAACCAGAATTTCGGCAAGTAGGAGTCACTGTTTGTCGAATCAAAGCACTCTTGTTTTTGAGTCCGACCTTTATTTCTGCTCGTCATCAACTAAGCAATGTGCCTATCAGTCCGATCGTTTTAATGAGAATTCGTATTGCACATACACGATTCGTACCGATTAATGGTTTTGAAAAACGCGTGTTTTTCACAACGTAATATTATAACACAAAGGTTTGAAATGCAATCGACGTACTTACTTGATATGACGAGGAACGCGACAAAAACGGATCGAAACTGTGTACGATAAACGGTTCAGCGTTGATTCTCAAGAAGCTTATAAAATCAAGACATCCCCCGACGACTCATCATATACATCGGTTTTTGAGTTTACGTTTTTTGAAACACGGATCAAACTCGAAATAACCGATCTTCCGTCCCCCCGTTCCGAGTCGACCGTATTTCGTAATCGCACGAAAAGTCGCGACTTTGTTCGCGCACATCGATTGCGGTTTTTTTTTTGTTGTTAATCCGTGCATTTCGTCTCGTCGAAAATGGCGATTTTACGGGTGTTTATATTTTTCACTCCCTAACCCGTACGACGCGTGCCCCGTGTTCGCGAGGTTGACGTACGTAAAAATAACGCGAATTTCCGAAAAAAAGTTTTTTGACGAACCGAACCCGGAGAAATGTGATAACAGTACAACACTCGATGAACGTTTTTTGGGCCGTCCGTCTCTAATATATTATAGTATAGTTATATTAGTAAAATATATCCTTTAGTAAATTTTTTGATTACAAAACAAATCGCGTTCCGAATCGCGTCACGAAACGTCGTCGACGGCTTTAATGACACGAAATTCGACGACGATCTAGCGTAGAGAGCGTAAAGTGAATTACCGTCGGGTTTACTCGCCAGCCGAAGTTTAAAATCTCGTCATTTATTTCGTCGGATTACGTGGGTTAAGCTCGTTTATGAATTTCCAGTCGTCGTCGTCGTCGTGTTCCGACGGGTGAGAGAGTGTACGCCGTCTTCGCCCGCGCCGCCGCCGCCGGTACAGGGTGTGTGTGTGTTGGGGCGCACGTTTTCGACAACGTATATGATGAAATATCGGATAGTTTTGAATCGTTTTTACACACCGACGATTCATTCTAAGAGTGCCGTCAATCGTGCGAATTTCAGACGGTTATTATTACGCTTTCTGCGCGTACACGAAACTGAAACACTTTTCTAATTTTTCTAACAAAACTGCGGAGGTTTAGGTACTTTTTCTTCGAACCGTTCGAACTGTTCTGACACCGGTAATTTTTCCGCGCGTGAGACGTATTAAGATGGTATCGCGATAATGTCGCTCGGAGAAGGTTTCCAAAACAAAGGAAGATTCGAGAGAACGTTTTGTTAATTTGTTTAGCTTCGTGGTGAAAAGTCTCAGCGCGTAATTTTTTTGAGCAATACATTTTCAAAAACACGTTTCTTTGTAGGAGTAAAATTTAAAAAAATGTTTGTACTTTTTCGGTTTCGCCGAAATTTTAAAAAATGTGCACACCGTTCCAACACTTATAAAAATTAAATTTCGTAAAACGTTTCGTAAAGGTTTTGTTACCCTGACACGATGTCGACACTCGATTGCGAAATATTTGAGCGGATGAACGAGATTGAAATTTGTATTTTATTTTTACGAAATGTTTTTTTTCGCGGTTGCTTTTTTAGCGCGACGTCCAAACAAAAGACGTGTGCGATATCACGTAAAGAGTTATTTGGTTCAATAAAAAAAATTTAAAACCGAACGAGAGACTATTTTGTAAGAAAAACTGCACAACTCCAAGTATCCGAGAAAAATCACGCCGATACGTCCGCCGAAACACGCCGAGTCACACCTATCTATAAAAGTGTTTGGAACCGCAGTTAATCGAAACGACATAAATTTTTTGGCCGTTTTTCGCGATTATCTAATAAAACACGTACGTTATTTTATGGGCCAGCTAATATTACAAATCAAAGCCGTGCGTTTAGAGTTTAATTTATCGTATAAAACGCAGTTTATACGTTTTGCGTCGGAATCGTTTGACGTTTACGACGTGACGTCCGAGCATTGTTCGCAGTGGCGTATAGTGAAATATCAGTTTTAATAAAAATCGTTTCGTTCAAGTCGTATTTGCGCTCAACGAATAGGGCCGTCTAAAGCAGTGTAAAAAAAAAAAAAATTATACCATCTAAATGTTTGTCTCTTGCTACTAAAATGTAACGTACGCGACTTTCGTTTTCGTAGACATTATGACGTATCACCAATATAGAATTATTAAAAATGACCCAGATCTGAAAATCATTTGTCCGCGAGCAAACCTGCTATGTTTTAAAAGCCGAGAGATTTCGAATGTAATCGATTAGAGGACGCGTAGTAAACGTTGCTTTTGTCTAAATATGCTTGAAACGTCAATTATCGTACTAGTGTTCATGCGCGTTGTAACGTACCTATAGGAATTACAATAGATAAATGTCTAAAACATGGAAAATAGTAAATTAGACACGTACGTTTGACAAATTCAAAACTCTAAGTAAGTTTTTTTTGTTACCGAATACTCTGCAAACGATTTTCGTGCTCTTGCGCAATCCGTATACTCATACGGGATAAAAAAAACCTTTTCTCACGATCGATCTCTATGTAATTTGTTTAGTTTAAAACGATTGCCACGTAGAAGATCATCTTATCAAATTCGTGTTGTGTTGTTAACTTGTATGAGTTTTAGTCGTATAAACGCGCGGAAAACGATAAAACATTTCTTGTTTTATAAAAATTAATACTACTCGGTGTTTGGTGGTGAGAGAAGCGCCCGTTCAGAGTATCATGCGATAAAACGAATGTAAACGCAGTTTCACCACTCGTTTTAGTATGCCTAGTCGAAAGTTACGTTTGTAAACAATTCGTCAGTGCGCGGTATACATTTTAATGAATGATTTTTGTGCCTTAAAATCGACGTTACTTGTAAAGTTTCGATACATAGTTTGTTTTTCTCGCCGTACGTCGTCCAAAAAGTATTGTACGTGGATTTTTATGTACTAAAAAATAGGAAATCTTTTGCCCCTTGGAGAAAAAAAACGCGAGATGATAATGTACGTTCGACACACTGCGGCGGAAAATGCGGCGGAAGAGAAGATAGGTTTTTCGCCGGCGTCGTTTTATGCAACAGCCCGTAAAAACGGCGACAACGGCTGACGAAAATTATCTGTCCGCGTGTGTACGGGATGAAACGCGTTATGCGCACACCGCTTACACAGTAAATGCAATATCACACACACACTTTTACACAACGATTCGGAATTATGGATGGCCGTTGGAAAATGAAACGAAAATAATAAAAAATTAATGCTGCTGCGACGCGTAATATCGCGGCGCGAGGATGGTTTTTTATGTTATTATTTGTACCTAATATTCGTGCGAAAAGTAATAATAATAGTGCTTTGAATATGCGTCGGATGTACACAATAATATATCTATAGCATGATCGCGCGTGTGTAC
Source organism: Hormaphis cornu (assembly GCA_017140985.1). NCBI lineage: Eukaryota > Metazoa > Arthropoda > Insecta > Hemiptera > Hormaphididae > Hormaphis > Hormaphis cornu. The sequence continues at coordinate 26,637,164 of CM029361.1, forward strand.
AGGGTGCTGCGGCGTAACAACGATTCGTGAAACTTCTGACAAATGCGAAAAAATTCGTTTTGTTTGCGTTGTACGTTTCGTTTTAATCAAAAACTAAACAATCGCCTCTCTCTTTCGTCCACTCAGTCCTGACTCTGGATTCGTGAGCTAGTTTAAAAGTTGCGAACGCGTCATTTAACATCCGACGAGTTTTGCCTTCGAAAACACGACATTCTCAGCGGGCTCGGTCGTCTAGCAGTATGTACGTACGTCCTGGCGAAAGGAAAAAAAAATTAACGTTAAAAACTGTTACGAAAATACCGAGATATCCATCCGCGTACAAAGAATATCGATAACGTGTGTGTGTGAACATTTCAAAACCGTTCGGACCGACGACTCGACGAGGATTTCGTACGATTTTACGAGTATCGATCGCGCAATAGTAGTGCGTGCGATTTCGTTGTTATACAACCAAATTTTTTTTTGTTTTGGATAGTACGTTTTGTTTTACGTAACTTTGATTTCGATTCATAAAATTTGTGCGAGTTTTTTTAAAAGTAAGTCAAAGGTGTGACCGATTTTCGACCATTTTCCAACTTTAAACGACTAAAAGTTTGCGACGTTGGATTTTAGAAACGATTTAGTAGCGTGTACGTGTCGTTGTCAGCCTTGTGTCTGATTTCGCTTAGTTCTTTTTACTGTGACTTTTTCAATTTTCACCCCTTCAATTAGAGTCCAAAGACATTTTAATCAGAGGTGCTGCTGACATTAAACATCGGAAACTGGGGAACGCGGTGGTCGCCATCACGTACAAAGGGACAATAGGGAAACGTTTCTCGCAGGCTGTGCGACCGTCTTCTGTTGCGCGCTGTTCGTACTCGTCAGAAAAAAACCGTTCGTTTTCGGCCAAAGAGAGTTTTCGACCGCGCGATAACGATACCGTATCGTAGGCAGTGAGTGTGTGTTTGCCGCTGCCGTAAAGCCGTCTTTTTCAAATGAGTACGACGGTGTTCTCCCATGTCCGAACCACGACAGTACTTATCCAAAAGTACCAAAAGTGTCATAAAAGAGCTTTCCGTGTCGCTTCGATGGTGGTCTCGTCGTTAGTGTTTATCTAAATCCGAACGTACGACCTGTAGTCAAACCGTAGGGACCAAGTACGGCCGACGACAGTTTGAACTCCTTTGAGAGGATAGAACAATACGCGGACCAGTTTCTGATACGAACGGATGGCGCAGAAGAAGAAATCGCCAGAGTAGGCGATACATCTCGCGACGAGTTACGTACGTAAAGGGACGTTCCAATGGTTTGGGCACACACGACGAGTGAAAGCTAATGAGAGCGACAATCGAAAAACAAGGGATCCAAATACCAAAGGGACGACGGACGGACGGCAACACGATCTAGAGAGACCAGAAGTATAACAATAACGTATTGGAAAAATACAGGATCTTTGCGGAGATCAGTGACGGCGGCAACCAAAGTTCTAACGGAGTTGTGAAGGCGCGTGAGAAGAATCAAACTACAGCGAGTCGTTTTTGCCGCACCCTGTATATACGTATGTTTACGAACAAACGGGTCGCCCGAGAATCAATAACAATACTGCGCGCGATATCACCGACGTTTTTATTTTTGTCCCGTCATGCGTTGAGATTTGCAAAAAATCTATATACGTATTATACTCAAATCTTTTTATAAAATCGTTTTCTCGTTTTTTTTCTTCGCGTTTTTTACATTTTATTTCCCGTACGGTTCGCGGAGATAACACTCTGCGCCGAGACGGTTGCACCACCCACGCCCACGCGAGGCGATATCCACACGCATTTGTTATTTATAGTGGCGCGCGTCGAAGTAACGTTTTATTATTTCGTTGCGCAGTCCGTCGGATTTATTAAAACGTTTATTTAACGAAAAAAACGTATTAAAAATCGTATTTTTTGCCACGTCGTTTTCGATTTTGCCTACAATATCGTACAAACATAGGCAACGGATATTATCGAAATGGTACTTTCGAACAGCTATACATTTAATACGCGGAAATCTGCTTCGGACGGCGGTGTTTCCCGACTTTTTATCCGTGTCACGTGGCTTTAATTCGCGTTTAAATTTTTGATCATTTTACCGAAAATTACAAAAATATACCCGGTAACCGTAGACGAACAGTAATCGTTATAAATAACGTTGTCCTACACCGTATGGACTGATTACAAACGAAATTCGTGTCGTTTCGAGCGCAGAACCATAACCGCGCAAACTCGAAACTTTGAGTCCGATAACACCCGTATAATATACGCGGCCATCAAAACTTGTAGTAAAAAAGATATAAAAGATCATAATCGTAGTTACTTATAGATGCGCGCGATTCGGGTACGATATCGGTCATAAATTTAATATCGCAACACTGCGGATATTATGTCCGACGTAGGTCATAACAATCGGTTTCGACGCAGTCTAAAATGTTAAAAATATCATTTTTTTTTTAAAACCTCGACTCGATGACTGTAAAAAAAAAATACAACTCGAAACAGATTACGCGGATGTCGGACATTTTGATATGCGATACTTGCGATATTTTGCGTGAATCGCGTTTAAACGCTCGGCGGCGGATGGTAATTCTATACCGTGCAAAATAACATTACAGTGTATGTAACGTTGAAAATGTTTATAAATCCGCCGAGTTCTTACATTGTTGGTGAACGAAAGTTGATGGCGGGCCGCTAAAATAAATATTTATCGGACAGTTCAATTCGGATCAATCGAAACAGAACTGAACGAATTATTATAATGTCCGTAATTCGTATATACGAATCGACACAACGAACAAATAACGGTGTTTTTTGTACGCGTTTAATAACGGCCCAAATTAACGAAACCATTAAAACGGCAAAATTACGAAGATCACTACTGTAATAATAACCATCGTTAGTAAAAAATGAATAGTTCAAGAATAAAGTTTTATCTCGTCTGAATTCTCTACCGCCGCGGAGAATATTTTTATTTTATGAATACGTTATTCTGATTCTGTGATCTCGTTTATTTTTACTCGAATAACAATCTGAATAGTAATTGAAAGCAAGTCGTAACGGATTCGCTATAGAAGTTATATTTTAACCCATTATATATAGGTTCATCGCAATTAATTATTAAAAAAAAATATATATATATATAGTATACATTACCGCGTGTCTGAACTTATAGATTGTTTGTGTGTTTTTAACGTACCTATATTTATGATTTCATATTAGTTGTATGGATTAATATTAAAAAACCGTATTTAGGAAGGGACCGGTAATTTTTTTAAAAATATTTTTGCGTACCCTTTTCTTTTCATAGTCTAGCGTACTATGCGAATCACGAGTTTATACTTTAACTGAGTCCCTCGAATATTTGTTTTCTGGTCATATTGCACACTTTTACCGAGCGCATAAATGTGAATTGAAACTAGCGGATAAGCGAAGAAAGAATAATGAAAATTTAAAAAAACATACGACATTTTTCCTTGTAACAAATGTTCTATGAGCGAACATGACTTATCACCGAGTTTTTTCCTCCGAATTATTGTACATGTGTTCGATTCATAAACATTGTAATCAAAATAAATTACCTACGTATTACTTTGACGAGCACACAATATTTAGTTAATTTTTCGTTTATCGTCGTCACAACAATATCATGTGAATCGTCAAATATGAAATAGAACGCGTACGCAGTTAACGAATAATATCTATGTACTGTCGAGAAAATTTCTTCTCTAATATTGTTCTCCGCGTTCAATCTCGTATGTTAGTGTTTATGATAATTGTTCGTACAATAACCAGTTGGCATCTCAACGTCGTAGTTCTGTCGTTTCGCGAATTTAATAATTTTCCGTGTTTGTTGTTTGATGTAAAATGTGTAGATCAAACATTTTTAACGTTGATACCTAATTTGTGAAAACACCGTACACGCGTGAAGATGTATTGAAGGTACATTACTCGTATAATTTATACCAAACATTTTAACCGAATAATCGTAGGTGTCGTTTTGTTAACGATTCGTCGTGTAGTACACAAAACGAAAAAGATCGTAAACGTAAATAATTGTAACCGTACAGTTTTTAATATCCCGCGATAAAAAGAAACCCTCGTATGTACCTACTAACGCTTATTTTTATTTTTTTTTTGTATTTTTTACGAACAGGCGAGGACGTTCTTGTGTACTGTTGAGCTGTTCAAATAAATCGAATTCCGACAAAATGAAGTCCAGTCCTTCCGACCCACTTCTTTCGTACGCCTCTGGACCCAAGGATTTTATCACCTGCACTTTACTTCTCCTGGTTTTGATGATCGGTGGTGAGTACAACTATACGTAACCGGTGTAACGTTTTCTGGGTTACGTTCGTAAAATACAAAAGCAGTTATTGTAAAAAATAATTTTAAATGTTGTGTATAAATTTGAGATTGTTATAGCGGTTAAATTTGAAAAAAAAAAATGACTAACATGTTTGCTAATTAATACAAAAACATTGACAGTTATTAAACGGGAAATTTATAATCTTGCTCGGTCCGTGTATTTTGCACGTTTTTGCTTGCAATCATATTTCATTTATTGTTATCATTTTCAATTTATGTTTTTATTCATGTAGAAAAACACTGGAGTTCGTGTTTACGTGTCACTTATGTACGCTATAAAAATACATTTTTTTTTTTTTTAATTCAGTATATTTTTGTTCGTTTATTGAAGAAGGTCTTGAGAGTTGATTTTTTTTTTATAAATGTGACAGTGACTAATTTTACTATCTACAAAGTATATATTTTATATATATATTTCAATAAACGCATATACAAACACTTAATAAATTCTACGAGTAGACTTAAAAAAAAAAGTACACGAACATGTACTAATAGTCAACATTAAAATTTGAGCTAAAGTTTTACAGCCGGCGAAAATTTGACAATTATTTCATCGGTACTACGATTTATTGTGTAGTTTATTAAGTCTCGAAAAAATTGTCATGATACCGACAACGATATTAAAATAACAATATTTTAAGTAAGGTAAACCTAACTTAAATGAGTTTTGTCATTAAATCGATCTATTATAGATATCGATTATCAATGATGTACTTCTCATTTTTAAGTGTTTGGTTTTAGTAGTTTAATTTACTATTAGTGTATTGTAAAAAAATGTATAAAATATTAAAAATTTACTACGTAATATTAAACAGTAGTGACTCGTCGTACATCATATTGTACTTATTGTATTATTTTTTGGAAATAAAACCAAACAACATTTAATTTTTTTTTTTTTTCAATAAAATATTATTTTAAAATCGTTGTATCAAATTTACACTCCAAAATAAATTGACAAAATCAATTATTATCAAAAATATGGCTATTTGTTATTTTAATTTTAGTTTTATTTTCATTTATTTTATTATTTTATGAAATACATTATATTGTAAATTATCTCGTATTTTAAGTTAAACACCCGTATATTTACCTACATTAAAATGTTTAAACATTGATAATTTCAAATTTCAATTGAGTCATTTTTTTTTTTTTTTAAGTTTCTAAATTTGTTCTGTTGATGATGCTAGTCTATGAGAATATATCATTTTAGGTGACTGATTTTTAATTCTTAATGTTAAAATTAAAATATAACATCAGTAAGAGACACTGTAACTGGTATTTTTTTTTTTTGTTCTGCTAATAGAATTTTAAAATCAATTAAAAACCAGAAGTTTTGACTGAATTTAAGTCAATACGTGTTTGAATGTAGTGACTGTATAGTGTAAGATAAAGATTAAATACAATTTAAAATTGTTACGTATTACATTGATTAGAAGTGTACTTACGATTCTCAAGTGAACTACTTCACAATGACTAACGCGTTGGTTGAATCGGACTTTTCATTATTTCTAATCTACTAAATCGGAGCCGAGGTCCTACTTGAAAATGTGTCGAAACCGTCAAAAATACTCTAGTCGATGCGCACCTAATCTTACGATTCGCATTCCTTAAAAGCGATGATTTTCGTTTAAAACCGTTTGCGAATTCCAAAAATTTTACATCACACGTATAGTGAGTACCTTTGATGAAAAAAAAAAAACCAGTGTTCACACACGAATTATGTACGAGGTACACGAATTGGCGATAAAAATTTGTTCAAAGTTTTATTTTGTCCATTATACCTACCGAAAAAAGTCGAAACTCACCAACTCACAATATCATTTCCCAACAGCTGCAAACGACAACCTATGAGTGTATTGTAAAAGTCACGCACTTACCAGTGTCTCCGGAAGTTTATAATCTACTTTCTGCAACTTTTTCCCAAACTTTAATTGCACGGCTCATTAACCTAATTTCTCTGTGAGTTTCTCATTCTTTTACATCACTTTTATGTTTCGAAAACCTGTAAAAGTGTTCGTTACTTCTTTAGGAGACTCTCTCCTCTTGCAGGACATTGTTCAAAATATTTTTTCAAACTCGCGCTAGTCGTTAGGTTAACTACATTACGCTCACTTAAAACTTACTGTGGCGATAGGTACTTTAAATTCCGTTCTATTAGCCGTACCTACACGAGCATAAATATCAAAAGTCTAAACCAGCATTAAATTTAAACTATTCTGCAGAGAAACCATTACGTCTCGCACTTGATTGCATATAATAACAGAATGCGTCCCAAACAATTTCTTAAAAATCTCAATTTTTATTCTCATTAAGTGTATTAAAACGTATGTTACGCGACTTATATTGTAAAGGTTTTTGCGCATTATTTACCATGATAATTTTGTGAAATAAACAGTTCGATCAGGATGACTTTTATCGTTGATATCTCGTTGAAAATCGTGCCCGTCGATATAACGTGTCCTAATTTGAAAATATGTCAATTGACAAACAATATTTATAACGGGCCTCGATTTTTAAACCGTTTTTTGAATTTCCGTTTTATCTTAGGTTTTGACTTTGTCTATTACACACAAATCAAAGAAATGTAAACGTGATACCTCTCGCCAAATATAGTAGTTACCGATTGATCGAACGATGCGACAAGGATTCTGAAAACTTATCGAAATTCGTCATAAAGTCTATTCGAAAACGATTATCCCACATTTTTTTATTTTATCCCCTTAATTTATACCAACTAAACTTGAAATTTTTTAAACTTTATGGCGAATTCAAATCATTTTTTAGGATGATTACCGCACCTTTGGATCTTTAGGTGCGTTTGGCGAGGGAAACGTCTAAATTCCTGTGGTTTGTGTGTGATGGACCGAGAATAAAAACCGCGATCCCCAATAAATTTTTGATCATTTTTCTCCATTTTTCAAGAGGAAAAGTTAAAAAAGTTTATGATCGCTTATTTTTTCCACAATATACAACATTTTTTCGATCGTGATTTATTTCCAGCAGTACTAAAACGGTCAAAAACGCCTGTTTTTTTTTTTTTCGTTTCGGATAGTTAACGATAGTAATTTTACTCCGAACGCAATTATTACACATATTGTTTGTAATGAAACGAAATGGTTTAATTGAAAAGGGCCTTTGATCAAAGCGTCTAACGCTTCTCGCACACTTAATGCCAGTGAATGTAAAACGAAAATTACATTGATATATTTTGTGTATTATGCGAGACAATGGCTTGCCTACGGTGAATAATTTAAAACGTTATTAAAGTTGTTAATTGAAATCGCGGACGGTGGATAATTTAACCGTGTCTATAATATTGTTTACGTAACAATACGACGTGCAAAACACGTGTCTTTAAATATCAAAAACTCACACCATTCCAATCAACCAGTAGCATGAGTACTCTCAAATCGGGGACGATGAAATTATTTCATTAATAATTCACCCAAGTTTCAATTATTTACGTTTTGTTCGGCTATCGTTAACAAATTGCACTTCGTTGAAATTGAAATCTCGCGTAATAAAATAATGGTACGAGTGTCGTGTAAATCAATTTGTTATTTTCTATTAAAAACGATAAAACAAAATCTGTGATTGTCAGAGTGTTAATTAAGAGTCGAGCGTATTCGTCGTGTCGACGTATTTCTAACAGTTTTCAGCTTATTTTTAAGATGGCCGAAGATATTTTTTATTTCATTCATTCTGTGTCGAACGCTCGCATCGCTTATTTGTATTTGTATTTTTTGTTATGAATAGTTTTGGGACGCAACTTTTTTGGCAATCGTATTATTTTTTATGCGGTGAGCTTAGTCTGAACTCCGAAGCGAACATGAGATTATTTTGAATGGAAATCGGTATACGGTACTGCGATTTTATAATAATACATACCAATGTATATTTGTGCGTTTATAAGATCGTACAAAACATTTTTTTTTTTTACAAAGTTTTTTGTGGTCAAACTTTTCTAGTCGGAATGTTTTCTCCGGGCCCAGTACTTTTATTTTCCCCCAAACAAATCCCCATAATACATTCGAACAATATTTTTTACATCCCTTTGAAGTTCGCAGAATAGAATTGAAAAACGTCCGTGTTATTTTTATCGCATCGCAGCATTAGTCTAATGAAAATCTCGTTCTTACAAACTCTTGAGACTTATTTACACGACAGTATAACTCCTCGGTGTTTTTTATGGATCATAATACTCTATTCGGTGTTGGCCGATATCGACGACTGACCGCGATGTATATTTTAACTAAATAAAAGCAATACGATGTAGCGTTATATTTTATAAGTTAAGATTCAAGTGGATTATTTCAACTTGCTGAAAAACGTATATACATTTTACGACGGAATTAAGAGGTATAAACTGTACGGGGAAATCTTTCCGAAACAAGGACGATAACACAACATCCGTTCACGATGTATCGTAACGGCTAATGTATGCAAAAATATTCAAAATTAAATTTCATAATTAAAATAGTTGTAAACTGCATCCGAATTATTATAATTTTTCTACTTTATGTTTTACAGCGAAGTTTACGGTGGAGGGAGGCAAAGTGTGCATTTAAAACAGGATGATTTTTTCGCTGCTTGCCGAGCGTAAAGTTTTGTGCTACGGGAAATAATAATAAAAAGAAAAAAATTATTATTAAAATGTTTAACGGGAAGAATATTTTTGCCTTTCGGGATAAAATCATTTTGGTTTAATGAACATTGAGCCTCTTGAACTATAAAACAACCGGTAAAATGTATAAAAACGTAAATAACGCGGAAAGGTACCTTTGATTTATATGGCAGAGATACGTGCACGATTATTACAACGTTAGTAGGCACAGACACTGAACAATTGTTTAAAACCCATTTTGAACGTCGTTGTAGCATTGTTGTAGAAGTTTTGAAGAAAAAGTTATTCTCGGTTCGGTACTTAATAATTAAGCTCACATTTATCAACCGACGCTAAAAAACTTTAATCGTAAACCTCGTCCGATCACAGAGCCGTTACAAACGACAGATATCTACTTAATACGAGACGTGCAATCGTCGTCTGTAGAACGTCGCGCGTTTAAAAGTTCTGCTGAACTTATTTCCAGCAAGTTCGCGTAACATTACACGCGCTTTCTTGTCCGCAAACGAAAAAAAAAAATTCGAAAACAACAATCGCTTGTTGATGATTTTGTTCGCACGTTCGACGCGTTTTATAAGGATCTTTCAACGATCGACTGTAAACAATCGTGTACCGAACAGTAGGACGAAAAACGAACTCGGATTGAAAGACAAATGATCCCGATTCTCTTAACGCGAAAATAAAAAGTATCGGTATGTTTTCATCGTTTTCAGCGGCGCGCGAAGAAGCGAAACAAAAAGCGCCGTCGAAGCAGCGTCGCACGGTGCAGTTTTGATTTTTTTTTGTTTTTTTCTATGTTCGCTCGTCTTCGGATACGAATTTTCGCGTTTATTCAAAGTCGCATGCGGTTATAGCGACCCTCGTCCGATATTTATGGTGTTAAAAACCCGTGTACGGATGCGTAGAATCCCTTAACCTCCTCGCTCTGTCGGCGGTCGATGATTAAAAGTGGGAAACAGTAGGTAACATAAAGTGCCGGCGATAAAACGGACCCTCGGGGACGACCCTTGCGAAACTGCCGCCGCCGCCGAGGGACGACGCGGGGGTGGTCGTACCGTCAATAGCACGCGTACGAACGGTTCGTCCTCGCTTCGATCATCAGTTTTCCGCGCTATATTTTGTACACGCACGGTTCCGAGGGGCGGTAAGAGTGGTCTAAAATTCGAGATTTTTTTGTAAAAGTCGCCATCAGAAAGAGAAATAAAAACGTGTTAAAAATCGCGAGAAACGCGTGAAAAACGTTGCAGAAATCGTACGCGCGCTCTGGTCGCGTAGTGCAAATAGCGGTGGTATCGTTACTGTTATTAACTCTCGTCAAACAAAAACTGTCCGAAACAATCACGAGCTGTTCAAACATCGCATGTACGCGGATTTTTCGTAATTTTTGGGACCGATTTATCGCCGTAGAGTTAGCGGTTTTTACCTGTGGCCCGCTCGGTGTCTTTTCGTCGAAGGCGTTCCAAAAACGAACCACGCACACAACTGTGCCGCCCCGTTTTCGGATTCCGAGCGTCGGCGAAGAGATATCATCGTATTTGCGATGACGGTTTTCTTTTTTTTCTGCGAACGCTTTTCACGGTTATCCAATTTTAATGTACGATACCTTTTAAAAGATCTGAGACGGCATGCGAGGCGTAGTTCGGAAATTTCGATTATTTTTTTTTCAAGTCGCGCGGAAAAAACGAAAACGGCCCAATTTTCAAGATTGCTCCGTTCCACTTGAAATTCGTACATATATATATATATCGTTAAGAAGAGTTTTACGAGTGCAACGCTGGAGTTTACCGATCATCGTTTTCAAGCGAGTTATGGAACTTTGAAATTTTCGTTATTTCGGGCGGCCGATTGTGTATTTCTTACGGGGGAGAGACACAAATAATTTAGTATCGTGTTTTTTACACGTCGATTTAGATGATTTTTTTTTTCGGATTTTCGTGATCACTTTTCCTAGTAGAAAGACCGCTCCGTTTTTAACGTTCGGTGCGTCAAAAGATAGATCCGAGATGGTATCGAAGCGTTTTTTTATTTTTTAAATTTCGATTGTTTTTACACGAGCAAAAAAACGGTCAAATTTTCGAAAGTTCGACTTGAAATCCGTACGTGTCGTTTGGGAAGAGTTTGACGGGTCAAAGTTTCAATCGATCATTTTTGACGAATTTTATGGAACATTGAAATTTTTGAATTTCACGCAGTTATTATTCCATAATTCATATGGTTGGAAATGTCATGAACGCCCGAGCTCTTGCATTGGACTTTTCGAAAACGGATTTTTTAATTTTTATAACAACGCCTTGAAGAATAACGCCTATTTGATAAGTTTGTGAATCATTCTTTGCCGCGTTTTTATCGTTGGAATAAAAACAATTTTGAATTGTTCCTTTACAGGAAGTTTTCTTCTTTTTCTGTAACAAAAATATATATATATACGTATAAATTCAATCGACTCTATGAAAACTTTGCCCGCAAAGTCAATTTTGTCCATTTACATGCATTAAAAAAGCGGTGGAAAATTCCTACAGTTTGTTCCTCAACAAACAGACACGAGCTCCAATGCCTACGACTACTATACATGAGTATAGTAATATCCTACTACTACTTGATCCATGCAGTTTCCATCGTCTAAACGTGAAAAGGGATATGTTTGTTTACCATATCGATGTTTTAAAATTCAATCATTTTTAATCTAAACGATTTATTTACCAAACGACGCCGTTGTTATCCGGTAATTATCGTTCAATAAAACGCGATAAAACAATACTGACACTTAGTGAATGCATAAATATGCTAAATAATTATAAAAATATTAAGAAAGTACGCAGTGCATCGCGTGTTAGTAAACTCTTTCCGAAAACACGAAAAACCAACACTTCTACGCGACGCATTTAATGCATTTATTTTAAATTACTTGTGTTTCGTCGATTTTTATTGTGACTTTTAAGAACACCCCACACCATATAGTGATTGACAAAAAAACAAAACGAAAAGTATTTACGCGCATTATTTCAAAAACGACATTTTTATATTTTTTGCCCGGAACTCGTCGCATTTGCGTAAAACGACAAAACGGTCTGTATCACGATGATATCGCCCTCTAGGCGTCTCATAAATGTTCCAATGTCGATCGTAAATGTCGGAAAACAAACGACAATATTATAACGCCGGTTGTTCGCATTTTTTTTTTTTATCGAGGGATACAAATAATAGCGACTATTTGTATGCGTATCGTGTGTAATAAACTATCGTAATATGGTTATTCACGTCGTTTTAGAATGAAATATTTTTATGTAGAAACTAACTAACGCGATCATTATGAACAATGTCGGGTCGTCCTCGGAATGTTCGTCCTTTACTCACCTTATTTACAACACCCCAGGCTCTAGAGCCCGGACAACAGATACCGAAAAGTTGTGTAATTAATAGTTTATTAAGTAACAGTCGGGGTCCGGATTTTACCGTTCTAATTTCCTCGAAAAACTCCGTTTATAGTTGAAAAATATTAAAATGCAAAAATACGAGTAAAGAATTTTTTTTTGTAATCCATCGAATCGCGATCGAGTGATTAAATCTTTTACTCGGTAAAACGAGTGCATTCGAATATACGACAAAACGCTGCGAAAGAGTTTTTAATTTTTCAAAATAGTGTGGTAAATCAATTTTTTTTTTTCGCATTCAAATGATTAGAAAAGCAAATAGGATCGAGTAAAATTAATTTAATTTAACCAGCTGCTTTATAATATCTGATCGTCTTGAGAATTTTTTAGTTTCATAATGTATTTTACCGAGTAGAATATTCCCCCTGCTCTGTAACACTGTTTACATTTTACGAGGCGTAATTTAAACAAAGCATTAACGTACGAGAACGACCATAAATGAAGAACAGTGTTCATTAAATTTGGTGTATTGAAAATTTGGCATTAAAAATAAACGTATCGCGCGTTTTAATTTAACCGGGAAAAAAGACGACCTGTTTATCCGAGGACAGTCGTACGCTTAAATTTAATTAAAAATATCAACACTCCGTGTAAGTAATTTTCAAGGGCCTCGCTGTATTATAAAGGTGGAGAACTATACCATTGTAAACGCCGCGGGCTGTGTTTTTAATCTAAATAAAATCTCTCCGACCTTTTTCAATCATGTTTCACCGACAAAACGAGAAAAAATAGAACATCGCGGAATTTCGTATTTTTTGTATGTTTATTAAAGTAGTGTATTACAGTAATTTAAAAACCGCAATTTTTACAAACATTCTCCATGCTGGTATTTAGTTTTGAAAATCAGAGCGAGTACGATAGTTACTAGATTCGTTTCGTCGGAACGTTCTACAAAAGTCCAACGACACCGGCAGAATTATTTAGAACGTTTTCCTGCGTAATCGCACGGAGCAAAAACGAAAAACCACCGGGAAATAATATTCGCAAACAACATTACGACGATAAAATGCAAATTTCGCGATACCTAATTGAAAATCTCCCGTTGACGACGTGCTAAACTTAAATTGCAGGCGTGTACGACGATTTAATCGAGATCGTTCGTATAATGTTTATATATAACACGAAGCGGAAGAGCGCGTTTATGTTTTGCGGGGAAGATGTTATGATTTCGTAAAATATACGTAACTTCGTTCACCACGCGAACTGTTCGGTTACTTACAACTCGAAACGTTTACGTGATATTTCTTTCGTTTTATTTTAACTACTGAGGACGGAAAAGTCTGGTATTCAACTGTATGCGGCTGAAAACGGTATTACATTCTCGTTTGGTACATCTACGCCCCATTTGTACTTACACACGTTCTATGAATATTCATAATTGTAATAATACGATACGCTGTTTAAGTGTGAAACTGCGCGACGCATTACGGTGTGTGTATCATTTTTCAAGCAACGATCGCGTCAACGACACAAATACAAAATTCCTAAAAACAAAAAAAAATCAACATTGTGCGGTATCTCGGCTACGCTTTGGGATGTATTGTTCGATATCCGACGATAAAGCGTTCGGGAAAAAAACGATTCTGAGCGAGCAATCTAATCGTGACCCGGGTGAAAATAAAAAAGATTATTACGTAAAAAAAAAATCGTGTTCTACGCCTAGCAAAAACTTTTTTCACTTTATTTTATAACGTGTATTAAATTAATTCGGCGGGTAGTTTGAAATCGACAAGGAATAGTTTTTTATAATAACGTTCCGCCGACGGATTCGCCGACGATTTCGCCGTTTTCCGCGCACATAACTCGCGGAGAATACGTCGATTTCAAACAATTTTCGAAAACCGAGATGCCAACTCTTACGTGCGGTATACAACGTGACGGTCGGAGCACTCATTCGAGCCGAAAACGTCGTTAAAAAACGCCGTAAAATTTTTTTCGTGGTTAAACCCCAAATAGTAAGCAAAATTTCAAAAACAAAAAAAAAGCTCCTAAGTACCGCCGGAGTCGGTAAACATTTCAGAAAGGAAAAAAAACGTCGTTGTAAAAAAAATTCTTCGCTACTCTCAAAATCACTTTTAACCGCCGGTGGTCTATCCGATATTTTCCCGCAAACGCGGCACCGATTTACATACGCCACGACTGTTACCTATTTCGTTCAGTTATCAATAAATAATAATAATTTCGCGAAACCGCGTTTAATATAATGAACGTACATTTTTTTTTAACGTGATATATTTCGAAATAAAGTGCTTTTTAATATCCCCTCGTTGGAGACGTGATTTATTCGAATTACGTTTTCCCCGGTGGCTGCTACGCGTTTTTTTTTTTCCCCCATTTTAATTGTTTATAACTTTTCATAAACTACGTAAAAGCGTAATTTATTTTTGCTCTCTCTCTCTCTCATCTCTGAATAGATGCGCGCAAAGTGTAAACCGAAAAATATAAACCTAATTCGATTCGGTAATTATTATTATTATAAACAGCCGAATCGATAATTACTCGTGAACACGCAAACTGTCGAGCGCGTGTTAATAAATAACACAGTAGTTTATATACCCACGTCGATTCGTTTTCACACTCGAAAAATTTCACGTTTGGTAATCGAATTTCATTTGAATCGTTTTGCTCTCGCGGAACATTTTTGATAAAAAAAAATATTTTGTTACGACTGGAAGCGTATATTAACATCATAATGTTGTATTGACTTTTATCGCAGTAATTAAAACAAATGATTAACTGTCGTTTAATCGACAAACTTTGAATGTAACGAAACGCCGGTAGGTTCGGAGTTAACGATTATTAATGTTTTTTTTTTCCCCGTTCATTGCGCGCATTCGGATATCGACCGTTTGGAGGAAATAATTGAAAATATGCGTACAGTCAAAACGCGCTTTGCATTTCAAACGAGATTTTGTCCTTTAATTTAGTATTGAAAACGACGAAAAAAAAATCCCGCCTGTACGAGAAACATCGCGCCGGCTGCAACGGTTTATTACATTTTCAAAGACGATTTCCGGTCAGCGAATCGATACGGAACAGTTAAAATGTGTGTTTAGGGGCGTCTTGTTTTGTAAGAGGAGTTCGTCCAGAATATCTCGTCGTTTAGCGAAGTAAAATCGTATTTCTTGTAAACGCGTCCACGTCGAATGCACGACGTTCTGTACAGCGCGTGTTTGAAGTACACCGCGTAATATTGCATAAAAAAAGTGACACTTTTCTATACGTCGTCAATCGTTTTTTAATTCCCTCCGCGCGCTCTATTTGGGTGTTTAAAATCGGGTTGTTTTCCAACCGGTTTATGCGAACAAACGGATTTTTTCAGACGTCAAAACCGCGACGCACATCCTGAGGCATCACCAGCAGAGAGACAACTCCGGGCTGAGCACCCTGAGCCCGTTGGAGCAGCTGACATGGCCCCATTCGGACGCGAGGTTGCCGTGCGGGATCGCGTCCGCCGCAAACGTTACGTCCAACTGGTCGCAGATGAAACTCAAGTGAGCGTGCACGCCTGCATTGCCGTCGTTATACATATGTATTATGTACATAATACACGCCGTACATAACCGCAGCAGTTGTCGTGTGATCGATACGTTTAATTTTGATTGAAACGGCACTCTTTTGCAGTGCTCCGAAATCCGCACGATATCGTTTCTACGCGGATCGTTCGGATATAGTGTGTGTCGCCAGACAGAGTGGAGAGTTCCCGTTTTCGGGAGATGTTTAAAAAACGTAACGAAACGGCGAGAATACCGAACGTCCCGGTAAATAGGGAACGCGTGAAATTCGGGTCTCGTGTTGAGTTTCTAAACTCTTGAAAATCATTGCACCTGACCGACCTCTGTCCGAAAACTGCACGTTTTTCACACAAAAAGATTCGAGCGTTCGCGTCGAATGCCTGTCAGTTGTGACGAGATTCATTTTGTCCGCACGAAAGGAACGTGGCGCGTTTTCGTTTTACAGTTAAATTAAACCGAGTGAAACGTGAAAAAAAAAATGCTATTCACTACCGGTGGAACTCCCATTGCGTGTACGCGTTTACACAAATGCGAACCTTCGTATATTTTTTTTTGCATACCATTGATTGATTCAGTCAGGTGTGTTCGTACGCGGAAAAATCGGTTCCACCGTGTGGACACTATAGAACATTCAAAACTGTTTAACTGGAAGCGCCGCACGTTTGCTATGGAAATTTCCACAAAACTTGGGAACATTTCACGCGTTCGCTACAAACGCTCGATTCGTAAAAATTTATCGTCGCCATGATTTACTCGCGCGATTTCGATCGTACTGTGTGTGGTTTTATGTTGTGTTAGCATAGCCGGTCGCGCCGATGAATTGAATAATGTTAGTACGGCTAAAACCCGAAAACTCGCTAAACTGACTCGTATACATTTAGGACATATTCTACGCGCGTGGTTTACTAAAATTTTTTTTCTCTAGATGGCTGCACAACGGGAAGAACGTCGATCTCGGACACCGGTACACGTTAAACCACAACACGGGAGTTCTGGTGATCAATAACGTGAGACAAGACGACAACGGCGTATGGCAGTGCGCTAGCGAAAAACAGTTGGCCAGAGCCATAAACTTAGTTGTCTTGGGTGAGTGTGTTGTATAATAATGCACACAAAGTTTCAAACTCGAGTGGCGAGACGATGTTGATTATCATACATATGTTTCGCTCTAGAAACGCCGAAAGAACCGTATCTACTGATCGACGGGCGTCGTTTGGATCCCGGGAACTTGTTCGTGCCGGTAAAAGAAAACATGGATTTGGGTATAGAATGCGTGGTGGACGGTGGAAATCCGATGCCGTCCTTACATTGGTTACTGTTTCCGAGCAATTCCAATTTGGAAAACGAGGCGATGTCCTCGGGGCTGTTGCAGTCCAACGACTCTTACCAGGACAAAGACGTCAGTCGGAGCTCGGCGAAGATCCAAAGAGTTCTCAGAGCTCATCACAACGCTACGGTGGCGTGCATAGTAACACACGTCACTCTCGTCAGCCCGTTCAATACTTCGATACTCCTCGATGTCCAATGTAAGCCGATTTTACAACAAAGTAAATTACTCGTACTTTAGTCACGTGCCGAAGTAACGAACGGTTTTAATTTTTTGTTCTTCAAAACGTTCTACTCTAACCGTACGTTTGCAGATACTCCCTCTTTCGGGATAAGCAGAAATCCAGGATTCGGAATTCCTATCCGAGAAGGTATTCCGGTGTCTTTGAAATGTGATGTCGATTCGAACCCTCCGTCCTCTCCCGTCTGGCAAAAAGGTACGTCGATATATGAGTACCCGCTCGAAATTCCTAAATAACTATCCAGTTACAAACAAAATCGTTCGACTAAAAACGTGTTTCTGTTGTTTGTTTTTCTTCTCAGACGACAGCGCACCGCCCGTTTTACAAACGGACGACGGGTTTTTAAATTTCACGTCGATACGAAGAAATCACAGCGGATGGTACAAGTGCACGGCCCGGCACTTGTTATCCGAGTACTCGTCGATTGGTTATTTTTTGAACGTTAGATGTAAGTAAAAAAAAAACCGTTTTCATCAAACGCGATCACGACGTTTCAGGCGGTTTTGTTTATACTCGTACGTAATTATAGGTTCGCTTGGTTTTTAACCGACAAGGATGGAAAAGTATATAAGTGTTCACTTGGTTGTAGTGCAAATAGGTTAATATTCGACAGAATTTCGCGAAAGATTTCTCGAGCTTCTGGGCACAGGCGCCGTATGAGGAAGGGCGCTTCTTAAGTCGGGCAAAATCAAATTTAACCGCGCAAAATTCTCACTGCGACTCGGTCGAAATAACAAACCAAATACACTTTGCGATTCTGTTTGAATTTTAAAACACTTGCGAGCGCCTACTGTTTATAAAGTTCGAACGCATTTTCCGGTGTATTATTACGCTGCAAGTTGTTTATTCTCCGTTTTACGATGAACGACTTGTAGGCTCTGTTAAGGTCAATACGTTCATCATAGGTCAACAACGCATTATCCGTTGGCAAAATAGACCGTATACGTGGATAACTGCGCTGTCCGCGTGATCTGGACTTCTCGTAGAACCGATTAGATTGAAAATCTCGCGGTGAAAAACTCGAAGCACCGTGGGTTAAAAAATAAGCGTTTTTCCGAAGAAACCGTTACGGGTAAAGCACGCAGATTGACCTTGAACGAAAAGTAGCAAACGACAGACTCGAAAAACAACGCGAACGATCGTTTTCAAGCACGAGTGTGTTGTACGAAAATACAACTGTACGTAAAAACGCGGTGTGAATTACCGCAAGCTACTGACGCCCGAATCAGATAAAATCAAGCGCGTTAGAGGGTGGAACTGCGCCGACCAAACACGTATTGAAACTAAAAAACGCGTTTTTTTTTAAATTTTTTTTCGGTATTTTCGTATTGACCGATTGCCCGTCAGTCGAGAGTATAATAACGGCGCGCGCGCGCGTGTTCCAGACAATTCGGACGAACTGGAAGCGGCGCGCAAAGAACTGATCGAGGAGGACAGCGCCGGTTCGTCCGAGTCCGCCGTCGAAGTCACCGTCGGCGGTGAAGTTCAGCTCGAGTGTCCGTCGGGACCCAGCACCGCGATACCGTGTTGGGCGAAAACCGGAAGCGACAGCGAACTGCAGCCCATCGGTCCGGGAAGCAACCTCCGCATAGAGCAAGCGTTGTACCAAGAGGCCGGCGAGTACAAGTGTATCGTTGGCGGTAAAAATGAAAATCTAGAAAAACTCCGGGTGTACACGCTCCACTTGAACGTCGTCGGTCAGTATCGGTGTTTATTTTTCGTGCTAACGTTCGGTACTCATCTCGCCTTAATCTAAAAATTAAGAAACGTGGCCGTGACAACGGCAACGCTTCAACGACAATCATCGAAATAGTAAAAAAAAAACTATACCCGTACCTAAATAATTCTTTTTTTTTTTTTACCAAAAGTGAATTTCAACGCAGTTTGTAATATTGCCGTGGAAAATACAAGTAACTGTATCGTTTGCACTGTAGGTGGCCCAGTGATATACGCCGAGAACAGGACTATCGTCGCGCACGAAGGAGACGATACCAGACTGTCGGCCGAATTTTGTTCCAACCCGATGGTCAATAAAGTTTTTTGGATTGCAAGCGATCGGGTCATCAGACCCGGAATGGCTGTAGGACCGATCACGGCTCATAACATAACTGTAAGTACAATAGTATGTTGATTTTCGTTTCAAACAAACGTGAGCAACAGTTGGACGCGTTCGGTTCAATAATCTGGATAGGACATTTTAAAAAAATAGGTAAGTATGCTGCTGCTGGGCGTCTCTACAATCTCTGGCCCCGGTATTGTGTTCCTGGGGTTGCAAATACGGTTTTCAAATAGCAGCTGTCTATAAAAAAATATACCAAAAAAATGAACGTTTAGTTGATTTAGTTCAATTTTAATTTATTTCGTTTTTCAAAATTTCAAACGTCCAACGTGTATTATAGCTTTCGAAAATCTAGAGCAGCTAATTTGGTAGATCGACTCTAGAAAATAAAGGCGTATCAAAATCGAATTACACGAACAAAAAGTGAGTGTAGACGTCACTTCATTTTCTCTCGTGCATATTATAGCTACTGAATGGCTTTAGTTTTATTCATTTCTAAATAAAAAAAAATTTATATCGTTTATCATAATGAGCACAGTAAAACAACGAAACGACTACAGAATATAGTATGATTAGTTTCAACGGAATTGCTACACTTACTATTTTTATCAAAATCGCGTAAAAACAATTATTTTGTTAGTCAATATTTTTTTATGAACTATTTTATTTTAAACATATTGAACTATTTACCAATATTTTTTCCGTAGTATACATTATTCGTTAGTATACATCCGTTTAGTAAACACGCATAAGTAAGGCACCTGCTAACAAATCCGTTATAAACTGTACTTAACGACCGCCAATGCGCATGATATGGCAACTCTGTGATTTTCGACTTGTTCTATTGTTGTTCACTGCTATATGTTTGTACAAACTTTTTCAATCTCAAAATAAAAAATCATTCAAAAATCCAACACGCGCGTACTGTTTACCACACGACGTTATTCGCAGTCGAAAACATGTTCACGTGAAAAAGGTCGCATTATTATCGGTAAAAAACGCGACGGCCGCAACATGCCTATTATAATAGGTAACTTGATCGTACTAAATTTAATAAACCCGAATCACAAAAATGATACACTTTTTACTGCGTATACGTATTTCAACAACTGTGTTGTCATCTTCAGCGCGAATCAACGACTCTGATTCGGGTTTATTAAATTTAGTATAAACAGTCACAAGTGCTCAAATTTTAATTTTAGTAACTTAATCGTGTTTAAAAGATTATCACTATCAGTCGACACACGCATAATAACGGTATCGATCGCAAATAAAATTACGTACGTAACGCAGAACCGTATTTTATATACGTACGAAATCCTAGTATTGCGGTGGTATATAATATTCGTTTTGAATTTCGAGGGGCGCGTATAAATCATACATTATTTCAAGCGTTTCATTTCCTTATTTCGCTTTTAGACCGCCCGTTGTTGTTTCTCGGCGGTCGTTCGCCACTGGCTTTCCTGTGCGTTTCCTGCGCTTTAAGCTTTTTCACTTAAATCGTACGGACAGCGTTCGACGTAGCACTTGTTTTGTGTTCTCCGTGTCGGGATTCGTTCGTGATTTGTAAACGCGATAATATATTACACGAATAACTGCGGAGACAGTGTTGTTTATAAAATACAAAACAGTTTATTCGTTTCGTCCCCCAGCTATACAATACGCACAAACAATGCAGGTACCATCATCACGCGTGAATATTACACCGCACGTCAACGCGAAACACCGTCCGTTCTCTCGAGGTGCCTCTATAGAAGACCTTACTGTGACCGGTTTATTATATTGTATGTAAAACATTGTGTCCGCGGCCCACATACATCTGTCAGAGACTCCAGAGGCTCCAACAACAACGTATATTATGATGATTCATTTGAACGCGTATACAAAAATACAGAGGATCGCGTTGTTAAACGATTACAACGGTTTTTTTGGAGTGGTTTTCACTTTTCGCGTGTTGCATCGAGTGACTTACACAGACAGGTATTATTTCGACGTCGGAACGAGTGGCGTGGTGGTTTCAGGCATTTTTTAGCCTGCAGGGCGAACTTACGAATTTGCCGACACCTCGGGAAAAACGTCATTGCCGCCGACTTTTACAAAAAAAATACCTCGACAAGCCTGAACGCTGGATCGGGGCAAATGATCAAGTCGCCCGAATGGACGCCACTGCGGGTCACAAACGACGTTTCCCGAAAAGAAAACCGAAAACGCAACGTTTGAAAAAAGTAGATTTTTCCCATAGAGGCCATAACTTTGTGTGACATTGTGTTTTGTAATCAAGCCATTAATTAGGCCGATCCCGTTCGTGCGTAAAACGTTTTTGGTATTATTTTAAACGGTACAAATTTTTTGACCAAATTTTTTTTTTTATAACATCGTACTTTTTTTGGTACACGCCTAGTTTATATTTTTCAATCATATTCACTCTCGGTTAGAAACATTTGTGAAAATGGAAATAATATTTTTGTCGATAGTTTTAATCGTAACGAGTGAGTTGTTAAATAATGGTTTTTACGCGTTTTATTCTCTCCGCGTTCAAAACCAAACACCACATTGTTCTTTTTATCTTCCGATTTTATATGTATTTTTTTGTTTAATTTCTTTGTATTTTCAAAAAAAAAACAAACTGCAGTTCATCGTGTTGTTTTGAGTTTTTATGTAACATTGTGAATTCGACATACGATAAGATAGAAACCTTATTTGACAGTTATCAAGTAAACCGTTTACCGTCAGAACAATCGGGTACATTTTTACAAAACTATACACAGAAACGTGCACTAAACAGAAATCGTGAAATATTTACGATGTTTTTACGCGTTTGTTATTTGTTAAATTTAATTGAAAAAAAGAACATGCGCAGTAGCTACTATCCTTTCCATCGGTTTCAAAGTTGCGGTGTTTACTTAATATCTGGAAGCAACGATAGATCATTGCGTTCGAGAAAAACGATTCTGAGCGAGCTATCTATAATCGTAATAAGTAAAATAAAATAAAAATATTGCGAATTAGTCCTATTGTATAAATGCGTAAAAAATAAATAGTGTTATATACCTAGCGAAAATTGTTTTAAATTTTTTTTATAACGTTTGAAAACGACATGAAATAATGTTCTATAACGTTAGTTTAATAGGTTCTCGTAGCCGTGTTCTGGCGGCGGATTTGACGATTTCGACGACAACTCGGAAATTAATCATCAAAAAATGCTCGAAACAACATAAAATTTAAAGCCCGACTCTTATGTAGTGTTCAACGTAACGGTCGAAGCACTCTTTCTACACAAAAACGTCATCACCTAACCTGAAAATTTCAAAATATCGCCGCAACGAACCTATAGTAGAAAAGTTACCGTTTCTTGAAATTTCCTTCGAAAATTTCACAATTTTTTTCCTGGTATTGCTCAGAAAGTAAGCAAAACTTCAAAAAAAAAAACTTGAACCAAACTTGTACTACCACCCGGAGTCCATAGAACATTTCAGAAAAGTTACCGTCTTTGAAAATCGGAGCGTTTCTTTCTTCACCAAAAATTGTCGACAGAAAAAAAAAAACGTAACGTTCCTCGCCCGTCGCTCAGAATCCAAAATATTTTTTTTTATCTATTGATAAAAAATCAACGCCAAACCATTTTGTTCGTTATAATGATGATTATTATTGTCATGTTACAGCCGTCCACGTCTTCTTATTGCCAAGTCGCTACACTCACCATCCAGTCGGTGACGCCGCTGCACAGCGGAGAGTACAACTTGATCGTCGGTTCCGGTAAAACGCTGGTAGAGACCACAGTCATATTGAGCGTGACGAAGAGCACACGAAACAGAGAGCCCGTCCAAACATCCAGTTCACATTCAGTTTGCTCAAAAACGTTTGATCATCACTTGATTACGTGTTTAGTTACGTCAATTTTAACGCATTTAATATTATATCGATAACTTATTTAATTACGTTACGCATTATTATAAATGAATAAAAAAAAAAAAAAAAAAGAACAAATTGTATAGATACAAACGTTCTTACATTGTTGTACGATTGTTGATAAATGCATGTCACCGATATGTCTTAGGTAATATTATATAAATATATATATATATATATATGTAACTTAAATAAAAATATTTTGGAAACAATGATGTTTGACGCACAAGTATTGTAATTGTTTACTTAAGTCGAAACGTCAGTACAGCCACTGTGGCGAAAATTCGAATGATTTACAAAATATGGTTTTATATATTCCTAAAAATAAAAGCGTTTAGAAAAATTATTGATATTGGCGTATTGTATGCACGACGCACCTACTATATATTATATAATTTATGTCGTAAATGTGTGTATACCTACGAAAATAAGCTTACTTTATAATAGACACCACCCCGTGGGTTTTCCTATCGTTTTCCTACAAACTACATAACGTATGAGTACATCATAAACGTACTTTGTTTGTCGTTTAGCCAATTGAAAACCACTTTGAACGAGTCTGTATCAGAATTTAGTAGACTATTCTTGTAGAGGTCAGTGTCAAACGTGACATTTTTAAGACCATCTTGCCCAAGCACTCTTCCGTTCTCTCATCTTTGTTCTCCGCTGCCTCCTTCAAATCCCTGTCTTTTCCTCCCTCGCGTTTATGAAATCTTCACTGATTCCGTCCTCCCCGCGCGGTCTTGGCCTAAAAAATGGCCTTTTGCTCCTCGGGTTCTCCTGAAGCACTCTTTGTATCATGGAATTTTGCTTTCTAAACGCGCGGCCCGCCCATTCCAACTTACTTCGTTTGATCCGCAATATTTGGTCAATCTCCATCAGTTCCTGGTTATGTCTCTCCAGCTCAGTAGCTTACCTAATGCGTAGAAGCGTTTGTTTCCCATATTAATTCTTTATTTGGCATTCATATTCTTCTGTGTTACAAGAGAGCCCAGGCATTTGAAATGTTCCACTTTTTTAAACTCGTGCCGACCCACGGTTACGGTCTCGGTTACAGGAACGTTATCTAAATCCCTACTAACTTTCATGCGTTGCGTTCTCTCCGTGTTGAGATGTAGCCCCAACTTTTTTTGCCGATTCTATTGATCCGTCCGAGGCTTGTTCTTATAAGGTTCCCGAACAAAAGTATTTTTACAGGGCAGGGTTGTCAGTCTCGACCCCCTGAAGGACCAGACTGCCCCAACCAATCAAGGTCAGGGTAGGGCTGCTGCCTATTCAAGTGCACTGGCCGATGGAAGCGCCACGTTCCCTACGCCAAAAACATGACGTGAACTACTGAAGTGAAACACAGTGACAACTGATAAATGGAGAGACATTTGTTTGAAGGTATAGTGCGAGCGAAATAGCCGATAAAAGAGAAGAAGAAAAAAAAAAGAAGAGATGAAACCATACTTGTGGTTTACATTCGGAAAAAGGTAGTTTTTAAAATTTTAACTTTCACCTTTAACGGCTTATGTTAATTTAAGTATAAATAATTTCCGTGCGTGTTACACGATAAAATAGCGTTACGAAAACAAACTATAATAATAACAGTTGATAACCCCACGTCGCGTTCTCCGACTCCTTTGAAACTATCCAAATCCATTTTCTTCCGGTGGAACACGCGTAAACAGACTACGAAAAACACTAATTACTAATCGCTACAGGCATCAATCACCACCGCGTATTTTATTTTAATCATTAATGGAATTGGATGGTCGGTCACAGGAATTATATAATTTAGAAGACTATAGATAAGCGAGAACTAACTTTAAATATGAGAACTATACCACACATTGAAACATTAGGAACATTTTTGGTTGAAATTTTAAAAACAACCATAGTATTATATTAGTATCGTTGGAAACAATATTTCAACACCCAAAATTCGTGAATAACACAGCACGCTTGTATTTCACAAAGTCCACTTAATGATTACAGTTAAAGTTTTTAATCCAACTATTATGATCAGTAAGTGCGTGTATTCATACGTACGCGTTTCATTTTTGAAAACACTACTACCCACTAATCGATTGCCGAAATAATATTAAACAGAATATAAAAGCAGTTTTTAAAACGCTTAAAGGCCTCAGACTACCGTGTGTATGACTTTGATTGTTTTATCATTATTTCGCGTTGCCAACAGTACAGTATATGGGTATGCCGTGCCGCCGATTGGAGTGGAAAAACGTTTGTGTACAACAAATCAAGTCAAGTTCGAAAGAACAAAAAATACCTAGATCGCCGTTTATACCGGCACACAGACGGCACATGGCCGAGCGATCAGTAAAGCCCGAATTCTCCGTCCGCTTACATTATTCTCCCGAGCGCTGATTGTGTCATACTTTGGAATGTTCCTCGGTTGATTGGAACGGATTTCGGTACCTGCGTGGTGTTGGCGATTGAAATCCGAAATTGGCGCGTTCTCTTACCTCGACGGAGGTACCTAGGTGTATTGTTATTGATTACAGACTATTTGAGCGTAAAATTTTAATAGCTGGCTTTAAAATACCTGGTTTACGATTTATTCCACTCGGACATCAACCCCGAGTCAATGTCGAGTAATCAGCCCATTGAAAACGTATATAATAGACGCAGCGAATTTTCGCAAACGAAATAAATTCGTTCGACATTCTGCCGTCAAAGCGCCGTCACGGGGCGAATAAGATGTGCGACGTGGATGGATCGAATTTCAAACGGTCGTGTTGAATCCACAAACAAAACAGAGTCGTGTGTGAAATTGTACGCTTTACAAAGGGGCATCGTGTATGAAAATTGTTTTTTTTTTTTTCTTCATTTTTCCAAACTTATTACATCCGATTAAACGACTGTGGTAAATAAAAACAAACATGCAAGGGGTCGTTCAGGTGCCGTAATCACGACGTCCTACAAACGTCACACTCAGTCGAGAACTTAAAAAACAAAATATAACAGGTTTAAAGGGTACCAAAGATTTCTTTACTCGGCGAGACGTGACTACGCCCTGCCGAGCTTTTCGTGACTGCCAGGGTCTCTTATTCATACACATTGTTATGGTAACTGGTCGTGTATCAAACAAACAGTGTTCGGTCTCAACTCGCGACGAATGTTAAAACCAATAGCGTCTACGGTTATTGTTCGTTTTTAAAACATATCGCAATGTTTCGGGGAGGAAAACCGTCAAGACTCGCGTCATCTCCCGACAAAACCGGCAGTGAACAGAGGAGTAACTGCGCAAGCGACGACGTAAGTTATAGTCAGGTCCATTTCACCCCACATTTGTTTATTACCGTAACAATGTGTCCGGTTAAACTTCAGCGTGACCTGTTGTGTTTTTGTGGTCATAGAAAACAATAGTTGTACGATGGTAACGTTACAGTTTTCAGCTCCGGGGAGTGTTTACGGCGATGGTAAAATTCGACGGCACAACTTGGAACGGACGCGGATAGAACGGTTAAGGACGGCCGACGAGGGTGAGTTTAAAAGTTTAATCAGACACGGCTGGAACAGAGAACTGATCGAAGTAGCGGACAAGAAGAGCCTGCACAATCGAATAAAAACAATGGTGGACCGTGAAATGAAGGCCAACGAACACTTGTTTCGAGAAGAGCGGCAAAAAAAGTGTGTACATCCCACAATACACATTTGATATTGTACTGACGCGAAAAGTGTAACGCAAAATTATATTTTCGTCAAAACGACCGATCAACGCGCCTTTACTTTGCTCTTCAATCGTATACGCTTAAAGCGGTGTAATAGAAAGAAAAGAAAAAAAATAGTTGAAATTTGTGTTTTCCATAAATTTATATAATTTTTTTTTCTCTCGGAATTTCCGGTCAAAACGCAAAAGAGCTACCGAGAAATGACAATGATAACCATAAAAATGTCTGTTTTTTTATAAAATTATGAGCGTTTTTACTACTTGTAAAAAAAAAAAAAAAAAACGATACCGCGGTTAAAGTGCAGTAGCGACTACTCTTTGGGTGGGTCATTCATTTCAAAGTTGCGGTGTTATTTAATATCTGAAAGCAACGATAAAGCATCGCGTTTGAAAAAAACCGATTCCGAGCGTTCAATCTTATCGTAATAAGTCCTGGGTGAAAATAAAAAAGATCGCGAATTACTCTTATTTTTCATACGTAAAGAAAAAAAAAATTGTTTTATTTCCATAGCAAAAACTTTTTTCAATATTTTACAACGTATTAAATTAATTTAGTACATGAAAGTTTGAAATCGACAAGGAATATGTTTTTACAACGACAGTTTAATAGGTATAGCCGTTCTGACACCGAATTTGGCGATTTTGGCACATAAATATAAATAATTAAAATTTTAAAAAAAATGAAATAAAATTTAAAGCCAAAATCCCAACTTTTATGCAGTATTCAACGTAACGATTTGAGCACTCCTTCTACTCGAAAACGTCATTACAATACTGAAAGTTTCAAATTTTTCTCCATAAAATTCTCGTTTTTGTTTATTGTTGATGACGCAACATGAACCGCGACTGTCTTAGATACACGTTTATTTTTTTAAAAAAGTATAAAAAAAAATACTAGCTTTTTTCTAACTTTACGCTTATCGTGTTACACAATCTATGCTAACTTGCCCAACTTGTTCTCCTTAATTTAGAGAATGGAAAAAAAAAAAGTTAGCCCTTCGACAACCTTTTTAAGACAGTACTGAAATAACTGTCCTACTGACACCAGAGTAATAATATTATTATTTCAAAAAATTAGGTCTTAGAATTCCGGTTGTAATGAGCATTTATTTATAATTGTTATTTATATTCATTGTACTTACATTAGGCCAGAGTTCAATGTAGAACATGAATCCAAACAGATAAATGTTCCCGTAAAAAGTGTGAAAGAAAAAGAAGATGAATTAAAGATTATAGAAGAAGAAGAGGAACGTAAACTAGTTGAAGAGAAACGTTTACAATTGTTTATGTTGGTACAAAAAAAAATACATTTTTACCAAACATATTGTGTAAATGGTTTACTATTAATTATAGTGAAAATTCTGAAGAATTAAGATCTGCTGCGATGGCCAAACGTAAAAAAGAAATCGACACTATAAACTATAAAACGATTCAGGAAAAAGAAAAGGCTAGTAAAGATGAGAAAGTAAAGAGGAGAGAAATGGCCAATCTTGAAATTTTGAAATTTGGTAGAATACAGGTAAATCTGTTTTAACAATAAAATTAGTCCAAAGTAAATATCTTTCACATTTCGTTGAGTGATTTACATACATATTTTTTATGACATTTTTGTGAATTTTTGGTAGAATTTTTAATATTTATGTTGTATTATTTTAAACCCTTCAACACAACTGCCACTATAACCTAATCATAAGTGTAAGATTTTCTATAAATTGGATGTTTTTTATTTAAATTACAAAATGTGGGTAACCGAAAAATATTATATTATGCGTGGTGAGTATATTAATTGTTATTTATAGATTAGTATAACTTGCTAAATACGTTTAAAATAGTAATTTTTGCCGTCTCTTTAAAATAATCTTTAGTATAACTTTTGGTTGGAAACGTAATTGGATTAACAATTGTTATTTTTTATTTTCATTGCTCTACCAAAAGGCTGAATGTTTTCACATTTGATTTGGTGAATTTCGGCGTGTTAAACATTTGTACATAATAATATGTTTAGACGTTTGAAAAAAACGAGGAAAGGCGGAAAATGATAGAAAAGAAACAACGATTTCGCATGGAGTTAAATAAGCAAGTGCAAGAAAAAGAGAAAATTCAAAAACATGAAAATGAGTTGAAAAATATCGAAAGTATGGCTGTTAAAACATTAAACGAACATTTGAACAAAGAAGAAGAACTCGGTGAGTGTGAATCGAGCTGGCGCGAACTTATTTCTGCGTATTTGAAAATGTTCACTGTAGTTACAATATTTCAGTGTTATCGAGTTAAATTTCTACATAATATTCGCCTTTGTGTTGCGTCATAAATAATTAAAAACGTCATTTTTAACTAGTGATATTTTTGGCGTTCCTTATTATGTTTAAACTTGAAAACATACTGTTGATCGTATCTTAAATAAGCAACGATTCTACTATAAAGACGTACCCACCACCAATAGCATAAGCAAAAACTACGTTTAAAAGATTATGAGTTATTTGAAAAGAATGATGGAAACAATCGTTTTATTTCTAGAAAAATTAGAGCGCGTTAAAAAACGAGCGCGGAGGAACGAAGAAATTAAACGGTTCAACGAAGAAAGAGCCAAATTACTTTCACAAATGACCGATTCTACAAATGTGTCTAATGCGACTTCGGTAACCATGACGTCGCATCAAGGTTCAAAAGACGATGGAGTTAACTTAAAGGTACAAACGTGAACTGCTAGAGTTAAACGCTTAGATTTTAAACTTGCATTTTTAAAAGACAAAAATATCATATAATGTGTATTTTATACCTACTCACCTTTAATACGACGGACAACTCGGAATATAATTTTGGTGGTATTGCTTAACGTGAGATACTCGTATACGAAAATGGTTTGTGATTTGTGAAATTCGTGTAAAAATTGAAAAGTATAGACAAGGGTATAATACAATTTGTCGGTAACGTTTTACTCTCGTCGCGGTTACGCTACAAGATTATTGAAATATTTTCTATTCCGAATACTCGCGTTGAAAATCGGTCGTATCAAATTTTAATCGTTATTACTGATTTCTCGCTTTTTAAGTTTTAACACAACTTTTTATGATTTTTTTTTTTTTTACTTTTGACCGACATCAAAAGTAAAGAATCAAAAATGTCAACGAAAAAACGCTTCATTTGAAATTACCGCGCACGTCCGTTTCCAAAAACATTTAAGTGGGTGCTGCGTATAACATCTTACTGCAGAAATTGGATTCTAAATACCAAAAAAAAAGAGTGATCATAGAAAAAGAAAAAAAAAAAGACATCGACGTAGAAACAAAACGTTCCTTTTGCTGCCCTTTGGTACCTAGTATCTAAAATTTCGTTTTATACATTATTCAATAGGTGGTAGAACACTTTTTTCCAAGTCCCCCCGATTAGAAATGTCTGCAAACGCCACTGTCGAACACATAAACCTCCTCCGTTCTGGTCGTTATCGGGTTCTCAAACAGAAATTGAATAGATATAGTTGTTTGTACACAGGCTCGGTTGAGGAACGAATACGAAATGTTCATGAGACATGACGCGATGATAAAAGAAGAACGGAAAAGACAAAACGCGGAAATGGCAAACACGATGGCGAAACAAAGAGACGAAATTGAAAAGCTCAAACGGTCCGTTGAACGCGAAAATGACGAAGTGCGGCGAAAGCGCGCCGAGGTTAGTATTCGCCGAGGTGCTTTTACACCTGTACGCGTATAGTTGATAAAAAGTAATAATAGGCTACGTTATATAAAGGCTGGACGATATTTCTTTTTTTTTACACCCCTCGTTTTGTTGAGTTGATCGAAATGTTAAGTTCGGTAAACTAGCAAAAAAAATGTTTATATCCGACTAATATGATGCAGTTCACGTGTTGATAACTCCCGTGGTTCAGTATCAGTATGACATTGATTCCTCCGTTTCAAAAAAATTGTTTTCGTAATTTTTTTTCTGCTTATTGTTACTTCAAAGGGTTTTGAAAAAAAAAAATTTTTTTAATCATTACTGAACGATTCAACGTCATGAAGTCAACGTGACAATTATTCTAAACACAGGTGCGCGTATTTATTTGTTGGCATCTATAAGTAAGGCACGTATCCAAAAATGTTTTTCCCTTTCTAATAAAATGATCTATGCTAAAGTACGTACAAAACGTACTATATAATGATAATTGGACACGTGTTGAGAAAAATCGTACAAAAAACAAACGATTATACGTAGATACTTAGTGTAAACGTGTTTTTTCGCCCGACTTTATCTGACCCATCAGAGGTGGATTGAAAATGTGTTTTGTTTTTCTGAAATTTCGAGGGGTCTTCAGCCCCCCACAGTCCCCGTCCCCACGTCCCCGAGTCTGCTTTAAGGACGTATAAAGTTTAACGATATTGTCGTGTATCATGTACTAGCATAATAACTGTATAGATATTAGTATTATGGTTTTAGGAGGGAAACAAAGCGCTCGGGGAACAATTAAAATCGCGCGAAACACTCCTGGAAGCGCAAAAAATCGCGGAACGTCAAGCGCACGAACAGTCGACGAAACAATGCGAAGGATACTTGGAAGCGGAAAGACGACTGTCGGAGAGAAAAAAACAATTGAAATGGCAGGTTAAAAACGACCTAATGGATCAGATCAAGTCCAGAAAAGACGTAATGGTAAGTACGCATAATAGTATTGTGTACTGTTCACGAGCGATTTGCAATGTCTTGTATTATCGATAGTTGCAGTGGCGGCTGTCCTGAAAATTAAAGGTTTCACCCAAATAACCTGACCAACGACTAACACATAAATTAAAAGTTTGTACGATTAGAACGACGAAAACTGTTCGTTTGTGATAAGCTTCAGTGCCTCTAGTACTATACTCACCCACGACCCACTAACACACCCATCAAAAATTAAGCAACAGGCAATGTTTACGAGTATGAGATAGCCGCCGCCAATGCAGGATAGTTGCTGTTTAAGTGGACAATATTGCTTTTCTTTTTTCAGTACCTTTTCTGAACTACGATTGAGAGGTCTCAGATTTGAGAATTGAAAAAGTCACAATCAAAAACAATAGGCGAAACGTAATGAAAAACATAAAAAACAAATGCTAACGTGTTTTTTGACATGATCGATTCAGTTTTTTGGCACTAATTGCAAGAGAATAAATTATTTTTTTAATTCCGAGTCCAGATTGGTGTTTTTTTTTTTTTTAGATTCTGAAAGTAGTGAAATATATTTTGATTTTTTCTCTCTAATCGATTTTTCAACAACACTTTACTATGATCTTTACATAATTGGGTTTCTACGATTCTACTGTTAATTGGGTTCTTTTTTTTTTTAAACATTTTTTCAATTGTACCTACTTTATTTATTGAACATTATGATCCAAAACCGAAAAAGTATACTTTCACAAGTCGTTGGTAAAAGCAAAAATGACACACAAACGAAAGTAAACTAATTTTGATCGATTTACTTACAATATTTTTAATATTTCGGAAATTATCTATTTTCATAGTTATATTGTTTCATAAAACCTTTAGTTTTTAATGTAGAGTCTTAAAACTTTTGTACGATATATATTTTGTTAATTTTTGTACAAAATCACACACTTTTTGTCTATTGACGTTTTAATAATATTGTTATTTTTTAGATTTTAAATAATGTACTCGTATATTTGGTCGCCTAATTTCTTTGAAAACTGTTCAAATCGAAAAAGTTGAAATTTATACATCATACAAACTATTTTAACCATTTTTAGCTGAATAGAGAATTTTAAACTTTTCAATGGATTAAACTTATAATTTAGGGCCTCTTCTTTTGCAACTTGAAACCTTTCACATTTTTCAACGTATTTATGTATTTATCTACGTTGACTCTTGTTTCTTTATATTAATTTAAAAGTACATTTTGAATGAAAAACCCTTAGTTCTAAACAATTGTTAAAACGTACTTATGTGATTTGGTGCGGAATGAGTTGAAGCGTGGCAAAAAAAACTTTTTCTTTTGATGTTTTCTCAGTATTTAGTACGGAGTTTGTATGATTCTGGCACTCGTGTTAATTAGTACCTATTATATAATATTCAATACGTATGATTCTTGATAACGTTTATAACGTTTATAATTTGTTTCGCTTTTGAATGTGCAGGAAAAACAAAGAGAAACTGATTTAGAATTTCATAGAAAATACATGAAGGAGTTGGCCGAACAAGAAGATTTACTACACAAACTGTTAAACAAACTGTGAAATACCTATATACTGACGCAAACAGTTATTATTCTTATGATACGGTCGATTTTAAGTACTTTTTCTTGTTATTCTTTATCGTGATTTTACAACACAGTCAAATGCTAATATGAATTTTTTTATACTTAAGAATTTAAATTATAGTATTAACTACAGTGTCGGTAATTGGTATTACGATTGTCATAAATTGATGATTAGTTTGTTAACAATAATTTTTTTTTTTTTTTTTATAAGGTTGTATAGTTTGTATTTCATGTTTTTCAAAATTCCCATATTATGTTACGTAATTGTTGTTTTAATATATTATTACTATCATTTCAAAAAGTCGTCACTCGTTTACCTATTTTTGATCCCATTAATTTCCATCCATCAGTCATCAATAATCGTCGAACTTTTGTAAGTATATTAGCATTATCATTCAATTTTGATCGGTCGGCCATATAGACACTACCGGTCGTGACAAAATATAATATCAATTTCGTTTACACAATTTTATAAAAGTTTTATACCGAAAAATGGCGCCTTTTGTATTTCAAGTGATTTTAGTGGGCTCCTCGAGTCTTCTAATACTCGAGACCGTGCCGACAATGCAAAAACTGTTTGATTTGACTATAAAACACTACGTATCAAACTAGTTTGCCAGGTGTAAAAACTTTCGCGATAATTTTGAGATGTGAGATTATCGTTTTCAAAAAATCATGCACTCACAAAATATTAAGTAGACAGGTTCATAAACAGCATTGCAGTTAAATTAATATAGTAAAACATAACGATGATTGTTTTTTCATGAGATACCCGAATATTCTGAGGAGCATAATATTATACGTGCAACTTATTATACTTGCGTATTTTTTTTTTTTTTTTTGGTTTTATAAGCAATAAAAAAATGCCTGTACACCTTAATCCACCCATCACGACGGCTTACGAACAAAAAATAATAATAATAAAAAAAAACAAAACGGTAATTTCCCAGAGAACTTGTAGCGTTAATCAGAATACGAGAATTTCAGAATAGAAATTGAACCGATTATAATTATTCTTTTGGAGAAATGAATTTTTTTTAGTGATGATGGGCATAACCGAGTTATAGTATAATCGAGATATCTCGATTATTAAAATAATAATCGACATTATTGTCGAGCGATGGTTTCGAGTGATTATTTCGAACGATTGTTTCAATCTCGTTTATTTTTAAAACGATCAAATTCTCGATCTCGAAATGCATATCGAATGACTAATATTTCTATAATGATGAAACGACGTTCGGTCAACGTTGGCAGACGAAAATGATTAAAATCCTCTATTTCGGACTTAAAAATCCCTAGATTTTCTCGCCGGTCGATATTTATTAACAAAAGAACTTTACTCGAATTACCGAATGGTCGAAAAATCCACAGACTTATTTTTTTGCCTTTTTAGACCTCAAAAATCCCCAGAAAAGTACCTAAATCCGGCAACGCTGCCGGTGTCGGCGGCGTCCGGACGTTTTCGGGGGAAACGGCGCGGCGCCGAAATTTAATCGACTCTTTTGAATTTCATTAAACATTTCTAACGATTATTTCGAGGTATCACTCGATTTACTACTAATGTTTCATCACTATTATTTTACACATAATTAATTAAACACATCTATTGCGTGTATAAACCCTTATAATAATGATAATATAGTTAATTACGTTATGTCTATGGGTGCACAACACTTCCACAAATTAGCGTATTAAATCGATGGTCGTACGAGACCGCGGGAAGAAGAACACCGGGTGAAGAAGATAGATAGCGACGGCTTATTATCTATACCGTAGAGCAGCGGTTCCCAAACTGCGCACCGCGGTTCCCAAACTGTGCACTTTCCGAGGGCACCGCGGTCTACTATAAATTAAATCGGTCCAATGAGAGTACTTTTTCTGTTCTGTCTTTCGTATACAGCGGGGCGCCGTGGCTGACTTTGGGCACCGCGGTAAAAAAAAAGTTTGGGAACCACTGTGCCGTACAGTAAGACTATACGTATCGTACAAAGTGTTTAGAAGCACTGTATAACAGCGATAAATCCGTACACGTTCAAATGTATAAATAGTAATTGTTGTTATTATAAACTTGTACAAACGAACGGATAAAAAAACTGTACGTTGTTTTTAAGACGTTTTCATTTCAATCGTGTAGATTTGTTGTGCGACAATCCGCGTGTGTTCGTCCGGTTCATCGTTTATAATACACACGACCGTGTACTACGAAAGTGTGTGCTCGTTTTGACATTGTTCTCCACTTGTTGTTTGCGGTTTTCAAGTGTGGTACGGCCATTGCGATTTTCCCGTTTAAATTAACCCGATTTTGTGCGGTATCTTTCGCGGTTCACGTCGCGTTTCGCAGCCGATCGATCCGTGTTAACTTTTTCGCTTCCATTCGCGTCGTGTGTTGAACACGAAGAACGATCCCGCCGAAAAACTCGCCGATAACCGTAGAGATTTATTTTATCGATTTTGACTGTCGCCGGGGTTTCTACCAACAAAAAAAAACCGTCAGAAAATGGACGTGATGTGAGTATATAACAATTAACAAGGTATTTTCGTTTCGAACGTTGCGCATTGTTTCGTTTGTGCACCGTAATAATACTACTATCGCGTTGTTTAAGGGGCGTGTGTGAATTTTTGTAAAAACGTTGAAGGGCGAAAAAAAATTCAAGCCAAAACGATGTGGTGGCTTCGTGGGTGGAACGCGACGGGATACTGGGTATTGAAGTAATTGGTCTCTTTTTGGGTGGTACCCATCGTTTCGACTTAGTTTTTGGATTCGCTACGGCGTCAAACTCTATTTTACACGCAAGAATAGTAGCTGCACAAAAAAAAAAAATATAAAATTGATGTCTACACGCTTCGAAAAACATGGTAATTAAATATCTTAAATATATAGCCATGTTTGTTAAAAGGAGCGTCACAAGGGCAATTAGGGGGAGGCCTAGGCCTTCAAGTTGTGCCTGAAATAACACCCCAGTCAAAAAAGTATCTTTTAACACGGGTACCACCTAGTAGGTAGGTACGTAAACAATTTTTTTTTTAATTTACGACGCCACCCATGTTTTAACTCAACCTATCTGCAGGTACCGTTAGGAGTAATTTAATATCCTGTGAGAGAATGTGACGATTTCAGTTTCACAGACTGACAGCTGAGCGATTTCTCCAATTCCCTCTTAATGCGTCCTGAACATTTCAAAATTTGGCCATCTGTATTTGAAACGATAGGAATTTAAAAGTCAGTACTCTACCGATTTCTCTGCAGTCTGTCTATATTGTAAGTCTTAAGTTGGCACGTTTTCTCATTGCACAGAGTAGGTGGCAGGTTGTATAGGTGGTACTATTTAGGTACCTACAATTTTGAAATTTAAAGCAATCATTTATATGGTCGCACTAACTTGATGTGCAAATAACAAGGGCGGCCTTTGAAGGCTTACAGGAAATTATTATAAAGATAGGCAGCAGTCACAATGGTTTTGTATAACTTTTAGAGCAGTTTGACTATGATAACTAAACAGACACGAATCCAGAACGTTTATTTGGGGGATCATGTGCTTGCGGAATTCAGATTACACTCCCAAAAAACTGTTTATGTATCAATCAAAAATGACCCTATGTTTTGCAAAATCTGTGTTCTGATACATTCAAAGTGTTTTGTAGATGTTTCGTTAAAATTCTGAATATTTTCTTAATATTTCATTTAGATTCTGAGAGCGCACCAAATAATGTATTGTTTTTACGATAATTTTTTTTTTTAACACAACGGCCAGAGGGTGAGTGTAATCAAAAAAATGTCATAACATTAAATGGTTTAGAAAGTAGACTTAGATTGTACCTTACTTGGAGTTATTTCAACATTTGTAAATTCTCATCACATTTACAGGTAGCAGGTGGCTTCAATCTTTACGTTGAATACCACAAAAAAATTAAGATTTTGGTTTTCAAATATATTTTGTTTGAAAATTGTTTTGATATTTTGAATATTTTTTTAATTAAATAGGCAAAAAAAAAAAAAAAAGTACCTTGCTTAACACTACATAGTAGGTAAACATTTTGTATAAAAAAAAAAAAAATAAAGGAAGGAAAGAAAGAGAGTAAATTTGAGATTGGTGAGAATTTGTTAGGCGTAGCAATTACCAAAGCTAGTCGTACTTTAGTATATAAGTTATCTAATTTTTTTGAGACTTGGGGGACTCCTCTCTTGCACCTGTAACTAAATTAAACTTTGGTTATCTATGTTAATTTTTCAGTTGGTTTTAATCTACACTTTTAAGTATAGTGTTTCTTGAATTTAATCAGTGAAGAAAGTTGATGCGATGTTATATTTGTGGCTTTTAATTTCAACATTAATGATGTATGCTCCGAGTGAAATGCTTTTCTAGAACTATTCCCAAATGGGTTTCCAAGTCAAGTCTACCGTTTAGTACTACTACGCTATTTGGTATTTTTACATTTTCGTTATGAGCTAATTCGATTTAAAGTGTTTATACGTTACGACCAGGTTTCTATCATTCGTGTTTTAGTAAATTTTGGAAGACTTTAGTTTATTGGATTTCAGACTTCAGTGTATAGACAATTTTGCTTATTTAGGTGTCTCGTGGGCGTCACTAATAAGTGTACATTTTGAAATAGCAAAATACTATCAATGCCCAAAAATAAACAATATTAACCTTGATGTTAACAGATGGTATTATTTATTTTTTCAATTAATTTTTTATTCGTTTAGCCGCGTGTCCGTACTAGAGCACACGGTTTCCACAATGACGTCGAATAACGTGTGTGTTGTGCATAAAAATTTTGCAAATGCAGCTGAATATGACGCAGCTTGAAATGTAGAACTTGTTCTAGTTGAACAATTGTTATTATCGAAACAAAGTACTTTTATTTATGTCCGTGAAAAAAATCGAAGAAGAGACAATATTTTAGTAGTTTGATTTATTCGAACACAATTGGTTCCTATACGTACAATATTCCTCGATTATGTATTTTATAACATTTGTGGTTTGCTCTATATGGATAAAATAATATTGAAAATAGGTATTAACATAAATAGTAAAATTAATATCTTTTTCCGAATAATCTAGATTTTCACGGGGACATAACCGTGCCAAATCGTATTGTTATTCAACATTGATACAAACTACGATGCGTATCGGTTCGGAGCAAACACTTCTTCAAAAGTCAGAAACATTTTAACAACATGAATTCGTTATCAAACGCGATTCTTTGCCGGCCGGCCGTTATCACCATCAATTTCTGGCAAATTGGTTTTGTTATACACTTTGTGGACATAATATCTATAAATCGTTTTCTTTGATATTTCTCGTTGTACGTTCTTTTTGCATTTTCTCCCGCGTTCATTCCCGAACGGTTCTCGAACCGTCGGCTTCGCGTTGGTGTTTTTAGTCGAATTTATAAACGATTTTAGCAATTTCTGCGCCGAACGTAAACATTCAATTTTGATACGGTCGTCCACGATAAGTGTAACGTTTTGATAACAAAAACGATTATTCGTGATAACTATTATGTTTTGATCGCCTAGACGTAACTGCTTGCTGGTGGACAAAACAATGGTTTAGTAGTCAGTTTCTTCATTTCTGCCGGTTTTTGGTATTTTAAACAATCGTTGTCTATTCATCAAACCGACCCGTCCATTGTCTTTAAACCGTATTTCTTTAAACTTATTGAAAAAATGAACGTAAAGAAGCCGTCCGTGGAAGTTTTGTAAGTAATAAATAACCGTGTTTTGATAAGCTTCAGATATTTCAAGTCTCTTGCTTTACCATTATACGTTACATTTACATGTTCGTTTCACAAGAATTTGTAATATTTCGAGTTAATTACATCCTTCGGGATTATTGATCTAAACCGCATCGCTGTATATTCTTTTACGGGATGTAATTAATCATAATTTAATGAAGTCGTCGTAAAAGTTGTAGGTACACTCACTGGGTACAATTACTTACGTACACAAATCGAGTAGGTACTGTACACATTTCAATCTGAATTCTTTTATTCTTTATTTAAAAACAGTACCTATTAATCCACTTTTTATCGACCACCTTTTTCCTAATTTTATTTTTTTTTTTAATAAACAGTTCTTTTTATGTTGTATCACGAATCTTCAAGAATTTTATGGCTGCATTTTAGATGTAACTGACATTTAAAAATCCCAATTTGGCAAATTTTACCCAAAAAAAAAAAAAGCAATTGTTATCAGTGTTTATTGCAGAGAGCTACGATAACGAGATTTATTGTTTAGAGTTAGATTAAATCGTGTAAAACAAACAGATTTGGATCAAATAACTAGAATGGGTGGGATCCAAAAGACAAGTTGCGTCTGCATGCGCGTCCTTGCCTTTCAGAACTTGAAAGATTTTTTTTTCCTGTTTTTCCTGGAGTTTAAATGGAGATTTTTCCTTTTATTTTATGATTATTTTGGAACATTGTCACAGTTATGTTTGCGTTGATCATTATATACGCACAGCGGTAATAAGAGTGATTTTCAAGTGTCCGTAACTTCTAAAATAAATGAGACCGCCGTAAAATTCCTGCAGACTCATTATCAGCCTAAAAAGTAATATCAACACAAAGAAAACAATTTTAAAAAAAGTGGCTAGTAAACTATTCCAAAAACTCAGATAGTTCTATTAAATCAAGTGTAGAAATTTTTCGCAATAAAAACCTACCTATTGTTTGATATAATTTGTTGTGTATTGTTAATAATAACTGAACGTTACAAAATGTTATACAGTTTCAAGCTTTTACAGTATTAATATACTATTTTACAATTATTATTTTATTAGACTAAACTAATATATATGGTCTCAATATTTTTAATATCCTCTAAAAATATTATTCGACTGTCAGTCAATTGTTGAACCTATTTTCTATACTAAATGTTGTCAAATTTGTAAAACAATCATATGTTCCCTGTTTAATGTTTATATGTATGTAGTTTGATATATAAGAAGTTTTTTTTGTGCACCTACCTTTTACCAATTGCTAGTGCTGGATTTTATAGTTTGCTTGTAAAGTGCTGTTCAATCAAACAATAAATTAGTGTATAATAAATGTAATTATTAATATAATTTATAATAAATATAGTGTGGCGTTATCGAAAATATTGCAATATAATTTAATATATATACTGATAATTTAGTTTTATTTATAAACTTATAATTCAATTTGGGCCCCTACACAAGTACTCTCATTGAGGCCCAGTATTCTATCTGTAAAAATAAAATAAATTTAATAATTATGTTCTTTTTAGTTTATTTTAATTCATAACAGTTAACAGTTAATCTTAATACCTTCGATAATACCTCTAAAATAATATAATAATAATAAATGATTGTTTAGTATTTACTATTTGTTTGTATTATTGAGTACCAATTTAATATTGATATAGCAATATTGTAAAAAAAAAAAAAAAAACAATATTGACAATTAAAAATGCATATTTGCATATTTGGCAAACACTAATATATTATATCCTTTGTTTATAAAAATAGTTACAGAATAACATAATTATTTTAAAACAAACCAACAATTTTAATCTAAGTCAAACACTGAAAATGCCAATATTTCTTAGTGCATCTTGTACAGTACTAGGCGGCTCCACTGTTGTATCACTGAATCAGAGTGGAAAGTTTAATCTAAACACACTGAATATGTTTTTTCTTTTGTTCTAATCATTACCATTTATGTATTTTTTTTGTATGAAAATGCTTACACGTTAAAAATACCGAACAATAAAAATTTAAGATTATCAATCACGATTTAATTATAGATGTTTATAATTTGTTTTTTGTATCTAAAGGTTTTGCCTTGTTGCTGCAATCATTCTTCTCTTTTTCCTTCTAATCTTTTCATTGTTTCGTAACTTGGTATGGATAATAGCTTCTTTGTATTTCCTAGATTTGTGTCTCTTCCTTTCTTTCCATTTATCTTCCCCTCATAATATTTATAATGTTTGTGTTGTTTCGCATAACGTGTCCAAAAAAAATAATTTTCCTTGTTTCTATCATTTTAATAATTTGCCTTGGCTCCTGTACTAAGTTTAATACTTCCTTGTTTGATTACATTTCCGTCCAACTTGTCTTCATCGTTTTACGCTACGTCCACATCTCAAATGCTTCTATTCTTCTTGTGTCTAGGGCACTTAAAGTCCAAGTTTTTCTTCCATATAATAACACACTTCAAACAAATGTTTTAATAAACAATTTCTTAATTCTAAATGATACGTGCCTGCTTGTGAAGAGATTTTTCTTTTTAGAGTAAGCTTGCTTAACCAGAGCTATTCTTCTTTTTATTTCTATTATATATTTATTTTCCTGATTGATATAATTATCTAAGCAGCAAAATGATTTGACTTCTAATACTACTTGAAACTACAGCCGTGTCATGTAGGCTGATTGTTTTTTCCGTTGTTTTATTATGTTTGTCTACTATTATTATTTTTGTCTTTTTAGCATTTATTTTTTCTAGGGTAACAGGGAACAACCTTGCCTTACCCTTCTTTTGATCACAGCAAACTTTTTGCTTCTTCGTACTTATAAAATTTTTTATGACAGGATAATAAGTAGTACCTAACCAAAATCATTCTATGTTATAATATTTATTGTTCTTCTTTTGTTTTCAGGAAATTTGATGGAAATGATGAAGAATGTACTAATTTGATTTATGGAAAAGATACAAAAGTTATTTCAAGTCAAGAATCTCATTCCAAAGGAAGTTCAAAATTAACA
Source organism: Hormaphis cornu (assembly GCA_017140985.1). Taxonomy (NCBI): domain Eukaryota; kingdom Metazoa; phylum Arthropoda; class Insecta; order Hemiptera; family Hormaphididae; genus Hormaphis; species Hormaphis cornu. Next base: position 26,679,298 of record CM029361.1, read on the forward strand.
TTCAGAAATTTTGTTGATTTTAACTGGGACCAGTGCTATTATCGACGACAATTAATTGCTTTGAATTTAACTAATAAATACATAGCATATGGATTTAGTAAACGTATGAACTAATACATTTTTCTTTGTGTTTATTTGTCAATGTACATTAAATTTTCAATACCTATATATATATATGAATGTAATTTTGGTTATGTTCTTATTTCTTTCATGATACAAAATACCATATAATGTTTATATTATGATTTAATAATTTTTAACGTATTAGTACATTGTATTATTTAACTTTTACAGCAGATTCATCAGAAGGTTATGTTAGAGTTGTAAATAGAGTGACAAATGAAAGAGCTCTGATTAAAGGATTTTCTTCTATGATAGAAGATCTTAGGTTTGCATATTTATATAAAATATTTATGTTGGCCTGTGTTGATCAAATGGGAACTGTTTATGTATATGTAATAAATGAAGATTCAGCGAACAAAATCATTGTTCATAAAATTTTCCAAATTAATGAGGTTAGTTGATTGTTTTTAATTTGCTAAAATAAAAAACCTATGAATTGTGTTTTTAGGGATAGTTTACTGCTGGTAGAAGTATAGAATAACTTAAGTTTTGTTAATAATAAATTAAGGGCATATGTTCAATATTTCATTAAACACGAAATCTATTGTTTTATAAGTACAATTATCTTAAAATTTTACAAATTTTTCATTCAGAAAATAATGTGGACTTAAATATGCTTTATTTCTGGGCTACTGGGTCAGCAAAAAAAGTTGTGTCATGTTCAACCCAATATTATTTGTTGATAATGAGGATCACATAATTAATGTATTAAAATAAATTAATACAATTTGAGAGTAAATTAGAAAAACAAAAGCCTTGCATATGCAAAATTAAGTGTAATAAATTATCAACATAAACCTTGTTATCACTTTATTCTATTATTATTATTTTATATGTTAATTTGTCTACATTTACTTATACGCATATGTATTTTGTATCTAGTTTAATTTATTGTTTTGTAAAAATATTAATTTTCCTAATTATATGTCTACTTGTTTTTTCAGGATCCTTCTCGCAACTTTAAAGATAAACATCTTTTGTCTTGGTGTCAATTTATTCCAGAAAATGTAAATTATTTAAAAGATTACGAATACCATTCTGCATATAACGGTAAAATTCTAGCAGTTGCTCGAGCTTCAAAAGTAAATATAATTTACATTACCTTAAAAAATGAATTATACCTAATTTAGAAATATAATATTGTCACATAAAATTTTTGCAAGGTTGAAATATGGCATGTTGGTATGGCAATCAACTTTACACCAGGCCCAGTTTACTCAAATTTTAATTTAAATGAATTTCGTTCAGAATTTGAGTTTGATCAAGCTTTGGAAAATGGTCTTAAAAGAGCATTGATTAAAATTGATTTAAATGACTTTGTTGCTGTTGATATATCATTTTCTCCAAATGGTTCAACTATATCAATAGCGTTGAACAGTGGATCTATTTATTTTTATGGAGTGAGTTAAAAAATATAGTTTTTTTTTAGTATTGTAGATCTTTTGAAAATATATTTATTTTGTTTATATTTTAGATTTCTTTTGAAAACAACCAAACTGTGTCAGCTCCACAACGTGTGTTTACTTGGGATCCCCCAGAATTATCTATGTGTTTAAAGTCATTGGCATTTTTAGACAATCGCAAACAAGTAGATGGAGAGTATGTAGTTTCTTTTATTAGCAACATTTTATTATTAGTGTACTAAAGAATGTAATGATTACACATTTTTTTTTTTTTTTTGTAATCAATTATTTGGGTATCCAATCTTTACATAAAATGTTTCCAAGAATAGGTAATTGGACTAAAATGGTACTTAATATGTTGGAGTTTTTAAAATTTTGTTTATTTTTGTGTTGTGAACTAAAATGTTTCCAAAAGTACTTCAAATGTCTTTAAATTTTTACACATTATTAGAATGAGTGAAACAAACGTACAACAAAATCTGATAAAAATTTTATCAAAATATAGAACTACAATGTTTAGTGCAACTCTTAAATTAAATTAATGTAAAAAACGTAATAGATGCCTCTAAATAATGTCAAAAAAATCAGCTTATAATTTGTGTTAATTGACTTATACATAGTTATTATTTTGTTAAAAATTTTCACACATTATTAGTTAAGGTAATGTATAATACAAGTTTTAAATATTTTCTTAACTTTATGTTTAACTAAACATATAACATACCAAAAGAAAATTCAATTTGTTCAGGTAATTGACTTTACTTGAACACCCTCAGAATCATTATTTTTGTTAGCAATAATTGTACTATTTCTGTACAACTTCAAACAACACAAAATGGCTGACTTATAATAATTTACTCCAATATGGCAAATTATTTTCTACACTTTATTTTTTTAAGTTTATAATATTTATTTAAGTTCAGTTTGTATACAATAATAATAAGATATGTTTTGTACTTGTAGTATAGAGTTTTGGAAGTATGTTGTGACTTTGACTGACGATAATGAACTTATGTTATGGTCTTGTGAAACATGGGAATCACTTCAAAAATTGAAATTTATTCGAGGTTCTGCAACTAATAATCCTATGAAGTTGACGGTTGACGAAACCGGAAGATTTATATTTTTGAGTGATATTGACAACAATGTAATCAAACTAATTTATTTTATAATGTTAATTAATCGAATTAAAGTTTGTTTTCGTTTTCTCTTTTTCAGATATTGTATGTTATGGAAGTGGCTTTAAACAGAAATTCTTCGAATAAACACATAAAGATTTTTAGTATCACTGAAATTTTGTTACAAAGTCCTATGTTAAACATGGTGATTGTTGATTTTAAAGTTATTAACCATGATGCAAATGCTCTTGAACAACATAGTAAGTTAATTTACGTGTATAATATACATTTTTATTTATACTCTTTTATTTATTTAATTACTTATTTAAGATTAAAATTTTTTTTCTTAAATTATGGCAAGTATTTTCCAACAATTTGTACTATGTAATTGCAGGTAAATTAAATTAATATTTTTACTAAGGGTGTGCAATAGTTATAAAATGTCTAGATTTGTAGTATACAGTTTGAAAAACAAAAGTTTAAGACTTGTGTAGGATAAAATATGTAAAACCGTTGGTCATTTATATTTTATGGTTTATAATTTGTAAATATCTTGTTAATTTGGAATTCTGTTATTCTTAAAAATGATTTCATCATCATATTATTATTTTGTATTTATACATAACATTAACATGTCATCTAAATGTGTCGGTATGTATTGTTTTATCTTGCAGATAATTCCAAGTTTGATGTTTTAAAATACAATACAGTCATTAACTTGTATACAATTCAACCAAAATCTATTCAAGTAGGTCAATTAATTGTTTCATCTCCAGAATCATCTACAATGCCAGAATTAAATTCAAGTGTAACTGTATTTCCAAGACCACCATCTATTGAACATTTTATGGAGAATCTTAGTCTTGTCAAAAATGATAAAAAAGGTACAAGAGATACAATTTAAATTTGTTTTAATTAATGTGAAATGTGTTGTTGCCTGTTGGGTTTTTTAGGTATTAGGTTTAAAACAATTTTCTCATGCCTTTAAAATTTAAAAACAATTTTAATTATTTCAATTTATTTTAACTGAAACACATTAAAATATATTCTAAATAAATTACGTATATTAGAAGTTAGTAGAATATTCAACCACGTTGTTTTTAAATTTTCTTCTTTATCTTTGCCCTGCTCCCAACTGTTTGGGGTTGACCACTCTTGTCCTATAACTCCACTTGTCACGATCATTAACATCCCCTACACGCACATTAACAACCCTATTATCACTTTCAATTGTTTTCATTCATCCTTTTTTAGGTCCCCCTCTACCTCAATTTCCACCAACGTTAATTTTTATAACCACTCTAACTGCTTCAGTTTCCTCTTATCTTATCACATGCCCAAACCATCATCTCGGTCTATTTTCTCTCATTTTATCCACTATTGGTGCAACACCAATACTGCCTATTACATATTTGTTTCTTATTCTATCTTCCCTTGTTACTCCACTCATCCATCTAAGCATTCTCATTTTCGCCACACTCGTATTCTCTTCTGTTTTTGCTGTCAACCGCCCAACACTCCAAACAATACAACATGGTTGGTTTCACCACATGCCTGTACGTTTCCTTTGCCTTTAAATATCAGTATGATAAAACTCCTTCTCCAGTTCTTTGGCATTTTACCCTCTACTAGTATCTTATTGAACAGATCTTTCAGATCCATCCAACCATCCTACCTACCCTAAAATTTTCGACACACCTCTGCAAGCACACCATCTACCACTTTTTTCTTCTTCATTGCTTTCACAGCGGTTTTCATTTCTTTCTCACTAACTAAACCTATCAAACCTTTGTTCCATAAATTACATTCTACGGCTTTTCTTGAATACTCTTCATTCAGTAATCTCTCAAAATATTCTTTCCATCTCTTTTTCACATCTTTGTTAACCCTTTCGAGACCGCGCCTGTAGCCCAATTCCGCGCGTAACCGACGCAGCACTTTTGCGTGTGTGCTAAGCGATGCGCGACCCGCGGTTACTTTTTCAAACGTAGCTTGACCAAATATTGACTTAGAATTTTGGCGTAGGTCTTTTAAATTGTTCGTTAGACTTCAGGCTTTTTTACACACATAAATAAGCGCTATTTTGTTTTAGTTTTATTTATGACAAATTTGATTTACTTTGTAAGTTGTTCAAAAAAATTGCTATTTTTTTTAACATTTTTTTTTGTTTCAAGTAAATTTTTGTCGCTATAAAGTTTTCGGAAAGTGCGTTCTGGATCTACAGTTTTATTGGAAATTTTATTAGCTTTTTCATGGTGCGTTTGGTTTCGGTCGACGACAAAAATTTTACAGCATAAAAACAAAAAAACATGGAATTATAAGATTTTTATTGAAAATTTTGACACGTTTTGAGTAACATTTCGTTTTCACAATGGCGCAGCTGACTAGAGCGTTGTAATAACGTTCAAAACACTTATAAAAGTACGAGATCATAAAAATCATCTATCAGTATCAGTAAATATCTATCATTATTTCCATTTATTTCATCGTCTGTACTATCATCCGCATCTTCATCCATTCATCCTGCATCACTATCAGAATCCAAATCACTTTCCTCATCTGGGACGAAATCATCGTCATATACAAGTCTTTCAATCTCTCTCTGAGAGAGCGCCATAGTCAAAAAACACAGAAAAAACCGGGCAAACAACGACACTATACTTTGTACAGTCGCGAAACGCACCAAAAAAATATGTATCCGCGAGCGCACACGTCTGTTGACCAATCGGCTCCGCTGAGCCCACCCCCTCCCGCCTTTCCCCACCCGCCCCGCTGCAAGCGTCGGTCTCCTGCTAAGGTGTCGCGCCACCACCAGCACATAGTTCACATTTTTACCAACAGATGGCCACTTGGCGCAGCGAAATCGCGCCGCCGGTTGCCGAGATATTAACAATTGAAAAGCGGCGGTCTCCTCCCGCTAAGGTGTCGCGCCACCAGCACATAGTTCACATTTTTACCAACAGATGGCCACTTGGCGCAGCGAAATCGCGCCGCCGGTTGCCGAGATATTAACAATTGAAAACAGTGCTGACACTGGGCAACTATAAAGTCGCCTGCGGTCTCGAAAGACTTTCTTATACTCATTTTTTTTATACACCAAACATTCTGAAAATCCCTGGATTGGTTTTCTCTGATTTTAGCGAATCAATACACATTTCTTTTTCCCCTTGTTTTGTTCCTATAGTCCACTTCACAAAAACTGGCGGGTTACCGCAACGATCCAATTTGTTGGAGTGGTTACCAAGCGTCAATAGTTATGCACTGCCGACCCGGACCGCAACAAGTGGTTGCATAGAATGAGAACCACTGTCTACCGGCCGAGTGAGATGCGGAGTACAACGGCGGCGGCCACCCGCCAGTTTTTGTGAAGTGTACTATAGTCTATATACTATAAGTCTCTCGTATAATTCATCATAAATCTTAAATTTTGTTTGCTTACTACTACACTCTTCACCAATTTACACATATTTTATACTCTATCCAATCTTGTCATTTCCTCCTTTTTTGCCAAATCTTAAATTTCTTTTTTTTTACATGCTATCACTTTTTGGATCTTTTCATCTTACCTGTTTCCTTGTTTTTTGGCATACATAACCTTCAAATAACTTGTTGAAGCTTTGTAAAGATTATTTTTTTTTTTCTTTGTAGTTGTACATTATCTAATAATTAATACAGCTATTATTTTACTCAAATTAATTTCTTTGGTTATTTTTTTCTCTAATTAAAGAATTAAATACTTCAAAGGAGGTGCATGAACTAAGTTCAATGGAAGTACATAACTTGGTAAAAGAAAGACTAAAAGAAAAAGGTATTGATATTAACCCAAGAAGTGTTCCACAAGCTGAAAATCAAGTAAAATATTATTATAAATATGTTATAATGATTTGTTTTAAATTTATAATTGATCAAATTGTAGGTTTCAAGCAATATGAAGAAAATTGTCCAGAATAAACAACAGACAGTTGTTCAATCGCCTCCTAAAGATAACAATTGGGTAAAAGTATTTATAATTTTATACCTCTATTCTCTATTATTATAGTACTTTATTGTTTTACAATTACTAGATAGTGTTATTGTTGTATTATTTTTTAATTTTGGCAAAGCATTGACTTTAGAAAGCATTATCATTAAATATAAAATACTAGCTGATCCCGCGCACTTCGTTGCCCGTAAAAAATGATAATTCGTTAAAAAAAAAAAATCGTGTTTGTTCGAGTACTTTTGGGTGTAATCGCTGCAGTAAGCGCGACTCGGCCACCCTGGTTCGCGGACAAAGTACCACCTCGGTAGGCCGTGTTCAAAAATTCGATTTGACGCAAGTTTTTGTACCTGGTCTGCCCGAACAACCGGTGGCAACCAATAATATTAAGTTTTAATTAGGTTAAGTAGTATTTCTTTTTTATTTTTTAAAATTTAAGTACTAATTTCTACTATATAATTGTTTCTCCTATAACCAGTAACGACAATACTGCGTATCTATTATACACTATTACATCGAAAAAAGGTCCCCGGGTAAAGTACACTCTCCTTTATACACACAAATATTGTATATAGCGAACCCGGCGCGCTTTGCTACGCAATTCAGAAATCTATATATATATATATATAAATCAATGCCACTTTATGTGATTCAATAACTCTTAAACCGCTCAACCAATTATTTTCAATTGTTTTCCACATACATACTTATACACACTTACACACGTACACGTACACGTACACACACACACACACACACAATTATATAATGAAGTTTAAAAATAAAGAAAATATTAAATAGACAGTAATTGTTATTTTTAATTCAGAACTTTATTTTCATTATTGCAATTTACATGAATATAATAAAACTTTGGTAGGGCTTAAATTTATTCAAATGGATAATATTGTGTGAACGAATCTACAAAAACTGCATGATGTTCCATAACTAAACGATTATTGATGTTTTCCATCAAACTGTAATTTTTTTTTCAAAAAATTTTTTTTTCGACAAAAATTTTTTTTTCAAAAAAACATTTTTTGTGCTATAAACCTTCCCGGACTTTCAACGAAGCTATTACAAAAGATTGCATGAAAATCGGTCAAGCGGTTTTCGAGATCATTGAGGACAAACATACATACATACATTCATTTTTATATATATAGATAGGATCTAGCCCTATTCTTTATAAGCAAATTATACAATTTCAGTTTATTTTTGTACTACTCCTATTACTCCTAAGCAACCTATAATATTTACATATGCATGCAAAATGTATCATGTTGTGTACCTCTAATTTCAAATTATTATTTAATATTTTGTTCAAGTCAAATAATTTTTTAAATATTATTTCTATTTATTAACACAAAATAATACTATTGTTTGTTACAGAATGCATATCACCTACCTGAAGTAAGAGATTGTAGTCCGAGTAATAAAGAAGTGCAGAGCATTTTAAATGATCCAGAAATAAAGTAAACATTCAATTATTATTACATATTAGTGAATCTTGTGTTATGTTTGAAATTTCTTTATTTTAAGAATGGCTTACAAAAATATACCTCTGGAAACACCTATGGAAGACTTTTCTAACAAAAGTTATGATTGTGCCAGTAATCACTTAATAGAAACAGAAGATCTTCTCATCTCTTCACAAGATCATTCTGGAACTTTATATAGTTCTTATAATAATTCAACAGTTTCGGCAATAAAACCTACGGATAAAAATGAAACATTAAATAACGGAACTGGAAGTCAATCTGACAATATGTATACATTCATGCATGACATAAGTGATCAAATTAAATGCATATCAAAAACACAAAAAACTGCAATTGATCAACTGCACTTGAAAATTCAAAATATGATAGACCAAAAACTTGGGGCGTATCAAAATAATATATCAAACATTATCAAAAACTCTAATAAGGTAAACAAATATCATTTTACTCAATTCTTCATTATTCTGCTACCTTTTAGTATGAAAAAATTAATAACTTATGAGTACATAAAATTTCATATCTGTCATAAATAAAAATAATAGTTGTAGTACAGATTGCGGTTAATAGTTTAAACATGTGGAAGAACCATAGACGTATAAATGTATGATCTGCGCTTTCCTCACCTCTTATCTATGGATAGGGCCAAAATAATGCAATAAAGAATGTTGTGTCGTAAGGAAATTCTGGAAGAAATGCCAATGTTTTTTATCCATGAAATACAATACGTAAGATACATACCAACCATGTCTTTGAACACAATAATCATGGTATTCTTCCATAAATTCCTTACGCTATAGCTTTCTTTCCTGATCCATATTAGTGACACGTTGTCTCTAAGCGCACTCCATTTATTTATATGTCTATGGGAAGGACGTATAAAAAAAAATATTTTGACCCATTGTTATTTATTTTATGGAAACAATATGTGCAATATCAATAATGTGAATGAATTAACTATTTTGTCTTTTGTTATACTACCCAAGTTATTAAATTGTGGGAATGTTATCTTATATAATCTTTGCTGAGCATTAACACGACAACATGGGACTAATATACCGTATGTTTTAATAGAGTGTTGCGTTCTTTCTTCCTCGTATTTCGCAATTTTTGTTTAATTTTCATTGTTTTAATTTATGTTTAATTGTATTGATACACTTAAAATGTATGTAATATTCTATTTAAGTTCTACAATTTATAAACAGGTAGTCACTGTCTTATCGTATTTTATGATGCTGAATGATATCAGAAATTTTCATGTATTTTTAATTACTAATGATTCGATCAATACGTGCTTAAAACCTTAAGTAAAACATTATGAGTGTACTAAAAAATAATTCAATTAACTGCCTAACTTGCGTAGTACTGTGTACTGTGTACAATGCAAATTATAACTAACTCTTTATTTTTAAATCATAAATATGTATTCTTTACTTAATTTCCCTAGTTATTTGTTGTAGTAACTACAATATTTCTACTTTTACACATACTTTCAGGTTAACACAGATTTGTTTACAAATACTTTGGTTGCATCATTAAGTCCAATGTTGGGTACAATTTTGAAAGATCTTTTTATGAGCACAGTTATTCCTAAGTTTGAACAGGCTTGCTGTTCTATGTTTAAGCAAATTGATTTATCATTCACGGAACGTTCGCTAGAGTGTAAGTATTGAGTGTAATTGATTTTAATATTTGTATAATGCATTTATAACGTAAACCTGTATTTGTACTTATAGATCAAAATGAACTAAAAGTCTTACTTAATGAAGAAGGCAATATCAATAACAAACTGGAGTGTGCTTTTGACAAGTTTAAAAGTGATATGAGCAGTGTCATCAAGCATATGGAAAAAAATATTATAAAGTATAATTTATTTATTTAACTGTTGAATCAATATAAAATTCTGTAATAACAACTCGTATTAATCGTTATATAGCGCACAAAACGACATGCAAAAACAATTTTCATCATTAATTAAAGAAAAAACACTGTCAACTGTTGAATCTTACGTATATGATACTCAAAGTTACGCTTATCAACTTCATGCTGTAGGAAATTGTATAGACCGTGGAGACTTCATTACTGCTTTTGAAAAAGTTAGTTATCATTCATTTATAGTATGATTACATAACTGTTAAAAAGTTGAATTAATTTCATATTTTTTTCTAACTAAATGATTTGTATTTTTACGTTCCATTTTCAAAATTAGGTTTTTACTTTTTATGTCTAAATGTAACACTATTTTTAGTCTTAAACAAAATCGGTGTTGTTCATAATTATGTATTATATTTTTAAAAGAAAAGTCCAAATTATATTTTTCTATGCTATGCCCTGCCCTAAGGTAAATAGCGGGTTAATTCCTTTCTCTTTTCTTGTATTTTTGGCGTAAAACCTGTCTTTTAATTTTTTATTTTTATTTTTATGTTGGCTAATACTCCAATAGTCTAATATATGTATATTATGTTTATACTGTTAAATATACATAATTGTTTTTCTGCTTTTGTTATGACCAACATTTTACCTTATGTAAACAATCATTTCCTAATCTGTAATCACCTGTTTGTTTTAATTTTCTAGGCATTGTCTGCATCAAATTTAGATCTTGTGCTTTTCGTTTGTGAGAGAGTGTCTTCCGAACAAATTTTCCAACCACCATATCAATTAAAAACTCCCATAGTTTTATCTTTGATTCAACAGTTATCTCACGATCTATCCACTAATACTGAAATTAAGTACAAGTATGAATTATTTCGTTTTGTTTTTATTTTTTTGTGCCGTATTTAAAGAGCTATTGTACTTAATTTATAATTATATTTTGTGTTCAAGATATTTGGTTGCTGCAGTTGGAAGTTTGGATTACCAAAAAGATGTTTATAAAGAAAATATGAAACTAGTTCTACAAAAGTTGGAGAAAAATGTAAAGCAATATGTGAAACAGTTTCCTGACAATGCTTTTGCCGGCAAGTTTAAACTGTTAAAAGGCGGAGTTCGTAACATTTTAGATGAAGACCAATTTTAACTATAAGTTTACACTAAACGGAAACTTTATCCTATTCCCAAACAAATTTTAAAAAAAACGACTATCAAACAATTAAAAAGTTTTTTTCACCTGAAGTGCAAGAAAAAATATTTATTTTTTTTTTATTAGATATAGGTAAATGTCTAAGGTTGTACATTTTAATTCTATAACAGATTTTATATATGTATGTAATAAGTTTACAATACTAAGTTACAGTCCATAAGAGAACAATCTTATTTACTTGTATTTAAAGTAATAATTTATTATGAAAATGTTCATTTTTCATTGTGTATTATCATTTTATAAAGCCTTTTAATTTTGATTTTGTTAAAATAAAAATTTTCTATCTATATCTTTACTTTGATTTGAATGATTTTTAGCTGTAAGGTCTGAGAATTTAAACCAATCCAAGGATTAGAATAATGTGACTATTTACTGTACCATTTTGTACAATTTATAAATAATATATGGACTGCATTCAACTCGCCACTCGTCTATGGTATAATGTTTTCAATATGGTGTAGTGTGTGTCTTAAGAAAACTGTAGAAGAAAATGTAAATGTTTTATTTACGCAACAAAACATGACAAACATAAACACCTAGTAAGAATCAATAATAATTACTTGTTCATAAATTTCTTACGTTGCAGCTTTTTCTCGCTCAATAGCATTACTGAACGCAGTCTATACGTTTAATATTAAATCCTCAATTTTAATTTATGATTTACTCGATGATACTCGACTAATACTGGGTAAAACAAGTCCTAGATGTTAGCCTAAAAACAGTACGACATTCGAATGCGCGTGTAAAACGTTGTGTAAACAGCTGGGCCATAATGTGTTTCTCAAAATTAGATCGTCGGCTGGTCTGTGCTGTTGTAATCAATTGATATTCATGTAACTGCTGTCTAAACAATAGTAGGTGCCAACAATAATATTATTAAACGTTTAGAAATTAATTCAAGTTTCTCGCGTGTTTGGCGAATTTGGGACGCACTGAAATTATTTTGAGAGAGTCGATAAAGAAACTCGCTATAGTCAATGCGATTATCTTACACGTACCCTGATCAGTATAGGGCTCCAGGAATTGTGTGACCATCGGTTTTACAATAAAGGCTTACTAAACTTAATAGTCATAACACAGCCGTTGAAAAGTTTATTATTTTTGTGATTTTGGGTTTATATTGAAGTATAAACAGTCACAAGTTTAATTTTAGTCAAGCCTTACAACGGTAACTTTCGGTATCAAATCCAACGGTGGAGAAAACCTTGTGCTAGGGATATGCTTTGGTTTTCACCGTTGAGTGATGTAGGAGAATCACTCCTTTGCATTGGCCATTCTGTTGGCAAGGTTTTCCTCCTCAATTGCTACAAACTACTGTAGCACGGTTTGTTCATAGTAAAATACTGAGCAACACAGTTTGCTATATAAAAAAAAAAAGTTATAAATACTATTGTTTTCTTTTTATTTACTCTTACAACTTCGTGGGCTTTTAAATTACTTTGTTGGTGAAAAAAAAACCTGTCGGTACCCTACCTCCTGTTTTTTAAGGATAATAATTTTCAAATGAAGTTTTCTCCGACTAATGTATCAATCTTTTGTACCTATGAATGGGTTGGTTTTTCGGGTTGAAAAACAGCAAGTACTATATTTTAAAATCAACGCGTTTCGATTAAATGCTACGGTTAGTCACGTCTCACTAAACGTGAGAGTATGAAAATCAGCGAAAAGAAAGATTTTTTAAAAAATGATTACTGTTAAATGAACTCTGTCCGTCTTAATTTTTTTCAGAACTTTAAAATTTTACACGAGTAATTGACCAAAGAAAACAGAGGTAAACGAGAGGTGTGTGTACATTTTAATAGCTTGTTGTATCTCGTAAGCGTGTGTTGGTCGGAATTTCGAACGACACGGCGCGTAATTTCTTTCGGTCGGTACACAATTTGTGGGCACTACGACTCCCCCAAACCGTAGTAACTCCCATCCGACGACATGGTTGTGAAAAAGAAATTCTCGAGATGAGAAGTTGTATAATTCAAATATTTTTAATCGCTCGTTCACAGTATTAATCGTTAATAAACTGAGAGAGGGTCCCGTTTTACGAGGCGCAATCGAAAAAAAAGTATCAATTCGAATTTACGCGTTATCAATGTTATTATTACTCCTTGCACACCCCGATCACTGCACAAACGGCCGTGTGTTTGCCTAACCACTGCGCCCGGAATAAACTAACAAACTAACTTATAACTTATAGCGATAGAAAAGACTATTATACTCCGGTTAGTGTCTACACAACGTCTGCAGAAGAACGGTTTTTTAAATTATAATACGTTTCGACGACGAAAAAAAAAACGTGTATATTATATTGTTCGCGGTGTTAAAAATGAAAATTAATAAATTACAGAAATGCGAATTCTTTTTACAATAATATCGGTGATCCTATTTTTTCCCCCAACCGTTTTGGTGGAGTTCTATTCCTCCGTAATGTTGGAGGGTGTGCTATGTTTGCGCGTGTTTTTTTTTTCGATCCTCAGAACGACGAAGAAACTCCACTCTTCTCTACTTACTGCGACTCCGATGCATCCGACACGATCTGTTTTTTATGCATGACCGGTCTTCCTCTTCCCTTTGGCTTCGGTTTTTACCTCAATAGTCGTTTGCCATCCGTCCTATCCACTTTTTCCTTCTCTCCGCGATTGTCGTCCACGTTGTACTCTTTTTTCATTCGTACACTTCTCCGTTAGTCGCTCGACGTGTCCGAGGAATTTTTGAGACTCTTTTGAGCACCGTGTTGTTGCTTGCGAAAGCCTCTGTTTCTTCTCCGGTCGGCTTTCAAATGCATTATCCACGATTCGACTATAACTCCGCGTACAAGCGTCAATCTTCGTCAATGTTATGGCGAGTTTCTTCTATTCGAAAAAAGCTTGTTCGGCTCGTGTCAGACACGCCGCATCTCACCTACCCGTAGCACTTTTCCCGTCACTCGTCACTCCGAGCTCGTACGTTTTTCTTTTAAGCGTACTTTCTAGATTTTCTTCGCCGTCTTCTATCATACAACACGTCCGTCTATCTTCTTTGGCTTTCTCTTCTTCCACCCCCGACGTTTAGGTATTACTACTGGCCGCTCCAACGTATCCGTCGCGGCCTGCTTTCCACGTACCGTTTTCCCTCAAACGATAAAATGTATTTTGACACTCTTACGTTTGGTTAGATATGCATGATGCGGTTTATGTACGATAGGATTTCAAAATCAAGAGTGTATACCACCCACCCACCTATTTGTTTATAATAATATACGACGTCCGAGTTTTTTTTTTACGCTCGTAAAAAAGCGCGAGTGTTTTTTCACTTTTATTATTCTAATAACTCTTTTGCACCGGCCACAACGACAGTGACGTGTCTGTGTTGTTATTACTACTACTACAACACCGTCGTTATATATCAATAATACGTCAAAACGTCCGCGTGAACGATCGTCGTACATTACGCGAGATTGTCGTACCTACCCACGTTTTATGTATATAATAATGATGTGTACATTAATCGCATCGATATTAGGAACGTATTTTTTTTGTTTTTTTCGCCAAAAAATCGACAAACGACTTTCGTTAAATTGTTACGATAACGTTTTGTCGCAGAATGCGCGACGTGAGCGTTGCACGATAGGTGCGTTCCGGTGCCGCGAACAAAATAAGTGAGTGAGTACCTACCGCCACGTTTTTCGGCACGTCGATCGGTTAGAATTTTTTTAATAATAAAAAAACAAACGCAGCAGTATGCGTAGGGTATTGGGGGTGGGTTTCAAATTCGCGGTCGAGTGAGAGGGAAAAAAAAAACGTTTCTGAGCGAGCTATACACGTGTGTGTATTCTGATCACGAGTAATGGGTGAAAACGAAAAAACTCCTGTGTCGTGCGAACGCGAGTTAAATAAATTAGTGTAACTACTTTCGAAAGCGGTTTTGATAATCGACAAGGAATGATTTTTTTTATAACGTTACACACATAGCCGGACGCCGGATTCGACGATTTCGCCGTTTTCGGCGCAGAAAAACGCTTCAAATCGAATGAAATTTAAAACGTCCGAATCCCGCGTTTCAACGTGTTCAATACGTAACGGTTGGGAGGAAAACGTACGTCATCGCGAACCTAAAAATTTCTCGATTTGTTTTTCGCGGTAAAACTCGGAGAATAAGCAACGTTTTCAAGCGGCGAAAAAGCTTCAAGTGCCCCGCCGGAGTCCGTAAAGCCTTTCGGAAAATTCATGCCGACTTTGAAAACTCGAGCGTACCTTCTCTGTACACGAAAAGTCGTCGACAGAAAAAACAACAACACGTCATATTCCTCGCTGAAGACGATAATAATACGCATACTTATCCGTTATTGTGTTCTTCGGGTTAACACCCGGAATCGCCCCAGTTCACTCAGGGGTCGCAGAACAAATTGTCATCGCTCTCCGCATACATCTCTCACCGAAACGCGTGTAATAAAACGATCGATTTAAAAAAAAACGTCTTTTTAAAAAGTAAAGCGATCTCGTTTAAATTGATTTGCAATGTTGTTTGCAATCGTCGTTTTGTACTTTTAACAACTACTCGTTGAAATTCGCGGTTCTCAGCCAGCAGTCTGCACAGACCGCAGTAAATTAATTCAGGTTCTTTATCGCGAAAACGGTTACGAACGGTTTCGTCCGTTCCAATAACGTGTAAAAATTTCGATTAATTTGCCGCAGTGTCGTCGTCGTCGTCGGCGGAGGAGGATCGACTATAAAATAACGATTTTTTTTTTTTTACTGTTTAAAAACAACCTAATCGTTTGTACAGCGTCGTATCATTTTTTCGAGCTCGAGGTCGCACGACGGTTAAACGAATTAAATGTACGAAAATCAAAACGATTATTTTCGGGTGACAAACGAAGAGCCTATTTTATAACAGTCGGTCGTAGAAAATCGCCAAGTTCTTGATTTGAAAAGGTCTCTCTTTTGATTCATAATTTTAGCGCGCCCCTTCTGGAACACTTAACAGTGTAATACAGGTATTCTATAGTAGTAATCTAGTATACTGCAGGCACGTCGATACAAATTTCATTTTTTATGCGTCCTCCTTCTATTTTTGTACGTACGAGAAAGTCAAGCACTCTGGCCCAAATACATCGGTAAAATGTCGGCAAAATTCACAATATTTTTATGTTCAGGTCCGAGAATCCGTTTTGAACATCGATGGCGTCGACGAGCGGGAAATTCGGTTTTGAAACTTTGGGCCCGTTTTACGCCGCAAACCGTTTGCTCGGGCTGTTGCCGGTAAGAGAAAACGACAACAAAGTGTATCGTCTGAACACGGGTGAGTGGTTCGCCGCATATTATACGTTATATTTTTAGAGACATCCTGATAAAGGCATTAGTTTAAGGGTTTCCTACGTTCCTAGACCTAGTTTGTTTTTACCTCTTGCGAATCGAGAAAATTAAATCTCGCATTTTACAAACATGTACCTACTTAAAAGCGATCGGGGACCTCGATTTGTTTATCACACACACAGAATGATCATAGAAATCTAGAACTCTTGCCGAATGTATGTGTAGGTATAACCGATCAATCTATATTATTATTATAATGGTGCGATTCTGAACGCCGATTCTGAAAACCGATTCGTTGTAAACGTTTCGAAACAACTTTCCCACACGTTTGATTTGTTTATCTCCTACAATAGAAGGAGATACAACACAAATTTTGAAAAAAATTCACATCGATTACAGAAAAACATAAGACAAAGAAAAATGTGTTGAAAAGTCGTTCAAATACCAAATTTCAGAAACCCAATCGTATCGTTCTTTGATCAATCTGTTTGGCAAGAAAAAAAAATTCAATTTCTATGATTTGCGTGTGACGGGCAGAGAAAAAAAATCGCTGTACCCTGCAGCAATCCCTTTACGTAGAATCAAACAGTACCCACCCAAGTCTTTGTGTCTGACTGTGACCCGCGAGACTCTTAATATGTCTTACGTGATGTGTTAAAATCAACAAATTTTTGCATTCGATTCATCATGTTAATTGTGCCAATTTCCAAAAGTTATAGGTTAAATTTATGAAATTTATAATGCAATGTAAAACTAATTAACTGTTTTATTTAAACGTTGAAAACAACATAGTCATTGCATGCAAGTTCTTTGCAGTTCTTTTGTTACCGTATTATACTGAAAAAAAATGTTGAAAAAAAACCCTAAAAAGTAAATTTTTAATTTTTAATTAACACTATAAAGAAAAATATAACTAATTGAAAAGAAAAAAAATTATAAAAGAAAAAAAAATGCCAACGGCACGTAGTGTTCCCAAGCGGTCACCCATCCAAGTACTAACTACGCCCGACGTTGCTTAACTTCAGTGATCGGACGAGAACTGGTGTATTCAACGTGGTATGGTCGTTGGCGACAATGAAGGCAAATTTTTTATTATTTAGAAACTAATAAAAATTGTACAGTTTATTGGATAGACTTTTTAAATATAAAACTACCCCATTTCCACTTTATCGTACACCTAAACCTGTTTCACCGGGTGAAATTCAAGATTATCTAAAACTATTTTGACCTAAAAAATCCTCCGGTCTGGACTCAATTACGGCAGAAGTAGCTTTACAGTTACCAAAAATAGCAATTTAACACCTTACGCACATATTAAACGCTATCAAATAAGTTTTACGACATAATAACAACGTGAAATCGGCTATAAACCAAAATTGTATCAACCAATTTTTGAAATTTTTAACCACATATGTAAAACTATCTTGTTTAAATTGTATTTAAGTTTCGAGATTTAAACGTTAAAACTAGAGGTTTTATGGAACAATAACTGCATAAAAAGCAATAATTCAAAAACTTCTAAGTTCCATTATTCCTTAATTTAAAAATGTAAAAAACACGTTTCCCGTAATTATTTGGGCCTCCCATAAGAAATACACGGCCGCCAAAAATAACGACAACATCAAAGTTCCATAACTTCTTCAAAAATGATCGATTGAAATTTCAGCGAAACACTCATAAGACCCTCCAAATGACATATATAAGTATCGAGTCGATCAGAGCAATTCGAAAAATTGGCCCGTTTTTGTTTTCCTCAGAACATCGAAAATAATCAAAATTTCAAAAAACTCTTCAAACAAAATACCATCTCGGATCTATCTTTTAAGATATCGTACGTTAAAATTGGTGCAGTTTTTCTACAAGAACTTTTGATCACAGAAAAAAATAAAAAAATCATTGTAAAACCAATACTTCTTCTTCGCTAATAGCAATCATTGAATTATATTTTTATAGCCAATCGTTTAAAACTTTGCCACTATTCCTAACTACTAAAGAAATGTGGTGAAAACTTTACGGTTGATGACCAATGTCCTCACCAAAAATATATAATATTATGTTCCACCTAAAAAGGTCATCTTGATTGCCGGTTACGCCTTTGAAACTATACCGACGGATTTTATGAGGAACAAATCTAACATATTTTTTAAATTTCTATAATTTGTTCATAAATAAGAACGATTCCGGCTTTTTTCTAACGGGTTCTTACCGTTTTAAACGAAGCATCGGCAATCATTTTCGGACCCGTTTTGTACAAAATACATCACTATATATTATACTTATAAGCACCGTCTGATTTGTTTGTTGGTACATTTATTGATTGTATCGTATAATAGCATAGTAAACTATTGTTGTTTGTCATACTTCCGAGTGCTGCTGGATTAAATTATTGTTATTACGCGGCGGCTTTACGTCAACTTGCCAATTTATTGTTTACGTTTGAAACGATACAATTATTTGTTTTATACAACACGAGTAATACGACGGTTGTCGGTTACAAATTTAGATACTATACCTCCTATATGAAAAAATAATACGTAATACGTAATGGTATAGAACACACAGCAGCTAATTAGAGTATTTTACTGTATTTTTTTTTCGATCATTGTAACAAACTCAGGTGCGGATACAAGGGGACCCTCCCAAATGTCAAAAAAAAAAAAATAAATAAATAAAGGAAAGAAAGAAAGCAAGTAGGTACTCATAGTATTTGAAATAGGGTGATAAGTTGTTTGCAGGCGCAACGATTTTACGCTTTGGAGTGAAAAACCTCATACTTTAATGTCTGAAAACAATGAAAAATCATTGCATTACAAAAAAAACGATTCTGAGCGAGCTAAGTTATCTATACGTCCCGGTAAAATACAAATTTATCAAGAAATATCAGCTAAATAAAACTACCTAAAATACGACTTTTTTTTTTTCTTAGGTAATCGCTACGTAAAACGATTTCTCACGGACCTCAAATTTACTCCCTTCCTTCTTTTTACTTTCTTTCTTTCTTCCCTTTTTTTTTTTATATGCAATACTACGTTTAGTATATTATGTTATCGGTTATGTAAGGTACTTTTTTTCTACGTCGTTTTCGGAAAATACTTAACTCGACAAATAATCAAAATATCAAAACCATTTTCAATTAAAATATATATTTAAAAACCAAAACGTAAACTTTTTTGAGGCGTTCGACGTAAAGATCGGAGCCGTCTGCTACCTGTAAAAGTGATTAGAATTTGCAAACGTCGAAATTTCAAGTAGTTTTCCAAAAGTAGACAAAATATTTTTAGGTTTTTCGACAATAACACAAAAACAAAACAAAATTTCAAAACAAGCTCCTATGTATAGTAATGAACAATCTAAGTCTATTTTCCGAACTTTTTAATACTATTTTTGGTACTTATATGAGACTATGTATAAGTACAAATAACAAAGAAAGTACCTACCGATACCTAATTGTATTTTATTAACTATCGATCTACTTTTTCTCGTCGAAATGACGGAGTTTATCAAAATAGTTTTAGTTGTATAGATAAATTTAAAAGTAGCCATCTAAATTCTTATCCGAGTTAATTATTTCTGTTGTCTTAAGGAGCAAATCGTGAACACTTTTTTTAAAATATTTGTATTTTTTCATTTATCTAATTATTTTTTTCGAGGAATTCACGCGAACCTCCAGTGGCAACGATCTCCTTCCAGGGCTTGCGACCGCTTCCGACCGACCTATAATGGCGCATCCCGTGCTGGTTTTCGTGTCTATCCAGCGCGCCGACGCTAGTTCCCCCGGCTCCTATTTTTCCCTAGATCCTTCCTCCGATCTCCTCCTGGCTCGGTTCGTTACTTCTTGACGATTGTGTGACCCCCTTTTCAAGTGCCTGTGCGGTATTTTTATTTTTTTAATAATTGTTCTCAGGTTACAGTGGCGCAGCAGGCGACGGCGAAACGTTCTCGGCCGACCGGCGGTTTTTGGCGCACAACGCGTTGATGCTGCTGTTGCTGTACGCGGCGTT
>CM029361.1:26700187-26796799 GCA_017140985.1 Hormaphis cornu
TTTTTTTTTTGCAAAGCTATTGATTTTTATAAATACCCAGCGTATATTATTTTTATTTTACGTTTAAATTTTTCGTTTTGACTCGACAAAACGTTATTATATTGTTCAATGAGTCAAGATTATTTAGGACTTATATAATACCAAACGAATACCTACCGGGTAATTAAGTATTGGTGTACAAAATTGAAAACTGTTTTATTACTCAGTTCAAACTGTAGGTACGTTTAAATTGAAATAAACGAAAAATTCCAATCGCACATCTTAAGTTTTAATGGTTCTAGTGTAAGTTCTTATGTACATCGGTGCAGTCGATCTGAAATGTTATTTGTCTATGTCCGTCCATCCCTATAATTTTTAGCTATACAGCTGTAATCAAGGTAATGCCATTTTTTGTTTTATAATTTTTTCCGACAATTTTTGGTCATTTTACTTTGTGTTTAACTTAAAATAAACATAGTTGAAATTATTTTTTATTTAGATCTTACATTTGAAAATACACATTTTATACAATAACAATAATTTCACGCCACAAAAGTCAAACTATTAGTACAGTACAAATGACATATATTATGTAAATGACAAGCAAACGTGTTTTATGATTTTCAGATCAACTCATTTACCTACCAAATCGTGAACAGAGAAATTAAAATTTCCGCGTGCGGTTTTTTTTCTGTAAACTTATCGTTCTTTCATGGAGTACGTATATATATATAGGCGTCATACTCTCTACATTATACAGTACAAATTTGTAGTGAAAACATTGTGCAATTAAATGTACGGTACTATTTATATGTTTCAGCTTGTACGTTTAGCCACAACGTATTTGATAGTGATCATTCAGTACAGTTCGGGACCATTGCGTAAAAAAATCAACCCGACTGTTACTTAACAAAACTAAAAAGCAAATTAATCAAACTCCAAATGTAGCTGCTAAAACTATGTTTGTTAGTACTCAATATGTGCTGTTCAAAAATGTTTTCGATTACTTATTTTTTTGCACCACTCCAAAGCGTGTTTTTTAGATTAAGATTGCAATATTTTCAAATAAATTTAAAAACTATACTTAACAACTGCACCTATATAAACTTAAAAATTCATTTTCTTAAAAATAATTTGTTATAATATTTATGTTGTAGTTGGTACCTACGATGATATTTGTTTTATTGTAATACAGGCTATGAACCATTTAAAATACATCACTGAAATATTTAACAACTTGTATAATTTCTTTTGCTTTTAGTTTCAGTAGAAAATACAATTTAAAAATGTTTTCATAAACAAATTCAAAGTAGAGTATAGCGTAAAAATGAATCGTGTTGTGGTATTAGGTAAGTGTACAACAAATAATGACTAGTGGTATAGAGTTAGTACTGAGTAGACCTAACTACCTAGAGTAGGTATGGCATTGTTTTGAACTGCGCAGTAAAAATATATTACGTACAGTTTGAAAACAATGATAAATTATATTCAGAAAACAAATCTGAGCTGCTATACAATTTAACCGAATTCTCTGTAGGTACATGAAAACAGGTTAACTTGAATTAAACATCCGCTGAAACAAATGCTAAAACATTTTTACAGATATTCGAAAAATTCAAAGTATTTATTTACCTTAAAAAAAGTAAAAACGGTTTGACATTTTCGTCATATTTGTACTCATAACTCTCTCTTTCTTTCTAGTACTGAAATGTG
Source organism: Hormaphis cornu (assembly GCA_017140985.1). Lineage (NCBI taxonomy): Eukaryota > Metazoa > Arthropoda > Insecta > Hemiptera > Hormaphididae > Hormaphis > Hormaphis cornu. The sequence goes on from CM029361.1 coordinate 26,701,880, forward strand.
AAAATTTTGAGTAGAATGAATAGTTTTTAGAATAGGTGTTCAAGTGTTTTTTGGTTCTCATTCAAAAATTAATCAACAAATCAATGTAAGTAGATATAATTCACGTCCACTTTAATTTTAACCACTTTTTTTTTTTTAAATTTTGGAACACTTTTGCAACCATTTCTGGTTGAAATAAAAAAAATATCTTGGTAAAATCAGAGCACTATTTGTTTCTAAAAAAAAAAAAAATGCTTAATTTGTCTACACTTATTAGCCACCTAACTGACTAAACTCATGACTAATGTTGTTTAAAATTGTATAACCTTCAGTATAACCAAATAAATGTTATAATAGTACTTCAGAAGTAAATCAATACAAATTCAAAAATAGTAACAAAAATGTATAATAACATTTACCTAAGTCAAATGATTAAAAATTTAGCAGGTACTTATTGCTGTTTTAAAATTCTTTCCATATTTGTACATCATACCTATTTATTATGAATTTCAGTGGTACAGATATCTGCAAAATAATGACATTTATTTTGACATACCAATTGATGTTTTTTTTAAAAATAATAAACTGTTTACACTATAATGTATTTATTATTTCTACTTTGGCCGTATACATGTACGAGTGTACCCACATATTATAGCTCAGAAACAATTAAAAATTTTATCAGAAATAAAATAAACATATATAACGACCATAACGGGTAGGTACATTTCATAATATTACAACGGGTTTGAGTTAATATCACACAGCGTATAAGTCAAACTAATATTATAAAAAAAACATTCATACAGTTGCAGAAATCTTACATAAAAGAACGGTATACATGTATTAGGTAAATACTTAAAAATTATTATTGAAACTAGCCATTAAGTAAATGATGACTAGGTACTTTAGTAGCTATGATTTTAAAAAATATTCATCAAACAAAATAAAATAAAATAATTATGTATGGAAGTAATATAATAAAACAAATACAATTATTAGTAAATAGGTGGAAAATAAATTATGAAGGTGTTTATTTGTTGATGTAATAATTGTTAATACTGAAAAAATTCCAGTCGATACAATCAAACCCGGGTACAAATAAAATATTATTAGTTTATTGTACATCATAAGTGTTACCTATGGTACTCATATTGTTCATGATAAATGGTAAGTTAGTTTCACCGGTTGGCCTAATTATGATTTCAGATATCTGTAAAATAAAATAGATTGCGTAAATAATATAATATTAATCATTATACTACTATATAGGGAAGGCTGATTTTTGTTATTTAAAAAGATCTTTAAAATGCGAAAAGTAAATTTTTTGCTTTGATTGCAATTAAATTTCAACAAATCACCTTCAATTCAGAAGTAAAATATAAAATATGATTATTCTAACAATAATAATTGTTTAATAATTATAACACATACGCTATGCACATTTTATTTGGGAAATCAGTTACAGTTTTAATTAATTAAGACAATAATTGCATAATAAAAGGTACAATGTACACTAATTAAAAATTTAGTACCTCTAGGGAACCTAAGTCCGGCCATGGCCATTTTATGTTTGTATAATAATAGCTAATATGTTGTAGGCCACAAAAGGTATTAAGACTTTTTGTAAGAAAACTGAAAAACTAGGCTTTTTGCAGCAAGGATTTGGGCGCATTTGAGTTGATTGAAATCATAGTATAAAGTATAAAATTAAAAATGTATACTATTATTTATATATTGGTTGTAATTTTTCTTATTGGGTACCAGAATTCCTAATATTGTCCTCATGAATAATTCGAATTCTTACAAAACTTAAAATTATAATGCATACAAATTACGTAATGATAATATTGGACTTACATTGGATTAAATAATGATTTATTGTGACAAGGTTTATTTTTATATATTAAGCTTTTATACAATATAAATTATAAATATAAAATACAGACTATAATGACTCAAAAGCTAGAAAAGTAAAATTTTATTTTCAACAATAGTCAGTTGTATTATGATTATATTATGATAGTAAGATAATATAAACTTCTTTTGAAATAAAAACTTATTGATCGTTACATGGCTTTTTGGTTAATTTTATTCAGCTTATAAAAAATTATGGTAATTCGAGAAGAAATAACCATACTTTGATTAACACGTAAGAATGTTCTCTTGAACATTTAAAGTGGTTTGATGTTATAATATTAATAAAATGGGCGCAGTATGTGAATTTCACTGAGGGCGCCATGAAGGGTAGATACAAAACTGGCTGAAAAATACTGATATGACACCACTGGCCACCATAATAAACACAGACAAGACAGCCCATTGGGGAAAAACCCTTTTTCCAATCTTTTATCCACTTCTGATATTATAGACTCACGTTAACGCACTGCGGTGCGGCCAAAGCATATACAATTGCGTCAACTACACTTGATGTACTCAATTTTGGCATTTCCAGTGGATCATCTTCTGCGGTCATTTCGGTATCAACCAATCCTGGACTGATACTCTAAATACACAGACAATGGATTAGGTAAGGTTAGGTCACACATTTTTTAATGTTAAATAATTATGAAAAATGTTTAAAATTTAAGTTTTTACCGTGACTCTGATTGGCAGTTTTTGTAAAGCCAACAATTCTCTCAGACTTTCCGTGTTTAAAACACTACTAAACTTAGTCGCACCATAAACTGCCATGTCTGGCATCAGCATCGGTGGATAATGACCAGAATCGCTAAAAAAAAATATTAAACAGTTGTTTGATCAAATACATTAATAAAATGCTTAAAAATAACATAAGAATATTATAATGAAATATTTTTTAAAAATATCTAATGATGGACAATATTAGTATATTGACGTATGTGTTTATTTTCAATTGCCACGGGTTAGGATTTTGGCAATCAATTAAAGTTTTTGACAAACAAATTTGCTCATAAATGGCGTGGGTTAATACATTTGTAAAGTTTCAAACCATTTCAAAATAAATGTCGAGTTGTGTAAAAGTACACGGAGTAAAGTATACAATTGTTCGTTTTTTGTCTACTTCAATTTAAAGAAGAATAAGAGGTTTGTTTAAATTGTTCTATACTTTGTTATAAATTGTTTGTATTCAATATCTTAATAAACGCTGCTCATGAAACATTTGAACTTGTGTAAGTTTTTACGCTAACATAGCAACAATGAATATAGTAAGTTTGAACACAAATCAATTGTATTTACAGCCTAGAAACAGTAGGTAAGCAGTAGTTTCCTAGTTTCTTACTTTGCTCAAAATTTAAAATTAGTTTTATTTGCACATACACTTTGTTACAAACCTATTAATATTTACAATATGACCAGGAATTTTCAATTCCTGCATAATCTTTACCGCTTCCTTGCTACAAATACTAGGTGCTAACACGTTAGTCTCAAACAATAGTTTCCAGTCATCGGAATCCCCTGAAAATATTTTATGTTTTTAGAATCTGAGCTAAAGTGTATGTATATTATTTTATACGTATCTAAATTCAAACCTTGAATTTAAAAACAATTATGAAAAATTGTGAATTGATTATTTATTGCACAAGTTTATAGATTTTGTGTACTTAAACTACTATAATAGGTAAATATGTAGCTGTTCTACTCGGAATTGAATTTGATTAAAATCTTACGACACATTAGTTTTAGATTTTTTCTATTTCAGAGAATTTTTTTCTACTATTATCCACTTAAACTGTATTGCAAATAGCCAAATCTTTATAGATTGTTTTTTTTTATTTACCTAATAAACATTTTTGACATTGTTCAATTAAGTATACTATTATATATAAAAAAAAAAAATTATCAAAACATAATATGATTAAATTTTCAAATCCTTTGAACTACAAACACCAATTTTAATTTAATTTGTTAATGTATATTGTGTATACATTTTAACACATTTCTGTGCATGTGTGTGTTATAACAATTATCAAACATGTAAATGAATGTTAAAATATAATATAGTAATTTAAAATACAGAGAAACATTAAAAACAAGAACTATTGGGAGAAGGGTGAGGTAAATCATCACTCGCTACTAAATTATAATAACCGCAATAATAATTTATTAACTAAAATAACTTGGGTACAGAATTTATTGGTATAGACATTTTGACAAAATGTTAACATAATTTGCATTAGATCATTTAGATTTTAGTACTTAAAATTGAGGTTGTGATTTGAATAATTAAAAAAAAAAACACTAAGCAATGAACGATAAAAATAAGAAATGGTATTTTGATATTTTTTTAGAAATTTATTATTTTAATCTTCTTAAACCTTGCAAGAATTATATGATGAAATAAATAAGATTTCAAATCTGTTTTCAAGCACAAACGACACATTTCTGTTAAGTGAATACTTTACACGTGGCGAAAATATACAAACCTAATAAATCACTACCCTTCCAAACACCAGCGTTGTTAATTAGAACGTCGATCGACTTCAGTGTATTCTTCACCCACACAAAAGCTTCTAATATGTTTTCTTTTGAACACAAGTCGACTTTTATGAAATGAAATGAATCTCGTTTCTTTTTGTTCAGTTCTTCCTGTAATGCCTGAAAATAACATAAATATAAATTTGTAAATTCTTATTTTTAAAAACCTATTTTTTCTTTTTCAAAATCTGTTCAACAATTTAGTCACCGGCTCTTGCAAAAACTGTTCCAAAGTTTTTTCATCAGACATAATTTTACGTCGTTTAGGCATTGCACAAAATAACATGACCATAATGGTCTGTAACCATATGGATTAATCCACGGTTAAATTTTACCACAAAAAATCAAAAGATTTAATTACTTGTTTTAATGAACCCAAGACCTCGAAATTGGGCAATTGTATGAAAACGATGTAATTTACCAACACAATTAATCAAATTAAAACATGTTTCGTTTTTGTGTTACTGTGTTGAAGATCAACAACTAATAGAAATGATACTTGTGTCATACAAACCAATTGGCATTCAGAACTATTATTAAAATATTTAGTTGTCCGATCCAAATATACAACTCAGTTATATTGACAAATTCTATTTCGTTTGTAAAAAGTACCGGTTACAACAAGATTAAATCGATTAGACCAAAAAAAAAAAAATGAAGCTTCCAAATATTGAATAATATTGTAGTCACAAAACCTTAAAAAATACGATATTACGTGGAAAATCGTGTTAAATTTTTAAATTTATACTTTTATTTTAAGTTTAATTGTTCACAAATCGTTTTAAGTACCCGTAATCTGTCCACTCTTCTGGCGAACCCGACGACAGTCATTCCTCTATCGACCAACTGTCTACACGTCTCGGCTCCGATCCCGGACGAAGCGCCCGTGACGACGGCCACTTTCCCGGCCCATTTGTCCATGTTTCGATTGACGCCTAGATCGAGATCAAAATTCCGCTCACTCGCCGAAGATTATTTTTCGATAATGTAGGTGGAAAGGAAAAATGTACAATAATTTTTAAGTGGTCAGACGGTGATAGCGGCAGATACTTTAAAAAATAACATTCAAGGTGGATCTACCTTGATTACATTTTAAAGTGTCTGATAGCGGGTCGTCCGTTTACCAAACGGCTGATAGTGACGAAACAGGTGTTTTACGAATTACGACGTTAGAACAATTTGTATAGTATTCATTACATGGAAGGCAACGACATGTTACGTAGAGTAAAAATAAAATTATAACAATATGTTTGAAATATTAGTAAGGTACATTTAAATGCTTTTGGTAATTGCAAACATTATTAATCGATTTGATCGATATTATGTATAACAACAAACATGAATAATTGAGTGTAGGTAGGAGCATATAGAGTGAATTTGATCACAAATCGAGATTAAATTATTTTATGGACATACTTCAAAATAAATTGACGTATTTTTAGACGAGTGAATACAATTTTTCATCAATCACAGAGTGTTTGATTTGTTTGAAAACCTGAGTAATTTAGGTAATAAAATAAATTTTTTTTTGAGACCCGGAATTGGATACTTCTTTTTTTTTTATTCTACTTCGGCGCTTAAAGTTTCAATTACAAATTTAAATCGATATTTATATAATATGTTTACTTTATATTTTGATTATAGAACGCAAAACTCTCTTGCGGCTTATCGATCATGTGAGGTATAAACTGAAACAAATCATTTATATACGCGCGTTACGAAATAACGTACATAAAAAATTATAGTATAATAATAATTATCATTTTTATAACGTAGACGAAATTTCAAATTTTACATTTGGGAGCTAGAAAAATTTAGATCAAACAGACACACGACCGTTCTCACTAATCATCTATAATATACCCATAAGTGAATACACGTCATATAGTTCTTAACTGTACTATCATCCATATTCGATTATTGCAGAATTGTTGAAATCACGTCATGCAATTCGGCGACCGCTAAACCATAATCTAAACATTTCGACTACAAGTAAAGAACGTAAAATTTTTCATTTAATTTCTTAGCGTTACAATATTTTCTTTACGATCATTATAATATCGTGTTTTCCGTATAATTTAGTGTTTCATTCTATTTTAACGGCAGTATACGGTATTATTTGTTTTGTGACTCGCGAGCTTAAAAACTAATACGAATAAGCTTCTTTATTTGTTTCATTGTTAGGATATAGATAAATGTCAAAATATGTTTCGTTGCCGTTCGTCGTTTTAATGATCGTTGGATGATTCCTGGGATCGACGTGATTTTTACTGTGCGTATACGTCGTCGTACGATTATTTTACTTATTTTTAATCGACAAAAAAAAATAAACATAATATGTCATACATGTTGTAATTGACAATTATCACGCAACTTTTTGACGAACAAATACACACTTAATTGAATATTGTATTTATTGTTGTTCGTCCTCATTACTCAATAATATGCAGCCACTGTAGTCGCAACAAAATCAATTTGCAAATACAGTGTAAAATGAAACAGTACTAACCTACGAGGTAAAAACTCAACAATTCATGATGCATACAAGTGTTATAAATGTAGGATTGGAAGGGTTTGAATTTTTTCTCCGTCCGTTGCACACAAACTATAGGAATTCAGGCGGACTTTTTACCTGCGTACCGACCGACGCAATAATAATTCTGAAAACTCGATTCCATTATGACGACCAAGAGGGTGTGCTGGCTTGCTGGCGTGCCACTTTGGGTGTCCGGTAGACCCTCGACTTGGAGTCTGCGTTACAGCGGTTAAACGTATCAAAATTTTATGGTAAATTTAATCATAAACATTTCATAAGAAAAATTGATTTTTTTTTCTAAACAGTCCAACCCTAGTTACTCTTTGTAATAATTTTACAAAGAATACGTTACTGCGCTGTCGGACAACGTAATGTGTGTACGACGCGTTGACTGTTGCAGGAGCGTCGTCACTATTTTTTAGAACAGACAAATCCGCCGTGCTTAGCCGATTTTTGATTACCCGCTGTTCAGTTTTATAGGGCGCGCGAACGGACGTTTTATATTTGAACCCGTACGATATTTTATTGCTTTCAATTTTAACACGCCGGTTTAAATGTATTATTCGTTTTTATTAGATTTTTCGCTCAATACGACGTCGTGTATGGTGTCGAGTATTAACGGATAAACGCATACAATGTACACAGTAGGTAATACATATTATTTACCAGTTAAATTTAAATCGCACATGATTTCTCCACGTCGAGCTTTTATATCGACGCATCAACGTAATACGAAAAAGTGAAATAAAAATACGTATTGTGTGTAGTTACACCAAAAAAAAAGATAGAAAGTTAGGAAAGAAGAGGAGTAAATTTAAGAAAAGGACTAAATTCTGGGTCGGGCGAGAAGTTGTTTAGCGTAGCTAATTACCTACGCTTTTGATCATTTTGATTCGGTTTTTAGCGGCAAATAACGACTAATTTTTCATTTATCGGTGTACGAGTCGGTTAAAATTTTAACAAAAATTAATAACGCGGCCAATTTATGTTTGAAAGTATCAAACGTTTTTGCGTTTGGTTCGTTTCACAAACACACGTTATTTTCATGTTGTAAATTCGAACTTAAAAAAGTACTATTATTATTAGGCAGTACAAGCACTTGCTAACGTTACTGATATTTTTAGTTAAATTTGTTTTTTTTTTCCAGCACGTATTAGGTAACCGCTCAGAATCTTTTATTTTCAGATAGGTGCAAAATAAAAAGTTTGAAGCACAACTTTCAAAACATTGATATCTACCCGAAGAAGTTTTCCCTCCCGTCGTGATTTTTTTTTTTAGCAAATTTATAAATTTACAACCGGCTAGTAATTATTATTGTTTTCTATTAAACAAACCGATCGTACAACAAAGAGGAAAAAAAAAGTAATGTTACAATTAATATAAAAGATGCCTGTAATCTGAATTTGTAAGTATTTTACTCAACATTTTAGACCGAAAAAAAAATTATAAAAATAATTCCGTACTTAGAATTTACTAGCGTTCCAGATCGCACGCGAATACCTGTTTTTGGGAAGGACGTTAAAACAAAATTTTGGGCTGTTCGCGGTTTTAGAGGTTTAAGTCTTCCCACTTTTGTAATAGCTGTGTCCGAATTCGGGTAAAATAATATGCTGGGAAATGAACGTTAAAATGAATAATTCGTCCGATGTACATACATCCCCTACCTCCGGTTACTTTCTGGGCACGAAAAACATAAAACTCTTCACCCCCGGCCTAGAATTTACTCCCTTTCTTTCCGTTCTTCTCTTTTGTTTGTACATCTTACGAAAATACGCTTTATTTCGTAGATCCGGACAAACTGAAGCCCACACGATGCACGGTGCACACTCGTCCGCCCTATAACCGCCGATCGGGTACGCGGTAAACGGGGAAGGAGCGTTCAAAAAGCATGCGCCAAACATCAGACGGCGGCGGCGGCGGCAAGCACCTTTGGTCTGTAATCATCGACATTCCTCGTTTTCGCGCGTTCAAAAAAGGAAGTCGGGCCAACAGCGGATTTCGTGGCGTGTCAAAAAGAGGAGGTACTTATTTCAATCGTTTATTATTTCACGCGCATTTAAAACCTTCATTTTGTCGTTGGTGTATTCGTCCGAAAAAAAGATTGTTTAATTTTGAAAAAAATATAAATTATTTTCAATAACTACGACAAAAATAGAAATGATACATATGATCTTCTTGAGACTTGAGATAGTTTGTTTGAAATATTATTAAGGTCTATATAGTTAAATATATAGATATTTAAATGATCTTGGTGATTGCAAACATTATTAATCGATTTGATCGATATTATGTATAACATACACAACAAACATGTATAATTGAATGTAGGTAGGAGCATATATATTTTAAAAGTGAATTTGATCACAAATCGATTAAATTATTTTATGGACATGCTTCAAGATAAATTGACGTATTTTTAGATGAGCGAATACAATTTTTAAAAAAATTTAATTTTTCAAAAATTCAATGAGTATTTTACAGACATGATGATTAAGATAATCTTTGGGCTTAAAATAAATGTAAGTTTTTGAAAAACATACTGTAAATCGGAAATAATTACTTCATCGAACACAAATAAAACTTTTTTGAAACTTTACTAGTAATGACATTTAAATTTTAAATACTAATTATTATACAATAAAACTATGAGTTATGACCATTTAATTTTGATAATATAATTGGTCTTTACATTTTGACCATATTTTTTTTTTCCTATCAAACTTTTTAAAATAGTTCATTTTATTTTCACTATTATAAATAGGAAATGACAATCTTCTTTTTCTTCATTTTCCTCCAAATTATTTGGTGTCGCGGTTACAAATTCTCTTGTCGAGATCATTCACATCCCGCACAGCCCTCATATCTTTTTTAATTGTTTTCATTCATCTCTTCTTCGGTCTTCCTCTATACTTTTTTCTCCTTCAAAATTAATTTTTATAACCGCTCTTATTGTTTCAGATTCCTCTCTCTTCGTAACACGCCCAAACCATCTCAGTCTATTTTTTTTCATCTTAGTCTCAGTACACTCATGTAAAATTCACCTAAAAGTCTGGTTGGAATTTTTTTATCAAATAAAACACCAGACGTTACTCTCCACGTTACTCTCCATTTCATCAAGCCGTTCTTAATCCTATGTTTCACGTCTATTAAATAGTAAACGATGAAAAAAGTATTATATTTAATGTATATTTATGGACGTGTATTGTGGGTGTATAACTCAGTGGCGTAGTCAGAAATTTTGTGTGTAGAGGGCTAAGTCGTATATATAAAAAAAAAATGTTTGTTTTACGTTTAATTATAATAGGTACTTATTGTAAAATTATATTTTTTACCAACAAAATTTTTAACCCTCAACCATCTTCACTAGATTCGTGACGTAATTTAGTGTTTTGTCGGGTCAAATTTGACCAGAAATTATTTTTCTTTTACTGAAACTAATGAAATACCTAAATCTTTTTTTTTTTAAGTGTTGAATTATTTTTGTTGTAGTCAAAATCTCAAAATTCAAATTTTATCCTCGCTAAGATAGATTTTTTTTTGAAAAAGTATATACATAGCGCGATCGAAATTATCAATATTTTTGGTAAAAATACATGAAACTAAGAAAAATACCGATTTTGTCTATAACTAAAAATGCGTTTCATTTAGATGACGAATAAAAAGATAATTTTAAAAACAGAACCAACGTCTATGATGATACGACATGTTGGAAGTAACACCTATATGTAATTATTTCTCCAACGACTAATAAAACACGGCCAATGGGGAGGCCTCTGGGTATATTCTATCCTTAATTATTTTAATTCATCATGTCACTCGAACTTAACAACGTTATTATTACTTATAAGTCGTAATCATGAAAAATTTATACAGGATTTATTATATTTTAAAAAGCTGTCTGTTTTGCGTTCTTAAATGGACTATATGTTTAAAAATTGGGTGTATAACTGTACAAAAAAAAAAATTACACGTACCAACCTGTTAGATTTTCTTTGCAATTTATAAAGTTATTTTTTATTGCACTTTTATTGATGAAATATAATTTCTTAGTTTAAAATAATATATAGTTTAATACAACTTTCTATACCTATACTTTACAGATAACGACGAAAATTGTTACAAAGCTTTATGAGAAACAAGACAAAGTTTATACGATAAATTATTACCGTCAAACATGTATTATTAAAATCCATTTAAATACGATTCGATTTTCGTGAACGTATGTCAATGTTTTTAATAGACGTAAGTTTTGATTAACCTTAACTATACTAATAAGAGCGGGTAGGGTTGAAGGGATAAATCCCTCATAGAATTTTTTTTTATCCGTTTTGTTAATTTATACAGTATAAATTATATGATTCTTTTACGTAAAAACAAACTGTACACTATAGTACATTAAATATTATGACGTTTACCTACTAATTTCCAGAAAATTTTCGTTTTTCTGCAGGTATACGCCAAATCGATAACTATTATGAATTTCAAATACTGTATTTAACAACTCATAAGACGCAGATAATTACGTGATACCGAACGACGTGCAATCATACACATGCGTCGGTGCGTTTTTATTTCACATGGTTTTTAATAATACACGGTTTATATCGAAGCGGATATTATGAATGTGTATGGAAAAAGTTTAAAACATTACAAGTTCGTTTTGTAATTTATTATCAAATAATACGACGATATTCGTGAAACGTACCTACTATAACGTCTAACTGCAGTTCACACTATACTGATTTTTGGCATTATACGTATTCAATTCACAAAGAATAGACGTGTACGCGAATAACAGTGTACACTATTTTTCTCTGATAATTTATTTACATTTCAAATGTGCGGGTAAATGTTCATATTTAGTTGTTTTACTATTGATTTTGTATATCACATTACACGTAGATTTTTATGGTTTCGACGGCGTACTGTATACGCAGTGTACTGCTACAGCTCGTGTATAATAAATAATAATATTGTAATATCGTGCAAAATGTTGCGCACAAAGTACCTATAATATGAAACATCCAGAACTGCGTTGGGGGTCATGCTGCACCGCGATGACAAACAAAAATTTAAAACAATCCAAAAGTAAAATAATAGCTATAGGTGAGTAATATTTAGGTTCGAAATCCTCAAACGTTATCTAATATCATTTCATCCCCTCGACAACAGATTAAGGGTTATCGTATGAACGCAATCCGTATAACTACCGACGACGCGTTTCGACACACGGGCGTTCTCGCGGCGGGTGATTTGGAGGACTGATTCTGTTGAGACCATACTATCGCGATGGACGATTGTCGTTAATCGTCATAATTTCAATTTAAACTATAAAGTGATGTTCGAGTTGACTTTAGCGATTTTCGGGATGGAAAAAAATAACCGTCGTAATCACGATGTACTACGCCTATATAGTGCGTGTCGCTACACGACTGTTAGAAGTTCCGTAAAATTGTTTACCGTATTCTCCATAAAACATGTACCGATTTTGAACAGCGTTAAATGTTCTCGGGTTTTTTGTGTAAAGCTCACTTCAGATCGTCGATGATTCCTATACGTCCTATATTCATAATACGCGTCCTCATAATATCATCCTCATAATATCCATCCTCATTTTTCGTTTTTAAATCCGGTAGAAAATCTATTTGGGCTGTAGCGATGACTGTATTTTGTTGAACCGATTCATTTTGAACTATTACGAAACGTACGTAAAATAAATCGTAAAGAATTATTAAATAAAAGTAAAGTTTTTACTGAATTTGTTTCGGTTTGACCAGTTTTGGGTAAAATACATAACCATAAAAAATTTAAACCACGTATTAACTATTTGTGATTGATGATGATAAAACCTTTTATTTGCAATTCAAGAAACTCCCATGTTTTACAAGTTGTTTTTGATTGAAATGGTTTAAAACTCGTGAGAATTTTCAATCCATAAACGTTTTTACATTGATTTGGAACCTCGTTGACCGCTGTAACGTAATCGCCACGCAGTGTTTGACGACGACAGAATACGCGTGTCGGTCGTCAAGTAATAACAATTGTAGTTTTGTCGCGCTTTTTAGATTCTCAGCGAAGAAATGTATTGTTTTTACAATGATGGTTTTTCTTTTTTCTGTGAACACTTTGACGGCCAATTGAGGGTGGCGTCCAATTGAAAAATGTCACAACGCAAAAAAGTTTGAAAAGTCGACTTTGATACTGTACTTTGCTTGAAGTTTTTTTAAGAAATTTTGTTTTATTTTCGAGTCGTGTTCGAAAAAAATGTTTGGTTCATTTTCGGAAGAACGCTTGCAATTTTGTCATTTGCAGCAATCACTTTTACGGGTAGCTGGCGGTTTCGATGTTTACGTTGAATACCACAGGAAAGTTAAGATTTCGGATTTTACGTATATAATAATTTCAAACATATTTTTTGATATTTCGATTATTTTTTTAGACATCTTCTGGAAATTCGAACATCACCAAACTCGGTTACATGTTTTCGAGTGAAAAGAGCGATATGATCGATTTGCTTTGTAGCACAAAAAAGTTACCTAGGAAATTTCATTTGAATTAGACGTTGGTCTAAACAATGTCTAAGCGAGTTTTGATCCACACACGCACATTTAGACTAAATAACGCCGAGATCGTTGGTCCGATATTTTTATGCACTGAGCAGGTGCCTTGTACAACAACAAAACGTAGTGTAGTATTATATAAAAAAAAAAAGAGAGAAGAAGAATGAAAGAAAGAATTTGAGATGTTGTATAAAAGTCGTTTTTCAGGTAGTATACAGCTGATACATGTTTAAAATAGCCGATATTTTTTTGTTAAATTTGGTTTTTACCAACACCGTAGATAACTGACCTCGCTCGGAATGGTTTTTTCGAAATGCAACGATTGTTTTCAGCCAGGCTTTCGGAAATTTAATAATAATAATAATAATACAGTTTAAACCACGACTCCCCTAAACGTCGGCCTGCCCGTAGTTGTTTAATTTTCGTTCGATATTGATTCTTTGTGCCTGCGCTTTCTCTCGTGATATTTCCCGCGACACTTTTGAACATAACGCGCGGCGTTTCACTGCACCGAGACACGAGAGTTCTTTTCATTCGCTTCCATCCGGCTCCACCGCTCTCTTACGCGATAAGTAAGATAAGTAGGTACTTATCTGCCAACGATTTTGTCGATAATTAACTTACACACAACTGCTGCTGCTGCTGCTGCAGACACGCCTTTTTTAAACGACGTCTGATTAATAACGGTCGTAAAACGCGTAATCGAGCATTATTAGTCAGCGCGGATCGGTTTTTTACGCGCGTCTCCGTATCACACTATAACTCGTCGATGCAGGTGTACCAGGTGATTGCCGGCATCTTAACAAATTACGGCTGATTAAACTAATCTTTTAAAAGTGTTTTTCGTCGGATACTTACTCATCCGTTCCGTTCGCCGCTATTAAACCGCAAATTTATCGGCCGAAAAATCACCGTTCCAATATACACGACACATATAATAACAACACACGGCGCGAACACGTTTTGACGCGCGTAAAAATCGTTTCGATAGAAAAAAACACGCCGTAACGTTTCCAGGAATCGTTATTACACGCACTGATGCGGTGAACAGACGATCATTCAAGGGCGAGGACATGTTTTGTCTAAAAAGTATCCCCAAAATAAAATATAAGTGAGTCGGTTGAAAAAGGATATCAGCGTGACTCGTATTACAATCGAATACACGTCATACTCTAAACTCTATCGAACCTAAAACAGTTCCTACTACATGGGTTTTGTAAACTTGTCGTCGTTTTTTCTTTTTTCTTCGAGCTCTTTCGCAGAACCGTTTTTTTTTTCGAAAAATTTACAAACCACCGAACCGGCACATGGTGTGTGACCTACTTCACCAATCAACTTCTCACGCGACTCCCTCTACTTTGTTACTCACTCGCGCATCTATAGTTTGTTCTCGTTCCTTTTTCCAAATGTGCAAACTACCATATGGCGATTGAAATTCTGCCGCCCGGCTGGTGCGTTCTTTCAACTTGGAAAAAATTTTTACGAAATCGATACTTCTTTTTTTTTTTACAAATTATCGACAATTATATATATATGTTATTGTAAGATATTGAAGTGAGCTAGGTGGTGGTATATACGCGGTGGAATCGGCCGTCGGTGTAACCGAAAAGAGCCCCCAACTCCGCCATAGGTGTGATTGTACAGATAGTCCGGAGACACGCCCCTGAGTTACTCGTCGCGTTTAATCCCTCCAACAACCTCCTCTAACGTCCGTTCGGGCGAACCGCTCGACGACGGTTAGCACGCGGCGGTCTGCACCGGGCCGTCGTCGCACTGCAGGAGCGAACAGGCGGACGCCCTCAGCCGCTCGATGGCGGCGCACAGCGCCCAGTACTCGTCCCGCTGGCGCGCCGCGCCAAGTTTCTTTTTCAAGCAGGCCGCGGAACCGCCGCTGGCCGGACCGCAACACTCGCGGACGGCCGCCGGCGCCTGCTCGCGTTTCGCGTCGTCCGACCGCAGTCGGTCGGCCTCGCGCCGCGCGTCCGCGATCCTCCGTTCCGCGGCCAGCACGTCGCCCGCCAGTTCCGCCCTGACGCGGTCCAGCCGGCACAGCCGGTTCTCCGCGCTCTTCTTCAGCTCGTCCGCCTCGCGCCTCGCCTCCTCCGACCGGCGCTCCGCGTCCCGGAGCCGCGCGCGCAGCCGTTCCAGTTCCGACGCGGCGCTCTCGTTCTCGCTCCGCGCCCGCGCCAGCCGCTCCTCCGCCCGGCGCAGGGCCGCTTCCATGCCGCCGACCTCCCGCCTCAGCGCCCACGCCCGATGCTCGTGGTCGGCCCGCGCCCTTTCCGCCTCGCGCCGCCGCTCGTCCGCCAGCCTCTCCAGCCTGGACGTCTCCGCCGTCCGGTCCGCGGCCGTTCGCCGGACCGCCTCCAGCCGGGCGCCCGCTTCCCGCAGCGCTTCCCTCTTGCCGTCCGTCTTGCGACGCAGATCGTCTTTCTCGGCGCTCAGCGTCTCGACGCTCCGCGACACGCCGGTCTTGGCCTCCGCCAGCTCCGCCGTCTTCCCGTTCAGCTCCCGCTCCAGCGCTCCGACCCTGTCCGTCAGCCCGCCGAGGGCGGCCAAACACTCGTCCAGTCGTTTCCGGTCGACGTTCAGCTCTTCTTCTTTGCACCGTAACGTTCGCCTCGTGCGCTCCACCTCGCACGATTTGTTTTCCACCTCGAGCTGAACGCAGCGACGCAGAACAGCGATATAATATAGTTAGTATCGATTATCGATTTAGAGTGTCTGGGAGAGGGCTCGTGTTTAAGAGAAATTTCACTGTATCGTCTGGATCGGATCGACGACCGCGGTAAAAGTAGCACGAGAGCTCGTCAGAAACGGAAAATAGGTATAGGGCAGGAGATCGGGGCAATATGGCTTGTGTAAGTTTAAGAGTCAGTACTGGCGTTTATGATTTTGTCCCGAACTCGGCGTTGTATCGCTAAACATGTTATGATTGTACGGTTTTTTCGATACTTGGCGAGGTTTTTTTTCTATTTTTATTTCGTTTGTTTTAAGTTTTTCATATTGGAGATTGCAAGTTGACGTTGTTAATATTTAACTGCCTACGACCGCCCCTACTCTTCTCGAGTGTTTGTCCAAAATCACTAAAACTGTATATTGAAGTCCTCTAAAGTCATGCAAAACGTGTTATAGTACGTATTGGTTTGGAAATATAACTCATAGTCGTTGTCGACTTACAGCTGCCAACAGGTTGACACCTGCCCCGGGCACGGGGGGTAAGTTGACTAATTTATTGAAAAAAAATTAAACTTGAACTATTTTCTACTCATCGAGAATATTAAATGTTTAAATTGACATAAAATCTTTTTTTATACGACTTTTAAACGTCCATAAAAAATTTCAATAATTTTATTCCGACACTCCGCTAGAGTTTAAAGTGGTTGTTGGCATCGTCCCACTCTCCCTTACCTGTTTAAAAATCTTCCAAAGGCGGAAAAATTTGTTTGAAAACACTTATGTACATACGTAGGTTAAACGACAAATAAGGGAAGCTTTCGGAATAATGAGTCCACCCAGTTTTATCTGTGATCCAAACGGTTTATTTTCGCAAAAGTTGAAAGGTTTAATCCGTTTAATTGTATTATTTAGCCCCTGCCGACAAATATAGCTCATTCACAAATAATGTGAAAACACGAATGTACACCTACCCTAATAATTACGTTTCACTGAGAGTGTTCGTTATAAGCGATTTTTGCGTTAACTTGTTATTTTATTTTAACGTTTGTCATACAATATAACATACTATCGTACTTATGCAGTTAGGTATTGAATTTTTTTTTTTTTATCTCTGATTTAGCACCTATATCAAAATCGATAATTGCTGTTGGTTTTCCTAATTTTCAAATAAAATCATCACTGTTACGGCTCAATTTTTTATCAGAAAACTGATGTCGTGTTCACTACACCAACAGTGTCATTCCTCCTTTTTTTTTTTTTTGTACCGTTTATATGTTTTATCAATTAATATGAATCAACCTTTTAGCTTTTAAACGAGTGGGAATTTACTTAATATTCTTCTCGTGTCTGCGGATAGTATTCGGATCGATGCAACGTGCCAAATTCCCTCTTGGTGTCCCCGATTCAATAAATTATAAACGTACCCGCTGACATTATACGAGTAAACGAAATTTACAAACTTTAACGCTGGAAAACTCGCTGGCGTAACAATTTTTCTCAATTTCCAGCTTATCAACCTCGTTGCACAACTTATTTTTGGTCGACATTACTACTTTCCACTGTTCGTCCATTATCTTGCTGAGGTCGATCAACTTTTTTTCTTCCTCCTGCAGCTTCATTTCATCGTACTCGGCATTTTTCAGCACCTCTTTTTGTTTTTCGCAGTCATCTTTCGACTCGATATTCATTTTGTATGCAGTCTTCACTCGGGCTTCATACCAACTTTTCATTTCGTCCAGCTGCATTTTTAACGAATCCCTGTCTTCCTTGGTTTTGTTGTACGTGTTGTACGTGAACAGCACTTCTTCGAGTTTGCGTACTTGATCGGTTTTCACGTCCACCTTGCATTGTAATTCTCTTAAAATCTGTTCTTGTGAACTTTCTGCGGAACAAAATTATTTGACTACGAGTGTTTTGAAACGAGCATTTTTTTTTTATATATATACTTACCTGTACAGGTTGTCATGTTTGGTGTTAGTTAATAAAATGAGCACATCATTAATATTATCGTTTAAACCAAAATCTATATATTATGATTTTATTTTGTGCCTAACATAATTTTTTCAACTCAATTTTATTCTTAGTGACAAGATCGATGTTTATGAGCAATAATTTTATTGGCCAACGTTATGAAATTCAAAAAACATTTTACCACGATTTTACAATCAAAGTTAACTAATATAATGTACTATTGTTGATTGTTAAGGAATGGGGGCCCCCCGCGTGGGTTGAAAAAAAATATACTTTGCAAATTATATACATCTATTTTTTTTTTTTTAAGTTCAATGAGTATAGTATGTATAGTTATAAGAATAATCAATATCAGAAATTGTAAGAACCAATTTCTAAAATATATGAAAACATATTATGTTGTCAAGTTTATGTGAGTCTTAAAACTGCAAAACCTACAGGTATCATTAAATGTTCAAACATTATTAAAAGTTTTAAAATGTTCAAGGTTCTATATTTAACTCAAAAATAGTCAAAATACCTGGAATCATTTGTCTTATTTGTACTCGAGCCATTCTAAAAGTGCGTGACGATTTCAAGTGATTTTAATCATTTTTAGAACCTTCTGTAATCACAAGTTAAATTAGGTAAGAAAAATAATAAAAACAATTGCTACAAACACTGATTGAATACAATTTATTCAATGTATTACAAACAAAGTTTTATTTGCGTCCACTTTCCACTGTAGCCTTGCAGTGTTATTTTCGTTAAGATCGGATCATTTTTACTACGCTGAATTTTGTTTAGAACACCTTCCGTCTTCGTAAAAACAATGGGTTGTTTCGTTCAGAATTCCAAAAAACATAATTAAGAGATATCAATCAATTATGAATAGTAGAAATATTTTTGAATGTAAAAGACACGTAACATATATTTTTCGCACAGCATTTATAATTGTTATTATTAAATTCAATTTGATTACAATATTGCAATAGTAATATTTACAATCTATTTTAATCAATGTAATTTTATATTAAATATTTATAATTTTTTTTTTTTCCAGATAAATTTAAATCAAGTTCAATTTGAAACAACTATCTACATCGATGGATTTCGATGAATATAGAAAAAGAGGTAAGTATATTTGTATGGAATTTGAACCACATAGGTTTCAATTTTCGTACATATAATTGACTTTAATTTCAATCAATTGTCAAAACGTGTTTTTACGCAAATTTATCGTAAGAGCTATTCATTTTTTCATTTAATAACAATTTTAAATTCCGTATCCACGTTTATAGGTACTTTTATAGTCTATGGTCTATACTCTATACTATTGCCATAATATAATCTTGCAAAATCCATTTTTAGTTTTAGTTTATCCATTTCAAGTTTCTTTAAAATTTTTTTATTTTAAATGTTGTAATCAGAAAACATAAATGACTTAAAATTTTCAAAACTCGTTGAGATGAGTTGGATTAACATAAAAAAAAAAAAAAAAAAACCGGCTAATTTAAACAAATATCAAACAATATTAACACAGCTTTGAAAATTGTCGAAATGTTTTAAATGAAATTTTATCATTCAGTTAAGAATCTTGAAGATTTGAAATAAAATCTCTATTTAGAAATAAAATTTCTATTCTAAAGTAAAATCTACTTTTATCGCGGTTTTCCGTCAATTACAATTTGTTTTGTAATAACTAATCATAAAAATATATCTTTATAAGAGTAATGTGTTTTAGGAAAAGTCATGATAGATTACATAGCAGATTATTTAGAAAACATACGGGAAAGACGTGTTTACCCAAGTGTACATCCTGGATATCTGAGGAATTTAACTCCCGACAGTGCTCCGGTAGATCCAGAATCTTGGGACCACATAATGGACGATGTTGAAAATATTATCATGCCGGGGGTAAGACTTTAAGATAAACTACCTACATGTTTATTAAAAATTATACAAAAAAGACGTGTTTATAATGTCCACAACAGTAGTAATTTTATGTTCAGTTCTTTATAATGTATATTGTATAATTATAAATGCATCAAAACATAGTGAGTTACAAATAAATACGCTTTTTACAGGTAACCACAATATTGACATTTTCCCAAAATACTTACACTAAAAATACCTATTCAAAAGGAGTTAAAAAAATAACTTTCCTTTATAGTGGTTTGTTATGGAATCCGTTTACAATTTAATCGACAAATTGATTCGTTGCGTCAGGTTCAACATAAATGTTTTTAAATATTTTTAATTTTAAAGATCGACAAAAATTAAACCACGGTACCTATAGTACATGTGTTATATATTTACTCGTTTACTCTAACCTCACTGATTCTATAGTATGAGTAGTACAACAAACATAAATTATCTTATTTTCCCATAAATTCGGAGCTTTAGAATGATTTAAAATTTATTTAAAAACAATTTGTTAAAACTACATTTAATAATATTAAGATTTTATTAAAAATTAAAAATATATCCTGGTGAATAGTGTCATGTCTGTGTATTAGTTGGTTTTTATAAATATGGGTTTGAATGATACATTAGCTTACTAAATTATTATTTAGTAAAACTACAGTTAAAAAAAATGCTAATGAAACGTTTATTTCACAAATAAAAATGAAAACACTTAAATTGGTTTAAGTTAGTTTATATTATTTGCCAAATGAATCAGGTAAATATAATTTAGCAAAGGAACGGTACTAACTGTTCAAATTTTTTAGAAGGAATTATATTGAGAAGGCAATTCTCTTGAAATAATTTTCCAAAAATTCAGTTTATACACAGCCAAAAAATGATAAATAGGTACTTAAAGATAGTATAGCAAAATCATGTTGTGCTCTAATGCACCTACTAGAATGCAAAAATTACAGGATGAAATTTAACTTTCAACCCGAAATAATCGAGTTTCAAGAAAAAAACATTTTTATTGTGCATTATTTTCAAACATAACGCGTTATCTAAAAATTCCAAAACGTTTTTTTTTTTTAATTTTTGATAGTTTAAAATTTTAAAAACCTTGAAAAAAATATCATTTATAACCGAAAAACAAATATTTGACACAATTTACACTTGAACTTGAAAGTTACGTAATTTTGCTATAATTTCTGCGAGGTAGACGAAGTCAGTGTGAGTGGGTTTAACGTCCTCTAACGTCTATTAATCCTCTTTTATACATTCGGACCCACCACTAATTGTATTAATTACGTGTGAATATTTCTAGAACTACTATGCGACGAGATTAAATTTTATAAACGTTTGCGAACACAACTCAAACTTGTTTTGTAATACAATTATAGACACAAAAAAATATTATTATATAATAATAAAACAATATATTTTATTTTAACCAACATGAAGTATACCAAAGTACTACCAAAAACAAAACAAAATTCCTATGCGTATTCCATTCACGTCTATACGGACTTTGTAATTATGTTCAGTGTACTCTTTTCAGTCTTGTAAAATATTCAAACAAAACTGAATACTTTTTTGTGATGTTCAATTCTTCCATATAGGTAATTCTATATATTTTGAATACTGTTTTACATAATCATATAGGTACCTACCGCGAATGCATAATTTGATACATTTTTTTATTTTAATTTTTTTTTTTTACCAAAAACAGTTATTATTTGTATTTTTATGTTTATTTACAAAGAAAAAAATGTACGTTTTTATTATTTTATCTAATTGGTGTGATTACTCTAGGTTCTTTTCATATACAAACGCATCGTCATTTGTTCGCGGTCAAAATAGCTGATGTACAAGCATAAACTTTATATAACACGCAGTATTTGAATTTACTAAAAACTACTATAAATTGATTACTTAAAATAGCTTTCAAACAATTATTTTGTACGAATTCTGATATTTCGTTCAGTATAATTACGACTTGTTAAATTTGATACAACTTCGTGATAAAGAAGTACGTGTTACGTAATTTATATTTTTTAATTTAGATAAAAATTGTTTTAATCATACACAATATGAAACCGGCAGTCAAAAAATTAAAAATACTGTTTAGAATTTACAAGTAGAATATAGTGTTTTGGTGAAAGAGACCTCTTTAATTTTGCATTCAACCTTTGTCATCAATTATTTGTTAATGCTTTTCAAAACGTTCACTCCAAAATACGTTATAAAAATAAAAACAAAAAAATATTTAAATTGAAATGATGAAAACAAACTCGTTTATTGTATAAACTTTTATTGCGTTTTGTCGGTGGTGTAATTTTCAATTGTTTTCGTTATTACAGTTTCTTTTAACTTTCATTTGAACGCATTTTAACGTTTGTCAAAAATAGTACGTGTTATTATAAGGGCCTTGACTGCTCGTTCAAGCTTTGCTTGTCGAACTATTTCACGTTTGATTCTATTTTTGTAACAATACTGTGATAGTTATTTTTTTTTTTGAAATTACAACTGAATTCTATTCCATTCCGAGACCGTCTTTTTCCAGCTCACGCACTGGCAATCGCCGCAAATGCACGCCTATTTTCCCGCTCTCAACTCGTTTCCGTCATTGCTGGGCGACATGCTCGCGGACGCCATCAACTGTTTAGGATTCACGTGGGTAATGTACCCGACACTACGACCGAAGTCATTCGACTCAAGCGCGTTTTTCGCGACGTTTTTACATTTTTTTTTTTCCAGGCCAGCAGCCCAGCGTGCACGGAACTGGAAATCGTCGTGATGAACTGGTTGGGCAAAATGATTGGGCTGCCCGAAGCGTTTCTGCACACGCACAACGAGAGCAAAGGAGGAGGCGTCATTCAGGTAAGTACATTTTTCCGGCAGTCTAATATAATACGAAGCCGTATCCCGTAGATGTTTTCAGATTTCAAAACGTTTCGATTTTCAGCAGTCTTGTAGAAAATATCTATAAAGTAGTAGTAGTAGTAGTAGTAGTAGGTATTCACAGACACGGGACGATGGAACGAAAATGTCTTTAGAGAGCAAAGGCGGGCCCGCATTAACATACTGGTTGAAAAGTCAAAGTGAAAAAGTTAATTTATTTTTTATTTTTTTGAACTCGACTAGTTAATTGTTTTCGTGTACATAACTCATTAACTTGGTCGGTTAAAAATTTTACTGCGTTGATTCGACAGTTATAATATTTTCCGAGTTAAGTTTATTTCCATTTTTTTTTTTTTCACCATCAAAACCGACAACAAAAACTATTCGTTGATTTTATTTTAATTCGATCATATTTTATTTTTCTAACTGCGTGTCAAGTTGAAAACACTATATAGATCGGGCATTATGTGACTGTTGTGAATATTTTAACAAAAAAAAAAAAGTTCAACTTTTTTCCGACCGAGTTGAGTTAGTTTTATTTTCTATTTTAACTTTTGACTTGTCTAATTATTTTTTCTTTGTTAACTTTGAGTTTTCAACTGAAGTAGCAATCAAATTGAATTAACTTGACTTATCGCGCCAGATAATTTTTTTCACTACACGTGTTACGCAAGTACCTACTTGGAAAAAAGAATGTTTTAGTACTTTAAACTCGACAAAAGTATTTGTACAAGTATTTTCAAATACTTAAAATCGTTTTTGGTTCCAACTTTCAATGCGAACAACTGAATAGGAAAAACACGTTCATGGGCAACAATCGAAAAACAAAATTAGGTAGTTACCTGATTTCCAATTATATTTGTTTTTACCGTCCAAGGGAATGTTGTTAAAATATCATTTTGCTGGGATAGGTAGGATGTAGAAAATAAGGATAGTAACAAATTGGGCTTCAGGGATGCCGTAAGTCCATATGGCCGAAATATACACGTTCTCTCAGTTCAGGACAGATATAAATATATATATAAATATTACATACACTTTAATTATCATTTATCAGTATAATGCAAATATTCATTTTGACATTTTTTTTATGATAATTTTATTAATTTATTTTTTTTTCAGACCACATCGAGTGAAGCGACGTTTGTCTGTTTGTTGGCTGCCAGAACTCACGTGATCCGCCGGATACAAAAAATAAATCCTGAACTGGAAGACGTTGAAATAAACAGCAGACTGGTGGCCTACTGTTCGGATCAGGTACCGAAGTAGTGTTATACTCTGACGGTTTGCTAACGGTTGGTCGGAAACGTATTATTTTTAAACGATAAACTCAAAAAATCTTTTTTCTATATTCAAAAAAACACAATATGTAAAAAGTGCTCCTATAAAATTTATAATATTATAAAAATTTTCGTTGTCTATAGTAAAATTGTCGATTTTATTTTTGATATCGTTAAAATGTCATGTTGCTGTAAAACGAAAAAAAAATCATACGTAGAAGCAGTGCAATATAATTCGTAAATGATGACCCACGTAAGTCCATTTAGACTGGCTGGATAAATTTTTTACTAAAAACGTCAATAAGTGATAAAATATTGCGGATTCTGTTCAAATCAATGACAACACTATATTTGCGGAAAATAACTTTAAAAATAGTCCAAAGTACCAATAATAATAATAATGGATTAATATTTGTTGTTTAAATTTTGTAAAAATTCCAAACGATGAATGAAACAAATAAAATTGTGAATCGTTTTAGTTGTATTAATTTTGAATGCATCAAAAAGTGTGATGTGACATCTCTAAATATAAATTGTGGACGTCTATGACTTGACTAACTGTGTCTATGTATGTTTGGATCGGTAATTCTAGATTGTTTGGTTAGTTCAGTTCTATGAACCTCAAACAGTTTTCTAATTCTATCGATACATTCGAATAACTAAATAATATTTCTATACGAATACTATGTTTTGTAACAATTAATTATTTGATTTTAAATAGTATAAAACAAATATGATTGCCTGTAGCATATCAATACAGTTTAAAGTATTTTTTAGTAACTTCTGATATAGTAACTTATAGGACCTCTATAAGTTTGATCATGCTATTTACATTGTATATTATATTATATATGTATTGCACATGTTGTCAACGTTGTATTAAAGTTTCAAAACTTTTTGTGGAATTTTTATTGAACAAAAATTACAAAAAATGAAAATGTTTAAGTTTTATACTTATCTCAAAAGTTTTCGAAATCACTTGAAACTTATTTAAAACCTATACCTTATCTAGTTTAATATTAAGTGAAAATTTCAGCTTGTTCCGATCATTATATTGGATGTTATGGTCGAAAAACTAAGTCGATTATGTCAAAAAACACGTAAGGCGTAATTTTTAACGTTATTGTTTAAAATTACATTTCCATACGATCCAAATGAAATTTTATGGTAGTAAATTAAATTTACATCAGTCGCTAATCGGACTGGTTAAAAGTCAGTTTTAAACTCAGTGTAAACTAACCCATCCAACTTTGTATAATTCATGGTCTTAATTATTAGTAAGAACAAAAGTTATATGCAGGTATACAATTTCACTAAATTAAAAGAAATTGAGCTTCTAAAAATTAACTAAAATACCTTGTCAGACATACTATAAACATTCTTAAACTGTAAAAACATCGATCGCCGTGTATTTTTAAATGTTTTTAATTTTGGATTTGATAAATATATTCATTTGTAGGCACACTCTTCGGTTGAAAAAGCTGGTCTTATAGGTTTGGTAAAAATGCGATTTATCGAAAGCGATGATACTTTATCGCTAAGAGGAGCTCAGTTGATGGAAGCTATTGCTTTGGATAAAAAACAAAACTTGATACCATTTTTTGTAAGTACATCTATTTATTATCATATAGGAGAGATCGATAGTAGTACGGCCACTTACATACATCGAACAGTAATAATATTATTAGTATAAATTAAAACTTATGTAGATAAATTCTATGATATACAACGTAATACTTAATTTACAAACGCAATCAAGTCACATGATTTTTACATCACAAAGTATGAAAAAACATTTTATAATACTTATACTTCGAGGTGCAGATCCTATAGTATTAGAACTATTCAAATGCATGATATCAAACCATTAATAGAATACAAAAGTATACAGTCTAGTGTTATTATACTTTTTAGCCATAAGTATATAATTTTTGATTCACAAAAATACGAATGTTATAGGTGTAAATAGCTATCTCAAGTGAAAATCAGGGGGTTAGGGGGTCTTGTATAGTAATCATTTCTTATGCACATTATTTAGTATGATTCTTATGGAACTCAATACCTTGTTTTTCTGCTATTATAAGCCCTACCAAATATTTTTAATGGATATTTTCACCTAAATGATAGCCTGCAATATTATGTAGATTACCTATATAATATTATAATATTATATAAGCTATATAATATTAATAAATTTAACTTTGACATTTATACGTGTTGACAGTTGTGTGCAACGTTGGGTACAACAGGCGCTTGCGCGTTCGACAATCTCGAAGAGCTCGGTCCAATATGTAAGGACAAACATATCTATTTTTTTTTTTCTGTTTATAGGCGTGTTATTGCAATGCATTTTGGAGCATTTTAGTTTGATAAATACTTAACAAACACCAAATCAACCAGATTTCTTAAAACTGCATTGCCAAATAATTTCTATAATGCATTGTCTAAGCACTGATTGTACGTGAGTTAGGTATAAGTTATTCTTCACTCTTACATGGTATATATTGTTGTGATTGCTTAGTAATGCGTATTGAAAGTACAGGGTACACCTACTTGGTTATATTGAACTACGAAAATGCGATATTTTGTGAACACAGTTACCTACTTGATGAAATAAAGCGTTATCCGGGCGCACTATTTCTGGCGAACATACCTATCTGATGTAACGAATGACGATTCATCCAAAAATATAATTTAAAAACCATAAGTATGGATAGGACATTTTTCGATGAAGCTTTAGTTCACATGCAGTAAATACCGGCTAACATTTTTAAAACAGTTATAAGGTACCTCCTACTACAGGTAGTGTAGTAAACAAAATTAATTGTGCAGAAAGATTACTTACAAAGTACGAGCTCGTGTGGACTAGGTTATAATTTTAAGTGTAAACCGTTTTGGATGATGTTCAACATGAGACCTGTATAGTATATATACGTGTGTGTTAAAATTTCAAGTTTTATTACAAAAAAAAATCTGCAAAAAGATAAAACATTATGTTTTGTAATGGTAATGTGTACCTACTTTTAACGGTGTACCGAAATACTTTTATACTGTTTATGGCCAACGCTAAAAAATAATTTGAATAAAAATTCGATATATTCTGGGGGTTTCCAACTGTCCAAGAACCACCCCCTTAAACATACAAATATTTTTTTTTTTTTTTTTCGTGAAAATTGTGAAATTTGCCACTACTCACTACGCAACTAACACATTTTGAATACGTCGTTCCTAGGCCACGAAGAAGACATGTGGCTGCACGTCGACGCAGCGTACGCGGGTACGGCTTTCATATGCCCAGAATTCCGTCGTTGGCTCGCGGGCGTCTCTTACGCGGATTCCATCGCATTCAACCCGAGCAAGTGGATGATGGTCCACTTTGATTGTACGGCCATGTGGTAAGTCGTCTTCGGCGGGGTTTCGTCGCCGCCGGGTGCTCCGATGCCGTACAAGAAACGTTCGATTTTTAACTGCCATTCTTGTTGCAATCGAATCCACCTCTTGTATCAGAAAATAAGGAACCTCAAGAGTACACACGTCTTTTTTCGTATATCTATCTAATTTAATTTTGAATTTGTTTTTTTTTTTTGTGCTCTCTGTACCCGTCACAACGTTACCGAGACATTTTTGAAACATTTTTGACGTCGATATCATGCATCAAAATACTACGTCAACGCGATACAAACGATAAAAAAAACCGACAAAATGTTCTTAACCCATTCGTCATACTGCTGAATCAAGATTGGTTAAGATTAGAGAAGTGTTCTAAAAATCATTTTTCTTGCCATTTTTAAAAACATTTTAGCTATAGTAAAATACGATTCAATTTTTCATTATCGATTTGTCGAGAAAGCCTAGCGGCACACGGCTAGACAGTAGAGTATAACAATGTACCTATATATTAATAAAAAAAGTAAATTTTGCGTAGAAGCGAATTCAACACTTTTCAAATACCGCTTTAAACTATAGTAACGAAGTTAATTTTAAGTCAACATTCTTATACGTTTGATTTGGATAGTCGATAGTACTTAATACACGCAGAGTCTTAAACATAACAAGTATCGATTTTATTTTACCGAATGTCTTAAATACTACCAATATTCGGTGAAATTATTCTAAAAACAGTTTGTAATAAGTATAAAATTTCCCAGTACCTTTGCACTATAAGTACTACACATAATATATGTTGTCTATTAGAGTTTTTTCGGTACCAAATTTGACATTCGGACACGCGTGAAAATGTTTATTAGTTGTACAACTGTTAATAATCCCAAAATAGATACCTGTTTCTTGAGTCTTGAACCAATACAATTGTTGTTGTTAGGGTGAAAAACAGCGAATGTCTCCACCGAACTTTCAACGTCGATCCGTTATACTTACAGCACGAAAATTCAGGTACAGTAACAAGAAATGAATCCAATTTTTTTTTTTTCAATCAAAAATTAGCCATTGCTTTTTAATTTTTAATTTGGTAATTTATACGCCACAACAAATGAAGGTCCTAATTATAATCACAAAAATTACTTTTCAAAAGTTCTAATAAATAGATTTCTCAGCTTTATTTTAAACTCGGGTCGAGTCTATTAGTAAATATTATGTTAGTAGGTACCGATTTTGGATTGATCTGAAAATTTTCCAAGTAGAATTTACTTGAACAAAAAAATTTAAGTTTAATGTCAATACTTTACTGCAAATAGGTACTCATTATAACTATTGTGCAAAATATTTGAAAATAAAATCAATTGCTAAAAAGTTAATGCCTAAAAAAGGTTCTTATTTCTTTAAATTTATTACAGGCCTTGCTATTGATTATATGGTAAGCGTTTTAAATAATTTTTTTTTTTTATGTATTTATGTTTTAATTCTTTACATTATTATGGCACTGTTTTATTCGAAGCACTGGCAAATACCATTAAGTAAACGGTTTAGAGCGTTAAAACTTTGGTTTGTAATTAGATGTTTTGGAATAAAAGGCCTTCAAAAACACATCCGAGAAGTGAGTACCTATCTACGTCTGCAAATAAACTCGAAATGGCGGATACCTATTGAAAAAGCTCATGTATGTACTTACTTTCAACTTTTTTTTTATAGGGTGTACAGTTGGCAAAAAAATTTGAACTTCTTGTTTTAAATGATGGCCGATTTGAAATTCCTGCGGCTAGACATTTAGGCTTGGTTGTTTTCCGTCTGCGTGGAGAAAATCACTTAACAGAAAGACTACTAAAACGTTTGAATTCTAGAGGGAAAATACACTGCGTTCCTGCGTCTCTTAAAGGTTAATAATAAATATTTGTTGTTTTTGACAAAACAATTTGTCGAAAATCACTAATTTTGAATACGTGTTAAATACTTAATTGTATAAAAAAATTTTAAGTTTTAAGTGGGTACTTTTCAGATAAAAAAGATGGTACTTTATTCAACGGTTTTTTTTTTTACTTGGATAATTTTATTAA
Source organism: Hormaphis cornu (assembly GCA_017140985.1). Lineage (NCBI taxonomy): Eukaryota > Metazoa > Arthropoda > Insecta > Hemiptera > Hormaphididae > Hormaphis > Hormaphis cornu. Next base: position 26,731,581 of record CM029361.1, read on the forward strand.
CTATATAATTTAGTTACATTCTTTTAGCGGTAATGATCCAAAAATAAAAAAAAGGAAATTTTCCAAGTTGCTAGAATGGGTGAAACTAACATGCCAAGGTAATTTTAATGAACGATAAATATTTTTGAACAGTTAGAATTTTAGACGATATTATTTCATGAAACAGTTTTATCTGTTTAGAGTCTTGAAATGAATACGTGATTGAAAATTTTCGGAGATCAAATCACACAATTTTTGTGAATATATGTAAAATTTTTAAATTTATTGAAATGTTCACACATTTTTTAATGAATGAAATTATAATTTCGAAAAAATTTAAAACGCTATTGAATTTCGATCATTCCGAATCGAAATCTAGAACTTTTGAGTTTTCATAATTTTGAAGATTTTATTCATTAAACACGTCGGTAGTTTACATACTTAAGACTCGAGACTTGGCGTTCAAACATTTTGATAAGTGGTTCATACTTTTTTTTTTTGTCCACAACTCTTCCAAAAATTGTTCAACCCAATTGAAACTTTCACACCTTATTAACATTGATGAAATCAAAACATTCTGTAAGTTTTACTGGACCATTTTTGTACCAAATAAGAGCTTATAAGAGCTAATGATTCACAATTTGTTATGCATTTGACTCACTATCGCCTCGTTTAGAATCGTAATTTTTGTAAGCGAACGATAAATTTAATATAAAACTGTCCAAACCAGCGTGATCCACTCAGCACTATGAATCATAGTCCACATGCTGCAGATTGTGTAATATTCAATTAAAAAAAAAAACACTTTTTTGTAGAAATTCTAATAGTTTACGCGTACTTAAGCAGAAGTTAACATGCATTAAATTTTTTTTCGTAGGAAAGTACGTTATACGATTCACCGTCACGTCACAGTATACAACGGTTTTGGACATAACAAAAGACTGGGCTGAGATTAGATTGGTCGCCACTGATATCATTAACGATGACAAATCTGACGCCACCTACAATAAATCAAAAGTTTCACTGGCCGGTAAACCTAAAGTTAAAATTAATTCGTTACGACATAAGTCACGCAAACGATGGTAACTGCAGCAATGCACCATTGCATTTATTTTGATGACAGCATCCGTAAATTTAACCAAAACGTATGGTGATTTTGAGAATTTTTTTGTAAGCAAGCACAGTAGTGTCTAGATATTGAGTAGGTACGCGGCGATTTAAAATCTAATGCAATGTATTATATTATAATTGTATAATATATTTGAATTATTAATCAAATTAGCAATAATCATAACTTCGGTCCACAAGTTTGATGATACCCAAGATTCATATTATGTTTTTTTATTTATTTATCGAATGTATACGACGAAACATTTCATATTTCTCTGCGCGGGACATGGGGATGATGCTTATTTTTCAAAATTATTTTGAGCTTGTGGAGGGATTACGAAATTAAATAATTAATTAACTGGTGTAATTATAAGATTAATTGCTATAATCGATTAGATTTATTTATTAAGATATGAAAATTAAAAATTGTACGAGTACAATTGAATCCAAATAAGTCTTTGATAATAAAGTAGGGTGAGAATGAAATTTCGATTTCTAATTCGGTACGAGAGAGAGAGAGAGAAAACAAATCAATTCTAAAGTATAATTTACCAAAATACATTTAGCTTTTTGCATTTTAATTTTGTAGGGGGTAAAAACATATAAGGTGCTTAGCACCGAAAATGTTTGATTCTCGTTTAGACAAATCATACGAAGTGACGTGAGGAATAAGTTAAACTTAGCCCCGTTATACATTTTTTTGTCCAAATTTCAATGTTCTCCAAATTACATCAAGTAATTAGTAAACAGTATGCAAATTGAATTAAACATTTTAAAGAAATTTGTATGCGTCACCCATTTTTAAATTTTCTAAAAATATCTTGTGTGATGGACCGTGAAAAATGTCAAAACGATGTGACTAGTCTCTAGAGGGCACTTATGTAAAAACGTTTGATAATGAACAACACCTTTCAGTAGATGTGAATTTTCGCGGCTGATTATTATTAAATTTCTTTTTTTTTCCGTCACGAGAATTCTCTAATAAATATTTACCAATATTATTAACGGTAGGTTGTTAGTTGATACATTTACTGATTCATTATAATATGATGTAGTTTATAAAAAAACATAAATTTCGTGGTCGTTCTAAAATAAGTGTGTGGCAGACGATCCAACACATCACGCCACACCTAATTGACGGATCTTGACCCTGTATTAAGATGAAAATTTAATTTTTTCCCCTACTGTTTTACTGACTACCGATATTATTGGAACGATCATTTTAAATTTTAAGTATTTGAAAGATTTACGTATGAAATATCGAATAAAAAACAAACCAAAACGTATTCTACCTACTAACTGTACTTTCATATAGTTATACATAGGCAGGTAGATAATTCTCCGCTGTTCAACAAAATGTATGGTTTTACATACGAGAAACTTAAATTTGTTAAATTTCTTCAGAGACACGGAATTGGAATAATAATTTCGGTGCAAGTTTACTATTGGCTAATTCACCGATGTCGCCGAAAGTAGTCAATGGGAGTTTTGCTGCGCTGTTCGATAACGGAGACAATTGGTCGCAGAAACTGTTGAGAAGTGAAATGAAAGACAGTTCCTGTAATTATTCCCGACAGTCCTATATAATAACCATTGTTCTGCTGAATGAAAAATATTAAGTACTTACTTTTTATTCGTGTTATTCCAGCGATGAGAAGAAGAATCCGGGGTATTTTGATGTCTGGAAAACAGTTCTCTTTAGACTCGCGAATGGATTTAGTACAGGGAATGCTTCCAGTTTCATCCAAAAAGGCAATATGTATGCCGGAAACTAAAGAACTTCCTGAAGAAAATTCTGGTTGGTAACTTAAAACTAGTTGGTTAGGATTAATTATATAAATAAAAATCTTATTTATCGACAAACATAATATATGAATTCATACGTACTGACTACCGAAATAAAACGGGGATAATTAGTATGATAATAATACTTTCAGTCAAAATAGAAAATTTTTATTATTTTACTCTTCGTGTAGTGTTTGTACTTTATGTATATACAGTTTTCCTGGTGTAGGAGTTCACAACTACCTACAGTTTTCTTTGGAATTTTCTGGCAAACTAGACAAATAGAATTAAAAATGTAAACCGATCATTTTTCTTAAATTTCAGATTTTTTAACAAACGTAAATAATCGTTCATTTTTGTCTAAATTCCTAAACATGATTGTAAACAATCAAAATAAAATAATTATTTTCCATGTCTTTTATATACCTACTATTCAATTGAACAAACGGATGTATTGCTTATTGTTTTTACTGTTTGTGTTCACTCCGTTCACAATAAAATTATGTTTTTTAGACAACACTAGCATTGAAAATGTTGAAAAAGAAAAAAACGGAGAGTTGAAGAATTCGAAATCGCGAATGATTCGCCATAATCAACGAGAAACCAGCCTTACTCCACTAATCGAAGGAAATAACGTGGACTATATTGACTAGTTAATGATGACAACAATAATATCATATTAATTTAAATGTGCGTTTCCCTACTATAATCTTCAGTAGATAATAATTATACACTAATTAGTATGTATAACAAAACCTTAAATTAAAGGACATCACTTAAAATATAGTCTTATTTTAGTGTAGGTATAGTTGCTATTACAAGCTATTATCATACGTATATCCAATTACGTGAGTTCTCGTGTTATTAATTAATTATATGCTATTTATTAATTTATAGTTTATTGCAATTTAGTATTAGGCATGACAATTTCCAAGACTCAAAATTGAAATAAAGTATTAGGTAGTATATTATCTATATGATCTTCCATTATTACCTATAAACTGTTTGTTTTTATTTACTATATTATTGAACTATAAATTAGTACTATCTAATTATTGTAAAAAAAAAAAAAAAAAATATTTTAAAAGAACCATAAGGATCAATATATAGTAAGTGTCAACAACAACAATAATGATGTAAGAATATAAGCTTATACATTATAATACACAAAATAATTGAAGGAAAATAAAATAGTTCATTAAAAAAAAAAAATCTATCAATTCAAATAAGTCTACTGTAAATATAGTTTTTTTAACTAGATGCATTTTAATATGTTATACTAATAAATTTTTGAAAATGCATGATACAACAAAACGTATTAATTGGCCTTTAAGTCCATAATTATTAAAACACTAAAAAAAAAACTCACACCAACCATCTTAATGCATTCATTTTATCAACTGATACAATTATTTAGGTATTTTAGTAAATATATTTATATTTTGTTTTGAATATCAAAGTGGGTGAACATAATAGGAATTACATAGTAAGTTAGTAGTCACATTCACAAGTTTCATACATTATAGTTAGTAGTTTTTATACTCATAGTTGTAGGATTAGATGACGGGCTTAGAAATTACCCATACATTCAACTTGTATAGAGCTATACCAATGTATAGATCTACTCAAAATGGTGGTTTAGTTTTAAAGTTATTGAATATTCTTAAAATATCATGATATAATTATTAACTCCAAATAAAATATCAAAAATAGTATGTATATATTTTTAAACAAATCGCAATAAACTTAATAAATTTCACTTAATTTTACATTAGCGTGTTTACGTACTAAAAAATATATATAATATAATACTCTTATTTGGAGTACCATGTTATAAATCAATGTTTATAATATTATTACATGAGCCTACTTCTTGTACCTATATTGCCATATTTTATCACTTAGGTATTTACAAGACTAACAATAATACTAATTATTCCAAATAATTTGTATAATAAGAGAGATTTACTTTATAAAAAATTTGATAGCGTTACAATGTAATATTTTTTTTAGATTATAATTACAAAGAGAATGATACGTATTATATTGATGTATTCAATACTTACTTCTCGGTAAATTACACTGTATTATACTACCTATATAATCTATTTCATCAGCATTGTACGTCAATAAAAATGCACCTACCTATGTGTGTAAAAGTATGATTAATTTTAGTATCAGAAATAATTTGTTGTCCATTTATTATTATACTTACAATAGCTTCATAGTAGATATATAGTGGGTTCATAACTTTTCGTCGCTTTATCAAATCAGAAGTTTATTGTGACATAACTAATAATAACTATGATACATTTTAGTCTGTAACAATATAAAATTATTACCTAGCTGAATAGAAGACTAATCTTTATTGATCTCTAAGAAATCTAAACATAACATTTATTTGGTAGTTTTATTACATTGATATAGATAATTAAATGACAATTATTAATAATATGTCAGTGAGTTGAGACTTATTACTTCAACATTCATACTTTGATAAATTGTTTTAACAAAAAAAAAAATACTATTTGGTAATTGTACTGTAATAAAAAATAACAGATTAAACTACCAATCCTATAGTTAATAAATTATTTAAATCATAATATTATAACAATATAGTTACATAATAAACGTCTCAAAACATATTTTTCGTTATAAAATTATCAAATGACCTATGTAATGACCAAATCTATTCCAAATAATCAAAATATAATTATTGTAATAGCATAACCAATAAGACCAATGATCAAATATTATTGTTTACAGTCTATTTATTATTAGGATTATACTAGGATTTGGGTACCTCCCTATCAAAGTCCTTTAATTCTAAATTCTATTATAGCCTTCTTATAATATGTGTGTATTACCAACCTATGTGTGTACAGTATTAATATTTAACTTTTTGAGCTAAACCATAATATTGAATAAATATAAATAGTTTATATATAAGTATAAATCTTATATATAAACCACCACCAATCATCTGATATAAATACTAGTCAATAGGAATTTTTGGGGTTTGAATTTTTTAGTTGTTAACCCATATCATATATGTTTCAACGATACGCATATAGTAGGAATAGTACTAATGCTTGTTTTATAATTTTTACATTATTAGCCCGCAACGTACAATGATAAATGCATGACTAGGTACGCAGTAATTACAGGTACTCAACAGTCATGCAGTTTGTTTTAAAAAGTCTACAAACCTGAGTACACACAAAAATTGTGTTTTATAAATTATTAAAAAATGCATGTAGCCCGCGTACGATAGAACATCCAAAAACGTACAAAACTTTTAATAAACATTTACACAATCTGTTATAACTGATTATACTTGTGTATATTAATATACTTATATAGGAGTACCAAAATATACTATAGAATTTATCATTAGTTACTTAGTAGTTGATAGTGTATTGATAGTCAGTAAATAAATAAAGGCTATAACATTCTTAAACTCCTCACGCGTGTAAGTTAGGTATTCCTACTTTTAAACTGTAATAATTCATACACCCTATTATATAAATGCCCTAGTATTTAAATGTAATAATATTATATTACTTATAAACATATTTAAGTAAAATTCATTTTATATTTAGATTTAAATTAAGCTCATACACTTACATTTTTGTTTAAGACTTATCTTTAAAATATTTTGATTTATTGTAAGACAAAATTACTATAATATGTAAAATATGATATGTATATCTTATGAATCCTGAGTTACATAACACCATAATTTGGTGTACAAAAACATTATTATTTTGTTGTACCTACCTAATAATATAATATGTATTGGACAAAAAATGTGTGTTGCGTATGTGAAAAAAAAATTTTCTTTTTACTGAAACTGTTCAAAGAATGAGCCACTTGTGTGTATTCCATACACCAACGGGTTATAGTTAAATTAGCGCCTATAATTTATTAACAATATGTAAGATATTGTGCACGGCATGACGTTATCAAAAGTAAACAGTTGTAGGACAGACCCATACTAATAATATTGAAAACTGTCAAAACATTTATTTTTAATTCATACAAATACTGAAAAAGTGAACATATTCAAATTTAAATTGATTTAAGTGAGTATTTAAAATATAATATTAACAAAATAAATATAATTACTTAAAATAGCAATTTGTATTATACAATAAATCTATAAATGTATATATTATATATCATAGTATGTCATTATATATTGTGATTAACGCATAGAGTTTTTATGTTATCCTACTAAATATTTTTGTCAACAAAAATGTGATATAAACTATACGGCATCATAGTCATACAGCATACCTTGATTACTGACGGCTGAACAATTTTTTTAATTGAGTTGATGTTAAATCTAAGTATGATACAAAACCAATAATTAAAATCAGAAATTTAAATATTCGGTACCACTACCAGGAGTCAAGGTATACTGCACAAATTTAAATTTTAAATTTTAACAACCTGCTGTGGAGCTTCTAGTACAATAAATATCACAGCTATAATTAAATTTGGTAGCCAACCACATAAAGTTTAAATTTACATATTTACGAAATAGATAAAACAAAATTATACGATATAAAATTTCAATTTGTACATTTTTCCAATTAATAATATTATGATAACAGACTATACCAAAACTATTTGTGGTTTTGCAAAGTGTTACAAAGCCAATCCATAGCTTCGTCGAGTCCAACACCTTTTTTAGCTGATGTTTTAAATATTTGGAATGTTCGATTTTTTAAAGTGTCTAATCCAAGTGCTTGATGAATCTCAGTTACGCTCATACAACCTTCGACATCTTGTTTGTTGGCTAATATTGTGAGTATAGCACCACTTAGTTCTTCTTCCTGTAAATTTTTCAAAAACCATTAAAAATACAAAAATAATTTCACGCAACTTAAACTTGGTTACTTTCATACAAAAACAAATTTGAGAACAAAACTTGAACCAAACCAGGTATATTTGTTATTGTGCTATTAATTTTTGTCTAGTAGTATAATTAAAGTACAGAAAGAAATTAACTTTTATAATTGAAAATGATTTTTTTTTTTTTTTACTAAAAAAGAAAAAATGAAAATCTATGTAATTTTGTGCATAGAAGATATAGAGAGTCCTAATTCTATACAGTATTTTAGAAAAATTTGAAGCAATTATGGGGTCTGATGTTTCTATTAACTTACCTAGAAACCAACGGATGGCATTGTCGTTGATGTAATTTATGGAAGAAAATTTAAAAATACTGTACTAATAATTAATAATTCAACTGCACAAAACATAGAAATTAAATAGGTACTGACACGATGTAAGGATACAATAATTATTAATGAACGATTTATCCTATAAAATATATTAAATTTCTTATTGCTGCTAGTTGCTACATTGATTTATTTCCTTTTGCGTTTCATTATTTATAAAACAAGGCCTTTCTACATACTCTATGATCTAGTGAGAGATTAGGAGTGCAAGAAAAGTATTTGTTCCCAGCTACGATATCATGATATATTGGTCCCACTGTCCTAGACATCTTGGCTCTATATATAATGTTTTTATGCTTGCACTGAAAGTTGGGTGTCAAAAAGAAGGGATGTAGGCATCAAGGCTACAAGACCCAATAGTAGGAAGAATGAACCACTCCTAAACTCTCACTGGAAAGAACATAATTATTTAAGTTTTGATGCTAGTCAGGAAATTCAAAATTTAATACTTTTAATCATAAATACATAAAATGGCTTACTTTTAACATGTACATCAATTCATCTTTGGCTATGCCCATTCTTTCCCGATCAACTGAATCAATTACATATACTACGGCATCTGTATTTGAATAGTAACATCTCCAATAAGGCCTATATGAAAATTATTAAAACAGATATAAATTAATAGAGACCATTATTTTGATATACTTTCTTATAATAACATAAATTTATTACTACAGTGGTCAGTGCTAAAATTTAGTAGTTCTTATAGTCTAATATAGGGGAGTAGAAATACTCAAGTAAAATAAAAAAAAAATTGAATAAGTCCCAATGAACAAAAAAAAACACTACATTTTACCAAATTATTAATAAACGTTAGGTGCCACGACTTGCGAGTTTGCGGTTGACCAAACACTGATAACATTTTATGCCCAGGTCATAATAAAAATATTGGCGCATTACTGAACTATGCGTATAAATAAATTTTGGTTTATTGTTAAATGTTAGTATACCAAATTTGGTTTAAAATAATCAAAATAATGTAATTTTATTTTATACAGTTTTTCACTTTACACTTTGTTTTTAAATCTTTAACTCCGCGTTATAAAAACATATTAATCTCAATGGATATATTATGAAAGTCGTGAATCAAACAACCAATATGGCTAAAAAAAAATCCAACATTGATTTTTCCTAGCTTTGCAGTCAAATACTAGTGTTAGGTAGCGCGCAAGGTTGTAACGTATTAAACAAAACTGTATTTTTAATTTAAACTTTTAACGAACTGGGATGAACAAAATCATACATTTTCAAGTAACTACCTTTTTCTACTATTTTTTGAACAAGAAAGTACCACTTTGATGCACTTTAAAATGATTGCCAGAGCAACGTCTATAATGGTAGAGGCACAGAATAAATGAAATTTCTTTTATTCTGTGATAGAGGTATTTAATGTCACACATAAATATGCACTATGTGACCTATTTATTTATTTATTTTTTTTTCTTGCCAGGTGTTTTTATTCTAAAAATTGTGCGGGTATTTGCTTATAAAATAAATAAACCAAAAATTATTTTACGTCTATTATTATTTTTCAGAGTTTTGTAGAATATTGGGTAGATGCGCTTAAATTATTAATTTTAGGCAATGTAGAGGCACTCATTTTTACAATAACTTTATGGAAAAAAATGTTGCTCTTATCTTCTTATCTATCTAAAATTTTTTGCCAACAATTTAGTGAAGAATTATGTAACTTTCAGGTGAAATAAAATAGTAACACAAGATTACAGTACAATTTAAAAATGTGTTTTCATAAAACTTTTTGAATAAATTGTATGTAAAAAAAAGTAGGTACCTTATGGTTGTCTGGCCTCCAAGATCCCAAACTTGAAATTTAATATTTTTATAAATGACTTGCTCAACATTGAACCCGATTGTGGGAATAGTTGTGACAACTTCACCAACTTGTAACCTGTACAATATGGTGGTCTTTCCCGCTCCGTCGAGACCCAATATTAAAATCCGTAGTTCTTTGTCACCAAACAGGCTCTTAAAGTAGCTGTAAAATCCACCTGCAGAAAAAAAAAAAACGTTTCGTTAGTATTGGACATTTGGATGGTCAGGCCGAACGACAGTAACGAGTAGGGAAAAAGCCGCACACCGCTGACGTTCTTCCGAGTCGATGAATGATGAGAAGCGAAAAAAGGCGAATTCAAATGATAACTACAAACGGCAAGATGCGAGTGAGGTGCGCGCGTGGCAAATACACGAAACAAGGTACACCACTAATCTATTGTAGCGCGGAGCTACTTGATTAGTTAGGTAACCGATTACGAACCGAAGAAGTCGAATGTTTTAGCGGTCTGCACAGTAGGAAAATCGTTGTTCGAGTCGACTAGGCGTTATAAAAAATATTTTCCTTTTCCCATTCATCTTTGATTTAGTTCATCCGCTATTTTTATAATATTTCCAAAACAAATTATACCGATCACGCTGGACTGGGAAAGCGATCCGTCACGCTAACAACATTGTTATTCAATTGCGGTCTTACCCATCGCGTGGCGGCCGACGTCGATTTTTTCGTATTTCCGTCGCAGGGCGAGTCGAACCGGTGTCGTCCGAACTCGGTCGGGCCGACGCTTGGCAGTAGGTAGGTAAGCACGGACAGAACAGAAAGAATAATAGAAAAAAAATGGTGTTCGATTTTCGTTCAAGATGTACAGTTTTCGTTTGATGCAAGGCTCGGGACGACGACGAGAAGCCGCTGCGTTATCCGACGGCCAACGAAACGAGAACGGCCACAATAATTATTATTTATTTATATCGTGCGTTGCAGTAACAATAGGTGTACGTACCCTAAAGTTAAGTAAAGAACTAAAAAAAACTTAAAAAGCGAATAAGAGGAGCGTATTCTCCACGGTATCTATATCTAAGAAGATAATAGTTGTTAGCAGCTGCTGAGCGACGACCGCGGTTTTATCACGACTCGTCGACCGCGGCGACAGCTGCGTTTATTTGTAAGCCGTAGTACTTTCGTTTTCTTTACTTTCGTTCTCTTTTCACGCGTTTAGCACGCCACCACGATCGTATTATTAAACGCTACGGTTTAGCAGAATTAAAAAACAGTATCTTAATTCGTGGCAGCAGCGGCGTCTGCATTTAGCGGCCGTATCTTATCGGTCCACGGATACTCACCCGCGCGATGGATACTCTAAAATTCTGAGGAGTATAGGCAACTCACTACACGTTTTAGATTCCGATGTACTTGCGTTTTCACGACGACTTCTTTTCTGTCTACAACTTTTCGGGTGGAAATAAATCGGGGTACTCCGCCAAAGTCCAGAAAGCAACCGTTCTGACGGGTCTGTGGAGGAGGACTCCGGTGGTCCCCGTTATTTTTTCTTTGTAACTGTACAAAATAAATTACACAATACTGTACTAAAGGATTTGGCGTTACGTTGAAATTCAATGTTCGGGGTGACGGAGTAACGTTACTCCGGCACCATGGATCAAAAACCATTTTTGAACGGTCCCAGTTAAAGTACGGTTTTGTTTTGTAATTACCAAACCACAAAATAAAGTTCATTATACATTATACTGAAGGAATTGTATTATTATTACTTAAGGAAGAATCGTACTAGAAAAAGTACATAAAACCATACTGAAGGAATTTGTTTATCGTGTCAAAATTCAAGGTTCCATGCCTTATGAAAATGTAGCATTTTATTTTACAGACATAAAATATTATAGTTTATGTAATAAATATTAATTTATTTTTACAGAGTTGAGCTCTGATTTTGTTTGTAATTATTAATGAAAAATATATATTTTAGTTTCCAATAAATTTTTGGAGTAACACTGATCATTGATTGATACCTAGGTCTCAAATTGGGTAAACCAAAATTAACTATTTTAATAGTTGATTTTTGTTTCTACATTTGAAATTTGAATAGAATATAATCTTCAGATACAACTTTGAAGCATGTCATTGTACAACACAGAAGTCTGTTGTTCTTTGAACTAGTAGCGTTTTCCACCAAACCACAAATGTATAAATTTTGTAAATTTTACTTTGAATGGCGGTGCAGTGATATTTGCACAAGCTCCAAACGACAGTGGACCATCATATCAAACACTCTAAAATTAAAATAGCATTGATAACTCTGTTCCACATGAAGAACCATGTGAATTTGACTGCTCTATAAACACATTTTTGGGCGATACACAATTTGCTCGCTCATGTGGAAAACGTTACCAATGTGATTTAATATTATCATAAGGTAATATTTGTATTTAACAACACACAGTATTGAAATATACTATAGATTTATTACATGCAATTTGTTGAAATACAATATAATTCATTACACTTTTTTTTTAACTGAAAATGACGAGTATCCATTGATTATTACAAAATATAACTTCTTACTACGAATTCAAAGTATTATAATATTTAAATATTAGGCAAGTTTAATTAGTTGTATGTAAAATAGAATACCACTTAATAGTTTATTTCTATGTCATCAACATCAACAACAGATATTCATAGAAGGAATCAAATACATTTTAATATGTGTGGTTACTTAAACGGATGAAAAATAAATTGCTAAAGGAACTGAATTATATATAAACAAATACAAATGGTGAAAAATAAACTAATTTAAAAAAATAATTAAGCGTTGAACAAAACCATACAAAAATTTAAATAAATAAGTAAAAATAAATAAGTATAAATAAATTTAAAAATTACAAAAAAAATTCATTGTTAGAACTAATTATTTAAATTGAAACTACATAAACTAATCAAGATCAAATATCAAAAAAAAATTTCAAAAACTTCATTGTTGAAACTAACTACTTTAAATGAAATTACATAAACTAATTTAGGGCAAAGTATGAGGAGTGTGCATATAATCTCTATATAAATAGTATAATTGTTAAATGCTCTATGTTTTTAATATGTACAGAAAATACATGTTTTTAGATATTACATGGTATTACTCTGGAAATTTACAATGATTTTCAAAAAATATTTCGTCATAACCTAATTTATGGCCAAAATGATGAAAAAAAGCAGAATCAAAACCTAGTTTGGCTTTTCTAACAGACACATCACTTTCTGAATTAACACTGGCAACTTCAACATCGTCTGGTTTTTCACTATTGGTTTCATTTTCTTCGGCTTCAGGCATAGTAGTTGGTAGTTGTTGTTGAGATTCTTCCTCTTCTTCTTGAATATCTTCATCATCACTCGACATTGTGGTAGGGTTTTCGCCCTCAGTTTCCACCAACATATGTCTAACAGACTTGAACCCTTGAGCCACAGCAATAGGTGCCATTTGCCCAGTCGGTTCTTTTCCTTCCCGTCGACGACAAATAGAACAATTGCAGTATCCACGGCAAGGCGGACAGGCCCACTTCTATAACACACCAAACACATGAATAAGTCAGATTCTAACTTTAATCATCAATCCTAGCAAATAGTTATTTTAGATTTACTTGTATAAGCAGTACATCAGCTACATTTTCGCCATATCTTCTTCCAAGACAATAGCCACAGAAAAAACCACGAATGCCTCTACATCGCTTGTGGCGACAATATGACTTTTGATCGAGGGTTTTCTGCCTAAAAAGTTCGTTAAAATCTCATGTAAAATAAGTGATTTAATTTACTACCAAACTGCCATTAAAAATCCTTCAGTTGACCCGAAATCATTTTAAACAGTTCTACAGATGATTTATTAGATTCCAAAATTCGCTCCATCAGAGTAATAAAATATATTTTGGCTATAATGTTAACTAATGCATAATGTATCAGAATACACAAGAACTTTTGAAGATATTAAATGCAATTTATGTTTTGTTTTGCTAATATCTTTATAACAGTTATTTATAATGTACACTACATGTGTAGTGACTGTTTTATGTGTACAGTGTACACCATGAATTAAGATATACTGGATACGTCTGCAGACTTGAATCACGTTGTTGTGTCAGAACTATTGGCGCCAGTCTAGTGGACATTTTACTATATTAATTGATATATTATCACACGGAAAAAAAAAACACTAATTACTGATTTTCAAAGTGTGCAAGCTGGTTCGACACACATCTATATAAACAACTAACTGCCTTAGCACTTCTGAATTTTGATTTCTTTTATGATAATGCTCTTTGTTCTGTATCCAGTATATCTTAATTAATGGTATACACTAGTATACTTAAAGGTTATGAAAGCAATATTTGTTCAATACCACCATTAGCGTGGACATGGAAATTTTTCCAAATGTGAATAAATAATTAAATAATTCAACATGATAATATCATATTTGTTTTGCGCTTTTCCTACATTCATTTTGTGGGTGTAAATCACTCATTTAAAAATACTTTTATAATATATCATTCCATGAATATTATCTCTATACAATTGTACAGGCAGTATTATAGTGCGTGGTTAACAAATATATTAACATTTATAAAAGCATTAATAAATTGTTTGCTGTCATATTTAAAGTATATTATTTTCATTGCATTAGGTAGGTAGTTAGAAAATTATTTAATATTAATTTATTTCGATTAACCAATAATTAATCTTATGTAATAAGGATTCTGTTAACAGTATTAAACTAGACACAAGGTTGACTTTAAAAACATTTTCCCTTTACTTTAGGACTTTATTCTGTACATTTTTACACATCAAATTCTAAGGAAAAATTTCTGAAGAAAATGAAACAAAGAAATCAAAAATGTTAAAATTTAGTTATAAAATAGACTTTGTGACAGACTTTGCTTTCAGTATATTTATTTATTTCATTTAAGTTATTAAATCCATCATTCAGTTTGAAATAGAAATCTTTAACAAAGTTACTTTGTTTTGTGTGTGATTAAGACAGAGAAACCACTTTACGCGTTCAAATTGTGCATGAAAATTTATTTAGAAGCAACAAATAAAGCAAATAAAGTTTCTCAATTTGAATGTTAAATAATAACTTATTTTCCACATAAAAAAAATTGCGCATTGAAAGGTTTAAAGAAGCCATTTTCAAACCGCCATCAAAAAAAATTTTTTCTGGCCTCAAGACTCACTTCTTACTGTTTTTTAAATATTTAAATTCGGATCTTGCTTTTTTTTTCATAACGCTCTCCAGACTTTATCTCTTTACACTTATTCCTATAAAACATAAAAAAAAAAGGAAAAATGAGTGGTAAAAATAGGGGGTGGATATTACATTAAATGGTGATCTGAAAAAAATAAATAATTAATGGATGAGATACATTATTCTATCACACGTCGTAGTTTTAGGCGTCTATTAACAAGTTTCTATCTAAATTCTAAATGTATAAATTAAATTAGCTAAATAGATAAACTGATTCACTATTTTATATTAACTTTGCAAATCTAGTCCTAATATATATTCATATAAAAAAAACAGATGATTGCAAATATAGAAATATACATTTTACCTGCATTGATGACATGTTGTGCCTTTCTCACTGTACGTTTTGCCTGAAGAACTATAATGTATATTATTGATCATTTCTTCTGTTATTTGAGATGCAGGCATTGTAGTGGGACCTGAAGTAGTTCTTCGTGGTCTTTTGGGTCTCTACAAAACCACATGACAATCAAATATTAATAAAATATTATTTAATTAATTTAATAAAAAATACATACAAATTCAGTTTCATATTCATCGTCAGTAAAAAAATCATCATCATTAAGTTCTTTGTAAAATTGGGAATCTTGTTTTTTACGCTCTTCTGACTGACACCAAGGAAATTTTACTATTAATGAACCTTTCTTTAACTTTCTGTTATTAATATTATCACTTTCTTCATCATATGAAATAGAATTTCTAAACAATGAGATGTAATATTAACATAGACAGTAAACAACATCATTTAACAAACAAAAATGAATTTATATAATATAGCTTACACTTAAAAACTATGACAGAAATACAAAGTTTGAAGATGAATTTTAATTAAAATAAATTATAGAAGACTAGTTCCTAAACTTCATATAAGTTAAAATGTTACATGAACAATTGGATTTAAATATAGAAGGAAAAAAATTTCAAGTCTGTACAAAAGCAAAACCAATATTCAAATAAGAACCTAGTCGTTTTCCAAAAATTCACAATTGCTTTGTATGATTATTATAAAATATTGAGTACTCTGTACATTTATATTAGTTCTAAGTAGTCCTGATAAAATGAAAAAACACTCTTATTTCAAAAATTATCATCCATACCTTGTTTCACTATTTATTCTTGCTGAACGCCGTACAAGATTTGGTTGACTGTATTTTTTTGTATGTTTAAAAGTTGTAGGGCGACGAGTTGGAGGATTCTTTTTTTGTTTGTTGTTTTCCTTGTT
This sequence comes from Hormaphis cornu, assembly GCA_017140985.1. Classification (NCBI taxonomy): domain Eukaryota; kingdom Metazoa; phylum Arthropoda; class Insecta; order Hemiptera; family Hormaphididae; genus Hormaphis; species Hormaphis cornu. The sequence goes on from CM029361.1 coordinate 26,748,023, forward strand.
TAACGAAGAAAAATTACCAGCAGGAGCCATACCCACAATTGGACACGTCAAACCAAGCTGTTTGTAGTTAAAACAAATAAAACATGTTGGGATTACAAGGTAAATCACAACATAAACATGTAACAACTAATTTAATGGGTACAAAATGAAATCATCAAACTTCACTTTACTATACAAACCTCTTGTTGCACTAGCTTTATATTTTCCAAACGCATTCGTTCATAAGGTGACAAATTGTCAAGAGATGATGCAGATACTGACAACATTTTAGGTCTAAAAAAAAAAAAATACATATATAGGATGTTTAGAAAATTGAACACGCAAATTATAAGGGTTGTGATTAACAACAAATGAAATGTAGGAGGAGAATCTTTAAAAAAAAAAAAAAAGTTTTATGTCTTTATTTAGTGACACAAGACACTAAAATACTTGCCCCAGACCCAAAAGCCATTAAATTTTTTTAAAAAAATATTTGGATACCTAACTTGATGAAGAAGTCTACAAAAAGTGGGTAGACGTTATGACAGTCGGTTATAACATTGGAAATAAAACTGTACCTGGACGTGAGATTAATAGAGAATAAAATCGACGATACCCTTAAACATAATTATAAGTACAATTAATTTCAAATTATTGTATTAAGAATCAATATCAAAATTTTACTCAACAACAGTTAGGTATATTACTTTTCCCAAACTAAAAGTCTCACAAAAACGTATTGTACCTAAGTATAGTGCATTTGAGATAATCTTAAGAGATTGTTTAAAATAATTAGAGACTAAAAAGTAAAAATCACATCACTCCCTCAATCCTATGACAAAATATGGCAATCATTTAAACACAATACGCCGGTTTCACTAACGGAATTGACACTAAAATGACGTTTGTAGAGGAGGTGGTCTTGAGGTTTATAGCGGGTATAAAATTTTAAATTAAAAAAAAAAACCCCGTTTCTACGATTTATTAATCGAATCTTCCAATACACTGTGGGCAAAGACTACACGAAAATACCATCGTATTTACTGGCCACCGACGGCGATAACAATATAATGGTATTTATTTATTTATTTATAGAAGTAATGAGTATACTCACGATCGTTGTGTAGCAGCTCTCCTAGTGAAATTTTTTTGTAAAATAAAACTGTAGGTATTACGGACCACGGTTATTATCCGCAATTATCACACAAACTGTAGTCTAGTTGCAAACAAATAAAACTGACGGTTTCAAAAAAATATACGCTGTAGGCAAAATCGCACGGCAGAAAATATGTCACTACAAAATTGCGAACGGACGGTTCAGCAACGAGACGTCTGAAGAGTGACGACGGAGAGTGAACGACAGCGCAGCTCAGCCGGCGAGACGTTCGGAACGGTGCGCGCGTGTGGTGGGGGTTTTGGGCGCCAAAAACTCGTTGGCGAATCGCAACGGCCCGATAACGGCTATCGCACACTCGGCCACTCCCGCCGCCGCCTGGCAGGCAGGCAGCATGTTACTAAGTCACGTGACTTTTTTTAGGTCCACGATTGGGAAATATAAAATATTATTACTGCAGCCGACCGGCACAAAACCTACAATTTAATGTATTGTTGTATAAGCTGATATAAGTATCTCAGTTTAAATACTTAGGTGCTATTTTTGATTCTAAATTAAACTTCTTCCCTCACACAGAAATGATAAGAAATAAAGCTATGCGTAATTTGGGATTTATTAAACGCAATTGTGGCTCATTTCTAGATCCTGCTCCTCTCAAAATTCTGTTTTATTCCCTCGTACGTTCCCATCTTGAATACTGTCCTCTAATTTGGTTAAACAATACTTCTAAACAAAACACCGCACTAGAATCTGTTCAAAATAATTTTCTCCGTTTTATTTCATTTAAATTTAACATACACAGACCTCCCCATAGCTCTTATGACAACGTCCTTAACTACCTTAATTTTAATACACTCAAAGAACGTCGAATGCTTCTGATTTCAAAATTTTTACATAAATTATTATTAGGACTCATTGATTGTCCGGAACTTTTATCATTAATTAATTTAAAAATAAATAATATCAACACTAGAAATCCTAAACCTTTTTATCCTCAATTATCAAAAAAAAATTACATTTTAAATTCCCCTGCAAACCTCTTGATGACAGCTGGTAATAATATATTTGTTTGATTTTTTGTAAATGATTTTTTGTATTTTTGTGAACTTTTCTGAGTTTTTATATTCATTTATATCATAATAGTTTGTGTCATAATACTGTATATTTTTTTTTGCATTTATATAAAATTTTTTTTTTTTTCTTGTATTTTACATTACACCCACATGAATTGTTAATGGACTAACGTCCGTATATATAAATAAATAAATAAGCTGATACCGACCACCGATCATAAAGAATATAATACAATAGAATCTATTGAATAGATTATAGACATTTTTTTTTTTTCCTTCGTCTACGTCGGCCGCCATGATACAATAAACTGCAACAGCTTTATAAATTATTATAAATATTGTCGCAACGATTTTCGTTAACGCGTTGACTGACGTGTTATTATTCCGAATTCCGAATGATTTTACAGTAGCAAACATGCTAACATTTGTCCGTCCCCAAGTTGGAAAAAAAATTTGGGTTGAATAATTCCACTGCGGATTTGTTCATAACGGCCCCCCGTTATGAACAAATCCGGGGGGGTCAGGGGGACCGCGATCTGACCACCCGGTGGCCGTGTTCAAAAAAAACCGATTACAACGGTTGAAATTCAGCCTTATTTTACACTAAAGCTGCCCCACGTTTCTCCAAAAAATTCTTCACTTTAGATCTAATAGCAAATAGAGAAAAATTTCGTTAAGCTAATTTGATCGGATGGAAAAACTCTTTTATTCACAAATCGGTTTTTTTTTTTTAGTTCCAAGTTCAAAATCAACTGCACCATTATTGTTTTTACATTGATATAAGTTTTTGTTTTTTATTTTATAACAGCAAATTTGCGACAAGATTTTTGGGTAGTGAAATAATTGATCCGATCTTCAAGTATGAATATATCTGTATTTGGCCGAGATGGTACTTATCTGAAACTTTACTAAACTTTTTTCTGGTTTAAGAATATCAATTAATTTAATTATTATCATCAAATTACAAGGCCTCTCTCGGATGGTTTCTGGATAGTTGAAGAATTATTAATTTTATCGACTGATGAGAAATAATTTTTAGTTCAGCTTTAAGTATTGTACTGGTACAATAAATATTTTAGATTCAGAGCGTTAGTGATGAATGTAATGTTTTTACAATGTTTTTTAGATTCTGAGCGTCAGCAAAGAATGTGTTGGTTTTACAATGGTGTTTTTTTTTTTTTTCTGTGATCAAAAGTTCTTGTAGAAAAACTGCACCAATTTTAACGTACGATACCTTAAAATATTGATAATGGATCTAAAATGGAATTTTATTTGAAGCATTTTTAGAAATTTTGATTATTTTCGAAGTTCTGAGGAAAACAAAAACGGGCCAATTTTTCGAATTGTTTTGATCGACTTGATACTTTTATATGTAATTTAAGGATGTCTTATGAGTGTTTCGCTGAAATTTCAGTCAATTTCGATTATATTTGAGGGAGTTATGGTACTTTGATATTGTCGTTATTTTGGGCGGCCGTGTATTTCTTATGAGATGCCCAAATAATTACGGGAAACGTGTTTTTTACATTTTTAAATTTTTTTTTTCGATTTTTGTGATCACGATTTCTAGTAGAAAAAATGCTCCGATTTTAACGTACGTAAGCGTTTTTAAAATTTTTGATTATTTTTTAAGTTCTGAGAAAAAAACGAAAACGGTCAAATTACCAAAAGTGGTCCGTTTGACTTGAAATTTATATGAGTTATTAAAAAGGGTTTAAAGAGTTTAATGCTTAGTTTTCAAACGATTTTGATCATTTTTAAGGGAGTAATGGAACTTAGAAATTTTTGAATTATTGAATTTTATGCAGTTCCGTAAAACCTCTAGTTTTAACGTTTAAGTCTCGAAACTAAAATACAATTTAAACAAGATAGTTTTACATATGTGGTTAAAAAATTTAGAAAATTGGTTGATACAATTTTGGTTTACAGCCGATTTCACGTTGTTATTATGTCGTAAAACTTATATGATAGCGTTTAATATGTGCGTAAGGTGTAAAATTGCTATTTTTGGTAACTGTAAAGCTACTTCTGCCGTAATTAAGTCCAGACCGGAGGATTTTTTAGGTCAAAATAGTTTTAGGTAATATTGAATTTCACCCGGCGAAACAGATTTAGGTGCACGATAAAGTGGAAATGGGGTAGTTTTATATTTAAAAAGTCTATCCAATAAACTGTACAATTTTTATTAATAACTAAATATTAAGAAATTTGCACTCATTTTCGCCAACGACCATACCACGTTGAATACACCAGTTCTCGTCCGATCTCTGAAGTTAAGCAACGTCGGGCGTAGTTAGTACTTGGATGGGTGACCGCTTGGGAACACTACGTGCCGTTGGCTTTTTTTTCTTTTGAACTTATTTTTAGTTTTATGTGTTATATGGGTTAAAAGTTACAAATTTACTTTTTGGGGTTTTTTTTCAACCAGTATAATACGGTAACAAAAAAACTACAAAGAACTTGCATGCAATGACTATGTTGTTTTCAACGTTTAAATAAAACAGTTAATTAATTTTACATTACATTATAACTTCATAAATTTAACCTATTACTTTTGGAAATTGAAACAATTAACATGATGAATCGATTGCAAAATTTTGTTGATTTTAGACGTTAAGTATCTCGCGTGTCACAATCAGACACAAAGATAGGTACTTAAAATATACTTTTAAGGGAGTACTAGAACTTTGAAATTTTTGAATTTTACGCAGTTATTGTTCCATAATTCATAAAACCTCTATTTTTTAGATTGAAGTTTCGAAACTTTAATACAATCTAAACAAGATAGTTTTACATATGCGGTTAAAAAATTTAGAAAATTGGTTAACACAATTTTGATTTATAACCGTTTATAAGTTGTTATTTTGTCGTAAAACTCGTAAATTCCGGGCAGCCTTGTATTTCATTTATGGGGAATAAATAATTACGTTAAACGTGTTTTTTCCACATCCAAAATATAGATTAAATATTTTAACATCCAAAATAAAGATTGGACCAAGCTGAAACTTTTACACGATCCCAAAATAGGAAAAATACAGATTCGACAAGAGTATTTATTGTAGTATAGTAATGTTTTTACCACGACGTATACTAGACCACTGAGCTCGCTCAGAATCGTATTTTTGAAAGCAATGATTTATCGTTGCTTTCAGAAATTAAATAATGCGTTTAAACCACGACTTCTAAATTAGTAGTTCTAAAGCGTAGTCGCTACCCAGTCAAACTCCCCACGCAACTTAGACTGATCCCGGCGCTTACTTTTTTTTTTTTTGTTTCTCTGTAAACACTTTTAAAGGTATAAGGAATGCTCCGATTTTTACGTTCAATGCCTCTAATGAAAGTCTTAGCTCTCTTATTGTACTTTGAGGGGTTTAAAATTCGAAAATATTTTAATCAAAAAAGTAAGTCGAATCACGGCAAACGTGTTTTTTGACATATTCGTTTTAGTTTTTTGGCCATAACTTCCAAAATAATAGACGGAACTAACTGAAACTTTTAAACAATATTTAAATAGATAAAATACAGGCTTGGTCCAAGTTTCACGTGATTTTGAAAATTTCTGAACTAAATATAGAACTTTAAAATTTTAGAAAATTTCTATTATCTTTGTGGGTTTTGTTCGATGAAAGATTTAATTTTCGAGAAAAAGTTTTGAAACTTAAACACAAGGTTAATCCATAGACACATTATTTAAATTAATATTCTTTATACGTGAATTTTTGTAATTTTTGGACCATATTTATTTTAAAACGTCGTATTTTCGTAAGCTGTATTTTGTACCAGGTATGAGCTTCTGCAATAGTTAGTAGAAACTAGAAAACATTGTATTTGTTTGTTGTATAAAAGTTTTGAATGTTGAATAAAAAGAAACAAATAATGGAAACGTTGTGTTAATTTATGTACATAATTTTATTCCAATTTTTTACTAAAATTTTTGGTATTTCTACTAATTAACATAGCCTATAGGTATAGTATTGACAATATTGATGTAGAAAAGTGAGAACTGCAACAGATCAACTTACGTTTTTTATTGTAGTTAGGTATTTAAAATCGCTAAATTCGACAAGTACCAACATTCAAACACAACAACAGTATTAACTAATCAACTAATTAAAGGTTGACTCTAAATTCTAAGTTTTGGCTATTTTACCGTTTTTACCACTTTGGTAAATTTTCCAATTATTTATTTCACTTACATAATTATTATATTATATTTCTAGAATTTAAAAGCCATTTAATGCTACAGCTGAACGTGCACATGTTATTGGCAGTCGGCGAACGTCGTTGATTACAGTACGCCAAACAACTGCAATAAATGCTATTTTTATAATAAATCCATATGCTTGGCGATTACTTGTACCCATCGTCATACGTATTCCAACAGAAATTTATTTAATTAAATTATATTGTCCGTGGTATCGCGATCAAAACGTGCAAAAGACCTACATTTATCAGTACCACACTGTAATAAATCGTTCTCCTAACGTCCTAATGACTATACAGATAATAGTATACCTATATTATATTATAAAATCAATAGAATATTTTGCTTTCGTACTATACAGCTGTCCCGGACCCGGCGTTGCCCGTCATTTAGTTGGTCAAAGCTTTGTAAATTAATTCAAAATTAAATTTAAAAAGTCAGCAACAAAGTTAGACAAACTTGGAAACCTTGTTTCACCACCTTAAAAGATGAATTTTTAAAAACCCTTTAGTGGTGTTTGTTTTCGCTGTATAAGAAACCACTGTGCGAAATTTCAATTCTCCATACCCAGCGGTTTAGGCTGTGCGTTGATTATCAGTCAGTTTTTCTTTTGTATATTGTATTATTATTAAAAGAATATTCGGTGTGCACGTTGTTGGTGCCATAAACTTCTCAATCAGTTCATATCTATAATATATCTATAATACACATCTATTATACACGCCGATATCAAACACAATATATTTGTGACAATAAAGACCAAAAAGGTCAGGTAGTTGGAAACCCGCGGGCCGCCGTGCCGCACAATATGTATTGGATAGGTGTATACGATTTACACGTTTAATTAATAATATTTATTAACTTTATTGTACTAAATATACGCCTAAAAACTGCTCTGTCACGGTCTCTTTAATTTAAAAAAACTGCGCGACAATAATTGAATAAGACATAAGTAGTTTATCCCGAAAGAAAAAATGCGATTTCATTTCATACTATATGTATTTTATTGATTTGTATAAACCTCCCGTCCCGGGGCGCGATTGGGCTTAGAAAAACGCGTTTGGGTCTATATCACGTGACCACGAAAAACCAAGATTCGCGCACGTGACCGAACGCTGAGAACTACCTTATACACTTTTTAATATGGACTTGGAATTATTTTCAATATTTCTCCCAGACCCTTGCTAAGTTGTACTTTTCGAATTATTCGATGTTAGGTACGTTTCAAACGCTACAATGGCGGCCAATAGTGCCAAACGCAAGGCGAGTGTGTCGGGACGGTGCAGTGCACACAGTCGTATAATAATTTTAAAGTATTTCATATTATATCGTTTGGTTTCATCGCAGATAACGTGAAAATATGTTATTTCTGCGAAAACAATTATTAACAATGGAAAAAATATTAACAATGGTCAACGTGCTTGTGGTATGAGCGATAGACTGATCTGACAGACTGGTTTTGACCTGCTAATAAATAATTGCTAAAGTGCGGATTAATAATATAATATCAAAAGGCCTTCGGAAACACCATATTATAACGTATGACTAATTTCTATGACTATTTATATAGTTTAGCAACACACATTCTTTTAAATATTAAAATTTTAATGTATAGTGTGTTGTACCACGATTGATTAATTAATTCTAATCACACGTTGTACATTAAAGACGTGCTCGTATAATAGAATTGTTTAGCGAGAATCAACTTTGTAGGGACGATTTTCGTGGGAGAAAATTAATACGATATGTTGTGTACAATTTTGTATGTATATTATATAATATGTGTAAAAATTTAATGATACCGTACACTATTTTAACTACGGTAGATTTTATTCCGATTATCCAAAAGTTAAAAATTCTAGGGAGGTTTTGGGAATGTTGTTGAGGGATTTTTCATATCCACGCATCGTCTAAACTAAAGTATTATTGTGTAAAATAAAACCCGAATCGCAACAATTTATCGTCATTTAACACCCATCGACATTTTAAATAGATTTTAGATTCTGAGCGTGACAAAAAATAAATCAAATTTCAATCAGATTTACATTGGATTTTATAACGATGTTTTACGCAATTTTTTTTTCAAATTTATTTCTCCGTTTTAAATCGGTTTACCTCGTGTAAAAACTTATCTTCGTTCTCCATGCGTCAGCATAATAAAGCTACGTTGGTTACAGGACAGTTTAATTTTGATGTGAATAGATTTTGAGTTTTACATTTTGTTTCCTATAGTGATATTGACCATCTCTGTGTTGTATAAAATATAATTATTAGTGTTAGAACATAATTCCTACTTTTTTTTTTTTTAAACTCGCTATCATTTTAAATTTTTATATTTTCACTTTTCGTGTTGTATAATTCAGTTTAATGACTCGAGCCAAAAATTATAAATCTATTATTTACAAACCGCGAATAAGTTTTATTTTTTTTTCTAACTAATAAACGAAGCTTTTATTTCACACACCTTTCCTATAACAATAAAAAGTTCAGGTCTTGAAAAACTAAACAATTTCAGCTGTATACATTTATTTTACAACGTACAAAAAGATAAAAACAAAATTCAATCAGTATTACATAAATTATTGTGTCATCTCCGTCGCCTTGCGGACAACAGCTAAATATAAAATTATGCAGCACAGACTGCACACGGACTGGGCACAATCGAATAATCAATGTCATAAAATAATTAATTTCTTCATACGTGGATATTGGGGGTGTTTGATCATTTGACACATTTGATCATTCTTCAAACTAATAACCTTCAGTTGTAAAAAATAATAAATAGCCACTCCAAAATTAAATCTACGCCTACGAGTTTCTTATACAACTTACTAACCTCGGCCACTAAATTGTAGTACTGCAAAAAACTACGAAACTATGGCACAGGCCAACCAGCGACATAATTTACAATAAAAAAAATTAATTAAAAACAAAAATCTTATGCGTGTATTCATTATACAATGTGTTCTATAAAAATTAATATTTAATAATAATTAAAAAATAACAAATCATTTGGATTTCAGTCAGTAACATAGGTCATTGTTAAAATTTAATTTTCGTATAGTTTAGAATCTTGGTTGATCAAAACTATTAGATATTAATTATTCAAAGAAGAGAACATTTTTTTTTGCCTAAGCAGCTAATAGAAATATCTAGTTTTGCCCATGATACCACCACTTACCTGTGCTGTGTATTATTCTAAAATCAACGGTATATTAATTGAGAGAAATACAATAATTATTGTGCAAAATATAATTTTTTTTATACCTTGTTTTTCATAAGACCACTCAACAATTTCTTGTCCTAACACCCAACATCAGTACGATATACACGGATGTTGATAGCCGTTTTGGCGGATTTTAAACATTTTTCTGAGGAGTGATGATAAATAATGTGTAGTTCTCAAAGGCATTAATGTCTTATTTATACTAAAACTAAATGTTGGAAGTTGATTGCATTTTTTTTATGTATTATTATTTTTATCTACTATGATTTATGAATGATATTTAAAATAATAAAATCAAGTCTTCTTTTGGTTCTGTAAAGTTCTGTTTAGAACTGTTAATGTATAACGACAATGTAGATTACTGTGCGTGACTTGTCCACACAAGCATCAACTCAATAATGACTAATTTATAGAATTAAATGACAAGTTGTACGATGAGTAACAATTTTTATAAATTTATTTGAGTACAAAAATGTAACAGTTTAAAATAACACAAATTTAAAGCTATTAAAGAGGTATCAAATACAAATATACTTTATAAAAAAAAAAACAAATGATTTAAATACATTTAAAAAAATAAAACTTAACATTTTAAAAAGTAGGTACTTATAACATTTCATAAATAAGTATTATATTATATAGATTAAGTTATAATTATCAAACATAATAAATGGGAACAATTAGTTAGTGTTTCTTGATTGAAAAAATAATCTGGCACTATTTATGTTATAATACAATAGCATGAATTCCTGAAACAAAAAATATTATCAAACTTAGAAGCGTTGTAAGCTTTGTGGGGGGGGGGATTCTAAGAATTTTAAAAACAGTTAGCCTTAATATCCAACTATGCAACTAAACTAAACAATAAGAAAATCAAATGAACATCCATGACATCTTACTTTGTAATAAACTTGCATCCTGGTTTGTGAAAGACTAAGAGGTTGTTGTAACTTTGCATCATCTTTTAATGCCTTCATTTCTTGAGTTTTCAGTAAATACAATTTTGCTTCATAGTTCTCAGTCACAGATTGAAACCATTTTAATGAATCAAACTCATTGTTCACGCCAAGTATGCGCAATAAGTACGCAATACCTTCAAATAAATAAACATAAAAATATTAGAAGCATCCAAACATTGAAAAATGTACATATTTTTATTAATATATAAAATCTTTTGATAAACAATAAAAACTATCAAAACTATAAAACAAAACATTGTGTGTCCAGTGTCCCAGGTAAATATGATTAATTGAAGGAAGCTGAGTGCTATACTATGTTAGTATGTTTCACATAATTAGAGAATCAACAGCTGTACGACCGGTAGCCTAAAATCCGTAGGGCTTTCCACTACGATTGCTCAAGTGCACGCGCATCTTGAAATGTTGTAAACATCAGGACTACCAATATGTTTTTGGAAATTAGAGACTTGACTTGTCGCACTATTATCAGTTGATATATATGAATTTTGAAGTGACAGTGGGTACCAACAATATTAAATATTTTTGAATTGAAAATCATAATGAATTTTATACATTTCAAATTTGCGTTTGTCTAATTTGAGGTAAAATTAAAATTTTTGTTTAGTGGTAGCATTGCAGCCAAGTCGGTAATTTCATGAAACACACTATACTGAACAACCAGTACAGTAACAACCAGTAGAGTTCCTTTTAAAAAGGAATTAATTCTTATTTACGTTCATTTTGGTATAAAGGAACTAATTCCGCACTTGTTCCAACCTTAAAAAAAGGATCTCGCTCTTTTTCTTGACCCTAACAAAAGAACATTTTACGTTTCTCAGAAAAACCAAACTGGACATTGTTTTGTGATAAATTTTAATATATTGTTGACTCAATTAACAACTATAACCCTAGAGAATCTCTGATGTTTCATACATATGATGTCCGTTAAGAAAAAACAGGGGACAAAGGACTATAGGTTTATAGATATATCTATAGATAGGTTTAACTGTTTAAACAAATTTATAAAAAATATTTTCTGATGTTTGTGATGTGTTTGTATGAATTATCATTAGGCATTTATTTAATATGTTTCCAGTGTCACTATTTTAATAATACTTAAAGCATGTTATATTTTGTTAATTAGTTAGATGTTTTAAGTTAAAAATAAAATTACACCTTTACCTATATGAAGAAATGAAAAAAAAAATGTTGACTAAAAATATTTAACTACTAAATTGAAAGATTAAATAATCTTTTGTTTTAAAATAAATTACATTCATATACATAAGTACTTTTATTGTAGAAACAAGTAAATCTTAATTTGTACCATTGGTGCTGCGGCTGACAATAATAACAAATGACAACCAAATACAATTCTAGATAGACTTTTAAAATTGTATAGTTTTATAATTACAAATTATTTACTTATTTAAATAAGGAAACATCAAGAAAGAAACAAAAAAAAAAATTGTTTAATATTTCCAGCAAAAAATTTAAAAAAATTTCATTACGTTCCTGGTTTGTTCCAAAAAAATGAACAGAATAAAGGAACAACACAGCATTTGTAAACTGTAAGATGTGTTACAACTTGCAACTAAATAATTATTATACATAGGTACTACATACATAATAAGAAATAAATTTAACTATCAAAGATGATTTGTGTTCAGTTGATACTCATTATGAAATATATTAAACAAAATAATCAATTGGTTTTTTTTTTTTGTTTTTTTATTAATTTTATGCGCGACTAAAATATAAATGTATACAAATAATAATTGTGGTTAGGTATTTAGTAAACAACACATTTTATAGTTTAAACCATTATACTCACCAACTGCAAATCCATCGTCAGTAAACATGGCCCCTTTACTTTTCTTATACATCTTTTCCTTTGAATTAATTGAATGTTCAATAAAATTCAATGTTAATGAAGGAATAAGTATGTAAAAATTGTACAAATGTGAATTATTATTACCATTGCTCATAGCTTGTATGAAAACATCAATTAACAACTAAAACAAAATAAAAAAATGTGTTATTTTTATCTACAATAAATAAAAAAACCACAGATTATTTTTGGGATGATTAAAAGGGATTAAATAAATTATTAATTTATTTTTAGCTTTTAATCAGAATAACATACACATTAGTTCACTTATTAATTAGTTAGAGATTTTAATATTTTTATTTTCTTAGGTTACAAATAAAATAAGTATAACAACTTCGCTTTATAGTAGGTCTCATAATTATATGGGTCACTGTTTTGGCTAGGCCATTTATTAAGAATGAGTAGTACAACATTTTATTCTATGTAAATTTCAATTTTGAGTCAGCTTAGGGAGTTACCCAACAAGATGTGAGATTTAAAGATTTATGCTTAGCTCAAAAATGGTCAAAGTTGTATGACAATTTAACTTACATCCTTCCCAATAATGTCTGAAATTTTCAATCAAATTCCCTAATTTTTTTGTGGTAGAAAGCGCATTAATCAGATAACTTTTTCTACCCAAAAAAAACACAAATGTAATCAAATGTTGGTGATTTTGCAGATATAGTTGTTATTAACACATCTCGAAAAATAATCAAGATATCAAACAAATTACAAACAAATTATATTTTAAAAACTAAAATACAAACTTTTTAGTGGTATTTAACGTAAAGATCGGAGTCTCCTGCTTCTTGTAAAAGTAATTACAAGCGTGGAAATTTGAAGCTAGTTGCCAAAAATATTCAATAAATTTTTTTGGTTTTTAGGCCATTACTTAAAACTAAGCAAAATTTCAAAAAATGCTTCAACTATAGTCTAAAAACCTATCAGAGCATATCTAGGAGCCAAAAAAATATTTTGTTGATCAATAAGCTGGCATTGTTGCAATTAGAAACACTCTTAAACTGCAGAAAAAATTAATTCAGATTACAAATTTGTGGATCTACGTGCGAGAGTGTAATCTCAACTACAATTATAATAGACTGTAGTGACTACCAACATCAAATAAAGAAAAATCATTCTTAAATGCTTGCTTACCACCCACATTGATTATGAATTATAACTTTTGAATTATAATTCATAGTTAATGTTACTACTAAGAAAAGGACAAACATAATAATGTGTAGATGTAATTACTAACGCCTTGATTATTGTTGTTTTCAAAGACTTAATATTAGGAGTACACCATATATAATTTCAGGCAAGTGCAGGAACCTGATCAACAGGCTTTAAAAAAAACATAGGTGTATTTTATTTTAAAGTAATATTGAATTAGGTATAATCTACATTTTTGGTTAAATAATTAGACAATTAGTTTAAATAATTTAATCACCTTGAAATAATTTGTACCTTCTGCAATATTTTGACAAATATTATGAATGACATTATCAAGATTACATCCAGAACTCAAACAATGTTTAGAAAATCCAGAATTTTCGCATAATTCTTCAAACTGAATTACTTTTTTTAAATTTGGTATAAAAGAGGTTGCAATAGAACAAAAATTTAAGCCACCAGACTTAATCATCCTTACATAACCAAGGGCATTACCTAAAAAATACTACATTATGTAAAAGAAATATGCACAATTTAAATAAACAGTTTTAATAATGAGAAAAACATATACACTATGACTATACCAATATGTTTCATAAAAAAAAAAAAAAAAAAATTGTTAAACCTAGTTAAGTTAAAATTTTAAATTTTTTTACCTATGTGTGTAACTAGGATCCTTAATTGATCAATGTAACTTTGATTTGTACCCAAGATTAATTTGCGCAAACTGGAATTCAATTTTTCTGCACGTTCAAATGGATATTTCACATTATTAGTTTTCTGAATATCATGAAGAAGGCCAATTTCTTTTTTAAGTTTTGATTTAATGCGTTCATCATATAAGTATTTTGATAACGTGTTCAATTTACCACAAAGAAGTTGATATGTAGTATTAACCTTAAATGCAAAAACAAAATGTTATAAAAACTGCAAGTATGTCTAGACAGACAGACTTATGTGCAAGCAACTATTGTACTAACAACAAGAATAATATATATCTAAGTATAATTAAATAACTATTTTTTTTAGTTAATTATATAGAACATTACAAGTATTGTACTTACTGTAGTACTCATTATTCCAGTTCCATGTATCCTTATTGAATTACTTATATGTTTGATATTTATTGTATTTAAATGTTTACTTGTACTATTATTTTCAATAAATATTTGATTACTTAAATTATATGAATACTTGGAAACAAACAAGTTTAAATTTCTCATTATTTCAAGTACATCTAAACCCTAAAATATTATAAATAAAACAAAACCAAATTGTATCAATCAATATTTTTGAAATTGTATTTAAAATTTAACTTACCTGTTCTAAAGTATGATTTGGTAATTTGTCATCAACAGTTTCTAAATTCAATTTGTACTTGGCTAATGTTCTCATCACACCATTGTTATGCCAGTCATGTAAAGCAACCGAAGTTAAATCATAGAATATTTCACTAAGATAATGTTCTGCTCTATCTAAAACCACAAAATACAAATATTAATACATATTTAATACTTTATATCTGATCCAAGTTAATATACTTTTAGTATTTATATAATTAGTCAGGAACTGCAAAGGTTGAAGTTTTATCAAGTATATATTCTTATCAATTGGTTGACTGAGCATTCTTTTAACACCATGAATATTTATCATAACATGAAGGCGTAATTCATTTTCAATTTTAGGATACATTGGTTTTAAAATCTAATAAATAAACTTTGGGTAAATTAACAAGAAAAAATACATCAAGATCAAGTAATATCATAATTATCAACTGAAAAGACTGGAAAAAATTTAAAATAAATTTTTATACAAAAAGAAATGATTGACCCATTCACATTATATAGTTTTTATTTTTTAATACAACAATTAAATTGTGGTTTAACTATGTAGAGTATTAAACAAACATTAAAATTGTGATTTGATTATTTTTTTGTAATCATAAATAAGTTTTAAGTACATAATTTTATTAAACAGGTGAGTCAGTCCTTACTTTTTAAAATAAATAAAATAATAAAAATATTGATGATGCATACAAAAAATTAATACCTGATGGTTTAAATGATCACTTATTTCATCAATGAAATAGTTAAACACATTTTGGTTTGTGGTTTGGTCACTAAAATATGTCACTTCATAAATATCTTTGAGGGAATCAAATGTTATCTAGATAAAGGTATTGAAATTGTATTAATTAAAACATTATATTACCCTACTCAAATTATAAAATCAAAAATAAAAATTTGAAAAGAAAAATAATGTTTTATTAACAGTTAAACAATTATTATGAATAAGAAAATTTTCAAAAGTAAAAACAATCTCCCAAATTAACAAAAACACATTATGTCATAATATTTAAGTTCAGTTTAAGATGACATACAACAACTTAGTAGACTTTTGAGCAAGCCCACCCAGGCCAGTACCTCTTTCAAAAACACTCCGCTTTTGAACACCCAAATAATTGCTCTAGTGATGTCCTTACTTCCCAATAAATTAAGTGTCAAGAATTGCAATTACTATAAATAAAATATATACTATTCCATGATAATCTGTCAATGATTACTATAATTATTGACAGTGTAATCCAAAAACGATTTTTTGCCGTTTGGTTAGGTACAGTTACAATTACTCATAGGCTCTCCAAACTTATTTAATTTTAATTGACTAAGTGTCATAATTCTTTCAAAAAACCACCTGCCCCAATATTTCAGAGCTGTTTTACATTAACAAAAATTATCTCATACAGAGAAAAAAGTTCATCTTAAATTATTTGAAAAAGGCTAGTAAAAAGTATTTTGTTGTTTTCCCAAATTATGTCCTTAAATAAGTTATTAAACAGTATTTTATTGTAAGTAATATGTTGGTTGTTTGGATTTACAGAAATTTTAGTGCGCACCTTTGTTGTGAGCTTTAGGTTATCTGTGAGCACAGTGGACAAAAAATAAACAAAATATCCAAAGTACAATTAACGCAAACTTAGAAAAATCCAAACTTGAAACAGACAGATGACATATCCTACAGAAATATAATATATATGGCAAGAATACACACAGATCAAGACTAAAAACATAAAAAATTGATATGAAATGCACATATATCTTAACAAAATCCTAGAACAAGCCCGAGTGGACTGCTGGAAACTTATTGTAGGTTTATTGTTCATATGTATACTTATGCTTGTTTATATCAGATACTTATACTTAGATAAGACTTTGGTTGATTGATTGAATTATTAATTAATAGTTACTATAAAATACTGTTGTTCCAAATTTACTCTTATTAAGTACTTGTCTTTAAATTAATAAAAAAAACAACAAAATTATAAAAAAGTCATTTAAGTATCATAAATAATAAGTATAAAACTATTTTTTAACATCTCTTCTTATTAAATTATTAATAACATTGTAATAAACATACCGATAATCCATTAAATTGTTTATGTTGTTTATTGAAATTTTTAAAATAGAGTGGGAAAACTACACGATGCCAGTACATACAACTTATTTCTGAAATAGTTTTTATGTTAACTTGTAATACTTGAAGAACTTCTATTTTCTT
Organism: Hormaphis cornu; assembly: GCA_017140985.1. Lineage (NCBI taxonomy): Eukaryota > Metazoa > Arthropoda > Insecta > Hemiptera > Hormaphididae > Hormaphis > Hormaphis cornu. The sequence continues at coordinate 26,765,182 of CM029361.1, forward strand.
TAAGTATTCGGTCAAAGTTGATACTTGGTTCTTTTGAAATGCTTGCAAGCCAATCGCTGTGTTCAATGATAACTTTATTAATAAAGATCTGTTTTTTACTAGAGCCCCATGAAATAATTTTTCAGATACTTCTAAAGACGATAACCTGTCAACATTTTTTGCATTGAAGTTTCTATCATCTGCACAAGAAACCTAGACAGTACAAAATCAAGTACACAATTAATTATATTTTAATCATAGTAAAACACATTGTTGCAAAATTTAAACATTTTAGATTCTAATTGTAACACAAAGAAGTGTTTTTTTATGTCAGTGAAACCACATCAAATCCACAAATGGAATTCTGATCTTTAAACACATACCAACTATTTGGCAGCACTTGTTAATAAGATGGTACTTTAAAGGTTTGTTTTTTAAAATTTACAATATTACAGTTAAAAGATTACACAAAACTATATTAATTTTTTTTATCTTTTTCTTACAATAGTTAAGTCAAAAACTTGAAACTTTCACACAATATTATGAACTTAGGTATATATGTTTCATACAGTTTTCAGTTGTACATCCAACTTTAGAACTAATTAGGCAAATTTTAAAATTTTATAGTTCATTGTGATTTTAGTGTAATAAAAATATTCATTGTATTTTTTTTGTATTAAGGTCTAAAAATTAAATACATGCTTAAAAATATATATATATGTATCTATCTGTTAAAAAAAAAATCAAAAATTTCAAGTCAAAATTTTGCAATAATTATTATATAATATATATTTAGTTTATAAAGTAGAAAATTTAGCAAAAATCATCATGTATGCAAATAATAATTAAAATACTATTTGTAACTAACACAATTTTATTATTTAAGATTTAAAAACTTATAAGAACCTTTTTTTAAAAACTATATTAAAAAAAAAAGTTTACTATTTGCATTGAAAAATATCAAAATAATTTATGCGTGCAAAAAAGTATTGATAAAATGGTGTTATTTTGGTACAACACATAATAATTTCATTGACATTTTATAAATATTGAAATTATAGAATAAATACAGTAGTAGTTTTTTAAATAATTATCCGAAACACTTTAAATTTTCACAAAATCTCCAAAAGATTTTATATGGGGGTATTAGATAGTCCAAAATGGCTGAACAACCTGGACATTGATATATGACAACTCAGACAGAGGATAACTAAAACATTACCACTTTAATTTTAACCTAAATTAAGTTATTATTGTATTTGAATTTACTGTAAGGTTGTACGATAATAATAATAATAGTTACAAACGCCAATGTAAATTAATGTTGGACAGCTTATACCTAATGCTAAATAATATTAAATTATATCACATTTAGTAGGCATTGTCAAGTATATGATATGTAGTGTGCTTATATATAATAATTATTTTTATTATTATATTAACAATATATAATATAATATTATTATATTGATACTATATTATACATAGTATTTTTTTGTATACTATACATATAGTTCACAATTATACTTCACCTTTACATCACTAATAATAGAAAGACATAAAAATTCATAATATTGAATGATATCTGTAAGTAGTTTTTCCATTGAGATGTGATGTTTTTGGTAAACATAACCAATATTTTTCATAGTTTCAAGCAGTTTACAGATTAACATAACATTGGATTTAATCAATGGTTTTCCAAGAGTTCTGTGCAGATTTGTAAAAGTCATAATACTACTTTTGATGGATGCGCACAATTGTATGCCCTGTACACAACAACATAGTATAACATAAATAAAAATATAAATGAAACTTTAAATTTTAATATTGATGTATTCAATTAATTAAAATCAAATGAATTTTACTTAAAAATATTTAAATGGTTCAAACCATATATGACTTTTAAATAGTTGTATTTTTCAATAGAAACAAATGTATCACTTAATTTATATAATTGTCAAAGTCAAAATCTTTTTACAAAAATAATAACAATTAAATATAATTACCTCATTTAAAAAATTACTAATATCATGTATATAATTTGTTTCATTAATATCAAAATCTTTAAACACTAGTTGTTCACTCTTTGCAAACCAAATCATTGCCTGAAAAAAAAAATTAAAACAACATGATTTTATCCAGTCACTTAAATCCTTTTGCATTATAAATAACCTTGTGATGTTTGCTTAGGTTAATATTATATACATAATTTTGTAATACAATAATTATATTATCATGAAAATTAATACTTCTTACAATAACTGTTTTAAATTAATTTTCATATTATACTTCACCAACTATTGAACTTTTAGAAATAAATTAGTACACAGATCCCTTGCAAGTAAAATATTTTGTTGGAATTTTGAATTTACTACTCAAAATGTATTTACAGAAAAAGAAAACATTATGAAAGCAAAGTATTTTTATTTTGCTTATAATTATAAATATACCTAACTAAATATGAATAATTTGTATTCATTACTTGTTATTATTTTTGTGGTCTTATAACCTATGCGGTATAAGAATGTTACTGTTTTGATATTATAATAAGTATAAAATAAAACAGTGGTCTAATCTACTAATTAAAATTAAAACTATACCAATTTAAAGCTTTTTTTTTAAATGTGTGAAAATATATTGATATAATTTTTAAGTATTTTAACTCTGGAATTATAAATGTCTTTTTTCCTTTTTTTATAAGTATTCAATTTATAAAACTATTTTGCAAGTCAATTCAATAGAAATACTTACTTGATTTTTCCATAATTATAAATTAAACACTTTATGATTGTCCAAAAATATTATCACATTTAATGATTATTAATTTTTATCATAAACCATGAAATTTTTTTTTCACTTAAGCCAAACAATAAAAATGTTAATTTCAAAAATATATCTAGGATAAATTCAAAAACTAAAATGTAAATTTGTATTGTATAATTTTTTTTATATTACTGACCTGTTGCAAATAACTTGTAGTGGCTTTTGGTAAACTTTTTGTAATATCTATTAATTCTGTGACACAATATTCTAAATTTTCTTGATTTTTTCTAGTACTATTTGGTTTGACTAAATGTCCAATATAATGCAGTACAAATATTTCTGGATTCCATACTAAATTACCATCCAACGGAATATGTTTCACCTAATTATTTAAAATATTTTTGTAAAATTGTGTTTTATATTACATTTTTCATGTTAAAAACAGAAAATATTTGTATGCCTTTTCCAATAAATCCATAAATTGATTAAGTAACTTCTTATCAAAAACACCAAATATATAAGTATAAAAAACTGTAGTTGAACAAATACGTGACCATAATTGTTGAGGATCATTACTTTTTTGATAGGCACGTTGTCCCATTAGCATTACAAAGTTATTTAAGTAAAGTTTATATTCATTTACTAATTCATCACACGATTGGATTTCTCTTTTGCCATTAAAGTCTGTAGTTAGTATTCTCTGAAAAAAAAGAAAAAAATTCAATTATCAAAGGTATTGATTATCTGTTTAGTTAAGTGATACATTTTTATTTATCTAAACAGGTTTTTTTTAAAATTTACTGTATTGCTAATTATTTAAAAATAAAATCAAGAAAATAATGAATCCATCAACGGTATTAAGATATACATTTTGTTAGTATTGTTAATTGTTTAAGTAGTATTTGATTATTTTAATGAGTTTGAATTTTGATACTATTATTTTACCATCAATTAATGTACCTTATCAACATTTCAGTAAATAAACGTGTTCTAATTGGTGTTTCAGATCCACAAATAACTATCACCAATGATGTTAGTCTTACTTTTATTAAACGATGAATAATTTATATTACATATATTTAAGTTAAAAATAATTTTATATGGAAAAGAAAATATATTGGGTAGTAAAAAATACATACTTCAAATATTTTTCCCGACAGTAAAGTAAATTCAATATCACTACATACATTCTCTAATTGAACAATGTCGTTCATTTCACAATCATACTTTGCTGGATCTGATTTAACAGTGTTTAAAAAGCTGTGATATTGAAACCAATGTTGTTGTAATATTGGTTGTGTTGTAACTAGTTTATCCAACTCAACAAAAAGATACAACAAATCGCCTATGTATTCAAAAATACCCTGTGAAACAAATCATACTAATAAAATTTGTTGTTAAAAACATTCTGAGGTATTAAAAAAAATGATTTCGATTTAATTACTAAACAAAACAATTTTTTACCTGGAAATGTATATCAGCTGTTATCAGTTGAAATTCAAAAATATTTAAAACCTGACAGTGAATTTCGCTAAGCAAATACTCACAATGTCGAACAAAATTTGATAACTCTAATAAAATTTGGAGAAATTTGCTGATTTTAACTTGTTTCGACACATCAGTAAGTATATCTTCATCTGAATCACATCAAATACTTTGTATAAATTATTTATTTAAATTAAAGTTAAAAACATAGAAACATATTATAGCATAGTATATTTTTCTCACCGCAGTCTTCATAATAAAGAATTGAGTTAAACAATTTTACTTTCACATTATTTTTAAAAAACAATATCTCAGAGTTTAAAGTTGAAAATATTTTCAATATAGTGCTTAAAACATTATTATCAATGTCTAACAATTCATCAATTGTTACTTTATCAGTCACTTCAACCTGAAACAAACATTAACTAAACAATAAAAATTTTAAAAATAATAAACCTACTAAGAGCAAATCATAAGTCAAATTTTTCAAATTAATTTTTTAACAGTATTCTTATAATTCTCTACTATGAAATATAATTTTTAAAAATTAAAATTTAAAAAAATTAACATATTAATATATACATTTAATTTATTAATATTATAATGGAATTATTATTTTATACTACTCCATATGAGTTTCAATTGGACGTCTTTGTAAAAAACATCAAACACTAGTATATCTATTATATTACCTAAAAGGTTTCTGGACAAAAATTTAGTAGATTATTTACAATGAAAACAGAAATGTGTAATTCCACGTTTCTGATACTTTGTTAACTAATGAATATTTTCAAGATTGAAACTGCACCACAAAAAGTATGTTAAATTTTTATTCAATTATTGGTCTAAGCACGTAAAAAATATGAGCATCTGGAGCCCACTTAAGCAACATTTTAATTAACAACAATTTTATGTGCATTAACTATTTTAATCATTACTTTTTAATCTGCTTATTTCGTATTATATTGTTTGTGATTTTATGATTTCAAATTAATATTAACTGAGTAAAAAATTTTTCTTATAAAATTAAATAGGTAAAAGGCAAAAAGTATTTAAGTACCTAATACTAGAGTGCATAGCTTTTAGTTATTAGATATGGACATATATTGTATTTATTATTTATTGATGTATTATATTTGCAAGAAAAATATTATATTTTTTAGATAGTTTCAGTACCTGTCACACAAATTGTATAAAGATATATGTTTAAAATTTTTCAAGAGAGCTAAATAACTACTTTTTAAATTATGTTTTTCTTCTTGTATAATTTTTTAAGTTTTTAAATTATTAAAAGTATGTTAATTGTATCTAGTTTTGATAAGACTTTCAATTTCCGCTTGAAATAATGCATGTGTAGTGTGTACAAGTATATTCTAGCCTTTCATAAATTATTTTATCAATGGTACTTTAAACTATTAACATTAAAAAAAATTGAGTAGGTAATGGGTATATGCCGTACTCCACTACTGGTTACAAGTTATTAGGTTTCATAAAATATTATGATCTATTGATTAACCATTTGATTATAAATGCATGTTCAACTGCAACAATTGAAAATTTGGTAGACTATTAGAATTTACTTTAAATATATATAATGAAGCATTAATTAGTTTTAAATTAACGTGTTCGAAAATTTCTTCATCTTTTCTAAAGGTTACAGATAGAAGAAACTATTTTAAATAATTAGTTTATCATGACATAATTAAATATCAGATAATCAGACAGTATAACTAAGTAATAACTAAACAATTATTTCTTTAATACAATGAGTATTACAAAATTAAGTATTACAAATCTAGTGTAACAGTAAATACAATTAAAACTAATATGACATTCAAACAACAGATAATTGATTTTTGACATTTACTACAATGAATGAATGTAAATTAAAAATTAATTGTGTATACGTATGGCAGGTGTAAGATTTGAAATAGGTAAACAATTTAAATTCATTTTGAAAACAAATAGGTTTATACTCCATTTATTCTAAGAAAACACGTGTTCTGAACAGAAGTTTGTGAGCAGTCACATGATTTAGGATCACAAATTTCTCCTTTTACTGACAAACAACGGCGGTTGACAGTAAGCATGTAATTACAAGACACCAAGTTTAGTCATGCTAAACATTTTGGTGGTAATTAGAGCAAGTGCAACAACAACAACAACAACTAAGAGGTCGTAATGGGGATGTGCAATCGACAACGCGTATTGGTTTTGGAAATGTAGTCTTCTAAGAATAAACGGAGTATAAGTAGATCTGTATAAAAAAAAAATTAAGTACCTTAACATTTACGGGAGGCTTGTAAACAAATAAACATTTTTTCGATATACTTATTTCTTCCAATCCTTTTGCATGGCTAAACAATATCTGTTTGTACAATTTGATTTGTTTTTTGGCGACCACTTCTGAAAAATAAAGTTGTAAATTTTACTAAGGAATATAATAACTTAAATACCACATGCCAAATTTAAATTAAATAATTAAGATTGCCAACTATAATAAAGACCCTACCCTATACCTATTAATAATTCAATAACACAATAAAAATATTATTAATAAAAACACAAAAATAATAACAGAGTATTTCATACAGAAAACAAAGAAAACATAAATTAAATTAAGAAAGAACATTGTTTAGTTAACTCAATTAATACCTAGGCCATTAAACACTAACAAAATGAGTCAGGTGACACAGATCACTTTTAAAAAGACCAATGTAATTATATACCTTGTTAGACACCTACATAAAACATGAACACAGAAAAAAATTCTTTACTTTAATTCTTTAAATTTACCTAGGCATATGAATTATTATACTAACAAAAATCTAGATGAAAAACTTCAAGTAAACACAAACTCATAGGTTCCTAAGTATATAATGGTAAAGCATCAGATATTTGATTCGATAGTTAAAATGAATTTTAGTACTTACTGAGCAGTTTATCATCAGTTTCTAAATTTATGTTCCACATACTAAAAAATCGTAGGGACTATCTGAAAGGGATAATAACTATTGTGATCGAAACGCAAACGCATTGAGACGAAATCAAATTCGGAGTAATTTAGACAGGTTAGTGTTTTAACATTTTGTACGTACATAGAAAAAAAAAATTAACATATTACTACTATTACGTAAACTAATGGTTGCGAAACGACGTCTGGACTTGGGACTGGAATTTGGAAATCTTTTATCCGATAACAGCACTATCATTTGTGATACTCGCACATAGATAATGACAATAATTATTACTGATAACTGATAAGTATAACGGGAAAAATATGAACCGGATCTTTGAACCATTCTCTGTATTGATTTACTATATAATTGTGGAATCCGAAGAAATTCGTGGATGCAAAATTAAACAGAAAAAAAAAAATGAACCTGTTCTTTAAACGAAAGCTCGAAAGATCCCTGTTATTTTATTTTATTCCTGCTAAATTTTGCATCGGTTTGCACTCGCCCATAGATAAGTATATTATTATTACCTATATATCGTAATACCACAGATAAGATAAAATTCTACTTAATCATTAGATTATACACCTCAGTTATTTATTTAACATTTTAAATATATTTTGACTTGAAAGTTATAGAAAGTAATACAGTATTTTGTGTTTTAATAATATAGTAATTTCAGAGGTACTATATGGGTGGTTGTGTAATCCCGAATTGCAGTAATTCGAGAAGACATAAGTTGAAATTGTTCCGATTTCCACTCGAGAAGATTTTCGTCAAGGGACAAATGGATACAGAATTGTAGGCGAGGTAAGTGAATTTTAAACTGATTTCGTAAACCATTTTTTGGAAAACCTGTTGTTTAGATCGTATTTGGGTTTCGTGAACCGAGACTGAAATAATCAAGTGATTTATGGTGTAACAAAATAATGACTCAACTGCGAAGATAAACAAATTATAAACACTTACCTATAAATTATTTTGTTCTATTTATATTATCTATGAAAATCCTGAATTGTGCTGCTAAATGTTTGATTCTGGGCGTTAGCGAGAAAGTTATTAATTTCACAAAGATTTGTGTTTTTTTTTGTATCTGCGACATGCATAGCGCCTTGGGCATTGTTTCTAAATGCGTTGTATTTAACGTTTTATTAAAATTTTAGATTACATAAAAACCAAAAAAAGCTTTGGAAAACTGGTAAAAAGTACGACAAACGCGATTTTAGCAACATCTATTTTGTTTTATGGTCTTAAATTCGGAAATTTAAATTTTTTTTTTTGCGGTTTTTCTTCAATTAAAAGTTTAATTACATGCATTTAATGAAAGCAAATAAAAAAATAGATACCTTAGGTCTATATTTCGCTTCAAATTGGTACCTAGGTAACAAATGTTTTGGGTTTGGTAAATTTACTTGATTCATTTGATTTGATTTCATGAAAGATTCTATTAATTTTAAATACCGATGTGCTTCAATTTATATAGTAGAAAATATAAGTATATTAAATATACTTCCAAAAGTATATTAAATTTAAAATAAATGTGTTTTTTGTTTTAGTTGTCAAAAAAAAGTTGACTGGGTAATCATAGATGTTTGCTGCCACACTCTGTATCCGATGTAAAGAAACTTTAAATAATGTCCTAAATGCAAATGCAAATACCAATCATCTAATGTCATTAAAAATACTTGTATGAAAGAATGTTACTCTCAAATAAAGCAATTGGCATACAAATTATTAGAAACAGAGTAAGTTATAAAATTATAAAAATATCAACTAAAATATCAATGTATATATTATTATCTGTCACATCAACAGGGTTGCAAACTCGGCTAACTCAGATATTACTGGTGAAAATATAAACATTTAGTTGTCTGTTTACTGTTAAATAAAAGGATTTTTTTTTTATTACTATAATATAAAAAACATTTGTTTGATGAAAATAGGACTTATGAAAGTTGATTGTTTTCCTGGTGTTTGGTATTAGATCTTAAAAAGCAATTTTATATTTACTCACATTACTTCCATTACTTCTTGCCAACTAATCTATACATACTCTGTTACTCAATCATCTGTTAATACTGATAGTTAAAACAAGAATTTTCATTATTCAGGAATATTAAATTACTAAAACAGATTACCGAACTTAAGATTTGTTAAAATACTTCTAAAAATAAAATAACTAACAAACTAAAAAAAAAGACTAAATTTAACATATTAACTATTAAAAATTGAACCTTTTTTTATAGAATTTGTAGGATAAATAAACATGAAATCCCATTAGATAATTGTATATTAAGTACAACCTGTCAACATTTGTAATAGTTACTATTCACTTCTCATTAGTGGTCTTAGGAATAAAAATTATCTGTAGAATAGAGTTAAGGTTTGAAAACATGTAACAGCGTGTATATAGAAAAATGTTTAATCAAATAAATTGCTTATTTTCTTTGCTTTTCAAGAAAACACTTAATCATTAATGTTTGTAAATAATCTTATAAGAAAATAATTTTATGAGTTTCGATTACTTAAAAATATGTTGGAAGTTAAAATTACTAGGATGCTATTTATTTCGTTTTAACCCAATCGGTTTTTTCTTATGATATTTGGCTGAGGGTTTTTAATATTATATTCATGAAAAACTTAAACTTATTAATTATTTGTCATTACAAGTATAACAATATATTGCTACGAGTTAGTAACATATATTTTTTTATAGTTCTGAGAATGAAGTTTTGAAAAATTCTACTGCAAATGAAAGTAATGTTCTAATAAACAATGGAACAAAGCATGATACTCCAAAAAACAATATAGTATTAAAATCAAGAGACCAAACAAAAGAAAAAATCAATACTAAAACAAGGTAAAAATAAAACTATGAAAGTTTACTTATGTACTTGATGAGTAATTTTAAAATTTTACAGAATTAACAATTTTAACATGATAAATGAAGACCTGAAGTGAAAAAAAATACTCGTGAACTATTTTCTGGTTCTTCCCATAGTGTTGCTCAGCCACATACGGACTTACGGGTTGTTAAAATCCAGAAAATTCAATGAGCAGAAAAATAGAATTACTTGTGCAAGCTTTAAGTTGCTTTTAACTCTTAAATAATAATTTATGTACTCTGAACTTTACAATGAAACAATAAAAATAGATGTTTATCCTAACGTGTACATCTTATGATAGAGTAATGCTGTATTATAATTAGTATAAGTTAGTACTCAAAACAAAAACAAGTGTAGTAAATTGTTAACAATATCATGGCAAATTTTTACAACTTTATGATCAATATAGTTTTTATTTTGCTTATCAAAGAAAATTGTTTTGCCTATTTTGTTTTTTGGTAATCAAATCATGTTTATAAATAAAATATAAATAATATAACAATGTATTCATAAAATATATAACGATTAGTATAAACAAAAATGTAATTGAACACTAAGTAGGAATGTGGATACCAAGCATGAGAGGCTAGTACTAGAAAATCTTACGCTTGAACTTTTAGTGTCTATGTCACAAGCTGGGGGACATACTGGCATTATTGTTTCTGTAAAGTAATTAAACAATAATTAAACAAAATAGGTACTTGATACAATATAAAATATAAAATAATTAATGTACTAATGAACAGTTTACGTTAGTTTCATTGGTGTTACTATTTTGGTGTATTATATTTAAATATACCATCAAGTAATTCTACTAATTATTCTATAAAAAATATAATACCTACTCATACGTATAGTTTTAAAGTAGATTTACAAATTACTAGTAATTTGTAAAACATAGAGAACAATTTTGCAAAGAAATTACTTAATATAATAAAAAGAATATTATACAACATAACCAACAAACTAATGTTGCTTATTAAAAGTGTTTGTGTTTAATTTAACACTTAATTAATAATCTGTAAAACATAATTATTAAAGCTTAGATAATTAAAAATATTTGGTAGAAGATATCAGCTCTTAAGTTGTTTATTAAAGTTTTAATCTTGGCTTTAACTATTGTCTATAGGTATACATAATCATAGACTATACTATCGTAATTCGTAACTAAATAAAGTTGTAATACTAACCAACAACATTTATAGTAGACTCAGTTGTTCCCAAGATATTTGATGCTCTACATTTATAGATGCCATATTGACGACTTTCGATTGTGATTATTCGTAGCGTGGTATCTGTTACTTCGTCTTCAACGGCTGATTGATGAATGCTTAACACAAATCATTTACAATGAGATACAAGTGATATCAACTTTTCAGTTAAGTATAAATTTAGACAGTGGATAAAATACAAACAACATTAGCATAACATTTGAAAAATACTGTAATTTACAAGACACAGCTAAAAATTAAATAGGTATTTGTATCTTGTACCTTGTTAGGTAGTTGTTTGTAGGTATCTTAAAACACTTGACTCATATTATACAATTAACTAATTAAGAAATCAATATACATTATACATAAGTACGTAATTCTAAAAAAATATAAACAGCTTCAATTTAAGTAGGAATTTAAGAATGTACAGAATAACCAATGTTGTACTTAAAACCAAAAATTTAATCAATATTTGACACCATTTCACATTCATTTGAGTTTATATTATGTTAATAGTCTACTAACAAGTAAGTATAATAAAGATTAAAATTATGTTCATTAATTTTAATTTGATGTTATAGTAAGACTGGAGTTTATATGATTTTTGTAATCCCTTGAACATTACTTTGTTAACATTTATTAGTACCTATGCATACCAAATTGGAAGTATAAAAGTTAAATTAAATTTTATATTTTTGAAACAGTTCAGAGTGAAGTTTACAGAAGGTTTTTTTTATACAAAACCATTATTTAGCTGTAATTTAGGTTAAGACAAAAAAATTAGGTAACTATTAATTTTACAACGTTGTTTATTTTGTTTGCCATCAATTTTACAGATGGGTAATAGAATTACTCTGGATTTTAAGTATGATACTTTTTATTAGTTCCTAATCGGATCCAGATGATACTTAATTTGAAGCCCTTTCTGAAACTTAGTTTATTTTTTGAGTAATGATCCAAAATTGAAAAAAAAAATCAAACTCTTTCAAAGTAGAGGTATAAACACATCATTCAAATAGGTTTAATGTAATTTATGTTTGAAATCTTAGAAAATTTGACAATTTTTATGCAAGGTTTTTTGAAAATAATTGTCAAATTTCACATTTATTAATTTTTGAAAAATCTTTAATTTTCACTTTAGGGCTTACAATTTTAAAATTTCCGTACCTACGTATTGAGAATAAAATTCTAAAAATACACGTAATACTTTGAGGAAAATCAGCCACGATGGTTTCAAAGGTTGACTGAATTCCGTGTAACTTAATTTGATCATAAATTTCACAATTTATTTTTCTACACATAACTTTGCTAATTGGTAATTTTTTGATAAAGGTAACCAATATAATCGACATTTTGGACGGCACAGACTAAAAAAAAAGTGATAACATTTTTTTTTTTAATTTAATTATTTTATACATTTTAGTGCTTTTTTTTTCAAAATGACTTCAGTCGGTTTTATATTTTTGTTAAAAATGTATTTTAAAATTGTGATTCGTTTTGTTTTTGGTACGTGTGTAGAAAAAAAAATGTATTGCTTAGGTAAGGCACTTAAGTAAATTTCTCACTGATGTAAATTACTTTAGTACTAAATACCTACTTTTTTTTCTTTAAATTCATTTTTCATCCAAAATCTCATTCTTGACGTAATTACCTACATATTTTAAAATATACTGAGTGTTCAAAATAACATGTTAAGTAACAATTTAGATTTTAGATCATAGATATTATTTATTTCGGAAAGTATTGAAATAACATCACATAAGTTTTTTTGCGTTTTTTTCCAAGTATTTTTTTATTTTCAAATCTTGTAATTAACATTTAACTCACATTGTCCTATCGAGTTGAAATTTTGCATACAGCTTTGTTTAGGATGACGACACGTTATGGAAAAGTCAGTAAAGGGAGACCCCGAGGGGTTAGGGTTAGCTTTTTTTTTTTATTTTTGTGATTTTTTTTAGTTTAAAATTAATTGAAATTCTTAAGAATTTACGGACGATAATATAGTGATAAAAACTTCAAAAAAATTTCCTCCTATTAGGTAAGATTTTAGTATAAAACTTTGAGTTTTACAATTTGATCATTGTGTATAACCCTCTTTCATAATAGATAGCCTACCTAATTCATATTTTTAACCTACCCGAATTGGTGACCAACTTTACTATAATACGACGCATGTCTCTTTTTCTTTTTTTTCTTGTATTCATGCAACATTTCCAAATTTTTTTATTTCGCGAAATTTTCAAACACTACGCCTACTTGTAATGTTGACTGTCGGATATGTTTTGATCGTCCTTGAGCCAAACGATGGTCGGTTGCGGGTAAGCTTCGACGTGACATTTAACATCCACGTCGTACTGCAGAGCCTGTTCGAGGTAAGATTTTGGAGCCGTAATGACGGGGGCGAATAGCACTTCGACGGCGATGCTTCGACGGTCCCCAGGGCGTATGCCGTTTTCGGCACAACAATAATAAATGCCACGGTCTTCTTTGGTCACGTTTAAAATTTCCAAAGCGTTGCTTCTACAAAAGATGAAATATCCAAATTCTCGTATAGCCCAACTTGTACGAACAATTTTGTTGTTTTTGCCGTAGGTAGATAGGTATATATATATAGGTACTATAATTACTTGTGCTTTGATCTGCCACCTCGTAGTATCGCGTTGTTAGCTCGCCTAAAGGAAACGGTCGGCAGTGGATAACCGCCAGCATAACACTCGATTTTTACCGATTTGCCCTCCATCACGACCAACGATCTTGTCGAATTGTCGGATATTTTCGGAGGTTGGCGTACTATTAACTCAACCGTGGCTGATATACTTTTCGTCGAGTCTAACTGCACTTTACACTGATAGAAACCAATATAGGTTTCCTGAATGTTTGTAATCTGAAATTCGTGTTTAAAAAGGTACACCTATTAAACGAGTTTTTTTAAAAATGTGGAAGTTGGTATAATTACCTACGAAAATCATAAATGGCATTGTTAAGAGTGCACAGCGAAGTATTCAAAATCCATTATTGGTAAAAAAAAGTTGCTCTCGTGTAGTAATAATTATTATAAGTACCTCCTCCTATATGTACCTAATAACGCAATAATCCGTATATGGGTAGAAAAAAAGTCAAAGAAACTTTGTATAAATTTCAATCGAGTACGCTCTTGATTTTTCCATACATTTTCCATACGAATAAATAAACGTACCTAACATGCGAGGAAGTTATATAAAAAGGCAAATAACTAAATCTATTATGTCAAAAAACACGCGTTAACCGTAATTTTTAACGTTTTTCCTTAATTTTTTTTTTTTAGTTTCATGTATTGTAACTTTTTCAATTTTAAACTTTCAAATTTGAGACGCCTCAAAGTACTTACCATCAGAGTCCATAAACCAAATCAATAATTCACGGACTTTAAAAATCGTAGCACTTTTACCACCCTTAATGTTGATCACATGCAGAAGAACAGAAAAAAAAAACATTAGTGTAAAAACGATACATTCTATGCCGCGCTCAGAATCTACAATGGGTTAACATTACAGTAGCTGGTATACATTTAATCAAATCATTAATTTTTTTTATTTTTATTATTATTAGCAGCTTTTAAATATTGCGCTTTCCCCTTCAACAAAATAAACTAGGCGCCTTTTTATGCTACCTTGAAAAAAAATTCTTATTGCGCGGTTTTTTTTCTATTACGTACGACACAACCCGGAATTTGCGTACCACGTCCTATAACTGTTCTTCAAAATTTTTGAATCGACTTGGATATTTTTTTAAATCGTTTTACTGATAATATATTTTATTCGATAAATTCACAACATCCAGTAATGTCCTATTTTAACTTAACGCTTCCCCCTTCCAAAGTTAACGTCATAATATATTTCAATAATCTTATTTGGAACTTCAAGCCTCCAGGGAAAAGATTTGGGGGCAGAACTTGTCAGTTAGTACGACATGTACGTATAAAATAATGTTCTGTGGAAAATAAATCACTTTGTTCTCGGAGTAATACGCGTATAGTGTTTTAATAAATAAATTCAATATTTTTGTATTTTTTATACCTATCATATTTTGTCTTCAGTCTTCACGATATTTAAATATTCATCATGTTTTAACTGTGACATGATATATGCGACTAGTGACGACGATATGCAACGAGGTGACAATATCGTTGGGCGTTTTCATCTCAAAAACTTTATAAGCGTCAAAATGTCTGTACTTACCTGAAGTATATAGATGATAGTATTTTCTTTTATGTTTGGCAGTACAGTCAATGAAAATCTTGGATCGTTTATCAATTTAGTATTTTTACATCCTAATGGTACCGGTTGAGTTTTGTTTTCCCTGTCAATCTTAAACCACAGTATAGGAAATTCCGCTGCGTGTAATATTGTGCATTTTAATTCGACCGTATCACCAATATCTTTGATCATTTTTTGCGTCATTTGACTTATTGCTGGCGTTCTCTGAGAATATACTGAAAGACAAATAATAAAATGAATGTTCAATACACAATATAACACATGACGTAATTATTGAACACTATATTTTTTAATTCAATAATATAATTAATACTTTAATCAATTTGGTTACAATACGTTTTTTTCTAAATACTCGCGCACAGTTAAGACTTGAGTCCATACTTAAATTAATCAATATGAATAAGGTAAAGTACTTATGCCTTAAATTTGAAAATTAATTTTTAATAATAACTATAGTGGCAACGTGCAAATGGGTTTGACTTACTGAAAGATTGAAAATCCAATTGATAATACAATAAAAGAGGGCGATTTAGGAAGTATAAATTCGTTTTTCGGTATTGAAAGAAATAAATTCTTGAATTTAAAATGTAAGTATAAATATTATATTATACTACATACAAAATGAAACAATGTGTGTACCTTTAATACCTGTGTGTGTGTAATGTATATTATAGAATTCTATAAATCATACTTAAATAATTACTTTTTATCTTTATATAGCAAAAATACTTAGTCAACATACTCCATAATACCTAAATATCTAACTAATTTAGGTACTAGGTAATACTAGCTCATGGTTAGATTATAAATTAAGAAAATTACATATGCAATGCTCCCTGTTCATTACCTACTTCATATTTTACGTACCAAAGTTAATGTTAAGAACAATGAAAATAATATAGAAACTTGTCATCGAGGCTTTTTGAACGTAAGCGGTAAAAGTATCCACTATTTATAGAATAACAACTTAACGATAAAAAAAAAAAGAAAACAAATTATAATAGAATTCGCACACATTAAATACAAAATCGTTGCGCAGAAAACGAAACATTTGTTTTGTAAAACACGATAGTACACACTACTTACTCGCTAAAAACTGAAACCTACCTATACCCAAATAATATTCGCATGACACCGTGGTGTATTCATTACGAATTTTAAAGCGGACTATTGAGCTGTGAACTTGAAACTGTTTTTGTTGGGTAATATATTTAAATGCTAACTAACTAAAATATCAATTGTCAAACAATAATCTTAAAAATAACATATATGTGTATAAATTATAATATATTAAATAGCCGTCTAAATTACGTAAAAAAATAAAAACCACTCGTGTAACAATATTAAAGTAGGTAGCACTCATTTTTTTGTCAAAATTTTGCCAAACAAACGTATTTGTTTGATTGTATGAATGGATCGTACACTTATATAATAATCATTATTATGATTTTACATGCATGTAATAGTTGAATGTACGTAGGTAGGTCTAGTCAAATATAATACAACAGGCGCAAAGTACTTTCCTATTGTTATTGAAAACAAACACAATATTTTTTAACTTTAACAAATGACGCTCCCTAGTATTTTTATTCTACTAATTCCGTACATTGTATATAATCTATAATAAAAGTACTATAACTATTATTTTAAAAATGTACTTCTTGTTTTTAAATAAATGTTATAAGTAGGTACTTAGTTCATAAATTAATGATTTATGTACCTACGCCCTATTACAAATACGTTTTCACATCATTTTGTATTATATACGATGCAATTAAAAAGGTCTCTGAAATTCCGTAAATTAATGGGGTTACACTTGTCCGGTTTTCATTCTGAAAATGGTTTTGAACTCGTGATAATGTCTATTGTGCTTTCACAAAATAATTTTTTATAATGTCTGTTGTCAAAGAAATCAATAATAATTGAAATATTAAAAATTAAAATCATAACGATACCTGATCAATATTAAACGGCCGTAAAATTATGAAAACTTATTATTACTAATTATTTGAAAAATCATCATGCGAAAACAGTGTTTACAAGTTCTTGCATTTAATTAAACATTCATAAGTGTTGGTTCTAAACCTACCAGAAAAATCACATATGGAAATACAAAGTGATACTTAAAAATTAAATTTATCACTAAAAATGCACGTAATGCTATTGAAAAAATGATTGAAAGTGCTCCCTAAAGTCTTATACATAAGGTTTCTTTACACGATCACGAGTTCAAAAGCATTTTCAAATCAAAAATTTAAAATTGGAATAACATTACCATTATTTACATCAGAAAATCCATGCGTCACAAGGACCCCTTAATACACAAAACATATATATACTACCAGAAACTATAAATTACTTTAGTAAATACTTAAATACTTTTCTTAAAAATTTTACATTTTTTTAGCCTTAAATTGAATTTTTTTATTTTTTTTATGTTTAAACTTAGAACTTTTATGAGAAAAATTAAAAAATTTCAATACATTCACTATGGAAAATATTATTTATTGGTATAAATACTATGCTTACTACTACGTACTTTATAATATCATCATAAATGTTTAATTGTTATACCTAATATGGTTATTTTATTTCTTTTTATAACATGCATTATGAAAATAATTTGTTAATCTACTTACCTATACAATTTTATGCAAAATGCAACTTGATACTTATTGTAACAGTACTATAATATATTTGCGTTTTTATGATGAAACTCGAATCAAAACCTTTTTTTTTTTTGTGCATGACACAGTACGCAGAACACGCAATGTATATTATTGTACGTGTAGGTACGTTTGTCAGTTTACCTAAAAAATAATTTTACCCAACATACAGACAGTCGCATTACCTATATCAATATAATCAGGATTTTTCTACAAAAATGTTTGGCCCCTCAGCCCCAAGTATAATAAATATTCAGAGATAGCCCTCAGTAAAAAGAAGTATAGGTTACAAGGGCGTCCATCTAAGAAAACTCAGGGGGGGGCGAAATTAACGTCATAAACCAAAAACCATATATAAGATATTTTATTTTATAAATTTACATTATATTATTTTTACAATATTACATTTTCTTAATATTATAGTATCTATCTACTGGATTTAGTGATTTAATATAATTTAAATAAAATTTTTACAGTAGGTACGGAAAAGCCAGGGGGGGACATGTCCCTGTTTTGCCCCCCCTAATGGACGCCCTTGATAGGTTATAAAAAGTATATCAAATGCATACGTAAAAAGACGTAATGAACTCGTATTTGAAGATTGAAAACACATTTGTCGCGTAACAGTATTAAAATGGCTAACTAACAAAATGCTAAAAATGATGTATGAAAGTCGGATATTTTTTAAAATTATTTTTTGTTACTGAGAAAAAATATTTAGCTGTAACGTAGCGTTTTAAGTATTCGCTAGAAAAAGTAGGTTCAAGTAAACTAATTTTTAAAATCAGGTAAATTTTTAGATAATGTATAATCAAAATTATTGTGATAAACTATTGGAAAACGAAAAATGCTACATCACCGACAAAAT
This sequence comes from Hormaphis cornu, assembly GCA_017140985.1. Lineage (NCBI taxonomy): Eukaryota > Metazoa > Arthropoda > Insecta > Hemiptera > Hormaphididae > Hormaphis > Hormaphis cornu. Next base: position 26,784,255 of record CM029361.1, read on the forward strand.
CTAATTATCTCGTGAAAAAAAAAAATGGCCATTTTAAAACGATTATTATAAAAATGGTTCGGTTCTATGCTAAACAGTTTCATCTACTTTTAGATTCTGAGCGAAGCGAGGAAGCTATTGATTTTACAAAGATATGTGTTTTCTTTTTTTTTTTATTAATTTATTATTTTTTTTTATTTTTGTGTCTGTGGCACGTGTAGCTCCTAAGGAATTGCTCCGATCTTTAACAACATACACTCTTTCCGGTAGAGAATTTTATATCCTTGGTACATTATTGATCGTGTTTTTTTGAAACTTTCAATTCCAAAAAAGTTTTTCAGGAAAAACAAAAAAAAAAAATTAAGAAAAAACCGAAAAAAGTACGGAAAACGCATTTTTGACAAAATCAATTTTGTTAATTGGTCATAACTCCCCAAACAATGATTGGAAAAACTTGACATTTTCAGACAATGTTAACATTGACAATGTACAGATGTGAGGCAAATTTCAAAACATTTCACACATTTTTAAGCTAAATATAGAACTTTGAAATTTTCAAAAATTTCCAATTTTATTGTCATTTAATTACAATAAAAACTTAAATTTTCAAGAAAAAGTTTTGAAAATTTAAAAGCGTAGTCGCTACCACGTAAAACTACTCACGCAACCTAGACTGGTCCCGGCGCTCCCTTTTTTTTTTTTCAATTAATTCTTTTATACTTTTTCCGTTTTTGAAAGTCTTTTATATATTTTTGATGAAAATTTGTTTACATATTATACTACTGTATTGTATACTACTTAATACAATATGTTATATACTAATATATTATACATTATAATACCTACATTTTTTCATTATAAAAATTGTTTTTAAATGTTCATAAGACTGACAACTGCATGGAGTAAACACATTTATTATAATACATTTTTTGTTATGATTTTAAGTACAATATTTGTAAAAAAAAAATTTGGAGCTGCCAGTTATAGGAGCCAATTACGTATTTTTAAGGGTACCCTTTTCCTCCTGTCTACGTGCTTGTGTTAATCGATGATCAAGAACGATATTTACTGTCCATCATAAATCTTATACCTATAATAAAATGTTTCCTAAAATAGTTCCTAATTTTCTATAAATTTGAGGGTTTTAAACTTTAAGTGTGCATTGTATTGAAATATTTTGTTTTATTGTTTTACTTATGTTTTAATATATTATAGGTAAGTATTATCAACCGTAATATACACCATATATTATTATTTCATTCACTAAACTATACTTACATGAATAGGTTCCACTTACCCAAGTCAGTGCTTAGTATCATAAAAATCACTCTAAAATTCTTCATCTGGATATGCTCTTAAACGCGCAATAATGTCAATATCATATACGACTGCTTGGAACGGATTAAGAACCACAATTTGTAAATTATCTATCTTTATTACATCGTTAAAAAGAACACGACTGCACTGTTATGTAAGATCTTAGATCACAGACTACAGAACTGAAAGTCTAGATAGTATATTGAATAAACAATTAATATGCTTACGAAAAAACTCATTTTTAAATGACAAACTATACTATTCTGTGCGGCTGATATACACGAGGCTTTAATTTGGTATGACGGACAGGCGGGTTTAGCGTAGTTTTCATATTTTTATTAGTTTAACAATTTGTTATTCTGTCATCGCGAAGTGTGAACGAACACTGACCACTAGCGGAAATGTGCGCGTAAATATGGTATGCGCGTAAATATAATAATATCATTTATCATTTCCAACGTTGCACCGTCCAAGGTATGTACGCAGATATAAAATTTGTTATTTTTTTAAAATCTACTGCTCTGATATACAAACTGCAGCGGTCGTCACAAACAGCTTATGCGTTAATATCGCAGAAATTATTCTTATTTCACTTATTTTGCGGTAATATATGTCATACCTATCAAACGTTTATGATAAATATAGGTCTACCGAAATAATAGACGATAAAATTGCACCGTTGTGTTGTAGCATATCGAAAGCAATGTGTTGGTTTGGTACCTAAATATGCGACACATGACTCATTTAAGCGTCATTGCAAAGAAAAATAATTGTTCAAATTTTTTTACTAAAACTCTAGCAGGTAGGTACCAAGTGGTTTAAAAATAAAAAATAAAAACGGTAATAATAATCAAAGTAGATATTCAGATATTATACGTCTTAAATCACGTACTGTAATGTATAATTATAATTTATATTATTAATGAAAAAACGTATTCATTTTCAAAATTTTAACGCATAGTTATGGTAGGATACCAGCATGACACAATATTGTAGGTACATACAAAAAAAAATATATTGAAACAAAAAAAAAAAATTAGTAAATGACTCAGTATGATAGGACGTAGGCGCTTGAAATAAAAATATGAATTGCAGTTAGATCAATAGACGGTATATAGATTTTGCGTCACTCTGGATTTTATGATGCAAATACGAATATGGTTTCTGCAGCTAGATTCTTCATATATTACTATATATAGGGATTAGGGAAATACTGAAAATGGGTCTATACTCGTGATATTTAGATAATATCTATTATGTTTTAACTGCAAGATAAGTTTTGTAATTTTTTTTTTGTTAAAGAAATTAATAATACTTAAACAGGTATTGAAATCATGACGAATGTATTCGATCGATTTTAAACGGCCATACAATTATGAAAATTTATATTAATTTGAAAAATCGTCATGTGAAAACATTTTGTAAAGGTTCGCGCTTTTAATTCAACTCATCCGTTGTAATTCTGGTTAAAAATGATTGGTCACAATCGCGGAAATACAAAATGACGTTTGTAAAAATTAAATTGATCAGCATGACTTAAGAAATGCATTTATATGCTATAATAACGATTAAGTGTTCCCAAAAGTCTAACACAAGCCGTTTTAGAACAAAAACTGAGTATGCATAAGTAATTACATAGATATATGACGCGAAGACTCTTAAAAAAAAATTGTTTATTTTGATATGGTGATTTAAGGAATTATAATATTTACAAGATATTGTTATATTGTATGTGTATCCACTACTATAGGTATGCTTACAGGTGGTATTCGAATTTAAATAAATGTAATAAGACAAGATGTAGGTACATGAAACACACGTATACAAAAAATAATCTATAGGTACCTAATCATTAATTACATATTACAATTACAAGTTTCAGTAGATTTTTATAACTGATAATTTTCGAAAAAAAATAATCAATCAATCTAATGAATTCGTTCATTCAAAAAAAATTATACTTAGCTTATACTTGTATTATATATTAGGTATAAAAAATATGTCGTTTAAAAAATGTGAGTTTTGTGGTTATCGCTTAACACGATAGTTAGATAAATAGATAGGTACAGTAGCTAGCAGGTGGCAATAGTAAGTACAACGTGTAATGTGTATCACCTTGTAAAAGAGTACACTGCAATCACAAACACGACATTCTTGAAAATTGATATAGTTTTTATACATATGCACCTATATTTATATACATATATGTATTATGTAAATGTACAGGGGTAATTTTATCGCAGAACGATAATATAGTGAATTCGTGTAAAAAATTTTGATTAAAAGTTGAAAAGTTAAATACCTAGGTAGGTACTATTAACATAGTTTTACAAATTAAACTAATTTTTCAAAACATTGTCTTTTTTTTACATGATATGTATGTAAAAAAGTATAAAACATATTTTACATAATAGTTGATTTGTGTCACCAATAATTTATTTAACACAATGTAATATCGATCGTTATCATTTTATAAGGGTTTTAAAAACTTATCATTATAGACGATTTGGTTGAAATTCCGAAGTGAAAAAGTTTTGAAGATTTGAAAAATAGAGCTAAAAATATAAAATTTTTTCAAAACTGACTCAACTAAAATATCCATGTATCAAACTATTTGTTTAAAATTTATTTTAACAATTTATTTATACCGCAGTATGTAAATTACACGGTAAAACGAGATAAACAAATTACAAGCACTTGCCATAGTTTTGGTGAAACCGTGACTTCGAAAAATAAACATTTTTATTATTTTTATGAAAATGATATATTCTACTTTCTAGATAATTTACCGACATTGTAGTCAATTAAAAAGATTTTTTTTCTATAGAAATCTACCTAAAAAGTACAGCAAGGGTGAATGTCCACTTTACCCTAATAACACCTTTTTGAGATACTCCAGCAAACCACGCAAGTGTAAAATTTATTATGATTTTTTGGCTTTCATAAAAATTTATATTTTTTTTCATAGGTATAGCATAGGTGCCTTGTTGATAATATCGCAATATAAGCGTATTCCGTGCAATTGTTGAATTGTAATTCCAATGAAAGCAGAAAGTTTTTAGATTTGACGACATTTCTCCGTTGGTGCTCTAAAAACAACTAACTACCTACTACCTATCTGTAGACAGCTGTTGTTATTCAGCTACGTTACACCTTTTAAATTTCAATCGAATTGTAAAAATGTTGACACAAGAGTGACACGTATAAGGAATGTCATATAATATTATGCAAGCTTGGTGTTACACTCGGAGGCCGAATTATTTATGATAATAATTTAACACATATTTATAATAGATTTAGAACTTTTTACTCTCCCCACTACTGCGTGTTTTAAATCCCAAAACCAAACATTATTGTACCTACATTTAAATACCTCATAAACATATGTTTTCGTTTTTGCACAAAGATGACAGTCACAAATAACAATTGCTTATAAATAGGTATTATATACAACTTTAAATTAAACCTACCAAAACAGTGACCAGCATGAAACTACCCACGCAACATAGAGTGTTGTCAGCTTTTTTTTATTTCAGTTGTAATAATAGTTTGAAAAATTTTTGATTAGTTTTAAACTAATTTTTTGGGGATTCTTAGCAATGAAATCAAAATTCAAAATCCAACGTGTCCTGCGGTTTCATGTTTTCTGTTAAAAATGTTTTAAAATTACGTTGATTCTATAAGAGAATGTTACCAGTAAAGTCAATTTTGTCATTTTAAATGCATTGAAGTATTAGAAATTGCCTACGTTTTGCTCCTTAAAAATGGACTCCATAAGTAAATAACAAATTTGATAAAAAACAAATATAATGTTTCAAATGTTACATGTTGTATTTTTTCTTTAGTATAAATTTTTATTTTTATAATTTTCAACATCAAAAATATGTTTTCAATAAGTATTAAATAATTTTACAAATTTTAAAATCAAATTTAATAATAATTGAGTAATATTTAGAAACACAATAAAATATGCACCAATTAAAATTATTATTATTTTAAATTAATGTTATATAATTTCAATTTTACATTAAATCGTTTTAACATTAAGAGCCCCGATTATTTTGTAATGGGCAATATGTAGGAAATTTCTACCTATTATTTGAACTTAAAAGGAAAAAATTGACTTTGGGAAATAAGTTTTCATGTCTTGTAGAATTAGCAAAATTCAATATTTTTTTTTTTTACAAAAAAGAAGAAAACTTCTTACTAGGACGCATTTAATTTCGATTTTTAGTTTTTATTACTAATAACCTTTCCAAAAAATGAATTAAAACTTATAAAAATAGTCCTTATCCAAACTATTTTTATGATATAAAAAATAAAAATCGAGTTTAAAAAATTAAATTCCAACACACCATATAATATGTCTCTACTCTCTATATTTCCAACAAAAAACCTGGTACTGCATGAAAATATTGAATCAATACTTGCCTCTTTATTGGGATTTTAGTCTTAATTTGTGTGTTTTCTATTCAAAACTCGCTAAATATGTAAAATTTTAAAAATTGTTTCAAATAACATCTAATTTAAATCATATACCCATATCATACATCAAACATGATTATCAAAAGACGGTGAGGAGAATTTTTAAAGCTTTATATTGTTATGGCAAAAATATGTATTACTAAACTTCTATCAACAGTTAGCGTACGAAAATAATATAACAAATTAGTTGATTGCTTACAATTAGAAACAAATAATATAATACGTTTAATAACTAAGCAGACGCGGACTAGTTTAATTAATATGTAAAAATAGTATGTTAAGATAGTAAATAACAGTGGTATAAATATAATCTGATATATCCAATACTCAGGTACTTTTTTCATTATTCAGCAGATGGCGGAACTATAGACAAATTTAAATTATCTTTGTAATCATTAAATTATAATAAGACATTTGCTTATTAGTCGGTTTGTTATAAAAAATTCAATGTTGTTTAATAAGATAATACACTTCTCAGCATATAAGTTTAATTTAAATAGCCAATAATTCTTAAGTATAATTGTTAGTATTTAAAACTGATTATTTAAAACAAATTATCTGGCAAGCAAGAAATAATTAATAATTTTAAATAAATATTTTCTAATTTCTCTAAATTGAAATAAAAAAATGTACCAATAGTATCTGCTTATAATTTAAGTAACTATTTTGTTTTAAATATAATAAAATTTTAGAATCATAACTGAGCTTATCTGTATAAGTATAACAGTAGATATTTAAGTTATAATTATTTCATTGGCATTGATGCTTCATGGTCATCATCAAATTTTTCAATATTTTCTAATAATATAAAACAACACACATTAATATCTTGTATGTTTTAAGACCAAAGAGACAAACCTTTAGCTATGGTTTTTAAATTTTATTCTTATATTTACCTCTATTTCGTGATCTAAGCTTTTTCTCTTCCTGTCCTTGTTAGGTATTTAGAGAAAAAAAAAACCGCGGTCAGTGTCTTTTTGACGCTGGAAGATTATACGAATTGTAATCAGTTTTTTCATTTTTGCATACGACATATTTTACCGTAGTACTCTAAAGCCACAGTCAGTGTACGCGACGCTTGTTTTGCTGATGGTTTCCTCGCGGGGAGCCGTCACGGCGGCAACTGTGCTGGCTCCGGTAAATTAAATTACGTCACTGCTGGTTTCGTTGCGTGAATGCATGCTGGAAATCGGTTATGCGAACATGTGCTATTTTCCGCGCTTGTTCGTCTGATGGATTTGTGCACGAAGGCAAAACAAGCGTCGTGCGCGCTGGGCTTAAATTCTTGCCAGTGGGTTGCCGCATAATATTTTGCCGTGTCGAGTAATAAAATTCATAAACCGCGCGCGAGTTACGATGTACAACGTCTTTGGTTTTGGACTGTACTGCCACAAGATTAAAATAACGGTAAATCGAGACGGGCAACAGTTACTACCACACGATAGATAGTCTTACCATTTATATGTATATATCGTCGTACGATGCTGTTTGAACATTGAACTAACCTAACGCGGAACTTCCAGTGTTTTATCAGATAAGATCTTTAACCTTAAAAAAAAGCAATAAATAAAAAAAAAAACGCATTTGATTGTTTGTATCAGCCACTGTAGCGGGCGTCCAAACCTTCACACACACACGCACATCACGCCGTCTCTTGTCAAACCACGTTATTTTATGTGCTTGGCAAGCGACCGGATTTTCGTTTGTTGTTTTGTGCAATTAATTATACATCCTTTGGCTGTTTATCGAATAAACGTTGCTGTTCGTCGAGTTAATAATAGTATTTTCAAAATGAAACTCTGTCAACGTTTCATCGCGCTCACCATAATCTACAGCGTTTCGGGTGAGTGCCCTTTGTATCGTCTAGAAAGTGTAATTTATTGGCCGCCTAATTGCTGGGCCGTAGTCGAACCGAGTTGTTTTGGGCGTGCGATTAACCAGAAATTCTCCCGGTGGGGGACATTGATAAATTCGTTAACAATGGCTGATGGTCCGAAAAACTCTAGCGTATAGGTTACAATAATAATAAATACATCCAAAGGTATGATTCTAGTGTAGCTACTTACATATACATTTTTTGGATTTCTTAAAAAAAAAAAAATCCGATCATCTTTGTTTGGAAGTTGAAAAACTTCATAAAGTTTGGTCTTTCCAAAACTTGCTTTGATAAAAAAAAAAAAAACAATATTCAAAAATGTATCGTTCAAAATGCTCAATCAATCGGTAAAATCAAATATTACCCGTCATACCTGCCTACTTTAAAGTTGTTGCTCCTAACTTTTAAAAATAGTTGAAAATCGGCAATTTTAATTCGAAAATTATTGTAGTTTTTTGTGACAGTCGTGTTAGCAGAGCAAAGCAACTAACCGAGTGTAGCGATAGCCAAAATATTGTAGCATCGACCAATTTTAATTTATGCGCGATGAAAAATACCAATTTCCAGTAGTTTTTTTAACCCATTTTGTATATGCAATTTTTTTAGGGTTACAGGCAATAACTTTAATAGTAAGTATGACAGGTAAATTTTGATTTCATCAATTTATTAAGTATTAAGAACCATACGTTATGAAAAAAATTTGTTTACTTATGCAAAAAAAATTTGCGCAAAATAATGCAAACGATTTCACATAATGGCAGTAGATATTAAAATTATAAAAAATATTTGTAATTTTTCAATTTAATAAAAATAACTAAAGTATTGTGTTAAACAAAAGTTATTCTTCTAAATTAATATGTTAAACCTAACGTGAATTCATAATAATAATGTTAGTTGTTTTTTAAACCCGGTTAAAATTTTTACTCTCCGATGGTGCAGTTAATTTTAAAATGTCGTAGTTTTTTAACTAAGGAATTTTATTGGAACCATTTTCTAATAGTGAAATAATACAATGACATTGTTTTGTTTTAGCTGTGTATTCTGAGGAAAACATACACGGTCTACCTGTAATTTTTGGTAACTCAACTTCCAGAAACTTGATTGTCCACGAAGGTCAAACAGTAAGATTAGAATGTTTTGCTGGTGGTTCACCTGATCTAACAATTTCATGGATAAGAGAAGGATTAGTATACGAGTTCAGTACAATGATAATAAATAGCTTAACTACCTATTTGTATCTAATTTAATTTTTAAATTTGGTCTCTAGAGATGACATTCTTAATATTTGGGCTATAAAGAAAAGAGATCGTGGTATTTATATGTGTGTTGCTGAAAATAATCTTGGTGAAAAAGCCTACCGCCGTATCAACATTAAAGTGGAATTCGCTCCAATCATATATATCCCGTGTGCTGATGTAGTACAATCTATAAATCATGAAGCAAGTTTAGAATGTATCATTGAGGCCTATCCTGTACCATTTGTCATATGGTTGAAGGATGGAATTCAAATTATATCAGATGACATTCTTTATAGGTAAATTTTTAAACTTTAGTTGTTCCGATTTTTTTTTTAACATTTTGTATTATTTGTGTTTAGCATATCACAAAGTATAACTTCTAGTGGAGTAACATACTCTATGCTGAAGATCACTATACTTCAATATGAACAGTATGGTAAATATTCATGCAAAGCAATTAATCACATTGGAAGTACTGAAGATTTTGTTTATGTTACTCCTCCATCTATGTAAATTGTTTTGAACTTTTTATTTATCAATAAAAATAAAACTTAATTACAATATTTAGAATTTGTATTGTGTATAACTCAAGGTAGTTAAAGATAAAATGTAATTACAATTTTTAGAATTTGTACCGTCTATAACTTGAGGGAGATAAAATTAAGATCAATAATAGATAATATGAACTTAATATGAATTAAGTTCATAATATACCTAGTTTTGTTTTTAATAGAAGTATATAGTACTAGACGTTATTAAATAAATATAAAATCCAATCAGAAGATGTGGTAGGCTATTCCTGATGAAGTGTTTGGTTTTTCATCACAATCTACTGGCCAATTCAAAAATGCATTGATCATAATATTTAAATAGGTACCTTAAATTATTCTCAATATTAATAAACTTTTGAACCATAAATATTTTATAGTTTAAGGGTGTAATGAAATTTTGTAAATTTCTGAACTAAATTTTTCTGATTATTGCTTAGACCAGCTCATTATGTATTAGTTTTTTTTGACGTCAACCGTATGTGTGCCGGTGATATTTTTTTCCCCATCTACAAGGTGTGACAAGTGGAAGGAGCTGTACACATATCGAATCATACTCTCTTATAATCATTTGCAACTTACAAGCACAAGTGAAAAGTTTTGGGCAATAACGACAAAGTTATAAATTGCTTACATTTTATCTCTCAAAAACAAGCAAAGCCCTTTATTTAGTTGAAATAATTTAATTAACTAACTTAATTTAAAAATAATCATTAATTTGGCTTGCCTTAGTTAATACTGAAAATAAATGCTAAAAATGCATGACTTTCAACAAGTACATTGTTACTTAACAATTTTGATACAGTTATGCGATTGTTACATTAAAAATGTTGTGTTGCTGTTCAATTTCTATAAATTGGAATCATTTTAAAAATAATTTATAGGCTTGGCCTGATTGACAACAAAAAGTTAGTAGTTTAAGCAATGTATTCATTGTCTATTGGTCATAATAACAATTATTAGCCATACTATGTAAGTAAATTACAAGCTGCATAGCAGACTAAACTAGACCATACTTTTAATTATAATTACTATGCTAACATGTTTAGAAGAATTTTACTTTGATTGGGACTTCAATTAACACAAAAACCATGTAAAAATAAGGAATAAATGTTGACTATTGTGCTGTGTAAGTTAACTTTAGACTCTAGAGTAATGAATACAACAATTTTTAGCATTTTCAGTTTAACTTTTAATTAATGTTAAATTTTTAACATTTCAATGTTATTATACGATGTGTATAAGGTAGAAACAAATGATTTATCAGAAAAATTGACAGGAAAATGCAAAATAAAACAACATTAGATTGTTGAATTTTAAATTGTTTTTTTTTTATCACAGTATATAATATACTGATAATATATTGGGTTCATAATACTTTTGTATTTTACTAAATATCTTTTCAACAGACCTAGGATTCTTTTCACTTGTTATATTAATTGATTCTAAAAACTCATACGCTTCATCACCAATTACACTAAATTACAACAAAAGTATGGCGACTTTGAATTAATTTGGCTCTTCATCCATGCCAATGGCCAGCAAATAAAGACTAAATTTTGTTTTAATTTTAAATAATTTCAAATTACGAATAACTGTAGTTGCCTCACTAACATCTAAAGGCAACGGAGCCGGAACCACTTGACCATTCAACTGTGCCATGTTTCTTTTATTATTAGGTATATAAACTAGTATACTACTAAAGTTATTAACTATATTATTTATTAAATTAATATCCATTTCTTTAATTTATGACATTATATTTATTTAAGTTTATTATAATAGTTTTTTATAATTATAATTGTTATAGCAATAATTATACAAATATAAGATTAGGTAGGTATTATTGTTTCAAAAAATTTACAATATTTATTTTATTTGTTTACAATAACACATTATGTATAATCATCAAATATCTAAATAAAAAAAAAAAACTAATCAATATAATACGACAATAATAGAAACTACTTTTACTATTATAAATTATATATTGCCAACTTAAAGACTAAAACTGTTAGTAGATTTTTTAGTTTGTAGATTTTAGTATACATTTTTAAACAATATGTATAACACAATATACTATTGTATGTACTGAATGAGGCGTTCAAACATTGACAATAATATATTTTGTTCATTGCACTTTAGATAAACCGTGATAGAGACTTACAGTTTATTTTATTAAGTAAAACTTTAACGATATCATATTTTCAAATTAAATTTTGCAAAAATAATTAAATCAATGGTTATGTAAGGTTGGGGTAGCAATGCCCACACAGATTCTCCCTTTCTGTTGGTACAAACCTTAAAAAAAAAGGTTAGGTTCAATTACTTTCTCTCAAAAACTAATGATCATTGTTGCTGCACAAATCTTACTATAATTTAATCATATATACAATAGAGCCTCGGTTTATCAAAGCTATTTGATATACACAGTACGCAAGTCTTCTCTATTTAAATCTACAATTTGTAGTATTGTGTATGATTATAGTAAGCAGTCAAATATAAATCTTAGTCTAATCTAAATTTAAGTCTTAGAAATTACAAATTATGATGAAAACTAATACAAATATTTACATTTGCTCTTTTGTGCTGGAGTTACTTAATTTTAACAATTTAGTTGTCACTCTCATCGTCACAGACTGGTGGACAAACTGGCATATCAGATTCTATAAAATAAAAACAATTAGGTAAGTGCATTACACAATTATTACAGTACCTATGTAATAAATAAAAGTTAATTTACTTTGATAAACATTAATAATAAACAACAAATAAACTAACAGACACATTTAGTACCAGTTTTAATATTGTTTTAAATTAAATTAAATAATTACAAAAATTAATTCAAAAGTAAATTACACTAAAAAAGCAAATTTGTTTTAACATTGTCTATCAAATTTTAAGAAATGTGAAGGGAAATAGGAAATATTATAAAATTTACTTTAAAACATTTTTACTCAAACAAATTTTAACAAAAGGGTAATAAACAGTGTCCTGATACTAAGTGTTACTAATTTATAATATTTAAAAATAAAGTCTTGAATATTATTTCTTACTAAAGGTACGGTTTCCCTTGCGCGATCGCGAACGCGATCTGCGTTC
>CM029361.1:26796899-26811528 GCA_017140985.1 Hormaphis cornu
TCTAAACCATTAATCGCAGAATTATAAAAATAGTGAAAGTTAATTAATAAAAATAAAATGATAATATTTACCAGAAACTTGTATAAAACCATTAGCAACTCCCAAAATATTTTTGGCTGAACACATATATTCACCAAACTGACGGCTACGAATTGAAGTAATATAAAGTGAGGTGTCTAATGAATCATCTGAAATAATATGTTCTCCTATGCTAAAATTAAAAATTAAAATTTTAAAATGATTGCATTTTAAAAACTTAACAATTGATGTACCTTATGTATTGGTTATTGGATAATTCTTCTTTATTAAAAACCCATGTGATGACTGGTGGTGGATAAGCTTCAATATGACATTCAAAGCCAACATCATACTGTATAGCTTGTTCAACAAAGGGTTTAAGAACTTTCACAGTTGGCGCAAACAATACCTGTACAGCAACATTACGTCTAGCACCTCGACCAACACCATTTTCAGCTATACAATAATAAGTTCCACGATATTCTTTTGTTATATTGGGTATTATCAAAATATTATTTCTGAAAAATTTATATATGCATGTTTATACTTATATACAGTATACATTACATACAGCTACAGCTAGCTTATACTTATATACAGCTTATTAACAAATTATGTAATTTCTATTTTTTGACTATTCATATTGTTTACCTATACAATGAATGACCTGTTGGTAAAATGTTATGGTTTTCTCTTCTCCAAGAAATTTTTGGATGTGGGAATCCTCCAGCATAACATTTTAATTCAGCTGTTTGACCCTCTGATAGAATCAATGATCTTGTTGATGAATCTGCAATGACAGGTGGTCGACGAACTACCAATTCAACATCAGCAGATAACTGTTTATCTATTCTAAGCAATATTTGGCACCGATAGAGAGCAGCATCAGTTTCTTGAATACCATCAATCTGAAGTATAAATAGATAAATAATATTTTTAGAAAACTTTTTTACACATCAATTTTAATAAATTTGTTTTTTTAACAAGTTAATATTAATATCTTAATACCCTAAGTGTAATGCTAGATTCTTCATTGTTTATCCTTAAAGAAAATCTTGTGTTTTTAATCATAACTGTAGGTCCTACAGAAATTAATACAGTTTCACCAAATTCATTGATTTTTTTCCACAAGATAGGATAATCCATAGCATCCACGACTCCACATGTTAATTCTGTTGTATCCCCAATATCTTTAATAGTTTTTTGAGTAATATGAGATATTGCTGGCATTTTATAACAGATAACTGTAATTAAAATGATTAGTTATTGTTTTACACGTGATTTGATTTACAATGAATCAGTTAAAAAAAAATCAAACAATTTTGTATGTTACAACATGTTGCCTACATATTTAGATAATAACAGAACAAGAAACTTAGAACTACCTATTTATTGAAACTTTAAAATGTCACAGGATTATCATAATTTTTTACTAAATTATTACTTAGATATTTCAAAATTAATTTTTTGTGTAGTGTTGTAGAAAGAAGTGTCACAATTAAACATTTGGAACCATATACACTAAACACTATTAGTTTTTAAAATAAATAGTGTTTGTAAAGCAAACTAGTCCACAAATGAAGATTTAAGAATATGAATATCTTAACAATTTGGTAAATATTTGCAACACACTTATTAATGCAATCACTTCAGATAACTTACTATAAAACTATTTGTTACCATTATGGTGATAGATCTAGTTGCTATAAACTAATAACAATAGCAATCAGAATTTCTTTTAAGGGCACAGGAGGGCTAAAAGGCTTAACTAAGGGATCCACTCCATTGGCCGTGTTAGTGTAATATGTATTTTTTTTTACTTAATAAAGATAGTTTTACACATTTTTTTCAGATTAATATCCACTTTTCTTGTTTTATTTAAAACATTTTTAGAAAAATTAAGTTAAATTCGTATTCAAATTGATAATATAAATCAAACTAATATAATTTAAAATTATATGTTAAATAACAATCTTAGACGCAACCTGTAATATGATATAACATTAACCAAAATACTCTACTCTTTTAATTTTACAAGAAAGAAGTACGTCTTCCACTAAATATGATCTTAAGTAAAAAAAAATTTAACTATACTACTCACAATAACAGTTTTTAATACTTTTTTAGGGGGGGGTCCAATGATTTTTTTATTTTCTGAAATAATTAATAGTTTAAAGGTAATAACAATAATAATCAGTATTTCCTTAGTAAGTTACCTACTTTAAACTAGTGTAAATTTAATAAATTGCTTTGTAAACAACAAAAAACACTGCTAAAAATGGTACAACAATTTTATAACTTACAAGGTACTGAAAAATAAAAGTGGTTTTCAATTTTTGATTAACAATTTAATTAGAGATTAGTACAACAATATTAGTTATGTGCATACATTGGAATGACATTGAGAACTACTTACCAAAGTGGCAAAAGATTGAAGCAGTGAGCACGAAACATATCATGTAGGAATTGCTTAGTTTGGAAACCATCCTGAGAGTTCACAATAATAAAAAAGACTAACGAGTGAGCTGTATAGGACTGAAAAAGAAGTACACACTATTTATAGTATAAAAATTATATTTTTAACAAATTAAGTTAAGTATGTTGGTAAACTAGTGATGCTATGAACTGTTCGTTTTCTAAACCAAACTGAACTAGGAGTGTTTGATTTGGTTCTAAAGTCGAACTTAAAATTTAAAATAATCAAATCAAACTCGTAACTAATAGTTGGGATCAAAAGTCAATCGAGAAATATCAAACAATGCACCAAATTCGAATAAAAATAAAAACTAAATGATGTACATATAAATAATGTATACTTATATATTTTTAGTTTTGTCCCGGGTATTTAGTTTTCATTTATAAATAATAAATACAAAATATATTTTCTTGACGTGACGCATACGCAGTTTTGAACCACAAAAAGTTGTACCACATTGTATGCACTCTCGATATAGTCAATGTGTTTTGTACCCAATTGTTAAATATTATTAAAACTAATATCTTAACTCTTAATTTTTGAGTTGATTAATTTTTTTTTTAAGTGAATGATAAGAAGTTAAACTATATAAAACTTAATATAGTAATTATATCTCTGTACTCTACAATCCGCATACTCATAAATACGTCTATATAATCGATAAGTAGTACGAAATGAATTAAATTTTTTTTTTCGGTTTGACAAAACATTTGAATAGTTTGGTTTTGTTCGGGTTCGAATAAAAATCTGTACGTTTCGATCTCAAAAGTCAGCGTTCGTTACAGTACTATGGTAAGCCCTGAACGTCAACACTAGTGAGAATAAAAATCTACCTGTTAAATAATGTTAATAAAAGACGCCCTAAAATTAAAATTGTTTGTTGTTACGATTTGTACGTAATATTTATCACTAATGTTACACAATAACAATTGTATTACACAGTGACAGATGCGCACAAACAGCAAACACAGTCGAAAAAATCTGAACTGTTAAGTTGAGATTAGTTGAGACTTACCTATTAGTGAACCCTTGAATGTTTATACTAAAAAAAGATACGATCAAAAGACTCAAGTCTCAAGGTGGTAGTCGATTATTGTGGACAACTTTGGAAATCAGAATAGTCATTTAAGAATTAAGATTTTGATTTACGATGTACCGTTGTACTGTGTATCTAGTAGCTGTGTATTGTTGTTATAGGACGTAAAAAATGAATATTCCGTTTGGAATGATTTTTTAGTTGGTACCCCTCTACTGTTCTTTTAGGAGGGGTAGATGGAACAGAGAATAGATGAATTCGTCTGTGGTTGGAACGCGTTAGCGGTGGCACCAACCCAAAAATATTCTCTAATTGTTTTACGGTCATCGTAGTTCATGCACAGAATATGGTTTACAGACAGGCTATAGGGTAATTTCGATTTTATGTGCGTGTGCTGGTTGTGTTGTATTTTTTTGTTTTTTACCATTGAACAGACACTGCCCTCACTTAATTTTTTTTTATTTGTGTAGCGCATGGTTTGTGATTTTAGTTAAAATTAGATTATCTTTTGAACATTTTTTTGACGGATTTCTGTAAAGACTATAATATACAAATTACGCCCATTTAAACAAGAAATTTTACTTTGGCGATGAACCCCCATAATTGCTTATAATTATTTTTTTCAAATTTGTTTTTTTAATGTAATAAAAAAGATGTCCATCCATTAAAAAAAAAAATTACGGAAGGTGGTGGACTGCTTAGTTAGCACCCCTGCGATTTTCACTTATGTACCTATATAATAGTATCTTCCCGAAACGCACATCAGATGTCATGGCGTTACAGGTTAGCCAAATTAAAAAGAACGAATTCCTTTGTTACGGTCCTTCATCCTCGCGCATTTGTTCGTCAGTCGTCACTCGTCCAAACCGGCCGCGTAGCGTCAAATCACGCCCGTAGTTTTTGCACCATTTTTTTTTTTCGTCAACATGCTGACAGTCAAGCTGCAGAGCGCTGACGGCAAAGTGTTCACTGTCGACTATGAAAACATCAAAGCGTCAGAAACTATCAAGACCATGGTCGAGAATCTGGGGCTGATGGAAAACGACGAGGAGATCGTGCCGCTGCCCAAAGTGCATTCCAGCATCCTGGAGATGATTATACAGTGGGCTACGCACCACAAGGACGACCTGCTGCCTGTGGAGAACGACGAGAAGCGCACTGACGACATATCCGACTGGGATAAGAAATTCATGAAAGTGGATCAGTCCAAGCTGTATGAACTAATAACGGCTGCCAACTATCTGGACATAAGGGGCTTGGTAGATCTCACGTGCAAAACCGTGGCCAACATGATCAAAGGTAAAAATCCTGAGGAAATCCGGAAGACTTTCAACATCAAGAATGACTTCACACCTGAGGAGGAAGAAGAAATTGCCCAACAGAACCAATGGTTGGAAGGCCCTTTACAATAAGTATCTAAACTAAACTTTTTTAGTAGTGCGTTCCGCTAACTATAATTATACACTCCCAATATTGAACTACAAACTTTTCTGTGTAATTTAACATTATTTCATATTAATAGGTGTTCCAAAATATTGTAATGTGAATTCTATAATATATACAAAGTTTTTATGAATAAATGTTTGACTACGTTTATAAAGTTACTCTTCTAATGATGGCAGATATTGATTGCATGCGAGAGAGGTCGGTAAACAGCGTCACAATACTTTTATGATTAATAATAAAAAACAACTAAATATTATTCAATCGACGACAACGTTTAGGTAGCTACTCTTGTTCCACTTTTTAGCAACAGTTAAATAACACTGAAAGCTCGGATCCTTTTGATGTACATAGTAGTATCTCGCATGTGTTTGTTTTTATTGATTATAATTCCGTACACTAGAAAAATTGCTGAACCCAAGAGGGAGTTAACTGATTTGTAAACTATGGTAAAAGTCACGGTTAATAAATCCTTCAAAAGTAACAGATGAGCTCAGCAGATTGTACATAGCCGATGAAACTTACAACTTGATCAGTTTATGTGGTATTTCCATGATAATTCAAAAACATTACCAAAAAAATATTTCTTATCTACTTCAGTTAGATAGGTACTATAAATATGTTGTCACATCAGTTAGCATTATGTTCAAAACAATCAATTACATAACGTCCATACCACAACTGATTTATTCAGTATAAAATGTAATATATTTATCATATTATTGCTTTCTATACGTACATTTTCAAACAATTCAAACTTGGTCAAAGTTTGAAACCAAATAAAAATTTAAAATATTTTTATTACAATTATTTTCATTCATAATCGCAGAGTACATTTTGATAATGGTCGAATCAAAAATGTTTGTAAAGACTACCTATTAATAACTATCAAAATATTATATTGGAAACATTGGCGCTGTTTGGATAATTTACAGTGAGACACATTATATTTTTAGTTAGTTATATGATTTACATTGACTTAACTAAACTATTTTGATATTAGTTTGAAGGTAGGTAATTAATACAAATTTTTTTAATATTTTTTCCCTTATTATTTTTTGTTTTTAAACCAAACGCTGACCTTGTGGCGCCTTTGATTGGAAACCTACATGTATATAAATAGATAAGTCACTTTATATGTACTTAAACAGTCTATGAGTTGTAATTTTTTTTTAATTTGTGGTTGAAACAATTATTATTTATTAAAACATTAATTTCTTTATCTTAAACTATAATTTACATATGGTGAAATATCAGCATAATATACCACTTACTACAATAATTGTTTATAACAATTATTACTGTAAGTGTTGTATTATCTTTTGTTCTTAACGTTATTAGTTGTTGTGTGTCTTTATGTTACCCATTACGGTGAGTATTGAAAATTAATTTTCTCCATTGGCTGTATTCAAATTTGAAACAAAAATATAAAAATAAATATTATCATTATATTTAAAACAAAATATTAGTTTTAAATATTTTAAAATATTAGCGCATGATTTGTAAAATAATTTACTCAATAATTCTAATAATTTTATAACTTGCTTCTAAATAACATAGAATTCCTCCGTTTACACTCAATAATTTTTTTTTATTGTGATTTAAAACTATTATTATGATCAATAATATATTGGGTTTTTAAAGATGCATTATTCAATAAGCTATAGCATCAAATCTTGTCATATAAAAATGATAAAATTGTACATGGATTTAAATAAGGATAAAATAGCATTTCTATGTGATGCAAGTTGAGTTGTACTAAAAATATTACATTCCATACTAATGTTCACAATGCTATTAATTTCAAAGCATTATAAACTACACCATATTCTTAAAAAAGATAAAATAAAATTGTTCTGAGTGAATAGTATAAAGCTAGATTTTGTTTATTAATTTTAAATCATAGATTATAAAGTTAATGTTCATCAGCTTCATCTCAAAAATAATTAGTGGATGATACACATCTTCAGCAAAGCATATGGCGCAATTAAACATAAGTCCTCAAAGTGTGTGTCTTAAAACGGTCAGAATTCGGTCTGGATTTGATTGTTAAACTCTCCAATTTCTGAAACAAAAAAATAAAAAGTACAGTTTTAGGTAGAATAGGTATAAAGGCATATTAATACTTTAGCCAATTATTTGGGTGACAATGTAACTTTTAAGATAGTTCATTTGTTCAAATTCCATTTGGTTTACAATACTAAAAATTAACAATTTTGTAAGTTTTCAAAAGTACTGACTGTTTAGGCAGCAAATGCCTTAACTGGGAAACAATAATAAAAGCCAAGTAGAAAATTACAGATAAATATTAAAATTCTTTCATGAATTGTTAAATTAGTTTGTTCTTTTCTGGAAAATCTTAAGAATTAGGTTTATAGTTTTAATAGTAGGTATGTTATTGTCTGGCTACTTTGATTTATGCCTACCTAATTAATTTTGAAATCCTAATAAAATATTTTACGCTAAATGTCTACTTTTAAAATTAAAAAAAAAAAAAAAAACACTCAAAATATCCTACATCCTAATAATGTTTAACTAATACAACTAACAAATAAAATATTTAAATCTGAATATATGTAGAATGTAGAGCATTGACTAGACATTTTTTTTTTTTAACTTATTTAGTACCACATATTGTTGTTTCTTGTTATTAAAAGCAAACTTTTTGAACAACAATTTAACAGATTTAATCATACTTTATTTTCAATACCATTTTTTTCTTCAATTACATCCTTGATTCTTGTTTTCTACTCATACCTCACGGGGTAAATTTTTCAGCTGTGAAGTAGATATGTCACTTTTTCTCTTAATTATAAATTCTGTTGATTAAAATTTGTTGGCCACAAAGCATAAACAAAATAAGTTGACAAAAGAAAAAATACAATTAACAAAAAATATGAATTTTAATTATAATATTATTGAAGTGTTATTGAAGTTTGAAACAGTAAATTAAAACAACTATACCTAACTTAAGTTAAGCATTACTTATTTTTACTGTATGAAAATTTAACAGAAACTGAATTAAAATAAAATAATCTATATATCCATCAAATATCTATATGGTAAAATAAATAGGTGTTTAAAATTTGCTACTTACTTTGGTCAAGTTATTTGATGGTTCTATGTTTGAATAAATGGGTGATGTTTTGTCTGCTGGATTTTCACTTTGGGTTTTATTTTGAAAAACATCATATTCAATTGTATGCTGATCGTTTTCAGGTTGTTGAACTGTAATAGACTTTTTTCCATTTGGTGATGTGTTAGTAGATATTTCAGCAGTTAAGTTGTTAAAAGTAACAGCTGAAAACACGTTTAATTTATTTTAAAATAAAGGGTAGATAGTTATGTAGTATATACCTAACTAGCTATTTTGACGGTTGAGTAAAATGTGTGTAAATAAAACACTTAATTATCTGTAATAGTATTTAATTCATAGTCAACCATCCCAATGTGATATTAACATTAACATATTAGTCTTTGAGACCTGCCTTTAACTGGGTATTTAATATTTTTTAGTTCCTAAGATTTTATGAGTATGTGATAAACGTTTGTAACTTTACAATTTACAATCACTAACTTGAAGCCATTCATATTCTACTTGATCAAATTTTGCAATAAAAAACCGTCAACATTATAGCGACCAGGGGAGTATTTAGAACAAACTCAAAAAAAAATTTTTTAAGTGTTGAAATGTGGAACAAACAAACTGTCAAAAACTTTATATATATATATATAAAATAAATTAGGATTTACATTTTAGTTTTTAAATAATAAGTATTACTTACAATTATCAAGAACATGATCGTCAGTAATATTTGACTTTCTTGAGTTGGTTGGTGAAGAAGCAGCTAGTTGAATGCCACTTAAATATAGTGGTATTTCTGTTAGAGTGCCTAATTCATTATAGTAAAATATACCCCCAGAGTCCATATCTAGCTTAAAATAACTTATGGTTTTATATACTTCTGATATATAGTGCATCACTTTAGAAGTACTATTTAATATGATAAAAGTTTGAAAAGACAAGGTTCCAGTCTGAAATTTAATAAATAGCATGATTAAAAAATATAATGTGTTATTAGTCTTCTAAATAATACTACATAATTGTAAATAAATACAATTTTGAGTAGATACAAACAATTTTAGAGAATTATAAAATGAAAAAACACAAGTACTTCAGTAATTCCAAGTTGATAATGTTCATAAATATGTCTGCAGTATTGAGCATAAAATGGCTTGAATCGAATGTTTAATCTATTGAGTTGTTCAAATAATTTGCTCAAACGACTTCTGTAACTTACATCAAGCATTGTTTCTGGAGTACGGCAACAATTCCTATTTAATTGAATACAAATATTAAAATTTATATTAAATATATCATGTTCTAACTTTTAATTAAATGTATTTTCTTAATCAAACCTTGCATATTGTTTAGAAGTTTTTGTCGATGGTGATGTTCTAGACATCTGTCTATCAGTGAAGTTATTATTTGCCTTGCCTTCAATAGGATCATTCGTAATAACTATAAAAAAATGTAATTAGATAGTTGTCGCCAATGGTCATTAATATCAACTCGGCTGGTTAGGAAGTATTTTGAACTTTGCCAGCTTACCACAGATTAAAAACTTATTATTGAAGGCTAAAAAATTCTGGGATAGGCGTACAGAATGGCTAAACACATATTTTGTCAAATAAAAAATTCAATTTGACCATAACTTGAGCTACGAAAATATTAAAAAGTGTGTGTTTTAAAGTCATCTGTGTTTTTGAGAAACAATAAAGTTAAAAAAAAGTTTTTTGAAAAAAAATTGATTAATAATTGTGTTTTTATATACAAAACAACGGCACCTATGTGTATTGTACAGTCCATGCCACCCTTGTTTTAACAAAACAAATTCAACAAAATTCAATCATTTAACATTTTAACATTATATTTGAACTAATGTGTAATGAAATTGTAGTACATTAATAAAAAAATGTACAAAACTTGAATTTTTGTTGCAATCACCAATAGTGAATTATATTGACTCTACAAAAACCATGTGTTTTATTTAACAGTTTGTAATGTATATCTTATTTTATAAGAAGAAATATAAAAAAAATGATTTACATTTTTGATTGGAAATGTTCAAATAAAGTTAAAGTAAACGGATGAGCGTTTATTATCATAACTCAACAAGTTGTATCAAATTTAATAAAGAAGAGTAATAGTGTTCTAAGTCTATCTTTTGGTTCCAAGTCACCCAAGTTGACGGTGTTGTTTAAGTGACTATTTTTCATTTGACGTTCAATTACTTTATTCTTTTAGGAAAAGTTTTCCTACATTTTTGGAGCTGTCTGAGTAAAATGTGTATTGTGTGCTCTTTAATGTTTGGTTTTTTTAGGGAAATAATATTTGGTTTTTTTAACGCATATTTTCAGCGCATTGGGTTACTGGATAGAATGGTATTGAATTGAATTCAATCGGACCAACACTCGCCTTTCCAGTGAACTTTTAAGTCTATATTTGTGTTTATTCAAATCATAACTCACAAAATGTACAAATTTTTAAAAAAAAATGTTCCAATCTAAACAGTCTAAATAATCAAACTAACCAACTTTTGTGGTATAGAAAAAAATATAAAACATTTACACATATATGCTTGGAGATTTTAGAATGTTCATCTTTTTCAGCACACAACTCAGGAAATAATCAAAATATCAAAAAAAAGGGTCAAAAAATGTACATTTTTATAGTATTCAACGTAAAAATCAAAGTACTTTTTAAACCGGTATAATGGATTACAAATTATGAAATTTCAAGGCTTTTGTCGCAAAATATTTGAAAATTGCTTGATTTTTGATCATAACAAAAAAAAAAAAAAACTAAAATGTCAAAAAAAGTTTCAACCAAATTACCATTTGGGTGTCCACAAACTAACCATAGGAATTACTGACTTTAAAAATAATAGCATTCCTCCTTCCACCTAAAAAAATGTTTCCAGAAAACAAAAACATTATTTTAAAAACCATACATTCATTGCTACTTCATGTGACTTAAATTTATAATCTTATTATTAAATGATTACTGACTGGTATAGACTATAGCTATATTCATTTTAGAAATTTTGGTTGGGTGAATATATCAATATAATTTCTTTTTAGTGCCAACTTAGAAGTTATGTAAAAAAATATAAGTATAAAATTAATTGCTTTATAACAAATCAACACATAGTTCTTACACTGCTGGGATGAATTGATTGAGTGAGGTTGACTTTGTGCATAATTTCTTGATTTGGAAGAAAATCTTGTGCGCAATGTTCCATTTGTACTGATATTAGGAATTTTGTTTTTTTCGTAATTTCTACACAAAATGTATGTTTAGTAAACATGTGTAACTTAAAAAAAGTATTGATACTATTAACATACGTGTTTGATAAATACGACTGCTGTAATGACATTGGTAATTCTAGCTGATTGTTTCTGCTTTTTATATCAAACAAATTTTCCATCCTATATAGTATCTCATTGCTTTTACGTATCATATCAAAAGCTTTTTTTACTTCTAAATTAATATCACAGCATCCTTCAATACTTCTTGAACAATTTAATTCAACTACAACAGAAAAAACACTATTAAATATCTGTTAAAGATGAAAATTCTTGTAACTATGAAAACTGGGAAAGTTAATGATTATTTTAAACTTATTTTATATTATTTTATACAAGTTATTTATAACCTATTTAATATAACATGTTCCACATGGCATAACTATTTAATTACATTTATATAGGTAATGATTAATAATGTTATTGCAAACAAATCGTAATATACGATTGATTATGACGACAAACCACGCACAAAATGACCAATCGCATGGGATGCTAGAGCCTAGATTGGAACTGATTCATCAAGTTCTACAAGTTAAAAAGATAAATCTAAGCAAATCACCATGCTACAAAAAATTATCTTTTATTCAAGTAAAAATGTATTTAGATAACAACGTTAATCATCATCCGTACTTAACACAAACAAACAGTTGTGATTTGCTTAGTTTACGATAAATTACAAGTGCTTTAATTTTTTAGTGTTGAAAAATATAAATTAACTAGACTTATAATTCAACTTTTAAACTATATAATTTGTTAAAGCCAAACCTTGTGTGTCAAAGCATCAGCAAAATATAACATACTTTTTTATTTTTAATATTTTTTAGTAATTAGATAATGGTCAATAGTTATGGTTATAGTGGATAATGTATTGAGAAGGAAAAATATGTAAAAGTTCTATATTTAGGTCAATAATTTTCAAAATATTTTAAAGTTTGTAACAGACAAGCATTTTGAAGTATACATATTGTGTAAAAATTTCAAGTCATATAGTACAGCTATAAAATAGTTCAAGAAACAATGTTGTAGGGCATTTTTTTTACCAATGCAGGTTGTCATTGTATTAAAAAAAATGATCAATCATGAATAATATTTAAAAGTAAACTGGGATAAAACAGTTTATTTCATTTGTAAAGGTTCTAATTTAAAATTATTGAGCACAATTTAATGAATCATAGATGCATTAATTTCTTTTTAACTGAAGACATTTTAACACCTAGTAAGTACTTAAAAAGCACTAAATTATCTGTAGGTATATAGATTTTAAAATCATAAGTTTGTATCTCACCGTGGTTACGTCCTCTAAAATCAGTATCTGCAGCATTGTTTATAGTTGTGATAGTAGTTGATAAAGGAGCAATTTTTTTAACAAGTTGCAAAACTTTTCCATCAATATCTATGACAAAAAGTATACAATTATGTATTGTGTTAATGTGCGTGTACCATTAACATAATAAATATAAATAAGTATATTAAAATTAGATAATTTTAGAAACAAAAAATGATTTTCTTTTATAGAACTAGAAAAATTGATTCTAAAGAAACAATAGTCAATTTTGCTATACATTTTATCTTATCTAATTAACAACTAGATACTCTAATGCAACTAGAAATTAGTATTTATACATAGTTAGCACAAAAATAGTACAAGATTTAATTTATCTAATGAGATAAATCAGTATTTTTTAGTTTAAAACAACTTTTTGGTAAAAAAATAAAATTACTCATAATAATATGTATACTACAGTATAATATATAATATAGCAGCATTTAAAATTTAAAACTATTTATATTATACAATTTTAAAATCTTACCAATATCAGCAAACTTAGTTTCATTATTCAAGATATAACCTCGAAGTATTATTTCTTGCTGATGAACTGCAATACTGAATTTACTTGCTATGTATTCTTTGAGCTCATACACAGAGGTCTAATTTTACAAAACAATAAACTAGTTAAGGCATAAGATTAAAAATACTTACAACAGTAAAACTTACAGTTACATGCACTTTGACCTTGAGATTTTGTAAATCCAATACTTTTATTGCTAGATCAATCATGATGACCATACACTTTTTTTACTTGTTTGAAGTGTGAATTTTATCCTAGAATGTTGGCAACCAACTGGTTTGGTTTACTCAGTGAAACGGTCCAAAAACATCGATTTTCTGATTATTTTTCAATATTTTTTAAGATCCATCAAAGTTTGTGACACCTACAAAATAATACAATTTGTAAAACCATTATTTTTACTCTTTAAGAAATGACTACTGATTGTTCTATGAAAAAGTTCTTAAAAGTAAAAACATGTTATTGATTTCTTATTCATGTATCAAATTAGTTACTCAAAATTATGGATTAGTAACAAGATGTAATGAACACGACTACAATAAGTGTACCTGCTGGTTGGTTTTAGCTTCTCAAATATTTGACTAAGTGTTAAGTTTAATTTTAATAATTTAAAAACAAACAAATTAATTTATAAATGTTGTAAGGAATATTAGATAAAACTATAATACCCATATTATGGCCACACAGCTGTATGGTTAATTTTTAAACAGAATTTTTGACTTGTTTGTGTTGAATTTTTTTTTTCAGACAAAATTACACAAATTATCCTCATAACAATTTAAGGAAACGGATGTATGCCGGCAACTATGTGAAACGCAAACGCGTAATTTGTTATTAGTGTTAATAACATAACACAGGCATTGCAATTAGCAGGAAAAAAATAGTCACCATTGGGATGAGTACAGTTCTCTCCAGAAATGCAAAAATTTCCAAAATAAGTCATTTGACAGCATTGATCATACGACCCATTTGTTTTGTCACAATCACACCCGAAATTGATGAATTTTTGGTCAATATTTATTTTATATATATACATATTTATGTATTGATATAAATTGATTGATTTTATTTAATTTAATTTTTTTTTTTTTCACAAAATGGACTACGTCAATTTTGCATAGCTCACAATCGAAATAATGGACACCCCCACAATGACATGCATATGTTATTCACGAATAACGAGGCTCATTTTCATTTTAAATGGACATGTAAACAAACAGAATTGCCAATGTTTCAAATAACCTGCAAATGAAAACCCACCTTTTTTCACGTTTTGAATCAACAGTAGAGAGGCACCAACCACCTCAGGGTTCGTGTTAGTCACATATTTAACTAAAAGTCACTTTTTTAATTCGAATAGATTAAAGTCAGTTTTTAGAAAACACGTCACTAAATTTCAAACTTTGGAGAATAACTTTCAGTTTGTAACTAAAT
>CM029361.1:26842496-26857429 GCA_017140985.1 Hormaphis cornu
GATTCTGAAGGAATTCCAATACCAGAATATGTTCAAGATATCTTACAACAGGTTTATTAATGTTTATTATTTTGTATTAGCTTATAGGTATTAGGGTGGGCCAAAAAAATAAAAATATTTATATAGTCTTAATGTAGCGGAAAAGTTGCTACTAGAGGAGATTAATAAGTGGTATAATAGAAATAAAATCAGTTAATTTCTACTGGTTACGCATGTTATCTAAATATTGATAAATTTTAGAGAACATGCCTAACTGGAAGATACGAACTGATTTTAATTCTTTTTTTACCACTTATTAATTTTCCTTACTAGCAACTTTATATAAGTTATATCTTTTATATAAGTTCATAACTTCTGGTTACACATTTTCTCTTAAGTTTGTCGATATTCAGAGAACATTTATAAGATTGTCCATTCTTACTCAACTCAATAATGATTTGGATAAAACAATAATTTAAATTGGTTAAAGGTTAAATGAACGCAATTAAATTAATAGAATATAAACACTATAAAAATAGTTTTATATTTTTTTATTTAAAAGTATTTTGATTATTAAATTTTTTTCAGGATGATAACCAAACAAAAGTAATGTCTCCTTTTCTAGAGGACGGGATAACAATCAAGGGCTTAGCATCATATGAAAAATCAGTAACTTCACAAAATACTGTATCTTCCTTAGAAATACAGCAAACACCTTACTCACGTCAATTATCTATTAATAATGTAAATAGTAACAAAATTATTCCACAACGTTCAAGCACATTGCCCGAGTCATGTTCAAAAAATGAAATAGAAGTTGCAAGATTACTTAGCTCTACAGGAGTTGCAACATTTTCTTTAGTAAATGCTTCTGATCCCACATCGAAAAATTCTAATCAATTTTATGATCCACTTCTTAATGGAAACTATGCGAAACCACATCAAACGGCCTCAGTAGATCTTCCATTAAAAAGAAAAATAAAAGCTGAACAACAATATGTAACAACAGCAGATCATATTTCACAATTAAAGTCATCGGTACTTTATCCAGAAGTAAAGCCGTTGATCAATGAAGAAGAAGGGGATAAGGCTAAACACCAGTCTGAAGAAATAAAAAAAAATGAAACACAGTCTAGGAAACGAAGCAGGCGGCAAAAGAAACTGCCACAACGGTTTAATAATTTTAAAATGTACTGATTTGTAATCAGGATGACTTAAACTTGGTAATTATATTAGAAGCCCTGAGTCTGGTTTGTTTAGCACAAAAAACCATTGTTTTTAAACATTTTTTTTTTTCAAAACCTTTATTGTGTTCTAAGTCAACACTGTGATAAGTGAAATTAAAAAAACATACAAATTAATTTACTTAAACTGGTGACTTAGAACAGAACCCTTTAAAAATTTTTTTAACTTAAGTCTTACAAGACCACTTTATTTTTTTTATATAAATGTGTTTTGCAAGTTCGAAAATTTTTAGTTTTTAAAAACAAACTTTGAAAGCTGTCCAAGTTCAAAATCACTTCAAGTCATCAGTGTTTTCCAAAATATGACTTGAATTTTTTACAGTAAAAAAAAAAAAAAAAAGCATACAACTCAATTTTAACATATAATATTTTTTAATCAAATCAAACATTATATTGCTAGAAAATATAAATTACATTCTTATTTTGAACACATAATGATAATATTTTAATCAAATCAATCAAACATTATATTAATAAAAAATATAATGTAAATTGTATAAAATAAAGATCAATAGTTTTCCTTAAATTTATTTGATCAACATAAATGTTTAAATTAAAATTAAATTATAATAGTTCACTAAATTAATCTGGACGGGATTGGTAATCATTTATTAAGATGCCAAATGGGCTTATACTATGTCTGTCAAATGTGAAAACTAATTTCAGTCTGAACTCCACAAATTATATTCTAAATAATGTGGTTTAATTGTATTGTCTATTAGATAGACAAAATCACCGAATGTTGTAGGGGGCATTCTCTTATTTTTATTTTTTTTTTTGAAAATACAAATATACTATTTATTATTACACTAAGGTAAAATTAACATGGACAAATTTAGTACAGAAGCTTTCAAAGGGCAAATTATTGTCTCAAGTTGGTAACATTAAGTTAAAAACTAAACTATGAAATTTATAGACAGAGATTTGGTTTATTGAAGTTATAGAAATTGTACAGATAAAAACAGGCAAATTAAATATTTCAAGGGAGTTTAACTCTTGGTAAAAATCTTTAATCTCTCCCTGAGATTGCATTAATAGACAGTAATAATTTGTTATTTGTTATCATATATATTCAGTACTAAATGGTTTGTTAAAACTAGTAAAAAGTTACAAAATAATAATTCAATCATTTAACATGAGAAATCTTAAAATTACATTTTATTTATAAATTCAGATTATATTAATTAGTATAGTAAAACAAAATATTTTAGGTATAAAATAAACATGAATATAATAGTTGTAAAAGTGTAAAATAATATAAAATATACGTTACAAATAAATACTTACTAACTATTTGAAAGTTTATATCATTGAAAAGTCAAGACTTTAAATGATTTTTATAAAATATCAATCAAATAAAATCCAACCAATTAGTTTGTACATAAGTAAAACTAAGTATAAAAGATTGTTTTAGGACGGATACATTATAAATTATTGTTCTTGGACGGAAACGTTATTTAAAATAAAAGTAAATCAATTTCAATTTAAAAGTAAACAAAATATAAGTATGCAGCAACCAAGAATGAAAGATTCACACTAGCTGCTTTAATGCCAGAACTTCTTACATGTGATTGCTGGCCACAAGCTGGTGGACATACGGGTATGATTGTTTCTGAAATAAGAATTATAAGTCAAAATAATACCACTAGGTACAAAATTTATGGTTAAGATTTTCTTGCCTGTTGGGAATAAAATTTCACGATCAATTTTACATTGTTTTTTAAAACATTTTGCAAAACAATTTAAACCATTTTAAATACAATGAAAATATTTTTCTTTGTTGATTAAAATTTTAAAATTTTTTTAATTTACTAATGGTGTACAAAAATATAGTATAAAATCAGATTTAAGGCATTGAAAAATTAAGGTAACTTGTTTTCAATGTAACTTTGGTATGCAAAATGGTAACGATCCAGCTATTTTAGCCAACAAAGATTCAATACAGGTCTAAAAGTCTGTAGCAAATTCGGGAATATAAATTTCTACTAATATGACAAATTACAATTTTAACTAAATTATACTGTCACAGAGTACCTGCTATATTATACAATGCATTAAATTCAGTGTCACACAAGTCATTTTAATTCTCATTGAGGTACTTAAACCTTTTTTTTGTTTTTATGTTGCAACAATGAAATTCAATTAGTTGTATAAAAATAAGCAAGGTTTTTTGTCATATTTTCAAATTTAAAAGGTCTCATTTGTGTTTTCTAGATCCACGCCTAGTTATAATTGTTAAAGTTATTATTTAAAAAATAATTTATACTTCATCTTTCAATATAGATAATAATTATTATTATACATATAAATAACAACCCTTTTTCTACAAAAAATTTTGTTTTTATTTGAAACAAATACGTATTTCGGAAACTATGTTTCCATCCTCAGTGTTAACAAACTAATGAGTTTGACTGTTGTGAAGTATACCATTCGCTAGAACACTTTATTGGTGTATATACCTTGTCTACATGTCGATTATACAAATATTGGCATACTTGTCAAGTACACCAGTTGTGAGAATCACGCTTAGATATGTAAGTGCCAACAAGTTGTTTTAGAAAATACCATTGAAACTATACTACACACAAAAAACTAAATAAACAAATGATTGGACTCGGTTGACTATTGAATGGATAATAATTGATCAGAAATAATATTTACCATAAAGAAAGACAGTGGCTTCAGCGGATCCCAAAACATTTGTGGCTTTACAAATGTAATCACCATACTGACGTTTTTCAATTGTAATGACACGTATTGTTGTATCAGTAAATTCATCTGCTGTAGCAAAATGTGATATTCTAAACAAAAATAGTTTGATTTAGAAATAACTAACATAAAAAACAATTTACACCTCCAAGCATTTAACAATGTTATATAAGAGTTATACCTGTAATGTTGGTTGTTGGACAATTGAACACCGTTTAACAGCCAAACGATAGCTGGTGGTGGATACGCTTCTACATGACATTCAAGATCCATATCATATTGAAGAGCTTGTCCAAGGCGAGGTTTGGGAACACTTATAACTGGAGCAAATTCTACTTCAACAGCAATATTACGTCGGGCTCCACGACCAACACCATTTTCAGCAACACAGTAATAGGTTCCACGATCTTCTTTTGTAATAGCAGGAATTTTTAAAACATTACCTCTAAAAAATTTAATTTGTATTTTATTAAGTACGTTTATATTTATATTAATTATATTAATATTTCATTAAGAGTTATATATACTATACCTATAAATAGAACCCCCTGTAGGTATAATAGCATTGTTTTCACGTCTCCATGACACTCTAGGAGCAGGAAAACCTCCTGCATAACATTCTAATTTTACTGCTTGGCCTTCATTTACAACCAATGATCTAGTTGAATTGTCAGATATTATTGGTGGTCGACGTACTTCCAATTCGACTTCGGCCGATATTTTATTGTTCAATCCAAGAACAACTTCACACCGATAAAAACCAGCATCAGTTTCTTGAATGTCTTTAATCTTAAATATTTTAAAATACCAATCAAATCAGTTATAATTTAAAAATGTATTTTAAAGGAACTAAAATCATAAACACTCTTCAAAACTTATTAAAATTGATATACTAATAAATATTAAATACTTGTAATGTGTAACTAGTGCTTTCAATGTCTTGTCGCAAAGAAAATCTTGAATCTTTGATGATCAGTGTACTTCCCTGTGACAGTATAACAGGGTCAAACACTTTTCTAGCATCAACCTTTATCCACAAAACAGGAAACTCCATTGCGTATAACACTGAACATGTTAATTCTGCTGTACCGCCAATATCTTTAATTGGTTTCTGAGTTATGTGAGATATTGTTGGTGTTCTCTGAGAATTCACTAAAATAAAAATAAACATTTTATTTATAGCAAATAATACATGAGTATTAGGCAGATTATTACACAATATTACACCAAATATTGTAAAATAATGTTATGAACAAGGATATACACTAATACCTACACAAATAGGTAGTAGGTAGGTATGTTTGATTTTACAAATAATTTTATTTTGTAGAAACATAATAAATAATTCTAGTATCTAAAAAGTATTAACTTCATTAATATTTTGTGGGATAAATATGTGTTGCTACTACTACACTTGAATAAAGAATATGGTTACAATTTGAGTATATACAATACTTTTGAGTATATAGTATATATATATTAAATTATATATTATCATTATATAATGCAGCGGTTCCCAAACTTTTTTCATTCAAGGCTCCCTAATAATTAAACATTTTTTTCACGCCACCCTCAAAGAATATTCAATAAAATAGGTTAAAAATTGCTTAATATATAATACTAGCTGTCCCGACCCGGCGTTGCCCGGGATTTAGTCGGTTAAAGCTTAGTAAATTAATTCCATATAGCGGAAAATAATTTTTGGAAAAAAACTTTTAATCAACAATCGAAAAAAACTTTTAATCAACAAAATTTAGTTTATTAACAAAAAAAACTTTAGAAGATTGATTCCAAGTATAATAATGTGGCATCTCAGAGTAAAGCAAAGTTTTTGCAAAATCATCAACTTGACATGTATCAAAGAAACTTGTCAAGGTAGTGGATGGTGGTTGTTCAGCTCTTTCTGCAGCGTTATCAGTTGTAAAATATACGCGTTGTCCGTTTTCCAAATGAACTGCCAAATGAATAACAGTGGGATGTCTTTCATGAATGGGAAATGATAAAATTCGCCATATAGCTTCGTTGCTACTAACATAACGTCCCGTTTGATATTGTGTTATTTCATCGTTTGTATTCACATCAGTAACGCCGAAAACAGCCATGTCGCTTCCTTTGGTGACGTATTTGCAGATGTATTTTATTGATTTGACAGAATTGCAAAATTCAACATTGATGTGGGCGTTGAAGGTTTTGGACAACAATGGCGAATAAGGCACGATCCAGCGATTGTCAACTTGTATATGATTACCATTGATTTTAACAATTGTTGATTTGCCGTTGTCATTAATCGATCGGCGACGGTAAGACGGATATCCATCATTTCTGGTTACAGTTTCAGATGTGAGTGTTGCTGGATACCGCTTTGAACATTTTCCATCAATCATGCATGGTGAGTTAATATTCAATGATCCACACGGTCCGTGAATCATGTTCTTAGTCACTACTGCATACAAAATTGGGTCGATCGCTTCATCGGGTATTTCAGCCGAAATAATGTAATCAATCTCGTCGG
The DNA here is from genome assembly GCA_017140985.1 of Hormaphis cornu. Lineage (NCBI taxonomy): Eukaryota > Metazoa > Arthropoda > Insecta > Hemiptera > Hormaphididae > Hormaphis > Hormaphis cornu. The sequence goes on from CM029361.1 coordinate 26,848,941, forward strand.
GTCTTATTTTATCAATCAACCAGATCAGGATGTGAGCATGTGGTAATCCGCGTTTTTGCCACTCAACAGAATACATCCAGCAGCGTGTTTCTCCAAACACATGTTGTTTGACAATGAAATTGATGAGAGATTTTAATTTTTGTTTGAATACACGTGCAGTTATATCATGGCGATCCATTGCAGATTGGCCGGTAAATAGCAGAGTTTGCACTTCTTCCCATTGTGGATTGCAGGTAAAAGTGATAAACAAATCGGGACGACCATATTTACGAACATATGCCATAGCATCTTGAGCATACTCATGCATATGTCGTGGACTCCCAATGTAGGTGGCTGGTAATATTGTAATTCGACCGATGTTGTTGGCATTGCCATCTCTGTTGATTGAATCGCGAAGATGTATGTACTCTTCAGAGCGCAATTTTTTTTGATTCAGCCTGATGAAAGTTAATCTTTCGGTCTCTATTTTGACGTACATATCAACAACGTATTGATGGAACAGTTTGCCAAATTTAAGGAGATGATTGTCTTGATTTTCACGAACCATTATCCGATAAGCGTAGTAATTCATTGCGCTGACTTTCTTGTTCGTTTCAAAGCCTGTTTTCAAAAATTTCCAAAATAACAGAAGTTTATATAGATATTAGTTAATGTTGCTTACCAGTTGATGGATCTATCATTTTGATCGTAAAATGATATCCATCTTCGCCTTGCCAAAACAAAAGCGGATATTGTAGAGCATCGTACGATCGGTGTGTCTCTGACACACGCTGCAAATTTTCACTTCTGCGATGTAAGACAATATCTCGTGATTGGAGATTTTCTCCGACAATTACTACAGCAACATCTGCGATGGTTGGTGCATTGAATCGACGGGAATGTTCTCCTGGTGGCGTTTTGTCAGGTCGTATGACTATTTTATGGTCATCAGATGGCATTTGCTCCAGAGCAGTCTTAAAAAGATGAATTAATTGGTTGTGCTGATGGAGAAGCTCTTGTAATTGCTGCACGATTTGTGATTTTGTAGAGGCATAATGGGTGCAGCGTTGCTGAGTTTCTTCGTTTGAATTTCCCATGAAATAAATTTGAAGAAACTGATGATTTGCATCAGCTGGTGGCAACAATGAACCTGCTTTATGGTAAATTTGGCCCTGAATCTGTAGAAAAGATTTGTTTTTATTTAGATTGAAATAGAAATTATCTGTTTTTCAGATATTTCAATTAAAACCATAGAAAATAGAAATTACTTTAAATGTAGGCATGAAATTGTTTCTTATTATTCGAGAAGCCCCAAACGAAGTCATTTGAAAACAACCATTATAACTCTGGATATTTTTCAGAAAATGTTTAGAGTCACTTCCGAAGCCTGATATTAATAAGGACAAAGGTTCTGGTGGGGGGTTTAATGGTGGTAATTTCACTTTGCCGTTAGCACAGCACAATCCCGGTGGTTCGTTTGGAAATTTGATTGCCTTGCAATAACAACAAACAACGTCCATAGTTGAAATAGCGACAGATGGATTTGCATTGTAGTCAATTGACGGATCGTAAGCAAACGCAACACGTAGAAGATTTTGCGGGGCAGCAGTTTGTCTCCTTATGCGATAAGCGAGATTCTCTTGAGCACGATTATCTCCTGATCGATCTGCAATACTTCGATTTCTTTGCATTCTTAATCTATCGTTGTGATTCGACGCATCTCTTTCTTGTTGCGACTGCATTACTCTTGATGTTAATGTTTGCAATCGATTCAATTCGTTTTGAATTGCTCGCTGGTCGTTGCTTTGATTATTACGACTTCGCCTTGTTGCCCTCGTACCCAAGCTTTGTCGACCGATACTTGATTTTCGTCTTGATGGCATTTTATTATTTTCACAATAAAATATATACAAAACCGCTCAAATAATTCTGTAAAAAAAGTTTTTTTCAATAAAACAATGTTCAAAGAATACTTACATGAGGAAACAAAAATACTTACCTGACATTTCAAAACATCTATTGCTAAAAAATAACACTCATCATGAAAATTGTGAAAAAACTATTAAAACGCGTTTATCAAAACATTCGTATATGTTTACATAGTAACGTCATAAAATATTTATGTTTACTTAGTTACTGTCAAAAATAACAAATATCATTCGAACAATAATTGAAAATGATAAATTTGTAATTAATTGGTGATATTTAAATTTGTTAAGATTTAAACAAAATATTAATCGTAAAAACGTATAAGATTTGTAGCTGAACGATCTAGAAAGTAAGAAGTAATGAAAGATAAGTAGAAGAATAAAATCTTACTCAAGTTCAAACAAAATTCTAGATTCCAAGATATATTTTCCAAACATGGCAAGAAATTCGTACCAAATTACAAAACTAAATTGAGATTATGTTGATAAAAAAGCAGTTCGAGTAACTTAGAGGTACTCGAACAAATTGTACCGAGGCGTTTCTGAGAGATGCATGCTATCGATTTTCCTGCTACTTACGCGAATTTGTTTGCAAATTTTTGTTTCTTTGTGAATTTCTTCTGCAAATTAAAATGATCAAAAGAAACGAAAAATTGATGAAATTTTCCAAGGCATTTATGAGAGATGCATGCTACCTGTTTCCTGATACCTTACGTGAATTTTCTAGCAAATTTTTTAAATTTCTTTGTTATGTAGTTTTTTACGAACTAAAATGAACAAAAGAAAGTAAAAATTAATAAAATCTGCCGAGGAATTTGTGAGATGCATGCTATCTGTTTCCTGCTACTTACGCGACCATCAAAAATCAACATAAGTGTGTTACTAAGACAACTATTTGTTATTTTTAGTTGCGGCTACAATTAGAAAAAAGCCGATTATATTATTTTACAATTTACATGTACAATTTTGGTTTTTTGTCCATTCCAACTAATTTCCTTGAGACTTACTAAAAATTTTTTGTGCTATAAACCATCCTTGGACTATGACGAACAAAATAAAAAAAAAATTAGGCAAATCCGTCGAGGCGTTTTTGAGTGATGCCATTACACACGAACAGCATTTCATTTTTATATATATAGATTAATAACAATAAGTGTAAAATTCCAACCACGCGCCGCGCCGCCCTTGTTAAGTGCTCGCGCCTCCTTTGGGTGGCGCGCCACACAGTTTGGGAACCGCTGATATAATGAATGATGCTTTTGATCAGTCGTTGTCTTAAAGAACATAAAATTTAATTCAAATACCAAACATCATATTTTAGTACAGAATGCCACTGCCCATAATTGTAGTAAAAATTATTAAAAACAAAATTTTCTACAGACTTCTTTCTAATCAAATTATAGTGCATACATTTGTGCAAAATTATAAATTCAATAATTTAAAAAAATTGTTTTGAGCAAAAATTAATTTATTGTAGTATCATCACCTAAATAAGACAGTCTATAATCATTACTATCAAATTATACAAAATATTTATCAAAATGTTTATTATATATATATAATTTTCCTAAACTGTTTTAGATTTAGAATATCTAAAAGTACAGGAAACAAATAAATTTTTTTTTTTTAAAATAAGTACATCCTTACTTTTATAAATATATATATTTTTTAATGGTATATTTTAATAATAATATCTATAAAAAAGTTCAGATAAAATAGTACCAAACATGAACAGAGTAGTTTTTAATTTTATTTGATACTAGCTACTATTCAACACCTTATTATTAAACTAGGGTTACAGTCTTTTAAGAATTTACTGCACGCTAATTGGCCAATTTAGCATTGTTCATGAATGGAGATGACGTGTATAGGCGTCATTAGTACGTTGTTTTGAATACGCTTGGTCTGCATTATGAACAAATAAACTGTTTTTGTCTGCATTATCTAGAAGTATTGTCAAATATTTTTGTGCAACTGTGCAAGACATACATCAATTGGTTTTTACTCTAAGTTTTTAATTTGTTGCAAAAAAGCGCAGAGATTATCCTCACTATTACCTGTACTGTTTACGTATTAGGTATACATTAAATAATAATAATATAAAACATTTTACATTTATTGCATGATCAGCAGAAAACGTGTTAAAGACTTCAAAGAATAAGTTCCAGCTACCTATAAAACATTAATTTAAAAGGTATGAAATAAATATTTTATACCTATTATTAATTTATTTGGATAAATCCTACATCATTATATCAGTAACGCTCAGTACGTACAGATTTTTGTTTGGAATCATCTATTTGTTTAATAATGTTTTTGCTGATGTGATACTTAAGTGTAAAAAAAAAAACAAAACAAAACGATTGATAAATTTCAAATTGAATAAATAGATAGATACAAAACTGCTAATAAGTTTAATTTAAACGTAGGTAGACACTTGTTTGAATAACGAGATAGTTTGTGGAACAGTCAATATAACACCAACTTAAGCTACCTACCTACGTCGATACATCGAAATGATGATTAAAAGTTGTTTTTAAATAACCAAACACCGCTCAGACGCGTGATTCAAGTACAAATGGGGTAAGTAACTAGTGATAAAAGGACTGATGGCGACACAAATACCAACTCGATCGTTAATGTATATTAACAACCGTCATATCTTTTTCAATCGTTTCCGTCGGTCCATCTCTTTTTGCTTCAACGTTCATTTCCATAACCGCTCTCTTACTGTATCAGTTTTTTAATCTTTCTTCATCACATGTCCAAATCGTCTGTTTTCTCTCATCTTATCCACTGTTGATTGATACGGCAACACCAATACTACCTCTTACATCCTACCGACTCGGGCGAATCCACAACAAACGACTCGTTTCACGCGGAACGTGCCATTTAGACAAAGTGCCACTCCCGTGTGTCGTTCGCGTCACACCGCAAAACTCCGACCGTATACGCGTACGCAGCGCGCTTACCCAAATGACAGCAGAAGACGAAGACGAGGAACGCGAAGAAATTCTTCGTCTTGGCAGCCATTTTATCGCGTGACACCACCGTTCGGACGAAATATGACGAGTACGTTGCGGGCAGTGTTCGAGGACGTCAAACGGCTACGATGCTGGCGGATCGCGACGGAAATGATACTACGACAACAACAACGATCGGGTGAGACAAAAAAAACAACAACGCTTAGCAAAACGAACTTTAGTAATTTCGACGGACGCGACGGCAAATTCGTTTCAGTTTCTCCGGCTAGAGTTGATTGTAAGTCGTATAACAAACGAAATAACTCGGCATCTATATATGTATTATAATTACGTCCGTGCTCTGCCCACTTGTGGAACGCTTCTGTTATCACCAGTAACGCCCCGACGCCACTGATAGCGCACTAAACCGTTTTATCGCGGGACAAGGGCAATATTTGAATAAGAATTTTGTTTGTCGTTTCTTCTGATTATCGCTGAGCAGAAATATTCACATAATAGTATAAATTAAAGCGTATGAATAAAAAACATGAATATCGTTGAGAGTACATTTAAAACGTATTCTAAATGCGTTTTTATAACGTTGTAAGTTGTAACGATTTCTTTCCTGATAAATATTATATATAATATAATATAATCAATGGTATACCAAGCCGTCAGATACCAAACCGTGTACATATTTTAATACAAAACAAACATTTTTAAAATAACGTCAATAATATGCGCATATACCTCCTATTGGCGTATTGCGGAAAAATCGTTTAATTTAATTTCGAAAATAAACTAGATTTATACTTTTAAGGCGTTTTATTGTTATTTCTATCTTTTTTAGCTTTTTCTTTAAGAAGTGTTGATAAAACGTTTTTGAGCGGGATTCATAATTTTTTGAACGATTCGCAGAGCTCTAAAATACCTCCTACTGTTGTTTTACTGTACTTATCTAACGCTGTTTTTGTTTTTTGTTATTTATATACACTTTTGAGAAAACATTTCACTTTTGCATAGTACATAAACACAACTAAATCGTTTATTAAACGTAAGTTTCTATTGTTAGTATAAAAACAACATAAAACAGATAGTACAGCGTTTGATAAATACAGTAAAAAAACCGATAAAATAATTTTAAAATAACTATTTTATTACATCGTTAATAACAGTTTATTTTTGAACTTCCCTCGGCGGCCGATTATATTTTTAAACCGTTAAAATAGTATATTAAATAGAATATTATTTGATATCGCAAATATTCTAAAATAAAAATTTGAAAAAAGTACACGTACATGCATTTCAATAAAAATGTAGACTGCTGCACAGTCAGAGAATCCTTTTCGATTCGTACCTTAGCTGCGTTTCCGACTATGTTTTATTGGAATCGAAACATTGTGCATTATAATATATGATTTATAGCGATAATAACGGCTCATTAATTTACACATTAAAAAAAAAAATACAGTGCCGTCCCAAGATCTTAATGTCTTAAAATCTTAAGATCAAAAATCGAGTTCTGTAATGTTCCAAGAAAAAGTGACGCTATAACCACGCACTAAACATAAAATATAGGTATAATACACAATAGAGTATAGTGTACACAATGTTATACAATTAATACAAGATAATATTACAAATAGCAACAGGTAATTATAGTAAAATTAATTTTTCTATAATGCACACTATTGTACAGTTATATTTATAAAGAAATTATATTTTTATGCATCACTATTAACTTTTTATAGTACCTAATCGTTAAATTGCTAAATTAAAACTCAAATAACATTAGGATACTCTTAAAGTGCCCGACTCCCTTTTTCATTTCGTACAGCTACTTCTACAGTATTACACAAAGTGTGTTTTACTGCACACTTAGTTTTTGAAATTTTTATGAAATATACCATAGGTGGAGTATGTCACTAATTTGGGTGGGTTACTAATTTGAATTAAATATCATCTATTCTGGTCAAACCGAGAGTTATATCCTCATTAAGTCGTAAATTTAAAAGTTTTATATTATTAATCAGCTCATAAAGGGCTAAAATTATTGGAAATTTTTACCGTGTTTGAACTTCATTAATCCGATAATTTGAAAAAATTAAAAAGAAAAAAAAAGTCACAGTGCACACAATTTTAAACCCTGATAGACCTTATGTCGCCGTAAGTCACAATGTCCACGCAGATGATTAAAAACAAAAAAATCATCCGGATGATATCCGGATATCAAAGAAATGTGTTTTCGACTTTAGGTCAATTAAAATTTTGTTCATAGAAAAAAAAAAATTCACGCCGCATACCAGTACTACGTTTTTATTTTGCGATTTACTATAGATAATTGATGTAATATGTATCTTTTGTACACACAGAACAATTAATATAATATCGCGGATAATATTTTATGTGTCATTGGCTTATAAATTATATAGTTTTTATAACAAACAAAAAAGTTAAATAGTAAAAAAGAAGTTTTTATCTCGATGATAAGTTTATGATTATATCTTATCTACACCCGTGATTATTACTATAAAATAATGTAATATAGTGTAGCCTATATCAGATCAGTTTTTTTGCTTTTAAAACGCTTGATCATTCCTGTTTTTTATTACAAGTCACTACTAAGTTGGGACTTGCCACTGTCCACTTAAGGCATGACGACACTTGAATCTGCCCTTGATTTGATTTCACGTTTTATTAATTATTCCCAAGTACCTTACTATTATCGCAGTTGAATGATGCATATTATTATACCTACAGTTTAATTAAAAAAAATGTAAATGTACAGCAAACACTTTTGTCTTACATTTTTATACAATGATCAATAATATTTTACAAATATTTTGATAACTCTACTTTTTTTCTTAAACTGTTAAACTGTGTAATTTGACGAACAACCAAAATCACTATGGCCTTTAGTTATGTGGCATTCACTTACATAGTGGCCATGATATCGGACGCCTTGCTGATATTTTTTTCAATTTTTCACGTAAGTAACCATTTGTCAAGTATTTACTAAGTTGGTGTTCGTTCAAGTATTCCTTAACAAAAAAACGTGTGATTGATAATTATGTATACTTTTGACTGTTGATCAGATCAAGTTATAAAATTCCCTAGTTTGTTACAGCAATCGTTAAAAGAAATGGTATTCACGTACTCTACTGACATAGTAATTAATATTTGTCATTGTTAAATTAGATACTTCTGAAAATCCATAGAGATAAACTCTTGTTTTTTTTTTTCATCTTAAATAATGAAAGTAGGCAGTAGCCCCTAAAAATAAGGTACCTAATAATAATATCATGTTTTGTTAAAATTTTTAATTTTTGCTTTATAGAAAATGTTTTTTTGGTATTTGTCATATACTCAGACCCGTGACAGGTGTCTGCTTTTGTAACAGTTACTTTATACTTAACTTATGGTTATGAATTTTTTAAAAAAGTTTTTATACATTTATGGTTGTTAAACTAACCACCCTTGAAATTTATTAGGTTGTATTTGAAATAATAAGAAATCATTTAATTGTTTACATTAAATACTTATATTAATTGTTATACGTGCACACACATTACACCTTTGAACTTTGTATTATTTTACAGGCCAAACAATAAATTATTCT
>CM029361.1:26857439-26873147 GCA_017140985.1 Hormaphis cornu
TACTAATATTACAATTTATAATCGTGCGACGTGGAGTATTAGTTCTCCACTTTTACTCTTACTTAGTAGAGTATAGACATAGTAAGGTCAAACGGCATTTGACCATAATTTTTACCTATCATTAAACTTCTTACCTATAGTACCTAAATACTTACATATTTCATTATGAGTAATAATATATGAGTACTAATATTACAATTTATAATCGTGCGACGTGGAGTATTAGTTCTCCACTTTTACTCTTACTTAGTAGAGTATAGACATAGTAAGGTCAAACGGCATTTGACCATAATTTTTACCTATCATTAAACTTCTTACCTATAGTACCTAAATACTTACATATTTCATTATGAGTAATATATTCAAAGCAATCTACTTCTCTACTTTTATTCATCACAACTTAATGTTTGCTAGATATCTTACATTAAATTCAATATCAATTGCTATTTACTAAAAATTAAATACCTATTTTTAAATTATGATTTTCACATCGTTTCAAATGTTGTGATTTTATAAACTAACAATAATTGTTATGTTTTTATAATACAACAATTAATAGAACATTACACATTATTCTGTTGACTTAATTAGTTTTTGCTACATTAATTATTGATTGGTAATAAATTAAAATAATATATGTATTTTATATTTAATGTTTATTGTATATTGATTTGTTTTAGATTATTGTATTTGATGAGCTTAAAACTGAAAACAAAAATCCTATAGATCAATGTGACTGTTTAAATCCAGTAAGTATAATATAAACAATGTAATAAGTATATAAAGTAAATTATGCTTGTAATAAATATTTTCTAATAAACATTATAATAATAATTATTGAGTAGGTAGCACTTAAATGTATATTATTTTTAAACTTTTAAAGAGTAAAGAAAAATATTTGTATTGGAAATTTAGGTATTTACTAACTGTTAAAATTCAATTTTACCTAAATATTTCTGCACAATTTTGCAAGAAGACATTAATAAAAGTAGGTATTTATGTTTAAACCAAAACTATGTTCCTAAAATTTTTCTTATTAATTTTTGTAAAATTAAGTTGTAAAACTATCAATCTTACTATAATGTATTTGGAGTTAAATCTGTGTTTTGTATAAAAAAGATAAAACGGTTTTTACAAAGATTAAATGTATAATAAACACTTGGTAAATATATAGGTATCCTTTTGAATAGTATAGTTTTGGTATACCTACCTACTGAATTTATATTTTTGAATATTTTAAGTGCTGCAATTTTGTTACTTATTAATGTGCATGTTTATTATGTTTAAAATTGTATGACAATATTTTTAAAATATACTTAAAAGGATTCAATACAACATATTAAAGGAACAATATCAAGTGAAGGAGAACGCCTGGACTCTATTTCTATGTACTGTAATGCGTAATAATAGGACACGCTAAAAGTTTTACATAAAAAACATTCTCCTTAAAGTTTTTTTTTCCAATTTAAAGTCTTGACCAAATCACAAAACAAAATTAAATTATTGCATCATGCATGTGTTATTTTGACTATAATTGAAAAATAAATTGCATGCAATTATGCAATAATTGCCTATAATTTTAAAATTTTATTTTCAGTTGGTGATACCAGAATACTTAATACACTTTTTTTTCAATTTCTTATTTTTGTTTGGAGGCCAATGGTTTTCCATCGCGGTGAATGTGCCATTAATGGCTTATCATATCTCTAAGTAATTATATAAAATTTAAAACTAATGTAGTATGATACATTATTTTTTAAAACCATAAAATTTATAAGTAGGTACAATGTATATAAACTAAACAACATTTATTTTATCTTATTACAGCTATCGAAATAGACCTATTATGTCCAATTTTGGTGTATATGATCCAACAAGTATTTTGAATAGTACCAATTTAAATAAATATCAACGTGAAGGATGGGTGAAATTGGCATTTTATATGTTCTCATTTTTTTATTACTTATACGGGTAAGAAATTAAATTTAAAGCTGTTTATAACTTTTTGCGTGTATTGATTCATTATTTTCTTACTCTTTTTTCAGACTGATACTAGCATTGATAACCGTATAAAACAAGTTTAAATAATTTGTTTTAAACCTTCAAACTCAGTATTGATTGACCCTTTATTGGTAAAAAAAAGGATGTATTTGTACAAAATTATCTTAATGCTTTGACCATTAAGATTCATTTTAATTTTTAATTTAAATTAAATTCTCCTATTCTTAATAAATTTACGTGTCTCATCTTGCACCACTTGTTTTTTCATCCCTTTCCATATTCCTCGCTCCTCTTTTTATTTTCTTGATAACTCCCCTATTATTCGTCTCATGCAAACAGCTAACAATGATCCCTCTTTCTCACTTTAATTTTTTGTAAAAATTATATTGTTTTGTTATATTGTATATTTTTATTTCCTGTACTTTTGGGCTTTTCCCCTTTTTTTAAATTAAATTAAATAAATAAATAAATACATCCTGATTTAATTATAACTTTGTATTAGGTTGTTAACATTTAAGTTATTAGGTACTTGGTTGTTTTAAGTTTTATTTTTTTCTTTAATACTTATAAATGTATTAAAATATGTAATTTTTTTGTGTTTTAAGCATAAATATACTTAATTTTCAAAAATAACTGTTTGCTCACTTATTTAGTATAACTGTTGAGATTTTAAGCCTAAGCTCATTTTTGAAACTGTGTACCTACTATTTATAAGAAATTATTTTTATATATTGTATTGCCTACTTAGTATAAATGTAGTAATATGTATTACATAAAAACAATTGTGTACACATTTTTTTTCAAAGTGTTATCTTAAATTATTATTGTACTGAAAATAGTCTAAAATAGATCAGTAATACATGATTTGCTCAATCAAACAAATTGATCATCATACTATCCATAACTTTGTGTCATAGTATTAGTAAAAGTTTATTGTTAGATTATTAATGTATATTTTTGAAGTGAAATAAACCTACGCTTATTATCCTAGTAATTGGTGTTAAAAATCCATCAAAAATGTCTATTAAATGTAAAACTTTTATCAACTGTCAAAATTTTTTTTTTGCAAAGAGTTTCATAGAATGATTAATTTATTTTGTCTCTAGGATCAGCTTTGCTTAAGATAATATTGTGGCATCTACTAATTTTTTTTCAAAATTATAATTAAACATTTAACCATTTTTGCTTATTTAGGAAAACAAAATTAATGGGTCTAATTTTATTTTTATACCTCTGAAGTAGGACAGAAAAACCTACAGTAATTTTTAAAATTTTGGAGGCGGTCTAAGCCTCTCAACTCAAAGTTAGTCATTACTCACAATAACTTTTAAGTATTAATTATTCATTGTGCAGTGTACAAATGCAAGTCTACAAAAAAGTTCTTTTAAGTTTTACTTAGATAATTAGTGTTGTATACTTTCATTTTAAAATGACTCTTTCAGTACCCCCATACACTCTTGGCGTGAAAAAAAGATTTTCAGAATATACAAAATAATATAAGTATATAATTTTCAGAATACTAGTATTTTAAATTTTTTTGTTGCAGTACTCTCATTTCATAACAAATGTTCTGTGAACAAAGATGTACCTAAATTGGTAAAATGTAACAGCGTTTTTCAAAGTATATAAAGGGTACTATAGTATACCCGAGGACTGAAAGGGCTGAATCTGTCTGTTCTACCCAGCAATTATTTGATTAAATTTGCATCATATAACATATTTTATATTATAGATAAATTAATCTATTTTAGATTCTGAGCGTAGCAAAGAATGTATTGTTTAACAATGATGTTATTTTTGTGTTTACACTTTTTTGGATAGAAGAATTGCTTTGATCTTTACAGTCAGCTTTATTATCGTTGTACATTTAAACAATTACTATCGAGATTTATATTATAAGGAATTTACGTCCAACATATTTATAATATTTGCATAAATAGCTAAACAACATGGTTGAATTAAAAATTGTTTTTTATTATTTTAAGTGGAGTACAATGTAAAATAATAATATTACTACTTTTAATGGCTAAAGTAAATTAATAGTAATACAATAAAAAAATTCTTAAAATAAAATAACATTCTTTTTTTTATATTGAGTAAATAGTTTTTTTTTTTTTATAAAAACAAGTTTACAATATTTTGTATTAATATCAATTACATTTTCAACAGTGCCATAACTAGAATAATTTTTAATATTACCTACCTACTGCAGGCTACTGACGTACCAATAAGTTGTGTATCAATAAATTTTAAACTGTACAGTCAAAATTATAAGAAGCGAGAACAAATTCTTTTTGTCGTCAAGTATTTTAGTATTTAAAATAAATATACTTTTAAATACATACTATCAGGTTTGGTCAAACAGACATCTGTGGTTTTAATCAGGCTATTCCTGTAATGTTAATATAAAGTTATACCGGTTATAATATTCACGAACAAAACTAAAATTTGTTGAAACATGTTTAAAATAAAGCTAAATTCTTTATGACATATTTTTTTTAACATATAGAACTCAAACAAATACTTTCATTCGGTTTGAAATTGTAACAAAGGTAACAAAGGCAGGTAGGCTTTACAATGACATTTCTTGAATTTATTTTAAGTTATTTTTCAAACGTTTTATGTTTCGTGTTATAAATCTCTGGTAGATACCATTTAAAATTTATTTATTAGAAAAGCGTATTAAACCGTGTAATGGAAATGTTGACGTCGTGAAACGGCAAAATTAAAAATAGTAATAGATTTAAGGGTTGAATCGCGGGACCACGGCGTTCGGAAACATAATTTTAGCTGGACAAAATTATTATTTTTTTTTTTTAAATTAATTATTCAAAATACACGTAAAAGATCGTGCGAAATCGGGACAGAAAAAAAAAAATTCACGTTTCCGCAAGTAATCATCGGATGTTATCATTTCTTTTATGCAAAAATCCACGGACAAATGGAAATACGTTCGTTATTTTTTATTTTAAAAATTGTTTCTATTCCTTTGGACACTCTGTAATGTTGTTATAAAGTAGTTGTAGATGTATATTTTTTTTGAATGACGTAGTTAACAAACTTATGAAGCAAAGTGACGTACCCAAATGAAGAGATGAGCAGAATAGCACAAGGGCGTTTTACAAAACGAAGCACCGATAATTGTTCGTTTGAAAAACTCTTGTATAAAGTTTTGTGTACGGAGTGTAGTAAGTAGCCCACCACTGTGGGGCAGAAACGCGGACTGAAAGCGGAAACGCACGGTGCCGGTGAAGAACGCTGAGAATCGCTTGGACAGAGAAAAAAAATCGCTTCGCTCAGAATCTAAAATGAAGTGACGTACAGAGGAATGCGAGCGAACGAAAAAATCGTAATATCATGGAAAACGATCGGAGAATGGAGGACAAACCGGATCGTGGGAAACGAGAATGGATGGAAAGGCCGAAAGAAGTGGTGGACCGGGCACACAAGTTTGTGAAAACGGATCGTAGAAATCGAACTGAACGTGTTACGGCTGTGACGAGTTAAAAATGTCAAAAAGTTAATTTTTCCGGCAAATTTCGGCGTACTGGACCACGTTCAGTTTGACGCGTCACAGTTTGAGCAACGCGCTCGTGTCGCGGATGATGTCGTTGACGTTCACTACGGACACGGAGCGCGCGCCGCCGCCGCCGTTCCCGGCTCCGCTCGAAACGTCCCCCTCTCGGGCCGCCGCCGCCGCCGCCGCCGCCGCCGCCGACCGGACCGCGCGGCGCGATCTCGCCGGTCTCGCACCGGTCCAGCGACGGTCGTCGCCGCCGCCGCGCGCCACCACGATGTCGACCCGCTTTAGCGTAAGCGGATCTTTCTTCGGCCTCCGCGTGAATGGCACCTCGCGCGGCCGGCGCACCGCGCGCAGCTTCCGCCTCTTCGACGCCCTCTTCTTAGCGGGCGCCGCGGCCCGCGCCACGAGCACGCCGGTCGCCTTGAAGTAGTCGGCACACGTGAGCACCACGCACCGGCCGATCGCGTAGACTGCAGTGTCGTCGTTGTGCGCGCGTGAGACTCGTTAAGGAACGAACTTTTGTTTTTTTATCGCCACTGGAAATCACACGGAGGAGGCGCTCCTGTTTTTTCATCTCTCCCGGTGTACGCGTGTTTGAACGATCGGACGGAAAACGATTCCGGAACATTGTATATAAATACCTACCTAGTGTTTTCGTCGGCTTTATTATCATGTCGATTTCAGGACACCCAACGTTCTAATCGAGTACGATGCGTTAAAAAAGTTTCAAGTGATTTCGAACATTTTCGAGCGTAGGGGATTCTCGAAAAACCCCCATACACCAGCAGCACGCACGTACTAGAGCTCAGAATTTCGGTTTTTTGAACTGTTGACTGTTCTCGTGACGCGTTCGAATCGCGACTTCCAAAACCAGCGACCCGCCTGAAGGGCATTAGCTACTCGCTACGAAAAAAAGAAAGCGCGGGTGGTTCGACGGCGCTTTCTTTTTTTTCCCCTTTCATCCGACACATTCTCGTTATCAGAGTATTCATACTGTTAGTGTCCACCTCTACACGGACGACGGCCGTACCAGCCTCGTTTCGTGTACTTAGGCGCGCGAAACTACGACCCACCCGACGAATTATCAGTGCGTTAAGCGATTTTTTCAATAACTATTACAATTATGCTATTATACAATTAATATTGTACACAATAATATACAATATTAATATATAACTATTTAATATACTATTAACTGCGTCTATATACTGCGCACCGATCCCTCTGGCTTCTCTAAAAGTGGGTTAGGTTAGGTACTTGCCACGGTTTTTTGTTTTCGAATCGACAACGACGGTCGATCGCGTTGTTTCGTAACGCTCAACATATTTCGTAGATACCTATACCTAGGCCGAGGAACCGCCGAATCGATACAACGTGTCGAAAACTGACCGCGATCCGCAACGTTTCTTCTCGTGGTTTTACGACCACGTAGCTTTTTCAGTTTTGTGAGACCCCCTCGAAGTACGATCAGAAGAGACCTTTCATCGGACGTACTCGCTCTGAAGATCGGAGCATTCCCTTAAAGTTGTTTGCAGAAAAAAAAATTTACGTTACATTCTTCGCCGCGATCTGAATCTAAAATTTAACCGTACGACGTAAAAGACGATTGAAAATCCCGCAGTCTACGTTCAATTTCGTTGTTAGGCGTATGAAAGTTCATACGCCTAACAACCAAGTTATTAAAAAGTCAAGAGACGCCTGCGTTTATTACACCGAAGACTTTTTACGTGCAATAATATGTAAAAAAAAAAAAAAAATTAGTTTTAGTTAAATTTAAATTTAGTTTTTACCAGAACGCATATATATATAGATAACCGAGCTCGTTCAGAATCGGTTTTTCGAAGACAATGATCTGTCGTCGCTTCCGAAAACCCCAAACCGGTGACCCGCCCGAAGCGTGGTCGCGCTACTCACGCGAATGATTTTTTTTTTTCAAAATTTTTTTTTCATCGATGTCCGATAACAGCGGGTAAAAAACTGCGACCGCGGTTTTTTACCGTAGAAAAACAGGCAGTAACATAACGTACTCGTATATAATACACTGTCACTGCAGCGTTACTTGCGCGTTTGAAAAATTCGACGAATATCGTGTTGTTATTATTTCGGCTGCAATTATATATGCATTGAAATTAAACACACCTACTCGTGTAGTTTGTAGTGTAAACACGAGTAGACAAACACGAGGGAACACGAGGTTAGGTACAATATCCAGAAGAGGATCTGTCTCGTCCGGGTCGACAAACCTAAACGCACGTGGGTTTGTTTTTTGTTTCGGGTTTGTTTTTACCAGTTGTTGATCAGACAACCGTCCACTATGCAACGCAATTATCATCATCATCGTATAATATTGTTTGTGTGGGCCAAACGCGGGAATGACGTGGATTTGTTTATTCGGAGGCACATTTTTTGTACGCGACGTCATTGTAACACGTAGATTTCATTTAAACTATGTACATTTTTCTACAGTCAAATCTACGCACAAGCCGGGCGTTAAGTACGTCGCTCGCAGTCTTCCTTCGAAATACCAAAATAAAATGCACCGCCAATGCAAGTTACCGGACCGAGGGGTTTTTTGTTTAAACGTGTACTGTCAAATGTGTTACAGTTATTCGAGGAGTGATATCGGGCGTATTTGTGGAAATTCTGCTGGAGACAAACCGCAAAAGTGTGACGGAAGAACCTCTATATTTTACCATAGTTGTGAACTTCCGGGGCGAAAACAGTAGCTAATTATTTGAGTCACAGTGTTCGTTTAAAGTCAAAAAAAACACGAAAATCGGTGCAAAGTACGCCAGCCAGGTACGTTTCGCTCGTATGGCCGTCACGAACTTACTCACGCGGAAACGGTACACAACGATGGAAAAAAAGGATACAGGATTCTTCGGTGAACGGAATCGTGCACTTTGGTGAAATATTAAAACCGTATTGCGACACGAACAACGTGTAACAGTTAACTTTGTCGTTCAACGATTGGCACAAGAATCTGAAAAAAAAAATGAAAGAAAACATGTAAAAAAAAGTTTAGAAGAAAAATGTTTCTTTTCATAAACAACGTTGTTAAAACGGACTAAAAAGAGTAAAATAATTTCCTCATTATCCTGAAAACGTGCCATGACGAATAACGTTTAATAGGTGTGAACATATTTGTTAGAACGAAAATTAAAAAAAAAATCCGTAATCACTGTGGGTCGCGTGGGTAGTTTGACGGGGTAGCGACTACGCTTTGGGTGGGTCACTGGTTCGGAGGTTGTGGTTCAAACGCATTATTCAATATCTGAAAGCAATGACGAGTCGTTGGCTTCGAAAAAACGATTCTGTACGAGCTCAGTTATCTACGAGTATCTATCTCGTAGTATTCGTCATGGTAAATACCAAATTTAACAACAATAATGGTTCGAAAATTCCCAAAAAATATATCCACGTACAGAGAATATTAACTCAAATAACGTGTGAAAATCTCAAACCAGTTAGACCATTAAAAGTTATTACGAGTTTAGGATCAATTGTGCGTAAATATAACTTCATGGTTATAATCAAAATAATACCGTTTTTAAATATTATTATTTGTATACGTTTTCAGAATCTACTGGGTGGATTTTTTGTAATTTTTTATTCAAATAGAAAATTTTATTTTACATGACCTTATTTGAATTTTAAATTTTAATTAGAAATTTGTGTGAGTTACGAATTTTTTTCCAAAAATAAGCCGAAGATATGACCAATTCCAACTTTGAACGACTAAAAAAAAAAAAAAAAAGTGAACATGGGTTTTTGAAATTTTTTAGTAGCTTATGTATTTACATGTTGTAACATAGAGTTAAAAAGCTATTGAATTGATTATGCCTGTATGGTTATAGACGTATACATTAATATTAATTTATTTCAAATTTTATTTTCAATAAACGAAAAAGCATTATACTCGACAGTGATAGTAGCTTGTGTACTTAATACCAAAATTTTAATTTAGCCGATATAAAACAAATTATCGGCAAAGATGTATATCCAAATATTTATAGCTCATTTAAAGTGGCTTTAACCACCTATATCATCAGCTTCTTGTGAAAGAAGTCATTTTCCGCCACGCGTGGAAACGTGGATTATAATGCTACAGAAGAGATTGAAATTTTTCTACTATAGATGAGAACAAATCTATCTATTCTTTAAATCGAAAGACATACATTACCTACTCTTTAAAATGAAATCGTATTTAATTATTTTACAATAAAATTATTAGCACAACATTAAACGTTTTAATATTTATAATATTTTACACATTAATTATCTCTCAATATTTTAAATATCCAATGGTTTCTATATATTTGTAATTTATGTCAAAAAAAAAAAAATTTAAATACCTACCTATATAATGATATATTAAAATATAGTTAAACTATCGATTGTTCAAATTAACTATTGTTACGTGGTCAAAATTTCAGTTTAAAATTCAAAGTATAGTCGCATTTACATATGACTATTATATTTTATACCGAAGTCTGTGTTTCACTTACATGCACATTTTTTTAACTCCCTCACAATATTTTTCATTGATTCGCTCTGATGTTGAGAATTGAACACGGATAACACTTAGGTGTTTTCCTTAACGAATCGATACAATGTCCTGTCAAAATTTTAAAATGTTTACAAATAAGCTCTTTTTTCCGGTTTCCCATCAATGAATACAGAAGAAGAACGTGTTTGGTGTCGAAATTAAGTTAGGTTCATCAACTTAGCTATACCAGCCCGGTACAGTTAATTTGGTTATAAGGGAGTTTTAAGACGGTCCCTCGCGCGTCTGTAGACTTCGCTGTATAAATATTAAATAGCAACTCGAACCCTCTCGTCACTCTAAATCAATTTACGTTTCTACAACAGAACCGCACCCTTCACGTCATACACAGCTGCGGTGTAGGTGTACTTATATATACACACACACACACAACAAAGTTGGTTCAATAAAATTGCCTTCAGTTAAAAGTTTAAAGTTGCCAACGAAAAATATTAGCTAGGTAAGTTAAAAGTTGAGATACGAAATGAAATAAACATAACTAAGTTAAAAAAAAAAGTTCATCATTTATTTTTTTGCTAAAATATTCACAAATCATAAAACCTATAGTATTTTCAACTTATCTAAATAGATAGGAAAATAAATGATCAAACAAGTTTTGGTTGTCGGTTCCGCTTGGTAACGAAAAAAAAAAAATATAAACATAAGTAACTTTGTAACGATGATAATTAAGTATAAACTACAAAAAATTGAATTACCTAATGCAATAACATTTTTATGTGAATAAGTTAATATAAGTTAAAAAAAAAAAAAAAATTAACTAGTTAAGTTAAAAAGTTAGAAGTAATCAAATTTTTTTACTAGTTAATGCCCACCTTTGTATATCACAATATATATATTAAATTTTCATAAAGTAAAATAAGTTCAATACATAAAAACTAAAAACCCGATAGCACGAAAAGCAAAAAATAATAAGTTAAAATTGGTAGACGTTTCTTTATTTAACTTTAAAATCATACTATAATCAAATTAATTTATTAGACATACGATTTTCACTTTTAGATTCAGAGCGTAGCGAAGAACGTATTGCTTTTACATTGATGTTATTTTTTTGTTTTTCTGTCAAAAATTTTTTGGGTTAGAAGGAATGGTCAAATCTATAAAGTCAGTACCTCTACGGATAGGTGTATGGACTCCGTTGGTACTTTGGCACAAGATTTTTTCGAAATTTTGCTTAATTTTTGAGTTATACCCCAAAAACAAAAAAATAAATTTGGAATTTTGGAGAATTTTACGGCAAAAGTTTGAAATTTTAAGATTTGTGATGAAGTTTTCGTTTGGAAGGAATGCTCCAATTATTAAAATCAGTAACTTTCCTGATAGGTTAATTGAGTGTGGTGATATTTTTGTTCTAGAACTTCTTAAATTTCGAGTAATACCCCAAAAACAAATTAAGAATTTAATTTTTTTTACACCCTTAAATGCGTATAAATCAATTTTAAAATATTTCATTTATGCATTAGTAAGTTAATAAAAAAAAATTAGCTTTCATAAGCTAAGTTAATTAAATTCAATTGCCTTTAGCTTAAAGTTAACTACGAAAAAATATAACTAGGTAAGTTAAGATAGAAAATAAAATAAACCCAGTTAAAAAAGTTTTTTGCTGTTAAAATATTCACAAGTCATAAAACGCCCAATCTATAGTATATATTCGATTTACCTATATTTTGTTATTAGGAAAATAAATGACAAAAATAAAAAAAAAAAGGTAATTTGGTTGTTGGTTCCGCTTGATATGACGAAAACGATTAAAATTTACTTAACTTTGCAACGTCGACGATTAACCAAAAAAAGTTGAGTTATGCAATATAAGTTTTAACTGAGTTGATAAAAACAAAAATAATCAACTAGTTCAGCTAAAAAATTAATAACAAATTAAATTTTTAACGTAACTTTTTAACCAGTTAACACGTTTTCGGTATCCTGTGGAAAATGGGTTATTTTTTTTAATTTGGCATTGAATACTAGTGTGTCGATATATTATCGCTACGTTACAATTTTAAACCGAAAAAATCTCGTCGGATCTAGCGAGCTGAATATTGTCCGTGTAAGAACAAAATCGTTATCTGGGCCACGGCTCGTGTAGCGAATTTTCGGCGATTTCACGTACGATCGAAGTGATGTTTTTGAAACTACGTCAAAATCAAACACCTTCGTCTAAATCGAACTGTTCGCGATTCGAACGACACACGGCGTGCTTTCGCCGTTGCAGTGGAAATAATTTATGTTTGTACTCAGTGGCGCAACCAGGATTCATTTTCGGGGGGGGTTGTGAATTTGGAAAAAAAAAATCATTTTCAACAGGTATTTAGTTAGTAGTATTTAGAAAAATTTCGGGGGGGGGTTACAACCCCCAAACCCCACCCCTAGTTGCGCCACTGTTTGTACTTATGACACTAGTACGTCGATCTGTTAAATCGGCGGACCTGCAATAATTATCGCATCGTATTCTGACGCGGCCATGTGTGGCGCGATCGCGTTGATCGATCGTAAAATTAATTCGCGGGACGGAATTCACAAATCAATCGATTCACTGAGCACCGGCTCTCTTGTGTAGGGATAAATCGAACGGTTTTAGTGGCGTAGGTTGCGACTATAGGGCCCTAAAATTCGTGTGGTGAACTTTTCCGCGATGGGGGCAGCATAATTACAACCTAGATAAATTCGGTACCCAAGTAATGTAAAAAGGATCGACAAGGATTTTTTCGAAACGTCGTGCCGAACGGCGAAAACTGCGCGTTCAAATCAGTACCGTCGCACGAATAAATTGAAAGCGTTTTGTATAATATTTTGCAGTATTTTATTCGGACAAATCACTCATTCAGCTTAATTCGGTTTAATCCAGTTCCGATGTTCAAAGAATCGGAGCGTGCCAAACCGAATCGAGAGGATATCTGTATTCACTCAACTCGTACTTCCCATCCGTCATTCGCACGGCTGATAGGTTTCATAAATACGCGCGTCGTCGGCAAAAAGGTACAGTATCACACGCGCGAGTGACCCACACACACTGAGCGTGTACACGGATCGAATTACTCACGCGCCACGGCTTCATTCACGGTAATTGGTTGAAAATCCGATTTGCGTCAGTATATCATGTGCACCAAAATTTACACGTTCGCACGACAGCAATTTCATCGTTCCGAATTAGATTTATAATATTGGTATCTAGACCAAATCGTTTATGCGTCGTCTATAAAGTAAAACGCGGGAAGAAAATGATACCAGTCAAGATGTTTCGGCACTTTTTTTTTTCCCAATATTTATGATACGCATAAATAATAGGTCTTAGAATTAAAGGAACGAGTAAT
Source organism: Hormaphis cornu (assembly GCA_017140985.1). Lineage (NCBI taxonomy): Eukaryota > Metazoa > Arthropoda > Insecta > Hemiptera > Hormaphididae > Hormaphis > Hormaphis cornu. The sequence goes on from CM029361.1 coordinate 26,870,839, forward strand.
TAAAATTCTCAAGTTTTAGAAAATCGTCGGGTCTTCATATTTTCGGCCATCATATCCAAAATAACGAAGCCGAAACTTTTACATGGTATTGAAATAGATACGATACAAGTGTTTCAAAAGATTCAAGCGATTTCGAAAATTTTTGAGCTAAGTATAGAACTTTGAAGTGCTCGAAAAATGTACCTATGTTCTAGACGACTGAGCTCGCTCAGAATCGTACTTTTGAAGGCAAAACCATAACTTCTAAGCCAGTGACCCATCCAAAACGTAATCGCTACTCCGTCAAACTACCCACGCGACCTAGAGCGGTTTTTTTTTTTTTCGTTTTGATATTATAATGATATAAATGTATCAATTCGATTATTTTTACCCACGTTTTTTGGATTTTGCATAAAATACACCCTTAGAGATAATATTATAGCGTTCAGTGAGTGGCGGATTGTGGCAGCGTATTAAAGCGATTGGGTTCGGGAGTGTTTTTTCTTTACCGGCACCGGGTACGTGACTTTTGCAAAATCCTACCACTTACGCCATTCAAACGAATAATAATTTCTATAATTTTTTTTTTTAAGTTTTCTGCATCGTAATACGGTTTCGGGTACACTTGCTGCTAAGAGGATGGTCGATTTTGTCGTGATGATTTACGTGAAACTCGCTTACGCGGGTTTTGTTTGTCGTAACAAAGTATATAATACAATATTGGAATGGTTCCACGAGTCAACGGGGGAGGAGGATGTGAAATGTCGGTAAAATATACAGCCTAAGCCCGAATAAAAATTGCTAAATTCTCATAATTAAACAACACGATTTTATATTTTGAAATCTGCGTTCAGTTTTCACGGTTTTTAAAAAAATACACTTGGTCGATTTTTATATTTTTAATACATGTACAAGTGTTACATCTAACTAAATAAAATGTAACTCTTGTTGAAGACGTATACTGACGTCATAAAATAAACGATTTTTAGTCGAATTTTTTTAAAATATTTATGCCGTTTTAAATATGTCCGTTAAAATGACACGAATAACTCAATAATATGTATGACAATGTCTGGGAATTAAATACAACGCAATTTGTATGTGAATTTTAATGATTAACGAGGTGTGAAGATTCATCCGACTTTGAGATTTTTGTGTTTTTTGGCGAGTAATAAAAAAAAAGTAATCAAAAACTCGATAGAAAAGTTTCAAAAAATAATAAAATAAAGCCAAATGCCTTATTTTGTTATGGTGTTATTTATTTCGGAGCACTCCCTTTACTCAAAATAGTGATCACAGAATTACTAGACGTTCAACAACAAATTGTTGAACATTTTTCGGTTATTGGACCTTACACGAAATAATTACCTAATCAAAACTTCAAAAAAAGCTTCAACCAATAGATGCCTGAAAACTTATTGTATAAAGTTCTGAAATCAGATAAAAAAAAAAAAACGTCGCTGCAAAATAGGCAATTCTCTAGAATACATGGAAGGGAGACCGTAATCTTTCCTTGGTGACTGTATAGCGTTTTGAATCGTTTATCATGTCCGAAATTGTCGTGGGTTGCAAAATTTCAGATTTCAGATTCAGTTCACATTTTAAGTGTAGTATATTCCCCGATCGATTACAAATTGTGATAATCTTTACAAAAATGAATGTAATAAATTATTTGAAATAATTCATTCTTTCGTCATGGTAGGTTTAGGGTAAAACACTCACGCCCTAATTGTATGACGCCACTACGTTTAAACGATAAAGCGTTTTCGTTTTAGTGGATTGATAGCATTGGAATAACATTCCAAAGTATTATAATACACCTAACAAGTGCTTGTTTACCTTCGAGAAGTACCGCATTTTCTCAAATCCCTGTTGCACAGTGAAAATGAATGTTCGTATCCTTCGACGTGTTGTGACAGTAATTTCGGGAAAAGTATGTGTTTTTCGTACCTGAGAACATAAACGAAACCACTGTTTAAGTTTAGTATACAATCTTCGTTTGGCAAGGATATTTTTTTTTGTGCCGATGAACAATTGAAATTTAAAAAAAGCCGGAATCACTCTAGGTCGTTTGGGTAATTTGACGGAATACCGACTACGCTTTGGGCGAGTCACTAGTTTAGAAGTTGTGGTTCAAACGCATTATTTCATATCTGAAAGCGAAGACAAATCATTTCCATCAAAAATACGATTCTGAGCGAGCTCAGTTGTCTAATGTACGTTGTGGTAAAAACAAATTTAACAATAAAAATGGTACAAAAGATCCGAAAAACCTATCCACGTATAAAGAATATTAATTTAAATAACGTGTGAAATTTTCAAACCATTTG
>CM029361.1:26887870-26902735 GCA_017140985.1 Hormaphis cornu
AAAAAAAAAAAACATCATACGACGTACACATGGCAACGCGGCCAGCAGGGGCAAGTAGTCGTGTTTGTGTTGTCATGTCACCCGGGGTTCATCCCTCCTTCCCCCCCGAGTTTATGCGCTTAAATCGTGTTATTGTTGTCGTGCACGTTTTCCACGGGAGTCCGTTGACCGCGCGAGTGAATTATAAACGTCGAGGGACAGAATGCGATATTTTGCATGAGAATATATTTATATTTTTAGATTCTGAGCGAAGAATGTGTTGTTTTCACGATGATGTTTTAATCACTTTTTCTAGCCGAAGGAAGAATGCTCCGATTTTTAAGTATAGTGGTACCTCAAAAGATGGATCGATCCGAAACGGTGTATTTTATTTGAAGGCGTTTTTCGGAGTCATGAGCGAAAAACGAAAAAGTCAAAATTTTTAAAATCGCTCCGTTCGACTTGAAATTTATATGCGTCATTAAAAAAAGTTTAACGAGTGTATTGCTGAAATTTCAATCGATTTTGATCGTTTTAAAGGGAGTTAAAAAAATGGTCCAAATGGTTTTACATTTTCACACGTTATTTAAGTTAACATTCTTTGTACGTGCATACGACTTTTGGAATTTTTGGACCATTTCTATTGTAAAATTTGGTTTTTACCAGGATCTGATTAAAGAGTTAGTCGCCAGTAGGCTAGGGTTGATTTGGCGCCCTTACGAACGATCCGGGGAGGTGGACTATAGAAAACGTATATCAAACTTTTTTTTGTTTAAAATAAAACGTGTTTTATGTTTGTTAAAATAATATACAAAAGCATTTAAAACTTACAAATTTACGATTGAATTGATTATAATTCATTAAAAAATCAAGTTTTTGTTTTACACTTCACCTTTACATCAAAAAAAGTTTTTTTTCCTTGATTATAACGATGCGAAAGACTCCACTATTTTACCGAAAGAAATATTTTTAATGAAATCACTTTCAATAAACAAAAGTGCAAGAGCCTTCATTTTTATTGGAGGCTTTAGTGTCCAGCTTCTTTTTTCCCCCTAGAACTTTTTCTTCTTCATAATACGTTTTATTTTCTTGTATAATAGGTACAAACATTCTTCAGGAAATGTCAAGTCCAAGTCTGAGGAATACAATATTTAGCAAGTTGTTTGCTTTTTCTTTCAAGTCCATATTTTTCCATTCCATTCAAGTTCCATAAAAATCCGAAAGAGTTCCAAACAAAAATCGCAAATATTTAATTTTTAATTATATTCATTATTTTTACTCATTTTTCACATAAAATTAATAATGAAAATTTAATAATATTATATGCGAAATGCTGATACATAGAGATAGTTACAAAAAATTATTTTATTTTTATTTGAAGTACACAAACGTTCTATATTCGTAATAAAAATTGTTCTATAGCACCCCCAATTTAACATTAGCCGATTGGCGCCCTAGGCTGTAGCCTACTTAGCCTATTGGTTAATCAGGCCCTGACCAGGATGTTTACTTGATAACCGAACTCGTTCAGAATTCGGTGTTTAAGTTCATATGTTGTAATTTAAAATTATTCTCAAGGTTTATTCTCAAGCGTTTAAAAACATTCTATAGAATTAAATTTTTTTTATTTGGCCTAAATATGTACCGAGTAATTTCCTAACATACCTGCATGTCATTTTTTTTTAAATACTGGGCCATAATTATCGTATCCACGGAAAAGATAACGTCTTCAAAAAATACCTTGCGCGTTCTTCACCTCCTGACCCAGACTGATCTAATGAAACAACATTCTCTACTTTCAAAGTAATAAAGTTTTTTCGTTTAAGTGAAACGTAACAATAGATTTATTTCGGTGTCTATACGTTTATAGAATTATTGAACAAAACTAACACAAAATTAACGGAGTAAATATTATCGATTCGCCAACCTATTTTTGAAATTGTTTTTTCTATAGTTGTGTTTTATTTTGACTTACGTGTCGCCCGTATCCAACATACATGTCATCTGCACCATTACATAATGTTACATGTACCTGCATGAATCGAATTTAGAGTAACAACTTGTGACTGTTTGTAGCAGGTATCTAGGGCTGAAATATGAATCAACAAAATACAATTTAAAATTATTTCAGATGCCGTGCAGACACAAATAAGGATACAAACACAAATAATTAAACCGATGGTTTAATTTTTTTAAGTGAATAACTAAAAAAATATCAAACAACTTTATTTATAACGGTATACTTTATAACGATTTTTTTTGTGCATTGTATTGGGGCAAATAAATTTAACACTTAAATGTTTTATAAAAATACAAAAGTATGTACACGTTTGATTTATTTGATTTGTTGATAAATTTCAACGAATCTAATGTACTCGTCGTATTTTGTCATACGAGTAGTATTCATACTCGAACGAAACTCATTTCGCTTGTATTTATTGGTTTTTTATATTTATAATTTCAATTATGTATAAATTTATTTTGAATTCAAATACACACCAAGACTACGATGTATGTTTTCAAACTATAAGTATTGAAATAAAAAGTATAGTTGAATGAAGAAAACTAAAATATGGCAATTGATACGTCATGTATGTTAAAACAATATTGCGGTTTAATATATTACTCTCACATTGATTAATTAGACGTAGGAATGAATTTCGTGCCGTGTAATTTTTATAGTAGATACCGCAGTAGAATGATTTACACTTCTCTTCCAAAATTTCAAGTTTAATTTTTACCATCGTTATTGATTTTTTAGTCAGTATCGGGAGTCAATGTCCCATGCGAAAACAATTTTTAATGAAAAAATAATGGTGTTTTTTTTTGTTAACCATCGTAATAATTCATTAAAATAAATAAAAAATAATTTGAAAATGCAAATATTACAGAGACGAATTCGATGACGCGCCCTGTAAATGGACGTGTTAAAACAAATAATAACATATTAAAAAACTGCTCGACGCTCCCCACTCGAATTGTCACTAAAAACATATCAGTCTTCATTAAACGATTCTTCTGGTGTGGTCGGAAAAAATCACTTAGTCAGAAAGCGTAGTAAGTACATCTATTATTCGGGTTTTGCGCTTTATTGTTATACTTTGCGGTCTTTGTAAAAAATAAAAAAGGAAAATAAAAGGGGATAATCCCTGGGGCGAATGATCCATCAATCGCACCTCCTACGATACGGGCTCGAGCCCGTATCACGTATTGTTTTTTTGTTTTAAAAACCAAACAAAACAATTGTCTCGATTGAATTTTGTCACCACCAGAAACTATAATAATTATACGTGGCGATAACACTTGTGTAAACTTTTAGTTAATTACTGAGTTACGATAGACGGCACCGATGAGATTTTTATAAGTACTGTACTTATTTATTGCTGATGGCCACCGCAAATGACAGATTAAAATAAAGACGGAAATCTATACTTTTATTAACTTTAAAATAAAAAATTTACAGTTATTTTCGAAATATCGACCAAAACTTATTTAAATGTTATTTCTAGGCTGAGAATGATTTGAAAAATATTTCAAAATCTTTTAATTTATAGAATGATACTGGTACAAAAAAAAAAAAAAAAATCGTATTTGTAATGATTTTTCCGTTCATGCTCTTACATAATGCATTAACTATTATGTATTCTATAGCTTTATTGTATTGTCACTCAAGTAGTTATTAGGTTTCCATAAATAATTTTTGAAACATTTAACCAACTTACTGTAAATTATACATTGACAATTTTTTAGTGTAATATTGATTATTCTTATCTAAAAATCGACTTAAGGTCGATGACATTTTTATCTATTGCAGGGGTTGAGAATTTAATTTTTATCCAAAGTAAGTAAGTTACAAAAAAAATTCCTAAGATTACTTAAGCAGGTGGTTACTACCTATATAAGTTTAATAATTGAAAATTTGTGAGGTCGTGTTTAAAAAGCATTTCTGAAAAGATATAAGTTGTAAGTCTATTTAACAGGAATTTTAGTGGTAAATACAAAACTTAAATGTACCTGTTTATATAATGTGCAGAGTGTTCATAATATGTTTGGATCCATAAATCTGTAGGCAAAATAAAATTATATAACGTCTAATGATTTAGATATTAAATCTAATTAATAATTTTTCTATCAATTACTGAAATGTTTATCGCACATGACCACTTTTGAAATTTCGTATGTTTAATAAGTACTGCTTAACCACTCTGTAAACTGTTTTAAAACGTCGAACCTTTGTACGTCCTATCTGTACATGAAATTCGTAAACAAAAATAATGGTTAATTTTTCGCATTGCTGTAATTTGTTTATGTTTAAAAATGCCAAAACGATTTTATCATTTACCGTGTACGTCGTTTTTTACGCTTCTGTTGAAAATTCATCGATTGATAGTATACAGTAATCGAACATTTGTTGAATAAGCCAGTAATTGAATGGAAGAGGCGAATTCTGGTGGTTCTTTGTAACCTTTTTCCTAGCTTTTTTTTTCCATCATACCTACCAGTCTATATAGTGTTATTGATGACTGTTACTTTATTTTCACGTGTTTGAATATGTCATAGAGGAAAAAAAAAAAAAAACGTAAAAATAGTAACATAATAAAAATGTATTGAGTTCCATTAATTTCTACGTCGTTCAGGATTCGGATGAACACTCGAACCAAGTATATTTATTATAAGTATATTTATTTATAAGTCTAGAATACTAGGTACTCAGATACCCTAGTTCTCTGGATGGCAGGTTTGACGTTTCTTGATAAACATGAAATGCACGCAAACATAATAAGCGAACAAATTTATATCTGCATTTAATTATTTCTTTCACGGAAAGTTTTATAAAAAACCTTATTCGTTGTTTACTAGTGTACGATACAGTTAGGTAACAAAAGAGTTTGGCTTTAAATTATTTCTTTATTTCAAACAAATTTTTGAATTTTACACATTTCGCGTGCAGTAATAGTCCAAAAACACAACAAAATTATACTAAAATGCCCGCTGGAGTGACGAGTATTTGTCCGATCGAGTTGAAACCGTTATAACCGGTAAGATATCACGTATTGAAATGTTTACACGTTATTTGAATTAATATTTTTTTTAAACGTGGATACTGGAGTTTTTGGACCATTTTTACTGTTGAATTTAGTTTTTACCAGGACGTATACTTGATAGCTGAGCTCGCATTGTTTTTTCGAAGGCAATGATTTATCACCGCTTTCAAATATTAAATAGTACGTTAGAGCCACAACTACCGAATCAGTGACTCCTCACCTAAAGCGTAGTCACTACTACGCCAAACTACCCACGTGACCTAGACTGAACTCGGCTTTTTTATTGGTACTTTTGTTTTGATTGTAATAATATGTTGTATATTTGTCAAAATAATATAAAAAAAAAAAAAAAAAATGTTGATCACAGATCATAGGTTTGTATCATTTTTCAAGTGTTGTACAATATGTACATTTTTGAATCCAGTTGTAATTTATTTGAAAAGCGAATTAAAATGTGTTTGATGTATTTTTGTACGTGATACGAATCATTAATTAAAAAACGTATTATCCATTTTCCGAGCTATGCAGTAGATTGTTATAAAAACATATTATACAAAGGGTGACTGGGCGAATGAGCGTAGGTACACTGGAAAAAAATTCCCCTTTTATACTACAACAAAGCGCGTACAAATATTTTTAAATATGCATAATGTTTTTTTATTTCTGCACACTCTTGTACCTACTACGGCACTATTATAAGTGGCGTTGATATAACTTTTATTTCTTCTGGAAAATGTGAAATAAGAGATAATATGAGCACACACATTCGTGTACACGTTCGTATTAGTGGTACATATTTTATTTTTGAGAAAAATCGTTAGATTTTTTTTTAACAATACACACGAAATATCTGTTTGCTTTAACATATTTAACTTTAAAATGTTGTTATTTCAATTTCTTTGGAGTAGATAGAGTTTATTGATGTTCTTTCTGGTGCAATATTATAATTATAATTGAAAAACAACACAAATCTCTAGTGCTTGTCCCCGTGGTGTCGCTTTGTGATCACAGTACCCATTCTTGGTGTGGGGTTGACAACAAACATTTGTGAAAAAAAATTATTTAAAGTTTTCTTTTTTTATGTTTCACATCAGATGTACTCGCAGTATTATCAGAATATATATACTGATAGTTTGAAAAGAATCACTGCCTACACTATACATAGGTAGCAATCGAAACGTTTATTTTTAGTTTCCAATACAGTAAAATATATTGAAGTTACACTTGTATTTTTTTATGAAATTTTATTTCAGGAGAAAAATCCGATAAAGTTGTGTTCAAATTTTGCCAGAAAGCGTTCTATACTGTATTTTTTTTAGCAGTAGGCTGAATTTGTAGGAAATCTTAGTTCCTTCACGAATGAAACAATAATTAACTAATTTTTGTTTTGAAAAATGATTAAGATTTACCTCTATACCGACGTTGAGTTTCTTCTAGGAATTTTTATTATTAAAAAAAGTATTTAATTTTCAACAATAAGGTCGATTTTAAACGCTAATAACTCAAAAATTCTTTTCAAAAATCGGGCAATGAAAGTATATCAAGCAATATGTACAGACTGTATATTTAGTTGTTACGGAATTCTAACTACAATACTTAAACTAGAAGAAAAGAACTTAAAATACAAAATTTCGATTGATTTGGTATCAAAGTATAAAAACATAAACATCAAACCGAAATTTCCATTTTCAAAAATAAAAAAAAAAACCAAGCCGTCACGTCGTTCTCGTATACCATTAACTTGGATTATATTTTTGATTTGTAAATAATACATAAAAAATATAAACTTAAACTGTCGTTCAGATGTAATAGTTTGTTCGTTTGCGCGAACGTATAGATAGATTATTTTTTACTTCAATTTTATACGTTTTCTTTTCTTTGTGTTGTTCACTCAAAGGCATGTATACCGTTACGCGTGTGTAATGGATTCAAGAAATCAACGTACACACAAAGTTTCTTTTTTGTCGATGTAAGATAAAAACACATTTTGATCTTTAAATAACTTATACGTAAACAAACCTCAAAACACGATATGGATACTGTCAGCACGACTTTTTTTTTTGTCGAACAACAAGTTTTTAACTACAAAACACTTTGCAAGTTTTTATAATAGTTAAATAAAAAACTATTTTACACATAAATAGTTTTTTTTTAAGTACATGCGAATTATTTAATCCGTAGTAAGTATTTTTACTTTCGTTCGTCACCTACTCAATTTTTTCCCAGTAAACGCGAAGATACGATACCTACAACATAGGTTCGTTACGATAGTTATTTTTTGACAGTTTTCACAGAATATCTAAACTAGGTTTTCAATTAAAAAAAAAAAAATGAGATGAATTATTCTATAACAATTTAACAACACTCAAAATTTCGTTCGGAATGTATGTATTAGACCAGTTTCCATCGGACGACAATCCATTTTTTATTTGTGAATAATTTTCCATTGTTTAGATTAATTTTATTTGATATATATTTATACATATATTGTGTATTGTATTGGAAGGTACGAAAAATTGTGTATAATATCTGGTCCGAACGAAATAAATATCAATGTGAATGAAGATTAATTAGAGTGAGCCAGTCGCGTATCGCGTTTCACACGAATACACGTTAATTAATACCGATAGAGGAAAAGGTGACCCATGAACGTAATTCAACGGATTCGGGTGTTTGACGACAACTTCCTCCGTATAGCCTTTGATGTCGGTTTTTATCAAAATATCATCCTTTAATTTAGATCGTAAATTCAATAATTACAGCAAACGTTAATTTTGTTTCCTATATTAAATGTATAATCATAATAAAATATAAAAGTATAGCGACTATTAGCTTTGAAGTTAATCACAGCGTCGAGTGGGTCACCGTTATGGGTGAGTCATTGGTGTAGAACATTAGGTGGTTGACGTTTTTAAATGAATTTATCCGTCCCCCGACCAGGCGTCGCCAGTGTGCGACTTATATTTTAATATCGGATATTTTTGATCAATTTAGTTTTTGTTTTAATTCATTTTTATAAAAAAAAATCCGCCGTGTAGATTCTGAAAGCGTGTATATTAAGTATCGAAAAATTGTGTTATTTTTGATTATAACAATAAAATTACGCACTGTTGTGGAGTGATTCCGAATTTTAGGAGAATTCTAAGAACAGAGAGTTTAATTACTCCGTGGTGTTTTGTGATACTGTTCGTTGGTTTTTTTTTTTTATTAGTTTTAAAATTATATTCTCACGACGGTATAATTAAGATTCTGAACAATGATAACAATTTTAAACTGTTTTCACCACTTTTAATCCTAACAAAAGACCAATAATAAGCTCCATCGGCGAAATTTCTCTAGTTTAACACTGAGCTCACTCGGAATCGTTATTTTCGTAAGCAATTTTCAATCGCACACAGATTTAACGTACTTTCATGAAAAAAACCTTCCGAAACGGTGATCCACAGCATCAAACTAACCACGTGGCCTAGAGCGATCCCGGTGTTTTTAATCTTGAGTCAAAACAAAAGCATATCAAATCGCGCGGTCGTAAAACGACGCACGCACGCAGATATCGAGGTTTTTTCGTATTTTCTTTTAAAATTTTTTCCTCACCAACAATAAAATGTATTTTTATTTTTTTTAGATTCAATCATCACGGATGAACTTAAAGGTTGAAACCTTTATATCCTTAACTCTATAGGTTAAAACCGGCGGTGTTAACCTATAGAAAACTTGTCGGGTTAAAAGAAACCGAAAAAAAAAAACAAATAAATACGGTTGACGAGTCAATTAATTAACCCGATTAAAATTGACTCGACTTTTAACGATGTCCAGCCTCGGTGTTTGACAGCATACGATTTGGCTTGGCTTTTTTTTTTTTCAAGTTTTCCATGATTGCGGACGCCGAGCGCCGACCGATTTGACAACTGCGTGTTACGGTTATTGCCCTTTTTACACTCGCCAATTCGGGCGCGACCAGCTGCCGTCGCCGTCGTACGTAGTATTCACGTGGTTCGACAACGTCCTACGGCGAAAATACACGAGACCGTCGCGACACCACCCCAGAACTGCGCGCCAACGTTTTACGATAAAAGTTTAAATCGGACGGAAATATTGAGCGCCCGCGTGTAAAGTTGGTGTAGGTGGTGCGACCGGGGGCGTTTTTCTGGGTGTACGTGGAGGAAGATTAGAGGGAAATAAAAAATTACACAATCCGTTTTCATATTTCGCCTTGAAACGCGTTTCGAACGGTGTTATTTTTAGTATTCACGTTGAAAGGTACAGTTTTTCAGGGCGGGGAGGCGTTTTCCTCGATACCGTTTACGGGGGTTAGATAGGGTTGAGCGGGGCGCGTTGACGACCAAATCACGATGACTCTTGAACTAACATAATTATTGAAATTTGTTGTGGAAGTTTTTACGAGTCGTTAGGAACGTGTGTTAGTTTAAACATTTAGTTCTTTGTCTGTGAAAACAAACAATTTGTTCGAGAAATCGGTAAAAAAATTACCCCGTACCCGGGGTATGGGCGAGTTGACTATAATTGTCTATAAACTACGAATTATTTTTGATTTTATTTTACACGACAAAACGGGACCAACACAACGTTTTTAAATGTATATATAATACGTACAAAATATATTATAGTAGAGTCGACGGATGCTTGTTATACATATTGTATTCGTCGTGAGATGCTGATTTTTTAGCATAGTTGGTTCAGGTAAAGAAAATAAAGTTATGACTTATGCGACGAGCATGAAAGGATGGTACTTTGAAGTCAACTAGAGGTTCGTTTATTAGACCGTCCGAACGAGGAACATCAAATTACCTTCGAGTCTTCCGCCAGCTAACGCATCCGAATCAAGTTGATGTATGACTGGCGAATAATCGCGGGGAGAGTGATCGATTTTTGATGCATATTTTTATGCTTAACACAAAACGTTTCGAACGACTTCAGCGAATGTTTTGACAAGACACTCGGAGAGTTACAATATCAAGAACGTCGACCTGTTACAGTAGATACTGTAAAAATATAACACGTGGAAAACTATTGATTTACAAAATAACCGTGGAAAGAACGCGTCTTCCGAACATCGAAAAACTATACAGTCACACGTTTAGTGACGTAACTAGTCGGTTTAGGAATCCACCGACACCATCCTTGTTTTTTAAATTTAGATTCGCCCTTCTTGCCCCATGCGTCAATTACTTACCACACACTATCCCGAGTCGTTGTTTTCCGGGTCAGTAGCACTGTTTTTTTTCATTTATATCATATAAAAAACGGTAGGAAAAAAACAAGATTATTACACCAGAAACCTTAATATTCGACTGTAAAAATACACACACATATATAATAAGTAAAATATGGGTGTATATTTTCTTTTCACTGAAAACGGATACGAAAAATTATCATACGGGTCGTCCTGAGCCATTTTCACATCGTAAATTTTTTTTTCATTTCAACCAAAAAAAAAAAAAAACCGGAAACAATTTGTTAATTTTAATTTTCAACGTCTGTGCCGAGTGATCGAGGTAAAATGTCAAAAGCCCACCCCAGATCAATGCGGACCGTGGCTAGGGCACGAACACGGTCTAGACTGTTATTTACGCAGCGTGGTGGACGCATATCACAAGTATACATAGATATATACGTGAGAACCCGGAAACATCGCACTTTCTTCCCGCAGGGAAATCACGTCCCGCGCGTTTCACACTAGCGCGATAATATAATATTTAATGATGTGAAACGGAGCGGAATCGTTTTCGGCCAAAATCGACGTTTCATTTTTGGCATTTTTCGGCCACTCCGTAATCTCCGTTCTCGGCCGGGATTAAGTTTTGGGAATCGACGAAAAAATCCGAGACCATGACAGAGGAAACCCAGGTTTTAATTAGCCAAAAGTTCTTTGAACGATTTCACGTGGTGACGAAACTCGGTTATCGGACGCAACATACTCTATTGTCGGCCGTTTAGTGCGCTACCAGAGTTAACGTTTGATTAGTTTTAGATACCTTGTTCAACATTTATCACCGGTCGGATGTTAAAGAACGTTTTTTAGAGGATTTGATGTCATTATTCGTCCCGACGAGTTGGAAAAATACTGCGATTATTTGTTAGAAAATTATATCACTGATAACAGCCTCCTACAATTCGGGCTTCACAGCCGTCTGATTTAACACGAACAACTACTAAAGCGTTTAAATCTTTACACGCTTTTTTTGATCAAAGTTTTCACGTCGATTCTTTCTCGATAATGTCATGGTTGAATGAAATTCAAACTGAAACTTGCATAAAATTAAGAAGTGTATCAAAATTTCCTAAAGATATTGAAGTTTGGAGACGTCAGAAGAAAATTAAAACCATCGTGTTGAATTAGTATCAAACGAATGGAACTTCGCTTTTAGATTTAACAAAAAAAAAAAAAAATGAGCCGTAATTTCAAAAAAAAAAACTTATCTATACATTTTATCTCAAACTTTGTGACGGACCTGAAGTGTCGCCACTTTTAAATCAAAATTAATTTATATATTTTTTCTCTCAACATGTTCACTGCATTAATCTGTATAGCAAAATAATAATCTGCTCTCTATAAATTATATGTAAAAAAAAAATAACTTGTGTATTTTTTCTCTAGATTACTTTAAAAAATATTTTACTCTCATTAAATACTCTGAAATTAATTTAAAACCTCTTTTTTTGTTTAAGCAACATTTACGGACTTTATTATTACGAGTAATGATAATAATTGTACTACTTTTGTGCATAATCATACATTAGAACATCTGATAGTTACCTAATATATTAATGTGTTTAGTTTAGTTACATCGGTTCCAAAAATTCAAAGGCGTTTCGCACTCGTCATGCCACACGCTTGCTCACCGATCAGCGACTTGAGATGGAGAGGCGCTGATTCACGAAATACGATTTGATAATGAATTCGAAGGCTCTTGAATGTAGAAAAAAATCACCGTAATAAATATTTTAAGTTTTTTCAACGATTTCACGAAGAATACGATTGCAGAAGAATCGCATTGATTGTCGTTCAAACTGCAATCGTCATTTCGAATAAACACGAGACAAACGGTTTTTATTAAAATTTATTTTATATATTTACGCAGTGTACGGCTGATCACGGCTTTTTAAAGTTTTTTTTTTACCATCCGAAACGTTCAGATACATCCTAGCATAACCGCGTGTTTACTTACGCTTTGGCATCGTTTCGATATCACGAGTACCCCCTGCTGTTATAGCGTATTGTTTCTAAAGTTTCCTGCAATTATTAATCGAATCGTGCGACGTGGACGGCTCGAAAAACGATTAAAACCGATTTATACGTAGATTAAATTTCGTCGAAAATTTAAACGGATGACGACAAAAAAAAAACAGAACGAATAATTCACATACGAACCGCACCTATGAATATATATATAAGCTCGAGAAGGGTGAAATGAAAAAAAACCTTAAAATCTTCGACCCCCGCGAGCGTGTGTTTGCATAATAAAAAAAAAGTGTGCGTGCAGTGTTCGCGGTATATGGTCGTTCGGGCGGAAACGTACCACGAAAACGATGAAATTCAACAGTTTTTTGCCATCAGAAACGTAATATTTTGAAGCGTACGTGACATTTTTTAACGTACCGAAAATATCGAAAAAATTCGTTCGGTCAGCAGTTACGCGTAACGGATTTGTGCTCGGTCGACACACCGCACCGCGCGGTCAATTATTAACGCGGTTTTCGCTGCACTGCTGTCTGACCCGAACACTTTTGAAAAAAATTAAGAAAAAAAAACATAGACGAAAAGAAACGATCCAACGATTGTTAAACATGATATAGGATCAAAAACAATTTTCCTTTTTCATGTTATTTTAACAACGCATGTTGTTGCGATCAGGGCCGTCCCTACATTTTGCGGGGCCCGGGGCATAACTATATTTGCGGGGCCTACCAAAAAACTCTCAAAAAATTATACTTACGTAAGTCGTAACCACAACCATTTCAAATGTTAATATAAATTAAGTATTATTTTAAAAATAATATAAAATTCTATAGTTATTTTTGTTTTATCTTCATTTGTGCTCTTCATAGTGGCAATTTGATTAGATGAACACATCTAAAAATGGAATTTTCATCATACACTAATACATAAATAAATTATGATTGAATTGTTGTTTATTTTAATAATATATATAAAATTTCATTATTGTAGGTACACATATAATAGTATTTAAAAATTAATTTTTCTTGATTTGTGATCAGCAAATGAGTCAATAATATCATCAAAGAGATTTAACATTACCTGTAAACAGTGGGCACAAATTGCAACCAACATTATTTCATATCATTATAGTTTATAGGTAATAATTGAAAAAATTAAAAATTTCTTTCCTAAAATAAACGGTAACTAAATTCTTATTACGCTGGTTTTTTCAAATAAATGTATTAAAATTACATTTTTATGAAATTGGCTCGTGAGAAAATAATTCATTATATTTATAGTTAACCGACTAATACGATTTACATTTTATAAAAATAAAAATAATTAAATTAATCTTCAATCTAATTTAACCATAAATATTACAATGAAAAATATTAAGCACCAAAACTTTAAATAAATATATCTATTTAATAATTAACTTAGTGACGTTACCAAGTAAAATATAAAATAAAAATAATATAACTGAATTTAGTTATTAACTATATACTAAAATTTTACTACATAATACACACTGTGTGAGCTACAACACAGAAATATGTCTAACTAATTAAATAAAATAATATAATAATTACCTTCTTTAGTAAATTTAATGACAATACGTCATATCATGGTAAAATATACAACAATACAAGCTATAAAAATGTATATAAATGATAGTATGATGTTAACGGTTTTGGGTTTTTTCTATTTATAAATATGATATATGGTATAATCTATTATCAATTCTTATCCTAGTACGGTTTGATAACAATATTATATAATTTGAACAGTACGCTATGTAGAAAATCTATTCACTTTTATTATTATTGTTTATACTGCACTTGTATTTCGTATTTCATTTAATTTATTTAAATTTAATAACATATTATTGTCAAATAAAAATTCAAACTACATTTGTAATATATGTAAATCGTTAGTTCAAATAAAACTTAGAATTATTTAAGTGCGTGAGCGCGGGGCCCATACGAGGAGTCCAAAGCGCGGGGCCCGGGGCGTGGGCCCCGCTCGCCCCGGCCTTAGGACGGCCCTGGTTGCGATCGCGACAAAAGTACCGGTGAAAAAGCCGGGATCGGTTTTGGTCGCGTGGGTAGTTCGACGTAGTAGTAGTTACACACTAACGCTTTGGGCGAGGAGTCACACTGGTTTGGTGGTTGTGGTTCGAACGTGCTTCAGAGAAAAGAAATCCATACATACATGCATAAATGGCGTTCCAAAATGATTCTACCGATTTTAGTTGGCTATAAATCAAGTTCTTGTAGTTTGTGGTAAACGAAACGCCAACCATCCGAAAGGTCGGGTTTTTGTGGTTTTTTTTTTTTTACTGCCGAAAAGTTGCAATAAAGTTTACGTTAGCCGACTGGCGTAATTTAATCAGTTATTCGGCTAATTTAATCAGCTGTTATCGAAATGTCGACCGAGCAACAAAAGGCGTTTTGTGCGCTCCGCTTTGAGGAGCGGAGCAAGTCTGTTATTGCTGCGTGGTAGCGCGATTTTCGACGAAAATTTATGACGTCGAATGTCCCAGAGTTTTCAAAGGTGGCGTAAAACCTCCGAAGACACTGGTGGCTTGCGTAAAGAGAAGCCATCAGGTATACCTAACGTGACCATACGTCCCGCTTTGGGCGGGACAGTCCCGCTTTC
>CM029361.1:26903135-26923076 GCA_017140985.1 Hormaphis cornu
GGCAGCGCTGAGACAGAAAACAAGAACAACAGAGCGGGGAAAACAACATTTTCTGCTAGTTATTGTGGCAAAAACGGCGTGAAAATTGCGAAAATCGGAACGTTTCGTATCAACACGAAGCGCGCTGAACGTGGAACGTGTCTTTTCGTGTAAGAAGCCCACCGAAAATCCGTTGGGCTGCTCTGCTCGTCCCCTTCTGTGACGTGAACTCGCGTAAGATTCCAAAGGGTGGCATTTTTGATCGACAGCTCTCCTTTTTCCACACCGGGTGGTAGGATAATTCTAGAAGTTTCAACGGGCGCCACGGAATGTTCTCGTCCCGCGAGAAACCCGTAAGGAAGAAAAGTCATTATTTTGCACGGCAAATAGTTCCGTTGTTTTGCTTTCGCGCAAACGTCAAATCGAATTTCCAGAAAGAAGGACAATTCGACCGTGGGTGGGTTTGTGTTCAAAAATGAAAAGCAGCTGTTTCGACGCGGACCAGTGGTTTTGAGTTTCTGACATTGAAAATCGATGGTAAAATTACCGATACAACGGAGTAAAAATGTAATTTTACGTAATAAATTTGCGTGTAACTCGATTTTATTCGATGAAAAATCAAACAATCGTTGGTAAACGAAAAAAAAAAGTCACGTTTAATTGATGAGAAATCCACTACATCTCAGATTTAAACTTCTCGCTATGATTTAAACAAATTGAATGATTACTATATAGGTATAAACACAAAGAAACTGGAACTGTTCCGTCAACGTCACATTTTAATATTCACGCTTTGTAATAAGTATATATCTAATGTTATATCGTCAATTTTTAAGGATTTGATTTACAATAATATTACTGTTAGTGATGTATTTATTTTATGTTGTTATAAGTAGATGCGTTTTAAGAATAGGTACTTTAAACTTATTAAAATTCAAGTTCTTACAATGATGTTTTTTATTTTATGGTTATTATTTTTAAAATATTTTTTTTTCGACCGAACAATTTCTCTGCACCCGATTTTGAATTTACTCTCTTGCTTTCTTACCGTTCATTTCATTCTTTATTTCCTCCCTTACTTTTTTTCTATGATCCTCCAGTGTAGTATGTTTTTTTTACAAAAGTTTTTTTTTTTTTTTTTAAAAATTAGGAAATTCACGTACTATTTTTTGATGGCTTAGTTTATCCAAAATGCGTTCGTATACATTCAAAGAAAAATATTCTATACATTTCACTATTATTGCATTTCTGTCCACACTTCAATAGCACAAATTTTCTTTACATTTTGAATTAAACTGTAATACTAGTGAAATGCTATGATCAATTTCGATTTAAAATAATAATCTTATGTTTTCAGTGATTTTCATACCTAAAATTAAATTATATTATGTACACGTCACCAAGTTCCTCAACTAAACATCAAACTCAATAATAGGTACTTATGTCCTAAAGAAATATTTTATGGGCACTTGAATATTCAATATATACAAAGTTTTATTCAATACTCGAAAACATAAAAACAGCAGACATTTTTATTTAGTGATACGGAAAAAGATTTTATTACGTGTTTTAAAGGTTCACGTTGTGTTTATGATGTTATCTGCGTTATGTTTCAGGCCGTTGAAGGTTGAAACTAAATTCAATTGTAGACAATCACTTCGTGTTTTTTATCAGCATCCGCCTTTATGTGTTCTCGTAACTGTTAAAAGTTTTTATCTTTCAATAATATTGTTAAAACATAATTCAAAAGCATTTTTGAACATTAAATAAAAGCGATAGAATGTAATAAAATTTTGAAAGGTTTCAGCTCCAACACTTTTGATTCGATATTTACGCGTAATTTTGTTTTAGGTATTGAGCGCAGCGAGGAGTGTATAATGTATAAAGTATTTTTTTCGTTTACAACTTTTCGTACAGAAGGAATGCTCCGACTTTCAAAGTCAGTACTTCTATTTAAAGGTCTATGAACTCCGGTGGTACTTTGGTTGAAGTATTTGAAAATGGCGAAATCACCAAATCCGGCGTCAGAACAAGCTATTAAATAACCTATTAAACTATCGTTATAAAAAATTATTCGATGTTGTTTTCAATCTTTTATTAATTTAATACGTAATGAAATGTTGAAAAAAAGTTTTTGCTAGGTATAGTTCACTATTTTTTACCCTCATATGGGTATTTGTAGTAACCCGCGATCTTTTTTACGTATCGATTTTTTTTTTTTGTCCATAAAATCCAAAATGATGATCGGAACAAGCTAAAACATAGTTTTCCGAGAAGCCTTTACGTAATATTAAATTAGGTAAGATACAAGTTCGATGAAGGTGATCAAGTGATTTAAAAAAGTTTTGAGCTAAGTATATACAACATTGGAATTTTTGAAAAACTTACCAGGACGTATGTAAGAAAGAAAAATTTAAAAAAAAGTACCACCAAAGTTCATAGGTATTAGAGATACTGACTTTCAAAATCGGAGAGTTTCTTCTATACGAAATCTTCATTACTAATATTAAATTTCAAACTTTTCGCCGTAAAATTCTCCAAAATTCCAAACTTTCTTTTGGTTTTCGGGGTTTAATTAAAAAAGTAGGCAAAATTTAAAAAAAAAGTTCCACCAAAATGTTGTTGACAGAATAAAAAAAAAAAACGTCATTGTGAAAACAATACATTCCTCGCTCGTCGCTCAGAATTAAAAAAAAAAAAAAAATCAAACGAATCATCACGTCGGCATGTACATGTTATTTTCAACGTAAAGTTATCAACAACTCTGACGGACTGATAGAAATCACGCTAGTTTCTCAAGGGAAACGATCGAAGAAAAATAACAAATATATATATATAGTATCTATGTAAGATAAAGTGCGGTAGTTTAAAAAATAAATGTCACGGGGTGGTTTCGACACCTCCTAACAGCCATCCCAAGTACATCGGTCACCAGTAGCAACATTAATAACGTGTTTGGTTTATGGGTCAATCGACGATGTCTTATTTTTCTTGTGAAAATGTCCCAAACGACGTGGAAACAGTAACTTAATAACTGGTACGGCGACGCAACCGATGACGACGTATAGAAAAGAATATATAGTGACCGAGTTCTACTGACAAAACTTAAAACGTGTTATTTTTATGAATTTTTTCATTATACACCTCGACTACATTAATAGGTAGTGTAAAAGGCAAGACTGGGCAAGCTAACAACTTTTTTTAACTCGTCAAGTTATTTGAAAAAAACAACAAAAGTTAATTTTTTAAACCAAAACTTGGGTAACTAAAAAAAAAAAAAATCGACTTGACTCAAAACAAAGATGATAATTCATATTTTTAATTCACATGGTTTTGTACCACGTACATCACGCCGACCCGACCCGTCCGTATTTTTCAACAAATTTCAGTTCAATTATTTAGTAAGTACGTATTTCGTACTGTACGGATGTTATATGACTAATTTAGTTACGTGGAGAAAAACCTTTCGACACGATTTCTCTAACAGCGAGTATTAGCTGATATTGTTCATCGAAAAATCGTCCAAATTTGAAAATAACCATTAGTAAATATGATTTCTCTTATTCGTCTGTCGTTTGTTATGATGCCTGCAAACAATGATGTTCTTTTCCGTGGTTAACATCGTTAATAAATAAAAATGAAAAGAATCGCACGTAATTCGGCAAGTATCAGTTATAACCGAGAGCTATAACTTACGAGATTCTAGAGACGATAAGTTTTTTACTTTTCAGAGGGGTTCTATTTAAAATATTGCAGGGGCGGATCCTGGAATGGAAATCTTAGGAGGAGAGGGTTGGGGGGTAGTGACGATCTTGGAGTACAGACACGTAAAACAATAGTATATATTGTAAGCTCGAGTGGGATAAATACTCCTTGGATCCACTCCTGAAATATTGATTTAGCCGTCTTGAAACGTTTTGAAACATAATTTTTTAAAATTTCTTTCACAATTTTTTTTCAATACAACAAACTTAGTCACCACGTTTTGTGTCGTGCGGCGATGTTTTCTGGTTTTTTTTTTCAACTCACACACACGCACACACGCACACCGACAGGGACATCATAATATTTTTCAGACAGCTTATTAGAGCAGGGAGATATTTTTTGTCGACGGTCCCTGCTTTAAACCGTGAAAAATGTACTGCCGTGTTTTGCCCGTGGCTTATTTAATATACAGCGCTCCACCATGCGTAATACATGTAGTTGTTTTTTTAATGAAAAAAAATATAAGTTTTCTTTTTCGTTGGATGTGTACAGTAGAAAATTATTTACAAATTGTTTTGTCATTCCGTACACCTACTGCGGCACGTGTAGATTATAGTGGGAATATCAGAACGGTAATACGTACCTAACTCCTACACGTATACACATTTTATAATTTACCAAGTAAAGTAGTGAAATATTAGGTATCTGTTATTTATACGTATATAAATATATTTTACTAACAAAAAGTTCTACTCAACATCGCGTGGGCAGTGGTCGACGGATAGTAGCGACCACGTTTCTTTGGGTGGGTCGCGCTGGTTTGGAAGTTGTGGTTCCAATACGTATTGTTTGATATATGAAAGCAATGATAAATCGTTGACTTTGAAAATACACTTCTGAGCCAGCTCAGATGTCTCACGTATTCGTCTTGGTACATTTTCCGAGAATCTTCGAGAGTTTCGAAATCACTTGAAACTTTCATCGAACCCGTGCAATACCGATTTTGATATCATGTAAAAGTTTCAGCTATTGTTCCGACCGTCTTTAAGGATATCTCGGCACAAAAAACTAAATCGATGTGTCAAAAACACGTTTGCCGTGCAATTAATGTTCCTCCCAAGTTTCTCCTTAGTTTCATGACTGTAATTTTTTCAATTTTAAACTTTCAAATTTGATACCTCTCGAAGTACCGTCAAAGTAGCATCTCTCACTATCTCAAAGTGGTCCACGGAAAAAAAAAAACCACCATTGTAAAACAATCGCTGCGCTCAGAATCTAAAACTATTGTGACAACGGAAACATCATGGTAAGATCGGTACGTTTTCCTTATCGATTTTTGCAGTTTAAAACAACAGCTAAAGCCTGTTTACGTGGAGTCCTCCTATCACCTCCCTTTAACACCCCTGAATTGATGGGCAAACAACCCGACTCGTCGTCAAATTTATATTGTTTCCGTCGCTCCCGCACCACCGTGGCTCATTGCGGAGGTGCCGTCGCATACGCATTACACAATACTGTTTGGTCGGCGATAACGGCATGTTTGTCGGGCGACTGGGACAGATAACGCGCGCACGGGCCGAAGATTCGGGGGAGAGCATTGTTACGATACACTGGAAATGAATTGAGAATACACGCGGTCCGCACACTCTGAGGAATCGATAAATGTAACGAACTGTGGTCGTCCAGATTGTAAAACTCGTCCGGATCGCGAACTTTCAAGCGATATTATGCATATCCAGTTTGTGAAGAGACAGCGTCCAGATTGTAGGATGCACCTATAACGTTTTCACGAAACGGAAAAAAAAAAATTGAAAAATTCTGTCGTCTGAGCACGTCCAGCGTCCTGTATTATTATATTACCCGTTACCGGATTTAGGATTTTATAGCGCTTAAAAATGTGCGCTGTAATATTGCCTAAAATATTACAGTCGGATACACGCTAAAAACATGATCAATTTAAAAAATGCAAAAATATCTTTGAAAAATTCAAAAATAGCATTGAAATCGAAAAAAATCACAAAATATGCAAAACGAATTATTAAAACTGAGATCTCTGAATCGTGGATCCAATTTCAAGCTTACTCCGAAACTTTTTAGGACTTTATAAAAAATGTGCCAACGCTAACAACAAAATATCACCAACTTTTAAAAATCCAAAAATACTATTAATATCGGAAAAATCACAAAATATGTAAAATAAAAATTGAGATCTCTGAACAAATTTTAAGCTTACTCTGGTATTTTTTAACGATTTCATAAAAAATATGCGAATGCTGTAAAATCCTAGCCGTGCCCATTACCTGACCAATAAAACAGAGTTGGTATTTCAATATTTGGTCAGAGGGAAAGAGTTGCAATCGTTCTCCATACTTTAACCACAGTGAACCACAGTGGTTTGTAAAAAGCACATACAGTTTATGATGTGAATGATACTGTTTCAGATGAATAACATTGGGATCGTTGCATAATCAGAATGTTTTAAACCCGAATCCTATACAATCCGTTCTGGTGTACAAGGTCGAATACTGAATCGCAAAACTAGAATTTCGATGGTAAAAGATTAAACAAATATTAAGATTATAATGTGAATAATGAACTTATGGTTTTTATTTTTTATACTAATTGAAATGTTCAATATAATACATTTCAACACACATTTTGTATAGATAATAACTATTACACAACATATTACTGGTTTAGTATAATTTCATCGACGATGACGTAAACTGCAATTATTATAAATAAGTAAATAACAAATGAGCACCTTCATAAAATGCAGAAAAAAGGTCAGCATATTATTAATTCGTATCTACTCGTTATACTCTAGATACTACAAGCTTTAAATCGTTGTTTTCGTCTGTGCGCTTTAGGTTAGGTTAGGTGGTCTGGTGGTTATACATTAAAATCTTTGTTGGTTGTCGACGGTTCTGTTTGATGGGTTCACATTCTGGACGTGACAAAAACATCGTGCACTAATTTATGAAATGGACGTTTTTTTACAAACTGGATAATATGAAATTCTGTTGAAATTCATAATCTGGACAATTTTCACAACATGTACGCGCAGTTCGTAAAAAATTGGTTTGTCACGCGGATTAGACTGATTGTATTGGTTAGATTGATATACGAGTACTACTAAACTACATACCAACAGTAATTTCGCGTTGATAAACTGATTTGCTGTTACATAATTTGAGAGAATGGTCATAACATACTATTCTATACAATGCTGCCTGTGAAATTAAACCGTCAAACCTATATTATCCACTGTGTATTGTGAGTATTAGAAGCTGATATTGTACAGAAAATAACGGTTTTTTTTTTTTTTTTAAGAAAAATGTGGAAAACCAGCACCTATTAAATAAAATATGCCACCCCCAAAGCTTAAGTACGGTTCTGCAATTATACCTGTAAAACAAAAGTTGTAATTCGATCATTTTGTTTGGCGTAAATTGTCACTGACTTTCTCTAGGTGAATAATAATTATCATGAGAATTTCTCTGAATTTTGAAGAGATGTTGAGCCGTAATAGTTTAGTTTGATGATAACACATTAAAACTTGCAGCAAAAGAGGTACGTCACTTTTGTATACCATACCGCATTCTCAGCGTTTAATTCAATCATCTACTTTAATTCGTAAGCTATTATAGACGAAAAAAAATTCAAAAAGAAATTATTATTTATAATTTATATATATATATATTTTTTCTTTCATATGGCGAAATATATATATGTATATACAATATTCGTCCATTCGAAATGTCCCGGGTTCAGAAAAATATAATCTGGTAACCCTAGTCCAAGGACGATTAGGCGCCACTACACGGTGACTCGTCTGATGTTTTGTCAATCCATACACAACTACACACACACACTAATACTATATGCTTGTAGTATTTTACTTATCGTGTTTCTTCCGAACCAAAGTAGTATTATGTTTCGTTGTCTTTTGTTTTCGCGGATGACTCGCATTTACAAACACAGAGATACTATGTTTTCTATGAAGCATGCAATGTACTATTCCTTGTTGAGGTGGAGGAACACGTGCGGTCGAAACGGGAAAGTCGGTGTTTAAGGGGCCAAAACTCAGAAAAATTACGATATCAGGTTTTCGTGTGTTTCTTGTATTTTTGTCGATTTTCGGAAACGATACACGAAAACGAATTCCCGTGTATTATGGTGACAGTTTATCCTTTAAATTCGATCGCGTGGTTCTTTAAAACCAACGTGTTATGCCTATACAACGCAGCTATATTTCAATCGTTATTCGTCCAAATACACTCTTTCGTTTCCAAGGTCACTGTTATAAATTCTTTTGTTGCGAAAAACGTCAAAAATTTTCAGGTTTGTGATCACGTTTTCACGTATTTGCATTGAAGTGTATATTTTAAGTAAAAAAAAAAAAAAAAAAAACTTAAACCAAGCTGTTTAAAACGCACCATAAATATCCTACACGATTTTATTATGTTTCGTAACGAATTTTATTTTTTATTCCAAATAGTTGAAGAACGCGCCTTTTTTTCGTTGAACTTATTCTTATAAAAATGTTTTATTACGTAGGTATGGTATTATGTAAATTTAAAGTATAATTTTGATTGAAACAGGGGCGGATCTGGATATGTGGTAAGTGTAGATATGTATGATGAATGGTTTAGGAGATGTTCGTCTGGGTGCATAATTGTTTTACTTTTTGTATTTTAATCTTCGAAAATATTTCGTACTTCATCAAAAATTACACTGGCGCCCGATACAAAACGCATCGATTACTTTTTGAAAATTTTGTTTCGTGACGATTGTTATAATATTTTTGAGCTTCGGAGAGCTTAAAAAGCGTTTGCCAGTTGTTTTTGTAAAATGTTTATTTTTTTTAATAATTTTTATAAACTAGCAAGTAAAGTGTTTAACGAATGATGTACTGTTTTTAACACTACGCGTCCTGTTGTTTTTTTACGACTAGAACATTCTGTGTTTTATGACCGATAACATTTTGAAAACGTTATGCAGGTATTTACTGTCAGTCTGTCGCCTGTAATTTTACACACCGGACAAGAGTACGAATACAAAGCGATAAAATTTTTATTTTAAAAACGACTTACGCAACGTGTATAGAATTACAAGGCTGTGCATTAACGCCTAAAAAGTTGAAATAAGTTTAAAAGTTAAATAATTTTAACTAACTTACCTAATTATACTTTGACTCAATATGTAATAATTTAAAATTAAAAAAAAAGTATTGGTAAGAAGAAAAATTTAAAAGAAAATACGATAAAAATTGTTTGTAGCGGAGATTTCCTCTGAAATGTCATCCTACTAGGTACGAAACAAAGTAAATTAAAAATATATTATACAGATTATAATTAACATTTAACATAACTTTTTGTTTTTTTCAATTAGGTAATTCAATTTCACGCGTTTTGAAAAGTTATCAACTTACCTAGCCTTGTAAAGTTATATAATAAGTCGGTTAGCCAGCAATTACGACTCTGTAGGAAAGAGTAAGTTCAAACAAAATACAAAATATGCTTTTCCTTTACAGTTTATCCACAAAACAAATCAATAAATTATAATAATATCGCTTTAAGCGTAAAACGTCCGGTGCAGATGACTTCAAAGCCACACGTATTTTACACTAGGAAAATAATATATTTTACTGCGCCCCCTCGTAATACGTAGTATTTACAGACTTTTAAATGGCTTCAGAGGTAGAAAAAGGTAGATTTGCAAAGGCAATTTTGACGTAGGCATCGAAACATGCGTTTATATTTTTTATAGTATAGTCTAATAAAACCGATATTTATCGTTTAATTTTGGATTTTATCAGGGCCTATAGACAACTGAGCTTGCTCTAAATCGTTTTTTTAGAACGCGATTATTGTTTTCAGATGTTAAATAAAAAGTGTGAACCACGACTTCAAAAATATCGGATGACCCAATAAATAACTTCTCACCCGACCTCAAATTTGATCCCTTTCAGTTCGGGAAAACAATTAATTTTCCACAATTTTTTTTTCGAAAATCCAACACAAGGTTTCAAACGCGTATATCATACATACGCTGCTAAAAAATTCCGTAAATCCGTAGTCTTCATTTTCATACTTAGTTGAAAAATTTTCGAAAATCGGTCATACCTTTGACTAATTTTGGAGACAAACTATCGTAACTCGTGCTGATTTGTGGGTGTCTGAGATTTGAAAATTGTACGTGTAAAACAAAACTTGCTAGGTATCCGAAGAAAAATAATTAAAGAGCCCAGTTCTGAAAGTGTTTAAAATAAGTATTGAAAACATTTTTTGACTATCGTAATCAACAATAAACGCTAAAAACGTATAATAAAACCAATGAAATTCCTATTACTTAATGCTCTGTCCCGTGTTCAAGTCGCCGAGCTCACCCCAGAATCGCTATTTTCGTGAGCGACTGAGGCCTGGAGCGACTACTGGTTTTTTTTTCTTAGATTTTTTTTTTTTTTGGGGGGGTCCGCGACTGTCGTCTCGAGGGCTCTCTATTCCGTCCGTCGGCCGCGGAACGGCACAGCGCTTTCGGTGGCGCCGCCCGTACACGCGCTCTGCGAAACGTTTTTCGCCGGGGGTGACTTTTTTCCACCCCCGATGCGAAAAAAAAAAAAGGAAAAAAAAAAAGGGATGCGGCAGGCGACGACTCGGCGGCGTCGGCCGCGCCGCAAACACGCGAGCACCCGCGCCCCGACCGCCGCAGGGTCGCGTCGTGGGCCCGCGGAGCGGCAGGGCGCGATAACGGGTCATGCGCGTTTCCGACCCTTCCGAACGGTAGAAGAAGGGTCCGCCGCCGCCGCCGCTATCGACCAAACATCGCGTTGTTTTCCCGAATCGATACTATAACATTATATTATTATCATCGTCGTCATCGTCGTCGTCGGTGCCACGCGTTTTCCGACGGTTTCCCGCGATCGTAGCACGGGCGCCGGTGTAACGTTACAATGCACCGGGCCTGCTGCACCGGGGCCGGAACGTGGCGGGGGCGCGTCGCGACCTGGGGGGGTCCTTCCGGCCTGCAAGCAAGTGCGCGTCCGTTACAGACGACTCGGGCGAACACAGAGATCGGTTTAACCGGTTAGGTGTTTCGGACAAAAAACGATTTGTTCGGTCGGGTTTAATATCAAAAAAAAAATATGTTTTCCACCGCTGAGCGAATTACGACATTTCAATATTTTGCTAGGGCAGGGCGAAAAAATTACCTTCAAACTGTTCATGTATTAAAAAAAAAAAATCATCATTTCCTATAACCTCGTACCTATTAACTACTCGGTGATGTATTCGCAAATTTTTTCTTGGCTTCATTTACTAAAATAATCCCTAAAATAAAAAAAAAATGCAGTTTCACCCTACTGTTACGTCCCGCGGCTAAAACCGGCCGGCGTGACCGTTACCTACAAACTTCTTTCCGGCCACTTTTACAAACCCTGTTGAGGAGCGTGCCGCCAAACAACGCTGAACTGTCGAATTGTGTCGGCCCATTTTTATCAGTACCGGCCCATACCGACAGCCCATTTCCAACAAAATTTAACCGAAATAAGGCGCTGCCCACGACTTTTTTAAAAGCTAGGAATGGGCATATGCATATCCCCGCCCCCCCCCCCCAAAATGACGCCCCTGGAACTATCCAATATGATATTAGCCCTGGGTGAAATGAAAAAAGATCACTCCTATTATACTTACGTAGAGAAAATAATTTGCGCACTATGCCTGGCAATAACTTTTATTTTATAACGTACATCATATTAATTTAGTACGTCTACTAAAAGTTTGAAAACTTTTAGTAGACGTATAATTTTTTTATAACGTTAGTATATCAGGAATAACCGTTCTAACGCCATCAGTTTCGCCATTTCTGTGGTATTCGTTTCAAAAAACGCTTCAAACAGAATAAAATCTAAAGCCAAAATCTCGACTTTTATGTGGTGTTCAAAATAACGATTGGAGCACTACCCGAAAACGTCATTACGAACCTAAAAATTTCAACTTTTACTCGCCGTAAAATACTCGATTTTTCTTAGTATTTGGGATGAAACTCAAAAAGTAAGCCAAATTTTAAAATAAGCTTCATTCAGAGTACCACTGGAGTCCATAAACCTTCTAGAAAAGTTACTGACTCTTAAAATCTGAGCATACATCTTCCACACAAAAAGTTGTTGATAAAATAAAAAAAAAAAAAATGTATGTAAAAACAATACACTACCTCTCTCGTCGCTCAGAATCTAAAATTATCCGACTATAATAATTCAAATGAGTCGTTTAAAGTTGGAAAATTTTCGAAAATTGGTCATACCTTTGACTATTTTTGGAAAAAGTTCACAAAAACTTCTAAATTTAAGATTTGAAAATAAGATATGTTTTGTGAAACAAAATTTGTGAAAATTTTTTTAAAAAAGTCCACCCAGTAGATTCTGAAAGCGTACAAAAAAGAGTATTGAAAAACGGTGTTATTTTGATTATAACAATGAAATTACGCTCTGTTGTGCAATTAATATTCACTCAGAATTGTTTATTTTCGTCAGCATTTTTTACTAATTGCTTATAGATTTAATTTACAACTTCTATATTATTAACCTTCCAAAAACACAGCGTCAAACTACCCAGAGCGTTTCCGGCTATTTATTTATAATATATTTGTCCTTTTTTTTTGTAACTTTTTTTAGATTCTGAGCAAAGAATGTTTTTACACTAACGTTTTTTTTTCTCGACATAATCGATTTAGTTTTTTGGCCATCATATCAAAAATAATAAACCGCATTAACTGAAACTTTTAAACGATATTTGAATAGATAAAATACAGGCTTGGTCCGAGTTTCAAGTGATTTTGGAAATTTTTGAGCTGTGTATAAAACTTTAAAATTTTTTGAAAAACTTCCATTTTCTTTGTGGTTTTTGTTGGATGAAAGATTTAATTTCCGAGAAAAAATTTTGAAACTTGAGCGCAAGGTTAACATGTACATAAGATGCTAAAATTGACACAAATTTTTTTTTACAGTCGTTTAAAGTTGGAAAATGGTCAAAAATCGGTCATACCTTTGGCTTATTTTTAGAAAAAAATTTGTATCCCACACAAATTTGTTACTCAAGCGTTGAAACAAAACTATGTTGTGTAAAAAAAAAAAGCTCTGTCTGATAAAAAAAAAAAAAATACTAAAATCGTATTAACTCCTCAAATAATGGTCCGAACGGTTTGAAATGTTCACACGTTATTCAAATTAACATTCTCCGTACGCGGATACGTGGAATTTCGTAATTATTGGACCGTGTTTATCCGTGTTTTTTCTCCAGACGACATAGACAAGTACAACAGCTCGCTCAGAATTGTATTTTTTCCAAGGCAATCGTCGCTCTCTGGTTGACGAAACAATGCGTTTAAACCACGACTGTCCCATCCAAAGCGCAGTCGCTACCCCTTCAAACTACCCGCGCCACCCATTACAGCGGTCCCG
The DNA here is from genome assembly GCA_017140985.1 of Hormaphis cornu. NCBI lineage: Eukaryota > Metazoa > Arthropoda > Insecta > Hemiptera > Hormaphididae > Hormaphis > Hormaphis cornu. Next base: position 26,916,280 of record CM029361.1, read on the forward strand.
GCTTTTTTTTTATTTTTTGAGTTATGCGCGTCTACGCGATTTAGGTGGCGCCCCGAATACTTTTCCGGAAACAAATTTCGAGCACGCGCGGTACACGCGGTCCCGCTGCAGCCGCAGTTTTGTACGAAGGGTAGGTTTGCAGGCCCGCGGGATGCCTGCGGAAGGGTCGTAAGTACAGGCCGTTTATTTTACGGACGTTCGTGCCGGGCCGTCGACTATTTCACCCCCCGGGCCCGTTCCCTGGCGCGTGAGATTATACTTTGTCTTTGCACATCTCTCCCCAATGCACCCCCGGCGGAAAAAAAAAAAAATCCATTCAATATTATTCCAATTACGGCGTGCACGCGCGTTCCTCCGACAAACGTGGGGGGGAGACGACGATAACGAGCCGTGAATGCGTATGGGTCTTGGACGGTGCAGATTTCGGTCTAAACATTCGCCTGCGGTGGCGCCGGAACGGACCGGAAAAGAAAACCCCGGGAAGATCAGATATTCTGCCCCGACGGAATTCGGCCTAAAAATTTTAACCGTCGAGAATACGGTACCGAAAACCGTTCCTTAAAAAAAAAAATTTACGTACGTGTTTTGAAAACAATCGTTAGAATATATTCTTAAAAATGAAAATTCTTACAAAAAAAAAAACTAAAATAGTGCGTCTATCCACTTGAACACCGCCATTACTCTAGAATAACAATTTTCAGACGGCAAATCCGGCAATTGACGTTCCTTGATCTTTCAGTCTGATGTTAAAAATCTGAAGAATAGGTATCACGCGAATCGAATACAAACGTGTACCGGGATGATACGGCTAGAGATGTGAGCTCGGCAGAGTGATCATACTTCGTTATTTCTTAATTTTTCACCGGCATTATAACTCGTATTTTTATTGCGAAATCGGTTTCAATCAGGAAAAAAAAAAAAATTATCGTAAAATAATAACGTACCGAATTTCACGTAAAAAAATCGACCCACTCCCAATTATTTTTCAAAAATTTCCCCAATTTCCCCAAGAGCCATCACAGACTCGCTGCAGATGATGATTTCTTCTTTTCTCCGTTAGTAAAACAAACGGCACAACAGCCGTAGACACAATAATATCATATACCTTTATATTAATTCAACGCGAGAACTTAATCTTTAGAATTTTTAATAAATTTCTAACGCTATCCAGGAGCACTATTTGGAGCGGAGAGTTACAAGGGTGTCATTTGGGGACCCGATTTTATTCTGTTCTTAAATATTGGCCCCGACCACTATAAATAAAAGTAAATTATAAAATTATTTATAAACTTGGGTTGATAAAAGTTTGGGGAGGAGGGTAAAAAAATCATCGGAAAATAAAACGGTTATTTAAAAAAAAAAAAAATTGAACGATATCAATACATTTGTGAGTACCCTAAACTTCCCGAATTGTTTTAACATTTTAGATTCTGAGCGTAGCGAAGAACGTCTACGGTTTTACAATGATGTTTTTTTTTCTTTTTCTTTTTTCTGTCAACAACCCTAAGGGTAAGTAGTAAAAATACTGCGTCAATAACTTTTCTGAAAGGTTTATGACGGGCTGTGGTGGTTGCAGAAGCTAAGGAGAAATATCAATGAACGTGTTTTTGACACATCAATTTAGTTTTTTTGCCATAACAAAACAAGAACAAGCTGAAACTTCTGTAAAATATTAAAACATAGGAAATACGGGTTTGATAAAAGTTTCAAGTGATTTCGAATTTTGCTCAAAATATTTACCTGGGCGTATATATATATACTAGACAACTGACAAACTGAGCTCATAATCGTTTTTTTGGAAGGCAACGATTTATCATTGCTTTCAGATATTGAACAATGCGAACCTGCACAAATTCAAAACCAGTGACCCACCCAAAGCGCGGTCGCTACTCTGTCAAATACGCTCGTGACCGTGGATTTTCCCGGCTTTTTCAATTATTATTTTTCGATAGCAAATTCAACTTGCCAAAAATAGATTAGCAAATTTTTTTCTTCAAAATAAATCGGACTGCATCGTCCGCAGAGAAGTTTCGTCTGCGCGTTTCGCAAATAATAACAATACGTTATGCGTTTTGGAGGTTTTAATACTTAAAATTTGGCTGCGTGGGAAAAGCTGCAGCGTTTTAATCGATTTTTGAAAATAATTCGCGTATACAAGACACCACAATATGTGGGTTGTACGGGCGTCGATTTTACCGCGTACGTATGATTTCTCACTTATTCACTACAAATATACAGGTAATATTTTATATAAGATGTTTACATTTGTTGTTCGTAAATCGCGCGTGGGTCGTATTGCAAATATTGATGGAAAAATAAATAAATATTGAACCGGAGAAAAGCATCATTTTGTTGCTCTTATGTTACTATATTGTACTGAATTCTATAACAACAAATTCGTTTTAAACATTTTAAAACACCTACGTACCAGTATTATATCAGACTCGGTGGTGGTATAGCGAAAAAATTATTTGAATTGTTTTGTTTTTTTAAGTGTTGTCTACAAGACTTGTAGACTGTACTTTGTACTTTACTTAGTTCTTAGTATTTTAAATAATAATTTCGTTTTCAAAATAAAAGACTTTCAATACATTACCTTTTGCCGATAGTGAATTTTACTTTATTTCTCCCTATTTTATTGTACTAACCGTACAAAATTGTTTGAAAAAAAAAATTGTCTATAAAATATTGCAAATATGTATACTGTTACACAAAGTGCAGCACAACGTTACTCGACGGCAATAGTCTCGAATGGTCGTGAGTATTTGCAAATATTATTTAAAAAAATAAAAACTGTCATCACAAGAACATTATGTGTTTATCTTAACAATGTAATCCGTTTAAGACACTAAAACATCGGTATTTATGCAAAAAGAAAACGTAGATCTACCTAATATTATTGTAAAAGTGTAATCTTAGAAGTTCACATTTTTTTTAAAAACATTTTTATGGATTCCGAGCAATATTTTCAGAATAGCCTTCCAAACGATTCTAACGGCTTTATTGTTGTTTTTTTTTTTTAATAATCTTTCACCTGCGCATATCGTTATCGAACAACCTTTTATTATTTTTATTGATTTTTCCGCAATAAATACAGTTTTACTATATACACAGACCATCGCTATAATAAATTAGCGCATAAACACGGATAAAATATTGCCATTAAACACAACGTAAACATATTTTATGGATTTAATATACAATCTGATCCCAATAAAAGTATGAAAATTACTCAAATGTTTAGAGGGATATTGGTGTTATATTGTTATATAGTTCCCATAACCGTCGTTAACCGTTTGCGTACTTAATTATATTTGTTAAAAAATATAGGGAAATTATTTTCTTTTATAAGAAGAGTATTTTTCAAAACTTTAGTAAAACTACCTGTAAATATTGTTGTAAAATGAAAATCAAGACGGAAATTTAGGTGAAAATTTAAAACTAAACCATCTACTTGGTATTCTATTTTAATTCATTGAATTAAGATAATGTTTCAAAAGAGTCGTTATACACTACACAATTTTTAATAAAACGTTTAATAGATATCGATCAAAATATGGTTTTAATTGGTTATGTCCGTTACTGTTTTGCTTACATATAATCAAGCGAAACAAAATTTTACACAAATTATAAAATACAAATACAAAAAATTACCAAGTTTTAAACGATTGACGTAAAATCACAGTATTTATTTTTGAACTCGCGTTAGTATTTTTGTTTTTTAATTTATTTTATGATTTTAATAATATAATAATTATGAATGTTAAAGCTTACAATTGAATCAAACATAAAAGTATAAACGGTAATGTGTATGATACAAAATGCATTATTTTTAAATACTGTCGTGTGAAAGGTACTTCGAAAATCTGTAAAAATCAATCTGCAGTGTGCATTAAAAAATATTAATTCATTTTCTTCTTTCTTTTAGCAAAATGTTCACCAAAAACAAATCTTAGAATTAAAAAATTCACCAAAATTTAGCTGATTAAACATCTTGCTTTTTTCGTTTTCCACACACTTAAATTTTTTGTTTTCGATCGGACAAGACTTGATCGTTGGTACATCAAAATTAAAAAGTATTTTTTAAAGTATTTCAAAAATAAATTTAACACATCACGTTTGTCTGCAGAAAAAAAAAAAAAAAATTAAAATAATAGTTTAACAAAATTAATACCTATCTAAACAAAATGAATGATTGAGATTAATTGAGAACAAACGGAAAACCATAATATCGTCTTTTTGTAAGTTTTGTGCCTAAAACTCCAAAACTCGGCGAGCATTTATATACAGTGTTAATGTATAATTAATTAAACTTAAATTAAAACTATTTTGAGAAATACGAACAAGTCTTTTTTTTTTTTTTTTTGTATTGTATTTTAAAGGAGGTCATAAAACAACTTTTAATGAGTTTTCTGTAAAATTTAATATTCACCCCATGTTGGGTTCTTTAAAAGGCTAAAGGCTTGTTTATTTATCCGTAGTGGGTACTCATGAAGAATCGTAAAGATCGGCAATTTTTGATTTTGAGCTTTTTTTTTTTTTAATATTAATAATGTACCTAATTGAAATATTATTTTCAGCTGTTGTATTATTGTTTTTCCTACTCTTGTAAAAATGTTTGATAAAAATTCGTGACAAACACAATTTTGTGGTTAGAACTAAAATATTTTACTCCGTAATCGACATTTTTTTTTTATTGCTTTACTTGTAAAATATTAACAAATCGTTAAAAAAACTTGTGCACGTACTTTTTTAGTGTGAAAAAAGTTTTAGAATGTTTCATAACTACTGAAAACAATTTGAACATTTTCATTTTAATCAATTACCTATTTATTTTTCGTCCGTTGTCGAATCATTTTCATAACGATGCGTGGTAAATTTTCGAACACGAAATAATGCGACGTCCTCGTTCGAATCACTCGTAATGTCCTGTAAAACATGGATTGATTCTTTACAGCCGTAATCTCATTATACATGATTGTACATGATGTCAATGGACTATATCATTTTCAATAAATCACATGATTAGGGAAAATAATAACAAACTGTGTATGGTAATATTATAAACTATTATACGGTAGGTAGTAATCAATCGAATTGGAAAAATTTCTTACTACACCGTGAAATGCCTTAGTTATTAATAATTTGATTTAATAGTTATTAGTCGAGCGTTTCAATATCATAGTTGAATTGCGCGTTATTTTTTAGCGATTTTTAAACGTTTTACGTTTAAAACAGTCGTGTGTGTACACAAGTTTGATAATAACTGTTATGTGTGTAAAGATGCTTCTTTAAATGTGTCCAAGAGGTTCGTTTCGATTACGGTACCTGCATCGTTTTACGAAATAATTTTTCACAACAGTTAAAACATTACGAAACAATTTTTTGGTAACTATACTAATTATTAATACCGATTTCTGAGAACAATGTTGTTAGGAGTAACAGGCTATCAATTCGACATACCGGGGCAGTGCATACTGAACGCCAAATGATAATGGAGTTTAATTGGGCAGTATGGCACGTCAGTGATATGATAGGAAGATATATATTGTCATTTGACGAACAAATAAAAAATTTTAAAATCAACAAAATCGAACGATTTTAAGGCGTGGCCGTACGTTTTCGATTGTTTTGCGCCACTCTGCTCGTCCTATGTCCGGCAATGGCGCCGTTATACGGAAATTTCAATTTTAAAAACTTTTGCTTTTGAACTACACACTTCTCACACTAAACATTCCGATTTTGTTCACTACCTACGACAGTGGCTATGTACTCGAGTACATTTGAGGTCGTGTATCCGTCCGGAATGGAAAATTAATAACCACAAAATATAATAAGAAATAATTTAGAAAAATCCGTTTTCAGAAATGTTCCCGTCTCGATGGTCGTTGACGGCGTTGTTCAGATAAAAATCGTTCACCTTACAAATTATTATTATTTGATTTGCACGTTTTTATTTTATCCCGTATCGTTATCTGCGGCGGAAATCGATCTATGTAGACGCTTGTTTTTTTTTCCCCGTTCGAAAAATCGCTGTGATATGTTTGTCTGTCGTCAAACAGAAGGTCACAAAACGACCACGCGTCTGAGCACGGATTTTTGACAACGCAAAAAGAAATTATTTAAATAATTGAACCGAGCGGAGCGTCGTATTGAAAATAACGTTAAAAATGGCGTGTACAATCAATCGGGAGACCTGTTTATGTGTTAATAGAAAAAAAATCAAAATTTGAGCATGCGATTTGTACGCTGATATTATTCTTTCGTTTTTTATCTTTTGTCGCATTCAAAGGTTTTTATTATTATCTTAACGGTTTAAAATTAAAATCTTTGCACGACCCGCTGACCACCACCTGCGACGCATTATTATTATTCGCATGGCGGCGGCGGCGGCGCCGGCGACGTCAATAACTTCGCCGCGGTCGGTCCGCCGCTGTATCGCCCCATGGTCGTGCGTGAAAGTCAGCTAAACAGTGTCGGGCGACGATATAATTTCGAGAAGGTATCGATGTCGTTTCCATTTTTCCGATATCGTTTAGAAAACAATGTACATGTTTTACGTACCCGTGACTAGCGTTTGAAAATTTAATAAAATATAAAATGTAAAAGTATCTCAATATTGAAGGAAATGTTTAAAACGACCGAATGATTGAAAAAAGAAGCGAGTCACGGGTCATTCGTACAGTGGATTCGGCCACTAATTTGAGTGGGTTAAAAATTTGAATCCTGTCTATTAAACGACCGGTTACTTAAACTTCAGAGTTTTACATTCAACCCATATGGCGGGACAATTTTTT
>CM029361.1:26923476-26969147 GCA_017140985.1 Hormaphis cornu
GGGCTTGATATAAAATGAAAGTAATTATGAGCGATAAAAATACAAACGCGATCACTCATCTTCACAGATAACATTTGACTCATAGCGTAGGGAAGTAATATTTTTAACATATTTAACAACTCGAAACCAATATCACGGCGGTGAAACAAATATATTTCTTCGTCGTTCATTATTGATACAAAAAAAAGTTTCTCTTCTTCCAGTTTTCGTTTTGAAAAAACTCGTTATTATATCAAAAAACGTTAGGTATCAGACGTTTGGAAGCATTATTTTTATAAGTTTAAACTCGATCGAATATCGGCATTATTTCAACATTTCATTGATTATTTAGTTTTTGATAAGAAATATTTTCAAAAATTATCTTGTAAAAACGTACGAAACATTATAACGAGTTCAGAACCGTTTTCGGAATGGATACTTAAGTTTTAACCCTAATAATTTATGGAACTGCCGCGACCATATTTGGGTCATAAAATCAAATGCGGCGAAGACCCTTAACGGGAAATGTAATATTAATTATATTATTACAATAATTGTAAACAATTAATAATTATTATTAATTGTTTAATATTAATATAGTTTATCATACATACAAACGAGACTATTCCGAAAACTACAAAAAAACTTTTTTTCGAAAGTATTCATAATATTATTTTGAACACTTTTGAAAAGTATCAATTCCTAAATAAATACAGTTTTGTAATATTTTGCAAATAACCGTCAGTCATATTTTAATAAAAGTTAAATTCATAATAATCGGTACATGTTCTTCGAACAACAAAGTTTTAATATGTTTTTATCATTTAACATAAGATTAAATTATTGAAATACGTTTTAGTTTAATAACTGTTTTTTTTTTTTTTACATTTTTCTGCGAACAACTTTAAACGTAGTAAAAATGCTACGCTTTTTAAAGTCAGTTAAACCTTTTCTGCTAGGTCTATGGACTCTGATGGTACTCGGAGGGGGGACTCAAATTTGAGAATTTCTTAAAAAATTACAGTAAAAAACTAAGCAATGACTAAGGACAAAAGTTAACAATTACGGCTAAGGTGTTGTTCGATATAATCGATTTAGTTATACAACCATTAACTTCCAAAATAATGATCGGAACTTGTTGACGCAATTTTAAAACGAATATGATACAGGCGCGGTACTCGTAGTTTTAAGTGATTTCAAAAAGTTCTGAGCTAGAACTTCGAATAAGTCCATTTTTTTCGTAGTTTTTGTTCGATTTAAAGTTATGTTTTCCATAAAATGTTTTGAAACTTTAAAACAAGTCTGGCAATAATGGTAATACATATTTGACTAAATATTTATAAAAATTCATTCTCACTTTTTTTTTTTTAGTTGTTTTAAGTTGGAAAGTTGTCGAAAATTGGTCACACCTTAAATTTATTTTCGGAAAAATATTCGTAACTCACTCGAATTCTTTATTTAAGATTGGAAAAGAAACTATATTTGTAAAACGAAATTTTCTATGAGTAAAAAAAAAAAAATTTCTACAATTACATTTTACAATTCAGTTCTAATTCTGAGTATCGCAATTACACACAAAAGTGGTACAATCATCGTTACTCATATCATAACAATCAAATGTACGTAGTAAATGTTGCGTGGGCCGAAAAAAAAAATCTTAGACTGATTTTTAAACACTGAATCGGGCCAAAGTATTTTTTTTAAAGCGAACAAGAGAAAAAATGCGTAAGTTAATTTTTTTTTACAACATCTTAAGAGAGAAAATTGTTATCTCGCTTTACCATACGTGAACGCGTTGAGAAAAAAAAATGTATAAATCAATCTTGGTTCAAAAGTGGCGACGCTTCGAGCGTTTGAGATGAAATGTAAGTGCAGATGAATTTTTCTTTTCGACTCGTTTTTTTTAAAATCTAAACGCGAAATTTCGTTTCTCCGGTAGGCACTCCGGTGTTTGACGTCTCCGAACTTTTCCATCTTCGTACACCATCGCATTTTATGTAAATTTCAGTTTCAATTTGTCCAACCGACACGCCATCTGGGGGGAGAATCGGTATGTGAGAACTTTGACCGGGAAAAAGCGCGTCAGCTGTTCTCGTCGGGCGGCTGTAAAGAGCCCGCCGATATTTACAGGATACAGTTTTCTGACGGACGATCGTAGGGTTTTCCCGAAAATTTATCGCTCCTCGCTATCGGGACGAAACCGACTCTTCTTCCATACGAGACGTTTTCTTCTGCACGGGATACGGCGTTCCCGAAACGTTCAAATCCGGTCGGTTAGGTTAGGTGAATTTCGGTGAATTTAGGCCGTACGATTTTTTTTTTTTTCCCCCCGCGGCCGTTCGGCATTCTCGCGGAAAATCCGTCGCGATATCGATACCGCGCCGATACATCGATGTTTCCCCGTTTCGTCGGGGCATCGCCGTGGGGCGTTATCATCGTCCACACATATATGTAGTTGCGTTCCGCGGCGCAGAAGAGGCGCCACGATCGCTGCCGGGGAAAACCACGGGAAACGCAGCGCCGAGAGGCAGTTACGTTCGGCATCGCATCGCACGCGCGCGCGCGCGGCACGGCACCGCTGGCAGCCCCCCACGATTGCGTCCCGTGGCCACCGGTGGTACGACGATGGACGTCGGTTGTAACAACAACAACAATAACGCTGCGTACGACGACGACGGCGGCGGTGTCGCGCGAAGCGTAAAAAATATAAACACCGTATCGGGTGAAACGCGCGAATCGCCGTGACGGCCCGTAAGAAGAAAAAATAAAAAAACCTCCGATTCGGGGCGGACATTTTTTTTGTTTCTCTCGCACCGACGGCAATCGCTATCACTACCGTCGCGCGACCGTAGTAGTATGTAGCCCGGTCGTGGAGCGTTTCGATCGCGCGAGCGCCGTCGTCCGGGTGGAGAAACACGTCATGCATCAGGAACACCATCAGTTCGTGTACTCGACCGGCGTGGACGTGCAACAGTACGTGGGACCGTACAGATTGGAAAAGACGCTGGGAAAAGGACAGACCGGTAACGTACCTTACTTTAACCGAACCGTCTTTATTTACCGGTCGTTTTGACGCGTTTTGGGTCGTTTCGCGAGTTCTCGAACGTGTCGGTTTTCCGAAACGTATCCGAGCTCGGTCACGCACGTCGTGGCGAGTCGAACGAGACTTTTTAAGAAAACCATATACACGAGGTCGGTACGAGGACCGAATGGTTCGTCGCGAAAATAACGGAGAAACGCGAGACACTACTAACGTGGTTAGAGGGATCTTAAAACCGTGCGATTTTCCAGACTTTCCGGTACCCATGCAGTCAGCACAGTGACCGATGTCGTGTGTCGAATTTCCGGTCGAAAGACCCTCCCCGAGATCGACCCGTTCGCAAAAACCTCAAAACGACCATGAACAGCCTAAAATTTAATTCTTCTTCCAGTCCTTAGATTGGTTTGCTTCCCTACTCAATTCCTTTATAAAACTATTCTTCCCCACGTCACTTATTATTTGCTCCGTATACTCCATCCTTGGTCTTCCTATATGGGGCCTTCAACGTCGCCTCCTATGACGGTTTTTGCTATACTTTCACGGGGCGTAGTAGACGTCCTATCATCTTAGCTCTTCTGACTTTTACGGTATGCCGTATTTTCTTTTATTCTATTTAGTACTGCTTCATCCGGTATTCTATCAATCCATATAATTCTTAGCATTTTAACACCACGTTTCGAAGGGCTCTAGTTTTCTTTTCTCTATGGCACTGATTATCCACGTTTCACAGCCATATAAGGCGATACTCCATGTATATTTAAGAACCTTTTCCTTACCTCTAAGTCCATACTGTTGGTGGTTAGTAGGTGTTTTTTATTCTGGATAGCCCAAAATTTAATTAAACTTTTCGAAAGTTTTCTCGAGTGCAAAGAAGTGTCACACTGCTGCGCTAAATTTGCAAGGATCTTTGTCACACTTGGTCTTACGACACAAGTATAGTCTCAGTTGCGTAAATTATAATAGGGTTGTCCAATTTTTATTCTGAACACGCGTTCAAAAAGAGTGTTGAAAATTTGGTTATGGCGACGACATATGATATCGACTCGCCAAACAATGGTCCAAACGGTTTTTGAGATTCGTCATTTAAATTAACATTCTCAACACGTGGGTTACCGGACCATATTTATCGCCGTTAAGTTTGGTTTCATCCGGAACGTTTACCGGACAACTGCTCAGAATCGTATTCTCGGAGGCTATCGTCGGACATAAAACCACGACTTCTAAACTGGCGACCCACCCAGTCGCTATCCCGTCAAACTACCCACGCGCGACCTAGAGTGATCCCGAGTTTTTTTTTAAACTGAAAATGTCGTCTCGATACGTTTGCAGCGTCAACGATGTAACTAAAGCAAATTCGTCGAGACTTTTAAAACGTACGAGATTCCTGTAAAGGCGTTTCTAAAAGTGTATGTAACGCGGCAGGTAGTGTATTTTTTTTTTTTAACTCGAGTACGCAAAATACGTTTTACACAACCACTGACATTTCGAATTATTCGGCAAAAATGAATCGATACTTTACGTTCATCCGGTGCTGGAGCCGCGCGTTTCAGTTTCGTGGCGGTATGCGAGTCGGTTTGAAACGAATCGTTTGAAAAACGCAACGAAAAACACCGATTTTAAATTGGGCGGTTATTCGATTCGGGTAACAGTATGTTTGTAAACTAGAAATTATTCGTATTGAACTAAAAACGTACACAACCAATATCAAACTGTGAACACCGATTTTATCAATAATTATGCCCAGCCTTTGGTGTGGATTTTTTAGTCTCTTAAGACATAAGAGGTCTCTGTCCCGGCATCTACCGAGGGGTGATAAATTAGGCAAGCACGACGCAGTCACAAAGGGTTTTTATTAAAAAAAAAAAAATTACTTCCTCGCACCGTTGAATAATTGTATAAAAAAGTCATTAAGGGTCTTTGTCGCAACGGATTTTATGACACGAATATAGTCCCAGCTGCCGTTCCACAAATTAATATGGTTATCCAATTTTCATTCTGAAAACGGTTCTTATAATGCCTGTTTTATGTTTTTTCATGGTGAATTTTTGAAAACATTTGTTTAATCGAAATTACGACGACGTTCGTTCATTTTCAAACGGTTATACAATTATGAAATTTGTTTCCAAATTAATCTTGTAAAAATATGGTTTAGGTTCTTGTCTTTAATTCAACTACTCGGCGTTTGCTCAACAAACAATATACGATAAATGATGAAATAAAATGTATTGACACTTATTCTATAAAAATAACGATTAAGTGCTCCCGAATGTCTAATACGTGACGTTTTCTGATATAATATCATAAGTTGAGAACCATTTTCAGAACAAAGTTTGGAAGAATACAAATTTAGTTGTATCGAAAGATCCATGAACGACGACAAAGACCCTTGACGTGTTTTCGTAATTAAATCGCCTATTCAAGCTCCTTAAATTCAGTTATACGCAATTTAAAGAAAAATCGACCATTTTGATTAGTGTGTTTGGTAATTGTGTCGAGTAGTTTACAGAATTTTCCATCATGGGTCCACTACCATACTTACTATTTCTGTAAAAACCAACTTTAGGTGTACATTTACTTTTCGAAACTAGTAGGCATTAATTTATAAATCATGGTGTGTTTTCATTAACTCCTCTCTCATGTAAACACGTCGATACCACGACAGAATGATCGTGTCAAAGGGTATTTCTTAGACACCGCATTGGATAAATTTATTATGATTGACGTTTACAAAACTATCATCAGTAACATACAGCAATAATAAATTTATAATGGAACACCAACAAGTCAATTGATATTATATCAGAGCTTAAATTTGTTTGTTTTTTTAATACAGTGATTTACGTATCGAAACTTTAAGCGTTGGAACCTACAGATTAGATCCAGATATAAATTTAAACTGTGCCCTCCAGCGTGTCATAAAAGCGTATCAAAGTGTACCACAAAAATTGGTATGCGAGTGATTCTGTCATAATGACAGTCTAAACATTTTACGATTTCAATCAATGTTAAATACGTATTGCAACGAAAAAAAGATCGTTTACTTCTATAATTTTGCAAATACATATGATGTTTTTGTTTTCAAATCACTACAGTATAATTTATAAAAAAAAAAAAATAAGCCGGGAACTGGTTTATCAGATTTAGAAGATAAAATAGTTACAATATTTTTGAAGTGGTCTTATTTAATAAATAAAACCTCTGATGGTCAAACGATTTATGCAATTATTCGTCAAATTATTCGGTCGTTTTTAAGTTTTGTACAATTACAACTTAAATACTTCACTACAATCATAGTGCCATATAATATTTATGATAAATTTACTTTTGCATATAATGTCTAATACCCATACAGTTAATGGCGAATATAAACTAACGTTAGTCTTTTGTATGCTAACGCATTTATTTTTCATTTTAAAACAAATTTTCCGACCAACTAACTTTCTAAAATGAACAATTACTTTCTTCTCTCAAAAGGTCTACTTTAAAATTATAAAGCGCGCAGTTTCTTTATACATCGAATTTAAATGGTGTTAAGTTTGGAGTTTCCACTTTGTTGAAAAAACCATTCTTGTAAAAAATTAAAACGAAAAAAATTCCATTTGCTTTTTTTTTTATAAAAACATCTAAGCTATAGTTTTTGTTACCTATATTATTTTATAGCCAAATTTTTTTTTACATCTCGGTTAAAATCAGTGATCTCAAAGCGAAAATCTCGTTACTAAACATTTTAATTTACCGACATCGATTATGTAAAACAATCAAACAATTACCATTGTTTGAACTCGATTGTTTCAATTTTTTTACGAGTCTGCACACCAAGTCCTCGTTTTGATTCGTTGCACCAACGATAAAATTAATTGAAAACTCAATACATCAAGAGGCTATTTGTTATTTGGAACTTCAACGTTCAATTATTACTACACTAATGATTATATACTGTGATAAAATTAATTTACATTAATTATGTTTGTGTATTTATTAATTAATTGAGCATACCTACTTGTGTAATAAGCATAACTCTGCGTAATACGAGTTCTTCGAATACCGTTTATTGATTATTTGTTCATATCAAAGACATTTAAATTCGACACTTAGAAAAGTGCTTTGGATAGAAGTAACAACGTTTATTCACGTCACGACAAAACGTCATTATGAATTTAAACTTTACATCTTTTCCAAAGATAATATTGTGTCGTCTGGGCAAACAATGTTTTGTTTGTTTGTTACGTATAATGTTTTAATTGTTGAATAGAAACTACTGATTCGGCCTAAGGCCGCTAGAACAATTAATCTTTCATCAAAATATAAGTATAATGTATTCGTAGTTAGTTATAATTTCTTATAAATTTGCATTTCAAAAGTTCACAGTATAAACGAATTAAACTCGAGTAGAGACATATTTTAAACTTTTACTTTGCGCGATGCTTTTTTATGTATTATACCTATTACGTTTTACATTTTTTAATCTGCATTGATTTTAAAGATTTTTCCTCAAAATAATCCATATAAAAATTATTGTAAAATGATAAGCGTTCAATAGTTCAACTTTTTATCACACTATAATATAGTATTATATTATAATACTATAATATATAGTACTATTATATTATAACATGACAAATCGTTTTACAAGTATAAATAGTTTTTCTTAGACGCATAATTAAAACGTTTTTTTATTTTAATTTTAACAAAACAACTTTAAACAAGTTAACACCTATGTGTTACTTTTTATACTTGTACTACATATGGGTAAAGTGCAGATATTATAAATTCATTTGTATAAATACAATTTTATCGATTGGATTTATGGTTTGAATTATTAAAAACCGATTGTAAATACGATGATAGTAGAACGAAACCAACGGGTGACGTGCATATAATATAATCGCACGTAATTTAAAATTTATTTTGAATTTTAAAAAAATAATAATAAATTGATCATTTCGATATGTGCGTACTCGTATTAAAAATCTTTACAATCAAAACTGGTACTTATTCCGACATAGTGATCCGAGTAATTTTTGTAAAATCTGTAAAAAATAATGCGCAGTAGTTCGAGGTGTTGAAAAAACATTTTCGATTTGAATCATTTTTTTCAATTCACAATCATTCAACGATTATTGTGATCGTCAAGTGTTTTTTACCCGCGTACAACTATTTTTACGTTCGTTTAAGTTGCGTATGACTCGTAGAATACTTTTTATGGCGATTTAAATGATTATTATAAATAACATTATTTAATCATAATTGTAAAGCGCATTTCCCCTCGTGTAGTTCTGAATCCACACGCGTTTTAGTGCATTATGTATATTCGTATGGATTTAAGAATCGAGAAATTTCGCGCAAAATATTTTTCTTCCTTTTTCCACGATATTATCGACAAATTCTTTTAAAGAGCGAAACCCCGTTGTACCTACCGCATCTTGATTGCAATATTTTGTTGTACACGGCTTACAGATTTCAACGAAAGAATGTTAAGGGATATGGTTTTTTTTTCTTTTATTGAATCTCCGGGCTTTGTGGTGTATCCGTCGGAAATGTGTGTTATATAATCGATTGCAGCGGTCCTGAATTTCAGTTTTAAAAAATCAATAAAATTTTGAAAATAACCACCCCGCCGCAATATTAAGTTCCATATCGATTGATAAATATTAATTATTTAAGGTTGATAAATTATCAACTGAATTACCAACCGATTTAGATTTTTGATTACAGTTTTTAGAGCAGTTCGTATTGTAAGTTTAAAATAGGTTTGAAAAAAATAAAATATGTATACATATATATTTACCCAAAAATGTAGACAGAAATAATATCTGTTTTTTAGTATTTTATTAGGAATGTTATGTTTGAATAATGTACCTAGTAAAAGAGTGTGAGAATGGTCACAGATTTCGGTGGGTGGTCGATGTTTTAGAAGGTAAAGTTTGACGTTTTATACTAAATTTTTAAGTATATATCATCGCAACTTACGAAAATAGAGATTTCGAGTGAGCACAGTTTTTTAATAAACAAATGCATCGTCATAACGATGATATTATTGTTTTACAGAAAAACTCACATTTATTTATGATCTCAACAAATCCGATTTAAAAGTGTACGTGATTTGTTACATCAAAATAAGAGTAAGCTCTAAAAGTCAGACATTTTTTTTTTTTCCATAATAGAATTTAATATTATTAAGTGAGAGAAAAATTGAAAAAGAATCAAACAATTTTTAAATCTCTTTAAATTTATCGGCACGAGACAATAATCTTAAACTTGTTGAGAAATTTAGTGTTACGTTTTTAGAAAATGACAAAAACGAGGTCAGAGTTTTCAACGATCTGGCTTTATATTTAACCGTGCAGTAAGAGAATTTCAGTCTCTTAATGTTTTACAAGATTTCGAAATGTTCAAAATTAAAATTATACTCGAGAATCGAACTTTTTTTTTTTTTTTTTAAACAAAAACAATTTTTTCCCAACAATATTAGTAATAATTCTCAATGTTAGGAGTCGATAGAACAAAAATAGCGTAAACAAATTTCTTTAATCACAGAGAAAAGTGTATTGTCCAACCTGTGTTAGCAGTTTCTTCATATTATACACTGAAAACCGAAATTTTTATCAAACCAAAGTTACAAATTTTTTTCTTAATATTTACTTCACTGTCGAGTTCTGTCATATCTATTATTAAGTAAGATTCAAGTTTCGAGTGATTTCAAAATTTTTTTAGCCAAGAACATTGAAATTCTCGAAAAATTTGTCAGGATTTGTTACCGAGTTTCTACGAAGATTTACACTCGGCGAAATAATTTTGGGAATTCGTCTGCGCGTAGAACGAAAACCGTTTTATGGACAATTATATGATTATTCGATTGCAAAAAAAAACATTTGAATAGGTACTTTGAACACCGCACGTTCATTATTTACAGTTTGAACCACGCGTGTTCGATCCGATCGTTGTCCGAGCGCGATATATATTTTAATGAGTTTATCTTGTTGCGAAAACGATCGATCTGTTTGTTTGGTTTTGTTTGATTGTTCGAGTCGTGTTTGACAATAATATATTTATCGTCACTCGTCGTCGTCTGCTAGCTATCACGCGCGTCCACGCGATGTGACGCTCAGAATGACGTGCCGAATAGGTGTAACCGTGTACAACAGGCATTAATAATGTATGAAGTCGTTATTATGACGCACAAAATATTATTACGATCCGTCGGTCGATTCCACGTTTGTCAAGAGTTAACGCGCGCGCGACGTGCGATGAAACAAAAAGAAGAAATGTTCGGGGAGTATCGAAAAACCTTTTTTTAACTTGATCGACGAAACCAAAATGTTAGTTAAAATTTTTAATTTATCAAACCAAAAGTTATAACTATCGAAAAAAAAACTTGACACAAAACAATGATAACAGTTCATACGTTTTGTTCACATAGTTTTCGCACGGCGTTTCTTCCGCCTCAAATACATTTTTTCGTATTTTTTTTTTTAATAACATCTGTCTTTTATCAATTTTTTTTTTAAACATTTCGATTGTTACAGACTTACGTAAAGTTAACGCGTTAAATTCAAAAAAATCTATTAAATAAAAAAAAAAAAAAACGAGTTAACGTCTTTAGCATTACTATCGATTGACCACCCCACCAGCCATCTCTATTACTTTTAAAAGGACCAAATTTGTTTCAAGTTTTCCATTTTTCAAAGTTATCGCTTGAGCACCGTCTTCTTCACGGATATTCTCTGACGTTGGACGTTTCGTGAGTGTTTTTTATTATTTTGAACGTATAAACACACAGTACACAATACTAACAATCGAATTCAAAAAACTATCCCCAGCGAAGTTGAAGATTTTTTTTCTTACTACGTTATGCGCACAATACTTACGGCGATTGGACGAAATTCAATAGGAACAAATGTCGGTTCCATAACAAAATAAACTGTATCGATTCAGTATTCATATACCGTTTTAATATCACGCAAATATCGATTACATGGTTATACGCGTTATCTTTATTTTGTTATCTATAAATTTTTGTCGATAAATAGAAATTCCCCATTGATTATTAATATACACTGTCCGTTCAAAATTGACATTTTTTCAATATTTTTAAATTGATACGACAGAAAACTAGGTTTAATCGGGCAAAAACGTTATATCGGGAACTGTGAAAATCGTAAAAGTTAAATTCGGGAAAAATAATTGTTTTCTCAAACTTGTTGCATACAACATTTTAGGAACAATCAAAACGTTTTTAAACGTTTTTATCGATAGAAATCTATCTCCGAACATTTTATAATCGGAACGATGCTATTTATTTCATAGGATTTTTTCGCGCGCGTTATGGCGCGTTATCAGTGTACCGACGGCGTGGCCAGTGCCAAAACATAGTATTGTTAACTGCGATTTTAGTTATCCTCTTTTTTTTCTTTTGTTTCGGTTATTATTGATATAAATCAGCATTTATTCCGCAAACAAAGTGAAAACCCTACTCCGACGGTCCTTATACGCGTATTCCTACATTAATTTTTTTCTCGATAATACGCTGCCGTAATATAGTCCAAACATATAGTTTCCCGAGAATTCCAGATGTTTGGATACTTTTTTTCAGGGGGAAAAAAAAATTAGAGCACCCAGTCTTCTGTTTTCGATTTAGTTCGTAAAAATTATTTGTTTCTGAAGTATGTTTCCTGATTCGCCCGGCCGACCGATTTAAAATTTAGCCGGACACAATAGTATAAAAAGTGTACGATCACCAAAAATTTTTTTTAGAATTGTTACGTAAAAGTACTTTTCGTCTCATTAATTACGGGTACAGAAGTATGTTTAGTTTGGTCATTTTATCATCTTGACATGTTCCTCAAGAACATCAGCGTTTTCGTCTGCTGTTTTTAAGAATAAATTCAATATTTTATGACGTAATGTATCGATCCGTCGTAGCTAGTTTAATACGTCATTTTAGGTAAAAACTCGAAACCAGAAGAAAAAAGATAATATCCAATCAATATTTTGTGAGAGGAAAACACATTTGTGTTTCTCAGTCGGACCGGGGAAAGTACGAGATAGACCTCTAAAATATAGAGTTATACGTGTCATTGAACGTGTGTGTGTAAATATTGAATTAACCTGCCTAAATCTGCCCCCTTAATAAAAATTATCGAGAAATAAAATATCGATTCATTACGGTTATAGCGGGAAACGTTTTATTTTCATTGGACACCTGGAATTTTCGTTTGTTCTTTGATTATACCGCGACGTTAAAATATTTTAATACGATACGAATCTATTTGTTTCGTTCGCCGTATCCGCGTGCTATTTGAAGATTGGCGATTATTTTGTAAAAAAAAAAAAAGGTAATTTTTCTCGTTGTACTAGACACTCGAAAACGAACGTTTCGTCAGTAGTTTTTCTACGTTCCCCTAAATTATTTATACGAACAAATTCGAAAATCATAGGTATTTCTGGGGTCGCTTATTTTTTTCGTCCCTCCGAGCTGCATCGCGGGGTCGTCGTTTGTACATTATATTGTTGTTGTTGTTGTTGTATGCATGAGCGTTCGTCTTGGAAATTAATCAATAATTCCCCTCGATTTCGCGTTTTGTGAGAGCGTATCGCCGCCGCCGCCCTCGGTTCGATTCAACGGACACGCGTGGTGGCGGCCGGTGGTGGTTAATCGAGTTCAAACAACAGCTTACGGGCAGCAGACGGCTTAGGGGGTATACGTTTAATTCGATTTGAACACGACAAGACGGAAAAAAAATGCCGACCGTCGTCCGCCGCCGCAATTCAATACACGCGTCCTTTGGCGGCCGTCGCGGAACATCGTACGACGGTCGGGGCTAGGTCGTTTTGAATTTGTAAAATTCGCCGACTTTTTCTGCAAATTTAAAAAAAAAAACACGGCTCCGATGTCATTCATTCGTTCGACAATACAAATTTGTGTACAAACACGTTTTAGTGAGTGGTCTACCGGAAACGAAATCGTGGGGTACTTTTACAACAGCCGTGTATTCACATCGAACCGAAATCGCTAAAAAAAGTTTTTTTTTTTAATATAAAATCGATGACTAGCACTTTCTGACGAGCTATCGACCGAATTTCTAGGTCTTGAAAAAAAAAATTGAAAAACAAAGTTAGTACGGACGATCGGATGAACGCGCAGAAGTTTTTTTGAATACACCGCGACAAATCAGATCATACAAATACGGTATCCAATTTTAAAGCATTTTAAGTTTTCAAAGTTCAGATTTGTTTTTAGATCAATTGAGTACGCCGTATTCGTTTGTGTACGATTAAGAAATATTCAATGACTAAATATATAATTCCTTGATTTTTCCACGAGGCTTTCCGTGTTTCCAGAAAGAGTGGCGTCTCTGACGTATTTCGTAGATTCGATGCTCACATAAACGCGATTTGAAACGGCGAAATTAAAATATTTTAGGAAGGCTGATTTGTAAAGCACCCCATTTAGATAGGCTATTCTGTGTATTTTTTTTTTAAAAAGTCGGAGGACTTACTTTCTGGGTGTCCATCCTCTAAAACGCTAAGGCACACAGTGAACTGTATTATTAAACGTTTTCGTTTTCTTCCTTTACGATTCTTACACCACTTAAATCTAGTGTTTGAGAATTTCGTGAAATAAAAAATTTGAAAATAATTCATGATGATAAAAAAAAAATGAGTGAGTGGAATTGTTCGAGTGAGTTAAAAATTTGATTTTATTATTATTTATTATGATCTAACGTTACGTACTCAATAAACTGTAAATTTTATTATTTTGTATTTAATTTATAATGAGATAAAATTTTTCGAAATTTTTATCACTATTGAATTTCATTCATCCAATAGTTTGTATGATTTTCAATTAATTTTTTTTTTCCAAAAAATTGTTCAGGTTAATTTCAGTTTTCATATTTATTTTGTTGATTTTCGTAGGTTTTTAACCTATAATAATAAATACAATATCTAGAATCTACCCTAAGGTTTAGAGATTCTTAATTGAAAATAATAGTTTTTATGAAATTTCAGATAGGCACTGCAAATGTATGGATTTTCGATCATTATTTAAAAAATTATAAAAAAAAATGTAAAAAGTGCTTCAAAAAGTATCAGCTAGGGTTGACATGGAACACGTAAATGTTAGAACATTAAATATTTAAATGTTTAAATTTTTAAATTCCACATAAAAGCATGACCTATGTAAAAAATAAAAAAAATAATGTATAATAAAAATCACTATTATTGTGTTAATACACATTACAAATTTTAAAAAAAACTTATTTATAACGAACAATAATAATACGACATATAATAAGAAATTTCTTTTTCATTAGGTTTCAAGTTTCAACAATTTCACACTTTCGTGGAGTATTTCAATTCAACACTAAGTGAAATATACTTCGAAATGAAATTATAACTAATTATTATTTAAACGAATTATACAATAGTTGTCCTTTTACCATACGTTTGTGTGTAATGTTATTGATTTTGCCGAATTATTGAAAGCAAATTGAATCGTGTGTGCATATATGATATTTATGAGTGTGTAAGAATAATCACCACTATGCTCGTAAAATGGCTATTTTCAATTAACAAATGACTGAAAAACCAAAATTTTATAATTCGTTTTTGTTAAAAAGAAAAAAAAAATTAATTCTACACCTACCAATGGCTTAGTAAAAAATTAAAAATTTTTCAAAAACACATTTTTCACAAATATTTAATGGATAAAAAGTTATTCCCGGACACTCACACGCACCTGACCTAGCTTTTGGGTCCAGATTTTCTCTCCACGGCGCTGACCTTGCAGACGTGGTACCGATCTTTCGGTCGTTTTCGAGTTTTTCTCTATCCGCTCGAATAAGCGGAAAATCCTTTCATCTCATTATTAAACTATCGATTGTTGTAAACTAAATTACGCTCCGTTTTACTAAAATAATAATAAAATATTGTCTGCAGCATAATTGTATCGACGCACTGGACCGTGGCACTGTTCCGCGCGCCAAACCGTGGGTGTATCGGCAAATTCATTCGTTCGCTCTTCCGAACATGATTCGAATAAATAAATGTTCTTCTCATCAAACTTGAAACGTATAATATATATATATATGTATATTTACACTTTGTTTTAATTATGTAGTCGACCGAATTCCTTTGATCATTAGAACGCGAATCGATGTTGTACTTGGTTTACAGTTTCACACGTCTCTTGAAATGCAAAAAGTAAAACAAACACAAAAATGGCGTTTCTTATTATGGCGAACATTTTACACTTTTTTTTTTACGGTAAAGCTGTAATATAATATTTCAACAATTATTACGAATCAGAAATTATATTAACCAATTGAAACTATTTTTTAGATTCTGAGCGACGAGCGATTATTGTTTAAATTTTTTTTTTTTTTCGTATAGAAGGAATGCTCCGATTTTCATAGTCAGTAACGTTTCTGAAAGGTTTGTAACCTCCGGCGGTATCTTTTTGTGCATATTTTTTTGAAACTTAATATTAGGAATTTTATGGCGAAAAATTTGAAATTTGCATGTTTGTCGACGTTTTCGGGGAGCGGTCCAATCGTTACGTTTAAAACGACATAGGAGTTGGGATTTCGGCTTTAAATTTTATTTTATATATTCGAAGCATTTTTTCATTTTTTATCATACTTTGATTATTTTCTATGTGCCGAAAACGGCGAAATCCGTCGTTAGAACCGCTACCTAACTACCTAATAAACCACGATTATAAAAAATTATTCAATGTTATTTTCAAACTTTTATGTGCTAAATTAATTTTATACGTTATAAAAGATCGATACAAATTTTTGCTATGTGTAGTACATTAATTTTATTTTTTTTACGCGTGTTTACCCAACAGGAGTGATTCTTTTTTATTTTCACCCAGTACCCGCAAGATTAGATAGCTCGCTCAGAATCGTTTTTTTCTCGAATGCATCGGTTTATCGATGGTTTCAGGTATTATTGAATAATTCGAATACACCGCACACCGCAACTCTGAAACCCATTTGACTCACCCAAAGCGTGGTGGTACCTTTACCGTGTTACCGTTGATTTTTTTTTACTTAGCGATTATGTTTATATTTTTTCGCACATGCGTTTATGCGACGGTTCACGAGTATGCATCGTAAATAATAGATCTAGAAAATATTTTCTAGAAATATATTCAATATATTCAAGAAAAGTTTACGAGTGAAAAGTACGTAACAGCCAATGCAAATTTAACCTGAAAGGTTTCATAATAATACATCACTGCTTAGCGCAGTACTACCATGTATGATGTTATTACGTAGATAACGTTTATTTTTTTACGACTCAACGACAGCTTATATAATATTAGTTTATGGGGTGGGTAGGTATTTTCGACCAATTATTATGATTATCTTTTTTTTTTTTAAATTTTTTGTTATTCAAATCGATTCGGCCTGATCGGATGCACGAAACAGACATTTGTATTCATTTTTTTTTTATCTCGTTTTATGTAAATTCACCGTTCGAACGTCCGCCTGAAAAATTACCGTTTTCAGTCTGAACAGAAAAAGATAAACACGAAACAGAATAATAATACATTTGAACGTCGGTTATGTAACGTTTCTCGTCGGATTCACGAGATTTACGTATACGAAAAAAAAAATGCTTAAATTCGTTTTGTTTAAAATACGCGATTCCGGAAAACAGTGTAAATTTGAACGTAACCGAGGGTGACGCGATAGAATATCAGCAGTGCGCAGCTATTTAAAAAAAAACGTATATTAATAAAGAAGAGAACGGCTAAATAAATCCCTAATGTTTCAAAAAAAAATATAAATATCGAAAAAACACAACGTTTATATTATGAAAACTATTTTTTTTTTTCAGAGTAGGAATTTGAAAACTTGTTTCTAATTTGCGTTTAGACTTTTAACGCACACTGTTGTCTGCGCAAAATTTGAAAATCGTCTTTGTTTTATGTCAAACACGCATAAAAGAATATCATCCTCGGTGTACTGTGATGAACGCCCTCCGAATAACATACTGTATTCATCAATTTTTTTACGGCGTTTCTATACGTTGTTGACGCGGCGATTATTGCGCGCACATAAAAGCGTTCTTTTACGGGATTCGAAATCGGAAAAAAATAATACTTAAAAGTACACGAGGGTATGAATAATTATTGCGATTTTCGTAATATCGGATCGTACTTTCCGTCCGACGCGCTATAATAATAAACGGCTAAACACAATTTTTTACGCGTTCGGCGCGTGTTTTTCGCGCAAACACCCGCGGTTTCGACAGAGTACGGTAAACTAATTTTTTTTTGTTTAATATTTTTTTTTTTTCTTGTTGTTTTTTCCACAAACTCGTCGTACCGTGCACTCGGGTAACCCCTATTCAATTACGTACGAGGGTTCGTCGTACGACCCCCTACGTTCTTCAACGCGCCGTTCACCGCGATCCCTTAAATTATGTTTCTCGGACGGGTCCTCTGTCTCGAACACGCGGTACAAACGTTTTTACGCCAATCATCGGTGGCTTTTTTAGAATATTTTTTTTCGCTCTTTTTTTTCTGGACCGATTAGCGTAAAATTCGACGGTCCACTTTGATTCGCCGCCCGTCAAAGAGACGAGCAAAAGGTTATAACGAGTCCTCCCACACGCGAATAAAACAATCAGCGCCATTGCCTTCGACCTGTGTAATGACATATGCGCTCGCAAGACCTGGTCGTCGACCAGAGCGAATGGCGGCGACGGCTCATCACGTTCCACAGAGAATACCGTGTTACGCGAACCGTAAACGAACCGGAGAACACACAGACTTGTGAAAGAAGAAGAAGAAGCGGTGAAAAAGGGACACTGTACGCTTTTAATCGGACCGTCCTCAGTTCGGCCACTGTGATATTTTACAAGTTGTTTGATGCGTCGTGTGACGTATATTTTTTCGTTGAAAAATGTTCACACGTTCGTCAAAGTAAGTGTCGCGTAAAAAAAGATAATTCATAAAAAAACCGTTTTATTCTGTATTGTTCGGAACAGTCGGTTCAATTGAAACAAAACGTTTGTTTTTCCTCGGTAAAGAAACTAAACAAACACGGTTTTCTCGCATGCGAATAATGATAGTATTGTGACGAAACGTATGTAAATTACGGGAATATAATAATTGGTAGATGACGACGCTGGCCGACGACGACGGGCGGATGAAAGAAAATTTTTAACAGTACAGAACGGTTTGGCGGAGAGATCGGACGGTCAGCTGTAATTAAAAACGTGTTAGTCAACAAAATCAATAATGAACCAACGGCCGAAAACCCGACGGATTGACGTAGAGTTCGCCAAAGATTTATTAATGATAGACTAAAACGCGACCAAACAGCGTATCAGAGAGAGAGAGAGAGATTTCGCTGGTCCTGAACACTAGTGACCGGCAAAGCTGACGAGAAAAAAAAAAAAAGTTCACGAATAAAAATACTCATCGCGGTTTTGTTGAATATTTCCGACAGCAAGTGACTTTAAACGCTAATTTTATACACACGAGTACGCGATAAGTTTCAATCGTATTATTGCCGTTTAAAAACGGGGGAAAAAAAAACAGAAACGCCATGCGGATCGTGGAAGTATATACGAGCGGGAAGCCATACGGCAAGGTTACGCGCGCGTGTGTTTCATAAAAGCTCGAGCGAACCTTGGCCGAATGATTAGTGCGCGTACACACACACACACAGTGGGCCGAGGGCGAAATCGTACGTGCACCGAGGGGTTTTTTGCGAGGCATTTTCGTCAACGGCCGGTGATGGGGAAAAAAAGAAAATGCGGCCAGGAGAAGAACGTTTTCGTCCGATCGCCGAATTTGTTCGAAGTAGAACGGTTATAATACACGTATTGGTCCCGCGCAGACGTAAACATATCATTACGGTACGCTGTGCGCGGACGCTGTATTAATGTAAAACGAAAATATGAAAAAAAATTCTCGGCACCCGTTAAATAAACACGGGTATCGGATCCATCGATTTTACTACCGAATTATCGACGGTGTTTTATCGGTTTTATCGAGTTCAAAACGGTAACGAC
This sequence comes from Hormaphis cornu, assembly GCA_017140985.1. Classification (NCBI taxonomy): domain Eukaryota; kingdom Metazoa; phylum Arthropoda; class Insecta; order Hemiptera; family Hormaphididae; genus Hormaphis; species Hormaphis cornu. Next base: position 26,942,534 of record CM029361.1, read on the forward strand.
TGTTGTTTGTAAATAACCAGCGTGCGCGCGAGTTTTATATTGTAACAACAACGACGACGCGTGTTGTTAATAATTTTCGATCGATCGGTTTTCGAACGTTTCTCTCGTCCTCCGCTCGTAAGACAAAAGTACTGTTACTGATGATTATTGTTACAGTGCCAACGTGCTTAACGGTGTAACCCTCCGCTTTATACCACCCCCTTTTCCCCATTTTTCGCAAAAGTAACCCGACACACCCTCCAGCCTCCTGACCAAGCCAAAAAACGGTGTCCGTCGGCGCGTGACGAACCAACAAACACGATTTTTTTTCGATCATATAATTTCCGACATATCTCAGATCTGAAACACTTACACAATAAATTAAATGGATAAAATACAAGTTTGATACAAATTTCAAAAAAAATTTGAAAAAGTTTCGAGGTACGTATGGAACTTTGAAATATTCGAAAATTTCAATATTTTTTTTGGTTTTTATTCTAATAAAAATTTGGAAATTTGAATCCGTGGTTGATAATGCGTAGTTTTAAGTACGTGACTTAAAATCATTGATAATAACTCCATAGACATTTTTTTTTTTTTTTTTGTAGTTTCAATTTGGGAAATCGGCAAAAATCCGTCGTACGCGTGATTTTTTATAAGAAACAATACCTACGTTTAATTTTAATCGCTACCAACATCATCAAACTATCCACGCTATCCTAATTATCGTTTGTTTTTTTGACGGAAAATCGGTAGTAATTTGAGCTTAAGTAAATTAAGTTTTCCAATAGGTACTTACTTAAAAATCTTATATATATATAATATGTGATTCCCGTTGTGATGGTATACTCGGTAGGAACGGTTTGAAACAACACACTTCTAACGATACACATTGTTGTTTTAAATAAATTAAGATTGCATTTCCAAACTCCACGTGTATATTTATCAAGGATGGGCAAGTGAACAAATTTTTTAATCTCGTCAATTTTAATTTGACTGAAAAAACAAAAAGTTAAGTCAGTTAAGTAAAAAGTTAATTTTTAAAATTGTAAAATGTATTTAATTAAAAGTTAACAATAAAAGAAACTTAATTTAACTTAAAACAAAGATAACAGTTCATTTTTTTGATTCACATGGTTATTTAACTACTATGGCATTGCCTCCGTTTCTTAAAATTGTCTCGTATTTTCTTTTGAAATTATCTTGAAAAATCCCAATAATCGTATTTAAAGTCACGCACTGGAAATTCGTTCAAGTGACTAAAACATATTTTCGTAAAAATTATAGGTACTCATCCGCGATACAATAATGGTATTTAAATTTTTACTGAACAAATTAAAAATGTATTAAAACAAAGAAGTTTTAAGAAAAGCCACACTTTTAAAATGTTTACTTTATTCTTGGTAGCAAGTTTTGTGTACTTTATTAAACTCAATCTTTTTAATGAATGTATTCATGATTTTTATGTAAAATAATTATCACCGAGTCGTTAAGCTTCAGAGAATTTAGAACTTTACTTAATGCCCTACAGTGATAACAAAACTTTTACATAATACGCCTCGTGCATAGTTTAATTTTCTATCGGAAAAAATGTATAAAATAACACCCTTTTTTGCTTTTTTTTTCTAAATTTATAAACTGACAATCAATAAATTCGTCCGACATATTATTTTCCTAATGCTTCGTGAGTCCGAGGCTACATGGCTAATGCATTCATAACGTGTTAAAAATGCGTGAATATATGTATTAAAAACAGGCATATTATGATTTAAAGTATGAAAAATTCCAAATGGTACAATAATATGGACTAAAAATTCCGAAAAGAATATATTATAAATAAAAATATATAGACTAGATTGACCAAAAAAAGAGCTTGAGCTACTATGCTTTGGGCGGGTCACTGATTTGGATTGGAAGTTTTGGTTCAAAAGTATCATTTAAGAGAGCTCAGTTTTCCAGTATCGTACGTCCTGGTAAAAACCAAATTTAACGAAATAGAAATAAAGTTTAAATTTATTAAACACCGTTTTATCGATATTGTATTTATTAGAATTTTTTTAGAAATGGTCCGAAATTCCGTGAGTCATATTCACGTATAAAGAATATTAATTTAAATAACATGTGAAAATTTAAAACCGTTTGGAATTAAGTTAGTGGAATTTTTATGATTTTAGTATCGATTGCACAACAATGCATCATTGTTATAGTCATAATAACATCGTTTTACAATACTTTTTTATACGCTTTCAGAGTCTTCTGGGCGAATTTTTTTGATATTTTTTTATTCCTATAGCAAATTTTATCATACACATTATATTATAATGACAAATTATGACAAATTTGTGTAAGTTGCGATTCGTTTCCCAGAAATATGTTAAAGGTATAACTAATTTTTAAAAATTTTCCAACTTAAACTGATTAAAAAAAAAAAATTGTGACCGAGAATTTCCGAACTTTTTTAGTAGCATATGTATTAGCGTATTGTCGATTAGGGTTTCAAAACTTTTTGTAGAAAATTACTTTTTTTATCGAACAAAAACTAAAAAAAAAAAAATTTTGAAAATTTTTAAGTTCTTTACTTCGTTTAAAAATCTTTGAAAACATTCGAAACTCGTACCAGACTTGTAGTGTACATATTTTTATAGTGTGTGAACGTTTCAATCGGTTCTTTATTTTAGAAGTAACAGCCGAAAAACTAAATCGATTATGTCAAAAATACGTTAGCCGTAAAATTTAACGTTTTTTTCTTAATTTTTGCTTAGTTTTTAGATTGTAACTTTATGAATTTTGAATTCTCAAATTTGAAACCCTTTAAAGTACTACCTCAATCTATAGAACTTTCAGGAAAGATACTGACTTTGAAATGTTCTTATACCCTAAAAAATGTTCGCAGAAAAAAAAAAAACATCATTGTACAAATAGTATACATCCTTCGCTGCACTCAGAATCTAAAATTATTGAACTAAAATGTATCACATATTTCAAAAGTCATAGCTTATATTACAATTTTCAATGTTTGATGATAAAAATTGTATTAAAATTGTTGTTAGGAAAAAATTAAATATGAACCAGTCATTGTAAATTTAACTTCTATTAAAGTAAGTGACAAGTGACAAAATATCACGAGAATATTTTTTATTTAGGAATAAATACTATTGAAAAGTATTTAAAAAATCATTATTTTTGCTATGCTCTGTAAAATCTTGATAAAACTGTGTTTTTTCGTTTTTCGTTCAATTCGGTTGTTACCTGTATGTAAACTAGATAATTGAGCTTTACCAGAACGTATAAATTTTTCGAAATTGTCCATCATTTTTTTCAAATATTAAATAATACGTCTGAGTCACAACTTCCAAACCAACGAAACACCCAGAGCGCAGTCGATACTCCGTCAAACCACCCACACGATCCATGTTTTTTCCACTTTGCCTCTGTTAAAGGGTCGGCTACAAAATATATTCTTACGGTTCACAGTTTTATTTTCAACCGAAACCCTTCTGTATACTTTACGCATTTCCACCATGCTCCCCTTAGCAACCCCTGCTGCATTTCATCTTTGGCCTGTACCCTCCACGTTGAATTATCCAATCTTTTTCGATAATTTCATTTTCTCCCCTTCACTCAGCACGTCCGAAACATCGAAGTTTCGATTTCTCTCGTTCGTTCAACTAGGCGTTGGCGAAACTTTCCATTCACCTGTATTTTTCGCTTGTTACTTATTTAATCTATACGTTCCTCGTAACATATTACGCTCTTCTCATTTTTTCTACTTCCACTTTCATCGAGTTACCATTAATCACATTACAGACTAAGTATTTTAAGTAAACTGCGGTATTTCATAAATAAATACAATAGGTATTAATAGTGTTGAAAAATAAAAACATAACTTACATTATTATTAAAACAAGCGAATGATAATCATACACTTAAGTAGGTATATATCTATAATTATTTGTTTATTTTTAGTAAATTGTTTTTATAAAATAATTTTTTTTAATATTATGAATTTTCGATGTATTCAGATTTTTAGTTTTTTTTTTTTAAAATAATATTCATTATTTAAGATGACGTAAATGTCTTATATTAAAAAAAACGAGTTTTTCATTAAGTCTTACGTTTTCAATTTAAAAACTTGAAACTTGAAAATAATGGAAATAAATTCTAGTTCATAGACTTAAACAATTTCAAAAATCGGCTTACACGGTTTTAGCTTGTACAAGTTTTAATCTTTCTGTAATTTCGACTTTTTTTATACATAATTGAAACGATTCAAAATGTTTACACATTATTAGAAGAAATAGATGAACAAACGTGATAAAATATATGAGCAGTTCCCAAAACTACACAAAATCACTGAAAATAAAATCGGTAATAACCGCACGTTGTTTATTTAACTTACTGTCTAGGGGAATATGAAAAATACAATTTTGAAAACATTTCAACAAATTACAAAAAAAAAAAAAATCATATAATTACAATATTTTATTATTCGTTCACAACACTCGCCATCGTTTAGCTCCGTTAATCCTAGCTTTAAAAAGCAAACTGTACATTCTATCTAAGATATTTTAATTCCAGATTAACAGTGTTTGGATTTTAAGTAACTGTAGTAAGTACTGTAAACATGTGTCTCATAATAAAATTAACAAAAAAAAAAAAAGTCTATTTCTATAAACAAAAATATATAATTTTTTGATTTTACATTTGTAACCATAATATCTTGTACGTCATGGAAAATCTTTTCGTTAAAAAAAATAAAATAAAAACGCGCAACTATTATTATTTTTTATACTATAGGTGATCAACTTATGACTGATATTGTTGCAACCTACACCACGAGCACTTACTTATAAATTAATTAATTTTAATTAAATATTCAACCAATTTAAATACAATTAATAAGCAGTTGTTGCCCGAAACGAGTTCAATTCTTATGAAAAATGTGTACGGTTTTTAGTCAAAAAACTTGTGTAAGCCTATGCTACAGCAATCGACGGATTCGGTCTACGATCAACTGAAAAATCGCTCAGAATTCCTTAAAATGTTTGTCCGTTATTGTAATGGATAAATTTAAAACGTCATATTTTAAATGTTTGGAAAAAAAAAAATCGATCCAAGTATAAAATCTAAAAATGTATTTGGCACTTGTTGAATATTTGACTCACCGAACTAGTTCTGAATCGTAATTTTTGTAAATAATCCATTGATTATTGCTAAATAAACGTCAAACTAAGCAGTGATCCACCCAAAGCGAAGTCGCTTCTCTACCAAGCTTCCCAGCCTATCTAGAATTACTACTTTTTGTTTTACTTAAATTACTCATCATGTAACAACTTATAACGTCATTTAATTAGTTCTTTTATTTTTGGAAATTATACTTTTAAATCATAATTCCATTTATTGAAAATTTCCTTTGTTAGAATGGTTCAAATCAAAATGTCATAAAGGTTTCGAAATCGTTTGATAACTGTTAAGCTTAAAATATCGAACTATAAATTTGAAAATTTACTACTTGCCAATTAGGTATTTGTTAAGTTTTGTTAAATTTGTTTAGCAAGCGTTTGACTCACTGAACTTACGCAGAATCACAATATATTAGTAACAGTATTTATTGATTTCAAATTAATTAAAAAAAACATCAAATTTATCCTTTCAAACTGGGTGCCCCCAAGGTCGTGATCCAAAGTAAAATCATTATAATTTTTATCAACTTAAAAATAATTTTAAAATGTGTTTTTTGTCGAACAACAGTGTACCAGCTGTACGATACATTGGTTTTCAATGGTAAAATCTTTAAGTAAAAAAATTCATATCTTGTAAGTTTCTGTAAAATATTTTTGCGAATACAATGTGGACTAAGAAGAAAACCGCTTAAAAAGAAATACCTAACTTATTTAAATCTGTTAACTTATTTTCAAATATAATAATGGAGACATTGTGCAAACGTGAATTAATTATCTTCCCAAGTCCAGATTACAATACTGTCACTGTTTAAGGTTTACGAACCGTGTGCGACGAATAAGAATACTTAATTGGATTAGAAAAAAGTATCCATGTTTACCTAACCGATGTATTTTACAGGAATTCGACGGATAAAAAAAGTTTGTTAAAAGATTGTTAAAATACAATACCGTACAAATGAATATTTAGATAAAATATTCGTAAGTACCTACCTGTTTTCATGGGTGATTGATAAAAGTGAAGTCCAATTATTATTAAAGCTCATAGTGGGTGGTTTAGTTATCAGTTTGCAGAGTATAAGTGGAATAACTTAAAAAATAAAATTGATCGTGTGGGTGGTTGGACGGAGTAACGACTAAGTTTTGGGTGGGTCGCAGTTTTTGAAGATGTGGTTCAAACGTACTATTTAATATCTGAAATCAACGATAAATCATTGCCTTCGAATAAACGATTCTGAGCAAACTCAGTTCTCTAGTGTACGTCCTGGTAAATTTTTTGTTAAAAATGTTTGAAATCTCTTGAAACTTTTATCAAACCGATATCGTACCTGTTGAGTGTCATGTAAAAGTTTCGGCTTGTTACGATAATTGTTTTGTATGTCGGCAAAAAAACAAAATCGATGTGTCGAAAACACGTTTACATATTATAAACATAATTAATGTTTTTCTTTAGTTGCTGCTGAGTTTCATGACTCTAACTTACTTTTTCAATTTTGAAGTTTCAAATTTGAGACTCCTGAAAGTAACATCTGAGTTCATAATTTGAAAATTTGGAAAATTTTTACTACTCTTAAAGTTGTTCAGAAAAAAACGTTATTGTAAAAACGTAAAAACAATACATTCATCGCTGCGCTCAGAATTTAAAATATCACTTGAGCAATTACGCATTAATTTTCACGTGCATCGTTTTTGATGTGTGAATTGTGCTGCTGTCTTAAGTTAAATCTCCAACTGATTCTTATCCATTATTTATTATTTTAATTTTAAACGAAAGTGTTTTAGTCCCAGCCTCCAGGTTGCACTATAAAATATTACACCTATATTTCAAACACTTTTGAAAACGCTGTTACATAACTATCATTGTAAGAAAATCGGTCTGACAATAGAACGTTTATTTTTGAAAAACGCGTGAAAATACTGGATGAAAAATTAGAATTAAAATAATATTCTGAAAATGTTTTTCACCACAACAATGTTGTTTGAAACCAAACGGGAAGGAGTTTTATCTCCAAAAACGTAATTTACATCTACATTTAACGTTTGATAAATTACGTTAACTGGAATGAGACGGCTTTTTTACTATGTGTTTAATTAAGTATAAAAGTGACGCATATAGTAACGAAATGAAAGTTTTTTTTTTTAAATATTCCACCCCAAATGATAATACTATAGAAAATTTCTAAGTATTTTCATGAAACATTGACTTTTTTCACTTGCTCAACATTAAACATTGATTAATTAAAAATCATACTTAACGAGAACTTGTCGACGAATACGACCAGTTTTTGTGAATTTTTCTAATTCAAATGACTGTATAATTTTTGTATATTTAGACTTCAGGTTTTGCTTTGATTCAACCAAAAATATATGTCTAAGTTTTTAAGATTGTATCATATATTTTTATACCTTAGTACGGACGATTTGAATTATTGTTACACATAAAAAAAAGAACGTTCAATTTAAAAAATTCTATAATTTCTCAAAATTGGTGGGGAAATTTAAGAGATTGTACAAAACATCAAACACTCAAGTTTACAAATGTATCGAGTTTTTAATTATGCTGTAAAAGGAATGACCAATACCTATATGTTTTTCGACCGTAATTTTTAATATTTTGAAATATTCTTAGAAATTATAATCGTATGATTTTTATTATTAGATGAGATTAAAAAAATAATTTAAGTTTTTCGATTTTAATATATTGTAATTGTGTTTGTCATCTAATAAAATAATAGACAATAGTAATATTGATAGTCCGTAAAATATTTTTTTTTATTTTAATGTATTTTATATAGGTTATTTAAAAGTTTGAAATTTATTTTTCAATTTCCATTTGAAACCTTAATTAAACATTATAACTAGGTACTGTATTTTATCAAACCAATTTTAATAACTGTTTTTTATATTGTACAAAAATTTACTAATAGAACACTATTTAGAACTCAAGAAACACCAAAGAAAAAAGATGATTTATTTCGTTATAATAATTATAACGGTTTTTTTTCGATTCCACGAACCGTTCCAATTTATAACAAACGTTTTGAGTTTAACGGCGTATTTTACACGTAGGTATACTACGTTTTGCAGAGGAAGTCTGCGTTTGTCGGAGATGAGTTTCTCGTTTCCATTATTGGAATGTCTCCGTATTTTTCAATATGAATTGTGCAGTTTCGGAATGGGTTATCGACTACTCATCGACCGACAATGAATAAAAAAATAAAAATTTAATCCGTGACGAGCACCATAAACATTCAACTCGAATGAAATCGCGTTGCGTTCACCGCAGTAGGGTAAAAATCATCAATCTTCATCGAAAATTTATTATTAATGCGATGTTTGTTGTTAAATTTTATGTATTATTCATGATGTATACAGCAAATGATAAGTACATTATCATGCGGTGAATTGTAAATCGAAATATATTTTGTAGCGACAGACAAACAATCGAAAAACGTGTTATTTTTTTAACTGTTTTTATCATTTGATTTATGAAAAACTACACACGGTCGTCACGATTCGCTAGTTTCGTTAGTTCGGTTCTCTGACAAAATCATATTGTTTGTGTACAAATTTTTTTTTGTATTAAAAATATATTAAGTATCAAAAATTTAACGTTGAAATTGTATTGTATTTCAGGATTGGTGAAACTCGGAATCCACTGTGTTACTGGAAAAAATGTTGCGATAAAAATAATCAACCGGGAAAAACTCAGCGAGTCAGTTTTGTTGAAGGTAATTTTGTTGAGCATTTACATTTTTGTTATTATGATGGTCATCGTGATAGTAAATACAACACTGTATTATTGTTAAAAATAACTTAAAACGTTACAAGCGTTTTACAATAATTGTTTATTTTTCATCCGAGTACATACGTATTTTAAACATTTTACAGTGGTTCAATTGATTATGACTTATTTGATCATTGGGTCCGGTATTCAGTGTTAGAAAGTAGGAAACATCACCTAGATAAGGTTAAGACAACTTAATTATTGTCTGTCTGAACCTTAAAGATGTAGGGATACAGTTCTTTTTTTAAATTATCTAGATGAAAATTTAGCTAGAAAGATAAAAAGCGGATAAACATTTTTAATTTTTCGTGAGTGACTGTTCCATATTTTTTACGTAGATCACAATCTCAAATAAATGTAGATAAAAGTCATTTGAAAGCTCATATAATGGAAGAAAGGCTAAGTATAATTAGATAAAATCAGTGGGTAGTAACACGTAGTGCGTACAAGTAATATACATTTCGAAGGTTGATTTTTGATACCTATCTAAACTTATAAGTTAAAAATTTGTTTCTCACGGCTTTCAAACTTATTTGTGTTACTTAAAAATATCTTAACAGCTGTCGGAAAAATTATTAATATTATAACCTCCGTAGATATGGTAAATTATTATTGTGAAAAGAACAATATCTACGTAGGCGATTAACATTCAGCTGGTTTTCAGTGTCATAACCATTATAAGTATACCAGACGGGAATATTTTTCAAAAGTTTATCATGTATTATTTGAATAAAAGTAGATAATATTGGTTTAAATTTTCATACAATAGTTTTACTGGATCGGAAAATGACTACGAAAATTGCATTTTTTCGATTTTTTATTGCCAACATAAGCATAACGCGAGTGGAAAATTTTGTTCGGGGAACGAACGAAACTCCAATTAGTGTGTTTTCGGAACAATACTAATAACTGATTTCGAATATTGTCGATAGTAATTTATGTTTGTTGTTCTGATTGGTACGAGAAATTCGGCGAATTTAAAATATATAATCAAAACAATTTGAAACATTTTACATTTTCGGAAATGCGTTACGCATCTGTGCGCTTGTACAAAAGTATTCGATTTCTGAAATTTATGTGATCATGAAAAATGTTTTCAATCAGACGGTAAAATACACCTTTAGACTCATGACAAATGAAAATTATTTAACAGCCTTGGGTTAAATTCGCCTTACTATTTGTGAACTATAACAGTGTTTTCATTGTAAAGAAATAGAGAAATCCTGACATTTTAATGAATTCATACTAAGCATATTGACTCAATGGATTTTGAGTTTTTTAATCGCATTTAACTTAAAAAAGTAAAATAAAAATGACGTCTGCGTTAAAAGTAGGTGCTCTTTGTTTTTTTACAAGTTTCAACTTAAAAACGCAACACGCGTATGGTTATTATTTTTGCACGAACGCGGTTTATATCGACGTTTTGTCGTGCTGAGTTTGAAAATTACCTTTTTTTTTTTTTTTATCTTATACGTGTGTTTTTTGAGAAAAACCATTTTCTTAATACGCTTTTTAAACTAAAACTGTAGACCACGTATTGATTTACAACGTCAGTACGAAACAGCCGTAGGGGAGACTCGGCGCTGTAAGTAACTCGGGTGACGGGTCAGTTGCAATATAATATGCTAATTTTGTCCTTTTTTTTTCGATTTTTTATTTTTTTCAAAATATATTCGTTCGAACCTGCTTGCATTCGAATACGACTGTGTCGAAAATAACTTTATCTTCATTTAAGCCTATTTGTAATAATTCATTCTACAACGAGCCCGAACACATTATTACGGCTATGCGTGTTTTATTAAAACTGGCATAGAAATACCGCTATCAGCTATTTACCCGATAAAACAATTTAAACGTCATGAAAAATCGTTTCAGTTCTGTGTTTTCTCGAGAAAACACAAATCACGATTTGGATTTTTCATTTCCGTAGTACCATTGCGTAGTGTAAGAGTAGGTGTACATCGGGGTTCGGCATTAATTCGGCCCTTATCTATAGTTCTCTATAGTAACGGTTGAAATTACCAAAGGGATTCTTCAACATTAGATATCCTGGTGTATGATGTTTGCTGACGATATAGTTTTATTCGGAGAAAATGTGGAAGAAATTAATAACAGGCTGGATGAGTGGAAATAGGCACACGAAGGGAAGGGAAGGGATTGAAGATGAGTAGAAGTAGAACAGTGTGTGTATGGAATATAACTTTGGAGGAAGAGACCTGCAGGTGTTTGACGATACGAGAAGAGTAATGACGGTTAGTGTTGACGTAATACAAGAGGTATAGAGAACTTTAAGTACATAGGAGGCTTTGTGAGAGATGTGAAACATATAGGATTAAGTGCGATTGGATGAAATGGAGAGAAGCGTATCGGGTGTTTTATGTGATAAAATGACTCCAATAAAGCTAAAAGGTAAGTTTTACAGGAGCGCAGTGAGACCAACCGTGTGGTATGATTCGGAGTGTTGGGTAGCCGACAGGAAAATAGAACAGAGAACGAGTGTAACAGAAATGAGAATGTTTAGATGGACGGAGGAGTAACGAGAGAAGATAGACAAGAAACAAGTTTGTAAAAGATTGACGCTGCATCAATCGTGGACGACATGAGAGAAAATAAGCTCAGATGGTTTGGACGTGTGGTGAGGAGAGAAGAAATTGAAGCTGTAAGAGCGGTTATGAAAATGAACGTTGAAGCAAAAAGAGGTAGACCAAAGAAGAGATGGATGGAATCAATAGAAAAATATACGAGGGTTGTTAATGTGTGTGTAGGGGATGTGAATGATCGTGATAAGTGGAGGAACAGAACAAAGGTGGCCGACCCCAAAATAGTCGGGAGAAAGGCGAAGAAGAAGAAGAAGAAGAAAGAAGAAGAAGAAGAAGACATATAGTATTAAATCAATTATTCGGATACCAGTGTTTATCGCATCCACTTAAAATATAAATGTTTTCAAATCATTTTAAATTACACTCAATATTGTTCTTAGTTAGGTGCGAGTGCGAGGTAAATTTAAAACAACCTTGTTAATTTTTATATGGACTAAGTTATATAAAACTAAGAAATTTTTGAGAAAAGATATTAGCAAAAGGTATTAGCTCATTAATTTTTTTATACTCTTTTGTAGTCTACTGGGCGGATTTCTTTCAAAAATTTTTATGCAGTTAGAAAATTATTTTTTACATTACATATTTAATTTACAAATCTTAAATAACAAATTTGTGTGAGTTACGAATTTTTTTCCAAAAATGGTCAAAGGTATGACGAATTTTCTAAAATTTTCCAATTTTAAATACAAAAACTATGATTCCAGATTTTTGAAATTTTTTAGTAGTATATGAATTTACATGTTTGATATCTTCAAAACTTTTTGTGGAAAATTAAATTTTTTATAGAACAAAAATTACAAAAAAAAAAAGAAAATTTTTGAAAATTTCAAAAATCTATACCTAGCTCAAAAATGTTCTTGATATTTGTATCGGACTTGTATCTTACCAGTTTTAATATTGTGTAAAAGTTTCAGCTCAATCCGATCATTACTGTGAAAGTTAATGACAAAAATCTAAATAGATTTATGTTAAAAACACGTTTGCAGTGATTTTTAACGTTTTTTTCTTAATTTTTGCTTGTTTGTAATTTAGTGTTAATTTTTCTACACCTAAATCTATGGCCCCTAAACGTACCACGTATGTTCATATACCTATCATTAGAGGCGCTGACTTTAAATATCGGAGCATTGTTGAAGAGTTATCGTGATTACATAGTGATAAAAAAAAAAATAAATAAATAAAAAGCACACGTCAGAATCTAAAATTGTTGTAAAATTTCTAATAAAACGTTTTGTAATAATCGATGCTAATATTTTATAAGCTTACTTTTGTGCGGTTATCGTCCCGCGGATACAACTTTAACGTCGCTATACCCCAGTCATAAATTTTAAAACCAATTGACAGAAATTCATAAGAAACTCGTTAGAGTTGAGTATTAAAACAAAGGGTCGCATCAATAAAGATTATATTATAATATCGAAGATAATACATATTAATTATTTACCAATTAAAATAAGCGTGTTTGATTTAAACCGTAATAACCGAACGATTAATCGTTTCAAACTCGATGGTTTTTAGAAACGCAACAGTATGAAAAAGAAAAGCGTACACGTCAATAAAAAGTTATAACATTAATTGTGTTTTCAATCATTCAATATTATAATTAAACGTCAAAAGTGAATGTTGTTACGATAATCTTGTATGAATGACTGGGGTTGTGACTAAACAATACTTTTTATTATACACGATTCGTATTTTATTATTCTCGTTTTAATTCTTCCATTGGAATCCAAAAAAGTATAAGTACAGCTGCTTTAGTTTGAGAAACGCCAATGACGTTCATTCCAGACCACACAGTATTCCCTTGTATAGAAATAAATAATTAAATATAGTAGTTAAACACGTGCATTCAAACGCGAAAATCTCATATCGTGGCAGCTAAACTAAATTGTTTTGATTACTTTACAAAAGTGTTTTTGGGACCAATGCAATGTTATTAGATTAGATGAGTACACAAATACGCGAATCTTGATGAATTTTGCTTGTAATAATATTCAAAACTCATTTTTAAAAACGGTGTTTGTGTTAGATTCTGAGCTCAGTAAGGAATAATGATCGGTTTTACTAAACACTTATATTTTGTGAGTTTTTGAAATTTTTAACCTTTGTGCCTGGTTAGCGGTTATCCTAAGAAAGTGTGACAATTTTTATAATCAGACCCGTTTAGTTCCTTAGAAATAATTTTTTGATTTGTTGTACTGGCAAATTTTTCGAAGTACAAAAATCTAAAAAAAAATTTATCAAAAAACACATACAGTTGACGGCGCAAACGTTTTTAAAAAAATATTGTTATTTTTAATAACACGTTATTTCCACGATAGTGAATGAAATAATACGTGACATTTTCACTCATTATCAAGTAAAATAAACAAATTTGTTAAGAATTTCAAAATAATGTAGAAACAATTTTTATGCTGGGCATAGTTGTTCGGAAATGTCAAAATGTCTTATATTTTTTAATCGTTTTAAATACTTTGCTTTTTGGAAATCGTTTCTGAAACTGCAATTCTAGCTTAGCAAAACTATATTAGTTTTATATTTTTGACACGCAAACATCAAATATATTGTTGAAATAATAAAAAACTGATAAGAAATTCGATGGCAGAAAAAAGCACTAAAATACATTTGATGTACGGATTTCCTTGGATTTCTATGGATTCCGGACACCGGAATAATCCATATCGAATTCGCAGTTTAAGTTTTGTAACGGATTAGTTTTTGTTGGTTTAAAGTTCGTAAACTCTTTATTTTCCAATAATATCTTAGACACAAACTGAACTCGGTGAGTAGAATAAAAATGTCAGCTATATTAAATAATAGTTAAAAAAACTACGCTTTAGTTTTCTAATGCTAATAAAAAAACTATAAAAGGTAAGAAGAAAATAATTCAGAATACTACGATAAGAAATTTTGGAAAACTACTAGACCTATAATGCATTCAAAATTATAAAAATTTTCTTTAATGTTTTTTAATCAGTTGTACGTCAATGTGAATGATTTTTAGCAAGTCGAAGAAGTGGTAACATTTTATTTTAGTAGATATGACAACTTGAAAAAAGATTATTTTGAAACCTATAGGTGTTGTATAGTGTTTAGATGTTTGTAGATTTATCCAAAATTATTGTTGAAACGATACATAAGTATAAGTGTACTTTTTCATTTTCCCTAAAACAAATAATGGTTTTTCATTAAACCAATATCTGCTCAGAATCGTTTTTATTTTATTAAGATTTAAAAAGCTATGTTATCCAATTTATCTAACCAAATACAAAGATCCTTGGTACTATATATTTTTTTTTCTTCAAACTACTTCAATTTTTTTATTTCCTGTGTACTAAAAAAAAAATTAAATTTTTTGTGTGAGTTTCAAAATTGAAACAAGTTTAAAGTTTTTTTTTTTCAAACAAACATTATAGAAAAATAGTATTTTATTAAACAAACTTAACAAAATTCACTTTGTAAATTGATTGATTACAATTCAGATTGGAATGGTGTTGAATAATTTAGGTTCACATTTTTTTTGGCGTTTTTCTAATTTCTTGGGGGAAATTCGTATTCTGTCATAAATGACAAACAATAATTAATTTATAAGATAACGGAACATTTTACTAAAAAAATTTCAAACTTTCTATATTCTCGACGCTTAAACTATTAAAAACAACATGACTTAATTGTATAGGTAACGGTAATGAAAATAAATCGTTTTTTTTTTTTTTTGACAAATAGTACGGTAATATTTGTTTTCATTGTTTCAGGTGGAAAGAGAAATCGCCATAATGAAACTAATCGACCATCCGCACGTTTTGGGACTATCCGACGTCTACGAGAACAAACGATACTTGTGAGTTTTTTAATGTTTTAAAAACCGACAAAAGAACGATTTCGTTTACTTTTTAGGAACAAACCAGGAACGTATAATATATAAAGGAACGTAATGGAATTTTGTTCGTTTTTTTTTTTTTTTTTGAGAAACATTAATGATTTTCTAATTTTTCCGATTTTCTATCTAGAACTGTATTAGGTCGTCATAATTTGTTCGTCGCAGAGACAATGGCTTAGGTTAAGATTAAGATACTATTGTTACTACAGTAAAAGTGCAAAAAAAATTACTAATACATTCAATTTAGTAAATAAATATTTTAAGTAAGAATTTTTTTTTTTAATTCTTCATATAGGTATAAACATATACTTTTATTTTCAACTTAAGGATATAACATGTACAAAGTATTAGGAAACAGTGAAACGTATATTAAGTAAATGACTAAAGGTAATCCGTTCAAACATTAAAAACATCAGTTTAATCGTAAAATTTTTTTATAAATTTGTTTGAACCCATCTTGATAAGTTTGTTTCCTGTTAAGGACATCATGTTGTGTTATTGGGACATCAAAAATTTTTTAGGGGTGCATTTATCTGCCCCCCCTTCCAAATGGAATAAAATGGGTCACATCGGAGGTACTAATTTGACCTTAGTTCCTAAGCTCCACCTATAACCCTTCTTTAGTGTTACAGATGTTTATTGAGTCGAGAATACATTACAATTTATAGCGAAATAACGTACAAATTTTTTTTCTGTGAAACGTAAAACTTTCCTTTGTTAGTAACGAGAAAAGGATCCTTTTTTAAGGTAGAAACGAGCATAGAATTAGTTCCTTTTTACCAAGATGAACGTGAACAAAAACTATTTCCTTTTCGAGAGGAATTTTCCAAGCACGGCGTAATCCATATTAGGGATTATTTTGAAGCAAAGTTAGGAAACCAGCTCGCTCTAGACGTTTTGAGTAGATAAACAATTTCTAGTAAAAATATAATAACACTACGGTTTGCACGCAAGTATTTCTTACGGAAAAACATATTTAAAAAAAAAAAAACATATTTATAATCGGTGGGCGGTCTGCTTCTGCTAATTCAACGAACGCTGCTCGTGTACAGAGAGATAAAGTCAATAATAATATTATGACGCATGTTAAGCTGTCTGTTAAAAAAAAAAAAAAAAAGGAAATAGAAACGGTTTTATTTTTTTATTTTACGTCCGATGCATAAATAACGAAGTATTATAGTGTTATTTTTCTTTTGAGTGATCATTACTTTTACGGTTCTTTGAGAATTTTGCCAATTATTATTCGGTCGGTGTTTTATGTTAGTTTTTTCATTTATCCATTAATTAAAATAACTTAAAAACTATAATCTGCAATCGAAACAAAATCACCGAAATGTTAAACACCTTCTTTATTAGTGTATTGATCGAAAATAACTTCAACCTCAGCAAAATGAATACTTACATTTCCAAAATGAATTCCAAAAAAGTTGAAAATATCGGAGGTAATTATGAGCTGTAAATGAGATGGGTATTGAGTTGGAGTGTTGACTACGACTTTGGAGTAGATAATTCAGAAAGATTTAGAATGTGCAGTTTGACATTAAAAAAAAAAAAAAAAAAATTAACAATTATAAATTCCATACAAAAATAACAATCCTGAGTGAGCTTAGTTTACAAAAGTTGTATATCACCATAATAATAACAATGATTTGATTTAATATTAAAAAAAACTAATAACTACTAACACACTTTATCAGAAATTTTAAATTGAACGTATTAGTTTATTTATTACTGCAGAATGAACAAGGCTAAACAATTGTATAGAACTCGAAATTGTAAAACGTTATTACAATCTGTTATAAAAAATGGTAGCATTTGATTGAATCGTTGTCAAAACTGTTGGAATACTTTAATTTTAACAGTATAAGAGAAATCTATTTCAAACCTCTCCCCAATATTATGATAAAAAAAAAAAGAAGAGTAAGACCAATGAAAAATGTCATGTTCCATTTTTAGAAAAATAGGTACTTAAAATTGTCAAAAAATCCTTAAGTTTGATCTCACATATGAAGGCTTAAAAATTGATTTAACAACGCGTAAAAGTAATGAAATTGTTTGAACAAGTATTTTCGGGGTTGACGCGATTGAGGTGTCAATTGCCAGACGGTGCGTGAGTTCACTGCATTCGGTCCAGTGTAGTTTTTACGTCGTTAAATTTCAATATCAATAACACGAGTGAAAATGATTTTTTAACATCATTCAAAGACGAAAAGTCGATAACAACTGTGATTTATTTTTCGAAAAAAAAAAAAAAAAACTCGAAACTACGAAAATCATTCTATTATTTAAGATACATTTCTTATATGCATCCAACTTAAAAACTATAAAAATTTCAAAAAATCCGCCTTTTTGCTTCGGAAAGTGTGTTAAAATAATATTGATAAAATTGTATTGATTTGGTACAATGCATATTACGGTTTTTTTAACATTTTTCAAATTACAGTACTTGCAAAGTTGGCACGGCTCTTAAAGCAACTTGTAAATCACATTGAATTTTCACTAAATTCACTTGCTTCGAATAACGCAAGCGTAATACTGCAATTTTAAAATTATCGATCAAAATTACCGAAAACCATTTGAACGACGTAATTTTAGAAATCGAATAAAAGAAGCTTGATTTCGTGTAAGTACTTTAAAGTTAAAACACTAGAAAAACGTTTTTTAAGTTAATAGGCCATTTAATTGCTTTACGGAAAGGTAAACGAGAGGTTTTATATTGTGCCCTGGATTTTTTCAATTATAAGTTAAACGCAGTGGCAAAAAGGGATTTTTAAAAGCAGCAGAACTGTTTGGATTAGTTTGAAACGCCCAAGCCACTGTTTGAATGATTGAAGTAAATTTATCAACTGCATTATCAATATAATCATACGATTTTAATTTTAAGTTAAGATTAATCTCATGATCTACCGAGTTATGGAACTTGATTCGATTTGTTGACGGGGAAAACAAATTAGCAGGTGCCATGATGAATGATTAAAATTCAAATAAAAAAAAATTTTCCGGTGTGCAGTGTACATTACTCGGCACTTTAGCAATAAATATGTCCGGGTTTTCTATGAAATTCGAAATAATCGTTGAAAAGTATAATAAACTGTCGAAACGAGTGGAACAGACGTTGTGCCTTGGAGGATAGCAGATTGACTCCATGCTGCACCCTGTATGTCGGTCCATTATAATATCTATGCCGTAATGCGGTGACTTTATGATAAAGCGTAGGATTAGTGGTGGACTTGTAGTATAATACGCCTGCGAATACCGGATGTTTATGCTGATTAATTAAGCGTTTGCGGCACGTCACATCAGACTTGCTATTTAACTTAGTCTTTTTGTATTATAGGTTTAATAATTTATTTTCACTAGGACACGAAAACAAACAGTATACATATATATATACGTTTATTATCGAATACCTAGTTTGAATCCATTTAAATAAGTGTTTTTAGAACGATTCGTCAACACAATTATTGTTTTTTTTGTATTTCTACTCTTTATTGGTTTTACAAATAAAATGCAAAAAATATGTTTACGTTATTCCTATTCGTCCGTCTATGTTTTATGCAAAAAAAAAAAGTAAGCGCCGGGATCAGTCTAGGTTGCGTGGGTAGTTTGACGGGGTAGCGACTACGCTTTGGGTGGGTCACTAGTTTAGAAGTTGTGGTTTTTATTTAGTTTCTGAAAGGAATGATAAATCATTGCCTTCGAAAATACGATTCTGAGCGAGCTCAGTTGTCTAGTATACGTCGTGGTAAAAACAAATTTAACAATAAATACTCTTGTCAAATCTGTATCTTTCCTATTTTGGTGTTGTGTAAAAGTTATCAACGTTTCAAATAAAGTACCATCTCGGATCAACTATCGATCTTTTGAGGTGATGTACGTAAAAATTGGAGCATTTTTCCTACTAGAAAAAGTGATCACAAAAATTTAAAAAAAAAACCTAATCCTAGTCCCTCGGGGTCTCCCTTTATTGACTTTTCCATAACGTGTTGTCATTCTAAACAAAGCTGTATGCAAAATTTCAGCTAGTTTGGACAATGGAATGTGGGTTAAATGTCAATAACAAGATTTGAAAATAAAAAAATACTTGGAAAATAACGCAAAAAACTTTTTTCCGGGGGTGGGATTCGAACCAGCGCGGCACCCAGTCGACGAACAATATATAATATTATAGTGTGACGCACCATTTTTTCGACACTTTTCATGTACGCTCTTGAAAACTACTGTGCCAATTTCTTTGAAATTTTCGTATACTTATAGCAATTTTTGTTTTACATAAAATATTAAATTTTTATTTCTTAAATAATAAAATTGTGTAAGTTACAATTTTTTTAAAAAAAAAAAAACACAAAATGACTTATTTCGGCCAATTTTCAGAATTAAAACGACTATAAAAAAAAATTGTGATTAACGATTTTTAAAATTTTTTAGTTACAAATAGTTATATACGTCGTAACCATTGTATTAAATTTTCAAAACTTTTTCTGGAAAATTTAAGTTTTATTGTAATTAAATGACAATAAATTTGAAAATTTTTGAAAATTTCAAAGTTCTGTATTTAGCTTAAAAATTTGTGAAATGTTTTGAAATTTGCCTCACACCTGTACATTGGCAATGTTAACATTGTGTAAAAATATCAAGTCGTTCTAATCATTATTTTGGGTGTTATGACCAATTAACAAAATTGATTTTGTCAAAAACGTGTTTTCCGCACTTTTTTCCTTTTTTTCTTAAATTTTTTTTTTGTTTTTCCTGAAAAATTTTTTGGAATTGAAAATTTCGAAAAATTCAATGAATAATGCACCGAGAATATAAAATTCTCTACCGGAAAGAGTGACTGTTGTTGAAGATCGGAGCAATTCCCTAGGAGCTACACGTGCGACAGACACAAAAAAAAAAAAACACCTTTGTAAAATCAATAGCTTCCCCACTTCGCTCAGAATCTAATACGTTTCGTTTTGTATTGATTATTGTTTATTTTATTTCATTACCCTGTCGTATTTCAGATACCTAATACTGGAACACGTGTCCGGCGGAGAACTGTTCGATTATTTAGTCAAAAAAGGACGGTTGACGCCCAAAGAAGCGAGGCGATTTTTTCGTCAAATTATTTCGGCGTTGGACTTCTGTCACAGTCATTTAATATGGTAAGCGCTAAAATGTGTTAAAAAATAGATCCAAATTCACTGTAGTGGATATTCGATAGAAACGAGAAAGGTATATAATAATATGGTGTTAAAAAATGAAGACAAGGTAAATAATTTTGCGATACAAAAAAAAAAAAAAAATTAAAAAAATTAATTTTCCTTCTTTTTACGTAGATAATAGTATAAGTAGATAATTTCTGTTGCACATTCAATAATTTAGACACGGTGAATTTTAATTCTGTATAAAATTATTAAAACTGAACCATTGTAGACACAAATTAATACATTAAAAAAATTATATTAACAATAAATATTCGTGTAGAACTATATAGGAAAAAAGGGAGCGCCGGGATCAGTCTAAGTTCCGTGGGTAGTTTGACGGGGTAGCGACTACGCTTTGGGTGGGTCACTAGTTTAGAAGTTGTGGTTTTCGTTTTTCCTGAAAAACTTTTTTGGAATTCAATATTTCGAAAAAACACGATTTATAATGCACCATGGATATAAAATTCTCTACCGGAAAGGGGTACTGTTGTTGAAGATCGGAGCAATTTCCTAGGAGCTACACGTGCCACAGATACAAAAATAAAAAAAAAAAAAAATAAAAAAAAAAAAAAATTAAAAAAAATAAAAACACACACATCTTTGTAAAATAAATAGCTTCCTCGCCTTGCTCAGTGTCTAAAAGAGAAAAAAAAAGGAAACAGCTGATTGAACGAGAAAAAAGGATAATTATGGTACCCGTTACAATAAACATATATTTTCATTAGAAATTTATATTCTGCACGGTTTATTACTTATTAACAAAATTGTAAGTATTCAAAAATATATTTTTTTTGTTGTCATTGTTTAATATTATTATTTTATACAACTCTGTTTGCGTTGGTTATTTTGTAAGTATCTGCGTAATGTTCATTGAAGGCAATAAGAAACTATACAAATTGATATCCGATAACGTGCTTTAATAAATACTTGTTTCTGAACAGCCATTTACGTAAGCTAAAATAGTTGTATACATTTTCGTTCAAGATAAATTAATACAGTTGATTGTTTATAGCAAATTATAAGCGCATGATATTATGAGAACGGATTGTTTAGATATTTTTTTGAAAAAGTTTTTTTTATATAGCATACAATTTTTGATTTGGTGTTAAACATGTTGGTACTTTACGAATGTCCACGGTTTAAATTCGTCTGAATAATACAATTATTATAGCTGGTTGGATAGTGGTATATAGTTCGGAAATATTTTTCGATAAAAGTAGAATCAAGTGCAACACTAAAATTTAAATACGGTTGACGAAAAATACTGATCAAAGCATAACACAAATTAGTTTGTAACCGATTTTTTTTCTTCTTTAAATTATCGCGAACGTTATTAGTTACCATAGGTTCTAAACGATGAAAAAAAAAAAGTGAATATTTTACAACTTTTTTTTGCAACAAAACAATATTGTCCAGGATTTTTTTATTTTCGCCCGATAGTGTGAAATAATTTTAATCATTATAAAATGTTTACATCGTTGTCTACGTAAAAATATAATTTATCGGAAGCTCGTTACGTTTTCAAGCTCGTAAAAAATATACGTTTATCGTTCCTCGTAATCATGCAAAATATATCGGAAGACCTGACGTGTACTTTGGTAGTTTTCGATACGATGTTAATTGGACAGTCGTGCTGACCTATAGTTTTTGCAAAAAAATATTATTTCCGGAATTTTCGCAGAATTGTTTTTATCGTTTTTATTCGACACGTTTTTCGTAAGTATAGAACTCTCGTGGTTTCACTAATGACGCTATATTTTGTTTGAAATATTTTGGCTTTCGTATAGCTACAGTCGGTACGTGTGGTCGTTCCCCGCGATTGTGACGTTGTGTCAGTTTTTGCCAATGTCAACAAATCGAAAAACAATAATTGTTTAAAATTTGTCAAATTATTTGACGCGGCACGACGATAATTATCGATTTGAGTAGGAATATCCGATAGGATTTTTATCGAATTCCGCCGGAGCGCTTTATACACTGTATGTATCTATAGCAGTAGGCTATCTTGGGTAGAGAATCGTAGTTTATTCACAAATGAATAACAATGATCATATAATTTTTGTTTTGTTTTAAAAAAAGTGAAATTTAATTTTCAACTTCTCTTCTTCTCTATCCGCGCCTTTTCCCCAAACTATTTGTGGTCAGCCACTTCCGTCCTTCAACTTATCACGATCATATTCGTATCCCCTGCTCGCAGACAACTCAACAAATCTCATAACTCATATCTTTTTCAATTGTTTCCGTCCACCTCTTCTTTGGTTTTACTCTACATCTTTTTCCTTCGACGTTCATTCTCATAATCGCTCTTACAGCTTCAGTTTCTCCTCACCACACGTCCAAACCATCTCAGTCTATTTTCCCTTATATTTTCCACTATCGATGCAGCGTCAATCTTTTACAAACTTGTTTCTTATTTTATCTTCTCTCGTTACTCCCCCCGTTCGTCTAAGCATTCCGCTACACTTATATTCTGTCATATTTTCCTGTCGGCCGCCCAACACTCCGAATCGTACCGCACGGTCACCGCGCTCCAGTACCTTTTAGCTTTATTGGAATGATTTTATCACATGAAACACCCGACACGCTTCTCTCCATTTCATCCAACCGCATCCTACATGTTTCACATCTGGATTTGTTTTTGTGCGGAATATATACTTACCTATAATCTGTATCCTCGTATAATTTGTTTTGATGTTATAACAGTATAAAACATTTGAAAATTTAAATTGTCGAGCGCGTTTAATTCCTTATTGTTTTGTTTTTTCTGAAAGAAAATTTTGACGTCGATTCGGGACTCGTTAATAAACAAATAATTGTACGTTTTATATCAGTTTCCCTCAACCGAAACGAACACAGTCAATCGTCGTTACTTTCTGGTTTTTGTGAAACGGACTTACGGTTGAGTACCAACTCGAGAATTGTGTAATACATATTTTATTTGTTAACGGAAAGTTAAGTGCACTGCAGTCGAGTAAAACACCGTTTTTAAACTCACGAGAAATATAAAGTTTGTAAGTATACTACATTATGCATATCGTAGCGCAGCAAAGTTGTACATACATATCCTGTAAACCCCATTTGAAAATAAAAAATCCCGATCGCGGCACTGCGGATAAACAAAAAGTAGAACAACAGCTATAACAACGTACGCATATGAACAAGTTAACTTTGAATTGTTTTTAAAAATTGATTATGCGTTCAAAACGTTTATTCATTCGATCTTGTGTGATCCGTATTTTTTGTTTTTTTCCGCCAGCCACCGAGACTTAAAACCCGAAAACTTGTTACTCGACGAGAAGACGAACATCAAAATCGCCGATTTCGGTATGGCGTCGTTGCAGCCTAACGGCAGCATGCTCGAGACCAGTTGTGGTTCTCCGCACTACGCGTGTCCCGAAGTGATCCGGGTAAGTTTTGCCGCCTATTTTGTGCCGTACTAATGTACCAAAAAAATTCTAGACTTTCCCGGTTGTAATTTGCGATTAGTTAAAACGATTGAGCTCCAACCAAACGTTTAACATTTTTCGCGTTGAGAGTAGGTAGTGGCGTGATTATTATAGACTCGTCCGACGAATCGCTCTTGAATCAGAAAACGAATCAATGACGAACCGATAATACGTCATGTTTTGTAGAAAAAACTATCGTACTCTCGCCCGTTACGCGTTACAAACCAATTTAGTTACCGCGTGCTCTTCGCGCGAGTTAATTGACGTCGCAGCGTTTTTCATCCGCATCGAAGACCACGCCGTCGGGGTTACGAGCGCTACAAAACGCGACGCACGAATCCCGTGTAAACTTTTCACCGCTGTCGGCTGCGATTCGGAAAACAAAAAAAATCCAAACCCGACGAGCTTTTGAAAACGAAAAATTATTATCAAATACGTTCGAACCGAAAGCGTTCACCACCGGTTTTCGGGCCGCGTCCGAGAGGCGAAAATGAAAATACTACAACGTTTTTAAAAACGAAATGTCGTACTTACTTGTTGTTTTTTGCGCAGGGCGAGAAGTACGACGGCCGGAAGGCGGACGTCTGGTCGTGCGGCGTGATACTGTACGCGCTGCTGGTCGGAGCGTTGCCGTTCGACGACGACAACCTGCGGCAGCTGCTGGAGAAGGTCAAGAAGGGCGTGTTCCACATACCGCATTTCGTGCCGCCCGACTGCCAAAATCTGTTGCGCGGCATGATCGAGGTGAACCCGGAGAAACGGTTGACCGTGAGTAGTGTTTTTTACTCCGCTTTTATGTTGTTATCGGTAGAGAAAAAAGCAAAAAAAAAGCAGCCCGATCACTCGACTATAGGCCGCGCGGGTATAGTGTGACCGCGTTCGAAAGTCGCCGTTCAAACGCGTTTTTTTTGATATCCGGATAGTCGGAAAAACGAGATTCAGAGCGAGCTCAGTCCGGGAAGAAACCGATAAAAACGGTAAGAATACCGTTTTAAACAACGCGTTCGTTCGGACCGTTCGCGTACAATTTCTCGTTGTCGCCGCACCGTTTTTTTTACGCTTTGTGCATGGCGGATTTTTCGTCGTTTCATCCGGACGATTAAAATTTTACGCGACACGTTTAAACTGTCAATATTCAAACGACGTGCGGATTACGAATTTTCGTGTCCAAACAACAATTCGTCTCCTCGGTTTTGTGACCGAGACGGTTTTGTGACGAAATCGGTTTCGAACTTTGAGAACGCCTCGAATCGCCAGCAGAGTTCGGACAGACGCACTTTGTTACTGACATTAAAAATCGGAGCGTTTCTCTTGAAGTTGTTCGCAGAAAAGAAAAACAACTTTATTGTAAAAACAGTAGAGGCACCTTTGCTGCGCTCGGAATCTATACCGTCCGAATCGAATCAAACGTTGTAATACTGTCGTGGGGAAAAATGAAAACCATTTTCCTAAAGGGACTCGTATTATTTTCCTCGCAGCAGCGTTCACTCGTTTTAACAATTAGTTTCAAACGTATTCGATTGACGACTATTATAGTACACAAAAATAACCCATCATTATGTCCATACGACCGCAAATTTTTTCTAAAATAATTACAAAAATTAGCGTAGCGCGATTTTTGCGAAAATTTTTTGTACGACCGTCCGTATTTCTCCTGCATTATACATTTGTTTCGCGAAAAATATAACAAATCGTTTTTGAATTTCAGTTGAAAGACATCAATAAACACTCTTGGGTCATCGCCGGAGGCAAAGGTGAAGTGCACTTAGGTATGTCGATGATAGACGTCATACAAACTCATATAATCCCGTCCGCGAGCGATTTAGACACCGACGTCCTCCAAGCGATATCGAGTTTAGGCTGTTTTAAAGATCGAGAAAAGCTCATAGCCGCACTGTTGAGTGTCGAGTAAGTGTATTTTTAATTTTTTTACTTAAAACTATTCTCTCATCAAACTCGCACCTAAAACGCATAACGCACACTACTACTGTCGTTCGTTCGGAAACTAATAATAAAACAAAAATGACACGTTATTTGCCGTGTCTTTTGGATTTATATTTAAGTTGTAAACGCGATCAATTCAACGGTAAATCGTTAATGGTTTTATTTTTAAGAGCCGCAACGATAAAAATTGGTTGGTCGCATGTTTTTTTCTTGTAAAATATGCATATGCTTTTATTTTTTTTCGGATTCGCTGAGATTGAAAAAGTTTTGGTGGTTAAATTTTGCGTTACTTCACGCTCGTGTTTTACCGAAACATTTTTTTCCCAGTCTATTACACACGGAATGCAGGGATTTTGACGTTTCATTTGTCAACCGTGCAGTTTTTTCACTGATAATGCGCAATTAGGATTCAATAGAATCATTTGACTTTGTCATAAAGTCGTTTTTTAAATGATTCACCTACTTTTTGGATTTTTCGTCGTAAGTTTTCCAAAAAGAAAATTGTTTTTTCAAATCTGGTCTTAAGGGGATAAAATCAAAAACGTGGGAAAGTTTTTTGGCGAATATTCAGTTTTAGAACTCTCATCGAATCGTTAAATCAATCGGTTACGT
>CM029361.1:26974147-26996070 GCA_017140985.1 Hormaphis cornu
TGTGCGGCGGTTCCGGTTTGGCCAGCTCGTCCACGTTGGCCGGCATATTATCACCCCTACCGCAAAGGTAAACACGAATGCGGCTGTAATGGGTTGAGTGGTCATCATTTATCCTTTCTACATGTTCATAAATCTGAGAATTTAAAAACTATTCACCGTAAAATTCTCAAGTTTTTTTTTTTGGTTTTTCGAGTACCTGTATAGTAACTAAAAGTAAAACCGGAGTACGTAGATCTATCGAAAAAGTTACTGACTTTGAAAAACTTTTAGTATTCTATCCAGCCCGAAAAAGTGTTCATGGATAAAAAAAAAAAAACACATTCTTCGACGTGCTCAGAATTTAAAAGAAAAATGTGGATGAATCACGGGCTGCGGGTGAAATAAAGGTCACTTACAATTTGGGTGGTCATCATACTCGTATATAATTATCTAGCTGACGAAGAGTTCAGTATCGGAATGGACAAAATTGAAATCGTTTCATGCTTTCAAAAACTTCGAGACAAATATAATGAACTTCACAACTTTTCGAGACTATGTTGGGTGTTTGAGTCACTGACCTTGCTGATTGCTCATACCTATATGCTTACAAATTAAAAAAATATAAACACCAACAAAGTTATATCCATCGGGCGCTCCACGTATTTTCTACTTCATTTCTTTCAACTACAAACGAAAGGAAAAACCAATTAAAATTGTAGAAATTATAATTATATAATGCAGTACTCATACATTATCAATAAGCTGCAACTAACAATTTTTTTGTTTTATATATCCAGTACATTTTCGCGTGTTCCTGACTCTTCCTTGGTCTCCAGAAAATTTTCCTGACATATTTTCGCACCTGATAATCTTTCTCTATGGTTTCGATCGGTTTGCAGTCATCTTCTGTTCTTCCCTCTTGTCCGGGGCTTCCTTTTAATTTCTAAACATATGAGTCGCATCCTTGGTCCTTTACTATCTGATGATTGAATTCTAATCTTGGTCTTCCCCTATGGGTCTCGCCTTCTACCCTTCCTTCTGTATACAGTTTTAACAATCCTTCGTGTCTCATGTTACGGCTCTACCCTTCACTTCGTCTTCTTACTAGGTGCGCTTTTCCATAGTAACTTTCTTTCTGATACTCTTTCCAGTACTTCTGTATTGGTTACTCTGTATATCCAGCTTATCCTTGACGTTCTTCTATAGCAACACATTTCAAACGCCTTTGTCGTTCTTCCACTGTTAATGTCCAGGTCTCACACCCACATAGGAAAATGCTCCATACATATGTGGAGCAATAGATTTCGTCTCGTTTTTAGACTAATATTGATTGTAGTTCATAAATACGCGATTCTTTTAAAATCCAACCCTATCGTGTCTCGCCGTTTCAGGTCGAACAACACCAACTATCGTTATCACAATCACCACCACAAGTCCGGTCAACAGTCGAAGCCGCCGTCCGTCTCGCCGCACGGCAGTTACGTCCCTGCTCACAACCGCGAGTCGCTGCAAGACTCGAAGGGTTCGTCGTGCACAATGACCGTTCCGCCGTCGCCCGTGCACCACGCCAAACAGGCGAAAGTTGACGTCCCGGCGTCGCCGAACCACAGCAGTAAGCGCGAAAACGATACGAGCCGATGATAAATTAATATCTGATACCGAGGCGCGTGAAAAATTTTAAAAAGGAAAAAAGAAAGATAGGAAGGAGCAGAAGTGAAAAGGTGTAAAAGGTCGAGTAAGGAGAAGTATTTGGCGTCGCGATTATTCAAAACTTGTTACATATTTAAAATCTGAATGCAACGATGCGAGTCGTTGGATTCGAAAAAACGATTCTGAGCGAGCTGTATAGTATACGCCCTGTGTGAAAACGAAATTTGACATAAAACGTTCGCTATATTGAACTATCTGAAATACTCGTATCACTTTTTTAAGGTGACCGCTACGCCAAACGACTTTTCTACCGACCTCATATTTACTCCCTTTCTTTCCTACCTTAAGATCAAATCAATACTCGCCCCTCCATCGGCGATTATAGTCTGAATATTTGTGTGTTTTCGTACCAAAACTCGCTAAATATGTAAAATTTTAAAAATAGTTTCGAACAACATCTAATTCGAATCTTCTGATCTTTTACGCTGTAAAACGAACTGAGTGCCTCTTCCACTCGAAAACACAAATAATCGAATTCGATGATGTTCGTTGTTTTCGGCGAAACATAATCGAAATGTCAAAACAGTATTTCAAATAAAACATATTTAAAAACCAAAATCTTAACTTTTTCGCGGTATTAAACGTAAAGGCCGGAGCCACCTGCTACCCGTAAAAGTGATTGAAAAGTGTTATAAAATTTCGAGCGTTTTTCCGAAAATGGTCAAACAGTTTCTTGGTTTTTCGAACGTAACTAGAAAACAAAACAAAAGTTCAAAAAAAAAAAAAAAAACCTCAAGTAAGGTACAATCTAAGTACACTTTCCAAACTTTTTTAGCGCTTTGACATTTTTCGAACGGACTGGCCGTCAAAGTGTTTACGGAAAATAAAACAACACGTTCGTTCGTTCGCTCGGAATCTAAAACAAACTGTATTTCGCGTGTTTCAGTGGTCATCTGCACGCCACCGGGGTCGCCGCAACACATGTCCAACCACTGGAAATCAAGGCTCACTTCCATCCGGAACAGTGTGTTGGGATCTCCGAAGTTTCATAGACGTAAACCGCAACGTGAGTCTTGAAATAATAATTATCAGTGGTGTCTTTGGGGAGGCGATCAGGGGCGATCGCCTCTCCCCGTAAATTGTTTTTTTTTTATTACGTTTTTCGTACGCGACGTATCAATAGATATTAAATGACAAAAATTCAATTTAGTCTTTCAAAAAACGTCTCGCTCAAGTTATTTTTTCTTCTTGAAATTTTTCGCATCTTTTCAACTGGAAAATTTTCCGAATTTCGAGACCAACATTTCGCGTAATTTATTAAGTGTGTCGCGGTGCGTAATACGGGCAATTCAGACCGTTTACGTGCATTTGAACGGACAATATTAACTTCATGCTTAAAACGTAGTATAGGTACTAATATTAGTGCATACACGAATAAACGTAATTTCTTTCGCTACATTTTAAACAAGCATGTTTTGTTTTAAGACTATTAAAAACGTTAAATAAGCTTACAAGTAACAAAGTTTATTTCAAAAATAGATATTAGTTTTACCAAAATTCCACGACTCCCTTAAAAATGATCAAAATCGATTAAAATTTCAAAACTAAGCTCGTTAAACTCTTTTTAATGACACAAATAAATTTCAAGTTGAACGGAGCACTTTTGATCGTTTTTGTTTTTTGCCCACAACTCCAAAAATAATCAAAATTTCAAAAAACTTTTCAAAAAAGTACCATCTCACATCAATTATCTATCTCATGAGGTATTGTATATTAAAATCAAAGCATTCTTTCTACTAGAAAAAGTGATGACAAAAAAAAAAAAATCTAAATTGACGTGTAAAAAACACGTTTCTTTGTAATTATTTGGCCCTCCCATAAGAAATACATGGCCGCCTAAAATAACAAAAAATTTCAAAGTTCCATAAGGCCCTTAAAAACGATCAAAATCGGTTCAGCTAAACACTCATAATAATACCCTTCTAAATGACATATATTGATTTCAAGTCGATCGGAGCAATTTAAAAAATTGACCCGTTTCTTTTTTTCCTCGGAACTTCGAAAATGATCAGAATTTCAAAAAACGCTTCCAATAAAGTACCATTTCGGATCATACATCTATCTTTTAAGGCATCATACGTTAAAATCGGTGCAGTTTTTCTACTAGAACTTTTGATCGAAAAAAAAAAAACAGCATCATTGTAAAACCAATACATTATTCAAAAACATTGTTAGCGATTCGAGATCCAACCGTGGGTTACAATTTTTTTTTTTTTTTTTATTATACCTGGCCGTATTGTTAACGTTTATAAAAAACACCACACATCGATATTATAAAACGCACGTATTTTGAATATTTTAAAATTTTTGTTTTGCAAATATAGTGGACATGGAGCCGGTGTACAAACCCACGCCAGAGTCTTCTCCCGAGCTCACGAAAAAATCTTGGTTTGGAAGCTTGATGGCTTCTGAAAAAGACGAAACGTTCACCATTTTGATAACCGGAAAACCGTTGTCCACTGTGAAGGCTGACTTAATCCACGCTCTACTCTCGGTGAGTCTAGATAACGATATATTCCGTCGAAGACATCAAAATTTTTTTTTATCTCCGTCCGTCACACAACAATAACGACGTGATGATAGGGATTCTGAAATGTGATTGGAATTCGAAATGCGCCTGAAAACGACATCGCCTTGATTTTCGATTTTATCCCCTCTATAAATCGATTATTGTATAATTTGAAAAAAAAAAAACAATTTTTGGAAGATGTCGGAGAAAAAAAAAAATCAAAAAAATATTGAAAAGTCGTTTTCAAGTTGAAGTTTATGTAACTAACTTCGTGGCGAATTCAGATCAGTATTCAGAATCCTCATTGCATCGTGATTGGTTCAAGCTGTACGTTTGTGGAAACGTCTAAACTCCTATATGATTCGTGTGTGATCGCCAAAGAACGAAAATCACGTATTCCCGTGTCCTTATAAGTACCCGTTTATTCGATTGGACGTGTATATTGATTGTTTATTGCAGCTCTTCGTGCTGCATTCCTCCATCGTAACACAATTCTTTCGGGTCTTTGTGAGTTACTTTATTTGTCTTTTATAATAATCTGTGTCGTGAATTCTGCCCTTCCTCTTGCAATGTGGCCTTTACCATCCCCTTTGAGTGTTCTCTTTGGAAGACTTTCACGCCTGAAAAAAAATGGGAGCTATCGCGTCCTGTTTCTTCTGAATACACTTCCACAGTCATCGTTTTCGTTGTTATCATATTCAATACCTCATCGTTCGTTACCCTCTCCGTCCGTGGTATCTCAAGCGTTTTCCCGAAGCACCGCATCTCAACAGTTTTGAGCCGGGTATTTTTTTCCATTGAGTCGATTGTCCGAGAGCTGTCACATCCAACCAGCGCTATACTTCGCACGCGTGATTTTTCCGGAACTTATTCTTTACCTCCAGGCTGACGATATTAGTCAGCAGTTATCATACACGACTTTTGTCTCGAAATGACAAATTTTCGCCTGAAGCAAATCTGTTTTGCTGCGGCCGTCCACCGTTTGTGTAACATTATATTATAATATTTATTTGAACGTTTCACACGAGCCATTTAGAACGTTCGGCCCGCAATTCGCGTGTTGTAAGTGAATTTTATTGGAGAAAATTATAATGTCGACTTTTCATCTTATATTCATTAGTGTACATTTTAATAATTGAATGGCAATCGGGTCGATATGCTGCACGTGACTCAGTACGCGTTGAATAATACTTCATTTATAATAATGATTATTTAAATTATATTCCATTGGCACGGCGCTCGCACTAATGACTTCTGTAAGTCAAAACTTGTGATAACGTCAAACTTGTTGTTTGTTCTATAGTTTTAATTGGCGTACCCACCATGCAATAGAATGTTTTGAAATTTTAAGGTTCGTCATCATTTCAATCCGTTTAAAAAATCTAAAAGTTTGTATTTTAATTATCTACTTTATAGAAATCCGCGTGCTATGACCTAAAGAAAAATATTTTACAGAGGCTATTAGACGCGTGCGAGTGTGGAAAATGTCACGGCCACGTTATGCTCGCCCTTAGCCCAAATATGAATGTTAACACGGAAAATATTGTTTTAGGTGTTCAAAATAAAACGAAATGTTTATCGTCGGTTAAGGCATTATAATATAATATGTAAACAAATTTTCATCAAAAATATATAAAAGACTTTCAAAAACGGAAAAAGTATAAAAGAATTAATTGAAAAAAAAAAAAAGGGAACGCCGGACCAGTCTAGGTTGCGTGGGTAGTTTGACGGGGTAGCGATTACGCTTTTAAATTTTCAAAATTTTTTCTTCAAAATTTGAGTTTTTATTGTAATTAAATGACAATAAAATTGGGAATTTTTGAAAATTTCAAAGTTTTATATTTAGCTTAAAAATTTGTGAAATGTTTTGAAATTTGCCTCACACCTGTAAATTGCCAATGTTAACATTGTGTATAAATGTCAAGTATTTCCAATCATTATTTTGGGAGTTATGACCAATTAACAAAATTGATTTTGTCAAAAATGCGTTTTTCGTACTTTTTTCCGTTTTTTCTTAATTTTTTTTTTTTGTTTTTCCTGAAAAACTTGTTTTCGTTAATTTTTTCAAAATGTACTAAAGTGATTTCCATAAAATTTATGAGGGACCACCTCTGAACAATCAAACAAAGGGAAAAAAGAATCATCAAAAAGGGTTAGCATAGCGGTTTAGGGGGAGAAATGCCCTCCATATAGCTAGAAATTCTATTTCGTTATTTAATATTCAAAATACTACACAAATACTATTAGAAAATATTTCAACTCTGAAATAATCTCTAAAAAATTTATAAAATCAAAAACAACACAGCCGATGCTTGTGTTGTTTTCTACACGCCAGTTCTCGGAATTCTTATCGCATCAACGTTTGAAAACAAAAAAACCGTTCGAATTCCATTGATTCGCACGTGATTGACGGAGGAAAAAATCGACAGTTCCAACACCCTCGAGTTATATATAAATGAAAATTTTTTCTTTTTTCTCAATACTTCTCAATTCGTTTGTAAACGCTTAAAAGTATTCGGTGTGGGCATACTAAGTAACGAAAAACAGTATTTCAAATATTGTACGTCGCAAAAGAATTTATAGAAAACTACAATCAATATCAAGAAAATTGTTTGAACGCTCAAAACACTTTTTCCCGGACACGTCGCAACACTCAGCTGCAGCCATCGACGGCGTTATTAGACGGTATATTTTAATTGTTATCACACTATATTGGAACGCGAAACGTTTCGATCGATCGCGTTCGTGACCCAGATTTGCGGGAGACGTTAATGTGCGGTCGGTGCTTTTGAAAACGTACGCGGCGATCTCGGCGCAAGGAGGAAACGAAATCAACGGCGACGGGGTAAACATGACGTGTGCGTTTAGGGGTTCGAGAATACCACTTGGTAAATATAAGAGAAAAAAAAAAAAACCGGGATCACTCTAGGTGGGCAGCTTGACGGAACGACGACTACGATTTGGGTGTGTTCGGAAGTTGTCGGTCAAACGCGTTACATATTTAATAATATCCGAAATCTACGAGAAATCCGTCGCCTTTGAAAATACACGAATCTGAGCGAGCTCAATCAGTCCTGGTAAATTTTTCTAAGTTCTACTACGCTCGTCTCATCAAAATGATTCCGAATCGCATGAAACTTCAAAACAAACTCGTGTCTTGCCTATTCCAATGGTGTGCGTGAGTTTCAGCTTGTTCCGATCATTATTTTGGATGTTATGGCCAAAAAAAATCTAAATACGTCAAAAACACGTTTAGCGTAATTCTCCCCTAGTAGTATCTTCTCGGTTTCTTGATTGTAACTTTTCGAACCGCTAAAAGTACCAGCTCAGTCCAAAGACCCATCACTGAATCGTATTGTGTTGATACGAGTTTTTTTTTCTCCAAAAAAAAGTCACGGTTATGACAAATTGTTTGCCGATTTTCAAATTTTTAGCGACTGAAAGTGTTTTGTAATTTTTAAACATTTTCGGTCACATACGCTATATACACATAGACCAGCGGTTCCCAAACTTTTTCAGCCATGGAGCCTTTTTTTAAAGAGTAATTTCTCGTGGAGCCCCAAAAAATATTTAATGTTGTTTTATATACCTATATTCTATGAATCCTATTAAATACGAATTGTTTGGTGTAACGAACGGAGCCCTCGAAAAAACATCGCGGAGCACCAAGGGCTCCGCGGAGCACAGTTTGGGAACCGCTGACATAGACCATACGTCGGCCACCTTGTACGAAAATTTCAAAGATTTTAATTAAAAATTAATCTGTTAATTGATCAAAAACCGCTAAAAAAAAATGTAAATTTTAAAAACATTTAAAAGTCTATACTCAACTCAAAAACGATTAAAGCATTTTTAAACCGAACCCTTATACGTATAATTAATGTGTATAAAAATTTTTAGGTCTTAGAATTTATTATTACAAAGTCAAGACCAAACAACCAAATTGATTTTGTCAAAGTCACGTTTCCCGTACGTTTTACCGGTTTTCCGAAGTTTTTTTTTCCGATACTTTTTGGTGTGACTTTTTTGGTATTGAAAATTTTGAAAAAAAAAGATTGGCGTATTGCACCAAAAGTATAAGTCGACCTATCATAAAACGTGTCGAATATTGAGATCGGAGTAATAGGCGCTATGAATGTTAGTTATCTTACGCTAACTCATAGACCTTTCATTAGGGGTACCGACTTTAAAAATTGGAGTATTCCTTATACCCTTTATGTTGTTCACGAGAAAAAAACATTACTGTAAAAACAACGTGAAACACATTATACGATATGTGAGTAGATGCCTACAAACACCGTTTTGACAGTATACTGTTTGTCGATGTTTACTTAATAATTTATACAACTTTTATCGGAAAATAATCGAGGTGACTGGTTTTTTAGTTCGGATATGAAAAGAAAAGTGACCCATTGCGATTGCTGGTATAGTCTCTGAAGAAAATCATTCGTTCACGCTGCACGAGTAGAATATTCTTCTCTTTCTTCTTCTTCGGGTTATCCGGCAGCTAGGACCGTCTCACAGCCGATTCTCCAGCCGTCCCTGTTCATCCGTCGTCCAAATCCTTTCAGTTCGATCCGCCTCCTCTGTTTTCTACATCCGTCCTAATATTCTCCGTCATCGGGATTTCGGTCTTCCCGAGGACCTACCGCATTCTGTTCCAACACCGTTCCGAACACCGAGTTCTTGCACGTCTCTTCTATATATATATATTATCGCTATCGATCGCGTCCGTTCTACTCGGGGTAAATCCACGTCTCGTGTTTTTTAGTTGTTACAACGGAGAATTTCGGCAAAGAGACCGTTCTTTTCACCGCTATCGACGAAAAAACACGATTTGTGTTTCGCGCGTTCCTATAAGTTAGTCCTCTTAAACATGGGCCGGGATATTCGGCTAAAGCCATAAGCGGCGACACGCGATCTACGCCTGTCGGTCGCGTTCCTATAAACCGCGTGCGCGCGTACTTTTGCAGATATCCGAGCTGAGTCACACCGTGATCAGCGCGCTGTCGTTCCGAGTCGAGTACCGGAGGGGAACCGGCGGCACGGCGATGTTCCAGAGACAAGTGCGGTTTCAAATCGACGTGTCGGACGTGACGAACACGAATTCTCCCCGAGACTTTCTGTTCGCCATCATATTCACGTTGCAATCCGGTGAGTCGTCAATTCAATCGGTGCATCTTATAATATAGTGATACAGTTGTTTAGCGCGCTTTTGCATGGTGTAGCCTGTAAAAAGCTTACAAAAGCGCGCTTTTGTAAGCTGGATAGAGCCAGGGGACGGAAAAACGACAAACGTTATTTTCGCCCGTCTTCGCGAAACGGGTTCTACGGTTTTATTTTGTTATCATCGCTCCGACGACTTTGCAGGTTCGAAACCATCTGTCGTCCTGAGATCCTGTCGTTTTTTTTTCGCTTAAAACGGTTCTGTTGAGCCTATAGTAAATACTGGGCTTACAATGACTCTAAAACGTGTTTAAAAACATTTTCGTTCGTTCCTTAGTCTTAGTTACTACGGGTCAAAATTTTGCATTTTAAGTTC
Source organism: Hormaphis cornu (assembly GCA_017140985.1). Classification (NCBI taxonomy): domain Eukaryota; kingdom Metazoa; phylum Arthropoda; class Insecta; order Hemiptera; family Hormaphididae; genus Hormaphis; species Hormaphis cornu. The sequence continues at coordinate 26,983,888 of CM029361.1, forward strand.
TTTACCGATATAGTAGTTTTAGTTTTGTAGTTAGAACTTTTAAATGTACGATCAACATCAATTTTCGAAAAACAATTTTTTTGAATTCGTCAGGAATTCACCTCGTTGTTGAGAATTCAATTTCATGAATATTTTTTTAATAATCAACCTACAAAAAAAAAAAAAAAAACTCAAAGCCAGTTTACAGGCGTCACTATCTTGAATCGTAGTCTTTTTTTCGATACAAAAATTAGTCATGTAACGTTTGATTAGGAACTAAGATTCCCTACTAAGATAGTTTACTGCTATAGAAATACGGTATTTTTTTGGTGGAATTCAAAAGTATTTATATCGGTTAAGTTATATCCCCTAAAGCTATATTGAAAATTATAATGTTAAAATAGTTTTGTTTTTTTTATTACATTTTTCACGATATTCGTATAAAAATACATTCCGATAAAAATACATTTTTCGTTTCGGAATTTTTAAAATTTTTTTTTTTTCAGGTAACATCCGACGTTTCCGGAGGGTCTGTGAACACGTGCAGACGCAGATGTGCGCAAGAAAAGCGCCATCATCTCCAAGGGCCGGCAGAAAATTCAACGCGGACTTGTCGGAGAGCTCGAGCTGTGGCTCGGACACGTCTGAAAGATTATCGCCCTACTTAAATTTAAGAAACGTGAGTTATAATCAAAATAAAATTTTTTGTTTAACACAAAAATACGAACCGATTTTGTACCTGAGTACTTGAGTGAAGCTGACGTTTTATATCTGCATTCGTTTAAACAAAAACATTTAAGTATAAACAGCTGTAAACAGTTGAATAATTGTATTGTTATAAGTGAGATCGTTGGATATTTTGTTTATTTTTCTCTTGAAACTAAAACGATAGTAAAACGTTACGTGTTCGTTGAATACATTTTTTTGCTACGCTCAGAATTTAAAAGAGAAACAGAGACTTTTTTGTTTCAGAAAAACAGTCATTCACTTTACGAAAAATAAACCATAGGTTATTCTTATTGAAAATTGTATAGTCCTGCGTAACCACAAGCCCAAAATTGTTCTTACGAATTTCAACATATTTCACCTCTAAAAAAAAATACGCTTACGCCAGTCTCCTGCTCAATCCAATGATAAATCGGTCGTGTTATCAAAGGGATGTTTGAACCACATCGAAAATTTCTTTTTACTCAAAAAAAAGTGTTTTACTCGTGAAAATGGAGTTTAAACGTAGGATATTAATTTAAGTTCTTAAGTGAAAATAAAAAAGGAAGTTATTCATCAATTTTTTAAAGATTTATGAACAGAAAATTTCATTAAAATACAACGCGATGATAAAAGTCTAACATTTGGAAGAGGCTGACACGCGTAAAATGAGTTCAAAATAATTTATAAATTATGACGTCACGTTATGTTTATATTCCAATGTGTGAAATGATTAATGTATAAGCTTTATGTTGTACGGAAACTACTTTAAGAGCTAGTTAATATTCATAACATCGATTTTTCCACACATGATTGATTACAACTTATGAATGTGTAAAATGGTCTTATTTCGTTTCGCCCTAAAATAAATAAAATAATTTTCCAAAGAAATGATTTGAAAAAAGAAAAATAAAATGGAACGACTTTCAAATTTTTGCCGAGGAATTAATATGAAAATCGTATAATCGCTCGAGACCTCACGCCCGAACGGTAATCAAAAACTCGCAATACTAACCAACACCAGCATTCTAAATGATAGTTATCGGTAAATTTTTTAAATTTTGATTCGAGCGATTTATTTCGAGAATTCGGTGTGGGAAAAATGTGTTTTATGAGACGACAAACGAATAGGTAGGTTTGTGGAAACCTTGTGAGATCTTAAAATACGTTTCACCGTGGAAATAATGTGGGAAGCTCATAAAAGTCGTTACTGTTAACGTATGTATAATATTGAATTTCAAGCATATCAACGCATATTGTTTCGTCTTACGCAGTCATGTAGCTAAATTGCCGACACGGTGCGCCGTGCGATCGAATTTAAGCGATCTATCGATTTATCCACTCTACAAGAATTGACTGTACGTAGTTAAAAACATACAACTAGATGTAACAATATTCTAACCGGTCTATTGCTACGCCTATTCGCAGTACACACTTGTTTTGTATAAGTTGGACGAAAGCGATTCACATTGCGATGCGTACGTAGAGGTAAAAACTTTGGAAACTATATGCGAAAAACTTACCGATCGACATCTTCGGATGTGGTCCGTATCAGGCAGCGTTCCACAGCACCTAGGCACCGTGTCGCCCCGTACGGGTTTAAAAGTTGTTTGTAGAGCAGAAGTTCGACGGGAAGTAAAATATACAAAATAACACACTTTTTTAATCGCGTACAACCGGGTTGTCGTCTTCAGCGCTAGTCAGCGACTAGTCGACCATCTTCCCCCGTCTCATCCGATGAGATCCAAATAGCATTCTCGTTTTCGGTACTGCACGCTGTTTGTATTTATACGACCGCCCAACACTCCGAATCGCGCGCAACACGGTATCGGTCTCACGCGCACACTACTGTGTACAACTTGTATTATTCAAATTGGATTTTTGAATTTGTTAACGAAAAACAAAAAAAAACCCGTAATTTTCAACAGGTCGATCCGAACCGGGACGACTGCAAGAACAAGAGACTGATCAACCAAGACGGTTACGGTAAGCTGAGCTACTGCGTGCCGAACAGCCGGCAGAGGAGACGGAGCTCGAGCCTGGCCAACAACAACAACTTCAACAGCAGCAACCACAACAATTCGCCGAACTCGCAACAGCACTCGAAACCGGTCAACGGCGGCAGTGGCGTCGGCAGTGGCGGCGGCGGCGTCGTCGGCTGCAGCGGTCGAGGGGTGGCAGACGCGGCGGCGCCCCCGAGGTCCAACAGCGAGACGGCACCGGCCGACGGCAGTAGTTACATCTCGGTGTCGGGCTCGATGACTTGAAGATGGCGTTTAATTTTATAATTTTGTTGTTAGTTGATAATCAACAGCGATACCGAACGAGACCTTTTTGTTTTTTCTTCCAATATACGAGACCTAAGACCGAGGCTGGGCATTAACTCGACGAGAATTATTAAAATTAAGTTCACAAACTATTAAGCTATTTGTTTTGCTGTCGACGCGTTTATACTTTTTTTGATCGACACTCTGAGTAGTTAATTAATCGGTGATAATTAAAATGTTTTTTTTTTTTATTATTATTATCTAGAAGAGAAAATCAAAAGAAATTACAAAAAAAAAAGAAAACTATTTTGCTTGGATTGTGTTTTGAGGCTTAAACGTAAGAACTAGACGTTTTACAACTGCCGTAACCGTAAATTCGAAATTATCAAAGTTCCACAACTTCCTCGAAAACGATCGAAATCGATTGAAATTTCAGTGTTACTCTCGTAAGATCCTTCTTAATGATATATATATAAATTTCAAGTCGAACGGAGCAATTTAGAAAATTGTGCCGTTTTCGCTTTTTTCTCATAACTCTGAAAAAAAAAAAATTTCAAAAAACGCTTCTATACAATAAGGTACCATTTCGGAACCAAATGTCATTTATTGCAGGCACAAAACACAATTCAATGTCATTGAAAAGTCATATTAACTTTTTTTTTTTTTTTTTTTTGGTAATATGCGGTTAACTTTTAATCTAATATATTTTAAAAATTAACTCGCGTTTACTTTTTGTTTGATTTCAATTAAACGCGTTCAAAAAAGCCGATAACCTGCTCAGCCTCGCCGCCAAAAACCGTTCTAGTTACCCTAACCCCGTCCCTCCCACGAATTCCGTTCGCGTCTTTCGAGTGTACGTGTCACATTATATTTTTAAACATCGTATCCGTTTGTTATTTTTCGTGTAAGATATTATAACTGTGTTTGTAACGTACTATATATATTACAGTGTGATACACGAGTTTCGCACTCGCATTATTTGCTCTCGCTTGTCGCTTTGTCGGGAGGATTTTTCGGGCGAGGAGGCGCTCTTCTGCAAAGGGCTGTGAAAAGAATATCTCTACAAAATGAGTCCACGCGTATCCGCAGCGTATTGAACACAAATCGTTTTTGGTGGACGCTAAAACAGTGTACTCCGAATTATACCGTTTTTCTCTCGTTGCTTACTAATTTGTTATCATTTTTTTGTTTTTTTCTGTTTGTTATCATTATTATTAACTGCGAAACGGTTACCGTGACGATATTACGCAACAAACAATCGATTAGATTCTATTTTTCAGTAGAATAAAATCCTGTTTCAAGCCGCGTGCTATTCACGCCCAAAACTTGAACAAAGCACCAGATTATAAACATAATTCGTTTGGGTAGGAATTTGTTAAAATCGTTTCCATAACATACGAGGTTTAGAAATTTATTTTGGAATTTCACAACGCTGCCGGTATCGCGTGGATTGTGATCGATTTTGACCAAAAAAAAAAGGGCCCGCAAAACACTTGTTATGATAAAAAGAAATTTTCTGTATTTTTTTGCTTTCGTTTTCTCTCGCACCCACCCGAGTAGTTCTTTGTCTGCAGCTACTGTGTTGCTTTTTCATGTTGCATAAGCTTTGATTTTTTTGTCATTTTTTTTCCTCCACACTTCTTTTTAAAATAACGTATGATTTTTTTCCGTTGTATTGTTCAAACGAAGTTTGCGTGCTTGTTGAGGGCGATAGAACACCTGATAGTAGTGAGATTACAATAAGTTTTGTACAACTATCAAAAGTCGAAATTATTATTATGAATTTAGAAAGACATTTTTTAGGAAATATTTAGATAATAACAAACGTAGGTGGTGCATCCGAATAGTATGGTTATATTTTTAAAATAATTTCTACGTTTAACGGACACCCCAGGCTGTGAGGTCGTCTTCACGCAGTTCATGCGGGTGGCGTTTTGTTAAATTTAAAAAAATTAAATAACTACGCGTGTAATTCATTCAAGTCAAGCGAATGCAGTTTTTCGAATAAAACCTGTTTTTATGTTAATGTTTTGCGTAAACGGTACGTAGATAAAACATTTCCGGAACGAATTTTTTCAAAGACAAATATTTGTTTCGGAATGAAAAACTGCATATATTTAATATAGCAATAGACGATTCGTGTAACTTTTATAAAAATAAAATACTTATATCAATTATTATCAAAAATGTTAACTACCTATATGGTAAAGTGGGTGAAATCGTAAAAAATAAATACCTACCGTTTTAGGAATTTAGAAAATTTTTCGTCGGAAACTTGAGAAACAAACAACGTAACGTTTATAGAATCGCGTTTTTGTTTAAACACTTCAGAAAAAACCAAAACCATTTTTATTGCAGCAATGTGCCGGTATGCCGCGATTTTGGGAAAACACTTTTTAGATTTTGCTATATTTCTCATAAATTTCAATACAACTTTTTCACTTTACGATATCATTTTGTGCCGGACCCGTGCCGATTTATTCAAATTATACGCAACTGCAAACTGAAACATAAACGTTCATGCGCTATATTGGGCACAGTGTAATCATCATAATATACGATACATTTATTGTTCTTTCGATTGTATAAGAAATTTTTTTTGGTCTCTTCGTTGCACCCATTGGCAGATTGTAAAAATTTTGTCGCGAACGATGGTGCAAAATCGCGATCAATCGCGCGCTATTCGTCTGAACCGAACCCATAATTCGCAAAGTTTACGAAAAATTAGACAGCGTGTTTAGATTATTGTTAAAACTCATCCAAAATACAAAAAACAGTTCGGTTAGGTGTATAAGAATATAATATTTTTGCATGTTATGTATAATAGGTACCTAGTCTACTTAATGCTAATCGCTTTTTAAGCATGTTTTTTTTTTTTCAGCAATCGTTTTTGTTGTGATCTTGTTAAGTAATAAATAGTATTATTGATTTTCATCTCGCCATTAGAGTAAATATTTTTGTTTCGCGATGCGCAACGTGCATGTTATCGTAGTTCATTATAAAAAGATACGGATATGTAGGTCGTATAATTATATATTATTATTATTATTATATAACTGTTGTTCTAAAATGTAAAAAAAGCATTTTGAAAATGAATTTTTTAAACAATCATGCTTTTTTTTTGTTTTTTCATTTGTTTGCTATGTATACGTGATTTCAATTGGAAATGTTTTTGTACCTACGTTTAAAAATAAAGTAAAAATCGTATGACGGCGTATTTTTTTTTCATTTTTTTGATCCGCAAAAGCGCACACGTGAACGTCACGTGGTGTCGACAGAATATATAAATTTTTTTTTTTTTCGAGAAAGTCAAGTCCGCCGAATTCGAGAAAAAATTTTTTTGACGTTTCAGAGTGCCTTAAAAGTAAAGAATATAATACAATTTACTATTTTGAACGGATGTGTAACACGTATTTTAAAGCAAAAATGTACATATATATATATATATAGTAGGTACCTAATACGCATTATTAACGACTTATTATATATTATAGGACGTAGAAGTCGGTTATTATAATTTAGCATAGACTGGACTAAATACAATACTATGTTAATTCGTTTCTATCGAATGAGTCGTCTAGCTGCAAAATATGTCATCTCTTTTTCTGTTTCTTTCGAAATGTGTTTATTTTCTATTTGTTTAAAAAAAATACGTCATCTACTTTACCAGTTGGCGCTTGAAAACGTTTCAAAATCGGTTTTATCCTAGCTCAATAGGCGCTCTAAAGACCGCTGTTTTTTGGACGCTGATTCTTTTACGAAAATAGGTTTTTCTCAAAAATGTTTTTGCTGGAAACGGCCAGTTTTGTAACTAAACGACTCAAATATAATATTATGTTATCCCCCCTCGCTATAAATCGCGTATTTTACATTATTATACTGTAACATTTGGCATATACGTCCATTTTAGTATTAAACTTGTTTGTGTACATTATAATAATAAAATATAATAAGGGTACCTACCTTTTACGACGATGATAATACAATATAGCGGTGTTTATTATTAAAATATATTATGTTGCCAACATGGTTGTAAAAAAAACTAAACCAACACCTATACATAGTAAATAACACTACATATATATATATACAATATATATATATTATACTTGTTAATTAAATAAATTTATATGTGTACGCTTATTAATTATTCAAATTGGTATTATATAATATGTTGATAATCGATATCCTATCACGTACAGCAACCAGAATATTTCAGTGTAAAAACTGAAATTATGGAACAGTAAATGTTTTTTTTTCCTTTTCTTACTCGTGGAAACAACAATAATCACGCGGCATTGGCTGTAGGCCAAAACATATGAGTAGGAACTCAATTACACATACATAATACTACGTCTTTTTACCAGCCGTTTTATACGCGAACATTTAAGAACTAGGGAATATGGTCGATTTGGTATTGACGACACGCCTTCCATCTGGTGGCATCCACACGTTACAAACAAATATCTCAGCGAGGCAACATTGTACTTTAAAAAAATTTTGGGTCAATCATAACCCAAGATCACGATCATCAAATAAACGTTTCTGTGGACTAAGTAAAATTTTCAGATCAAGTGAGCAACATCTGAGAGAACTTTAGTAGTTGGGGTGTACTTAACTTTGTTAAGACCATTTGCTCTTTATGGAGCAGAAACATGGTGTTTGAGAAAAGCTGAAGAGCAAAGGATGACAGTGTTTGAGAGGAAAGTACTCAGGAAAATTTATGGAGTACACTTTGATGTTCAGACAAATGAACGGAGGAAACTACACAGCGATGAATTGCACACCCCGTTGTCAACAACCAAATATACTGAAAGAGATTGAAAAACTAAGACCGGTCCGGGCAGGAAATGCCCGGAGAAAGCGTGGGTCGCTGCTAAGAAATATAATAAAGATAAACCCAGTAGGGAGGAGATCTCTTGGAAGAGCGTCCACTAGATTTACCTTAAGAGTTATGGTCTTGATTGGCCGAAACCAAGAAAGAAGAAGAACATTTAACAACGGTTTTTAACTTTTCAAATATCTTAAACGCGGATATTTAATTTGTGTTTTACACAATGTTTTTAATTTTTTAAGTCTCAAATAGTAAAATTGAATGAGTTACGAGAAGTTTTTTTTTTTTTTTTAATTTTCAATTAAGTTTCAAAAACTAAACATCATGCGGGTACCTATCGCGGTCTCGTTTGAAGCAACAAACGGTTTTAGAATGTTTAAATCTTCAGAATGTTTGGTTTAATATTAAAAAAGTATTATCACGACAAGAAAACAAATTACGTTTCATTAATGTTTTCCGTAAATTTTACACAGTTTGTTGGTAGTTTTTTGACCGTAAGTAACATTCAAATGCAAAATAACTCAAAAACATGCTTTCTCAAGCATCCGTAAGAAACCCGAAAGTTTATCATTCTCCGCCAGAATTTGCATAAAAGTATAAAGAGCGGAGCCTTTTTGTGACATGAGAAAAAAATTATTCATGTTTTACCAAATCTTCGTTACACTCAGAATCTAAATAATATAATACGTGTTTTGAGAGGTTTTTGATTTTTTTCAACAGTCTGAGGACATATTTTATTTTTTCAAGCCACTTCAAAATAAAATAACGAGTATGATTTTGTTTTATTGTTATTATTTATTTGTTAGCTGTATAACATGTGTTAAAATTGTTCACACAAACATTTTTACGTACCTAAGTAACTAATAAATTTAAGTGACACTCGTGAATCAGGATTACACCTTACTTCTGACTTACTTTACTTGCTTGACTGACTAATGCCGGACAATACACCGTTCGGTCGATTAATTTTAAAGTCGAGTGTGAATGTTTTTAGAAAATTATCTTAACAGTGTTATTATATCCATAAGTATAAAAATATAGCTTAAAGTATCGTAGATTTTATTCTTTTGCAGAATATTAATCGACAGAATTTTTCCATTAATATTCATCTCTTTTCAGACAGATTAAACATGGTATTTATTAAAAATCATTTAAGAGTCTTCGTCGAACTGTATGACGCAAATATGGTCTCAGCAGTTCGATAAATCAATAGAGTAATACTTATCCGATTTTCATTCTAAAAACGGTTCCGAACTCTTTCTGATGTCTACCGTGTTTTCACAGGATAAGTGTTGAAAATATCGACTGTTTTTAAGAAAAAAAAGTAATAATTGAAATTATGACGATGTTTGATCAATTTCAAACGGCCGTGAAATCATAAAAAATTGTTTATTTGCAAGAACTTCTTGTAAAAACAGCGTTCTTGCCTTAAGTTCAGTCTATTATTAGCTTTGGCACTAAACCTACAAATAAAATACAAAACATTCGCGGAAACGCAAAATGATGTTTTTTTAAAGATGCGTATTCAAAAACGGGAAATCTTCGTGGGTTTTGAATAGGCAGTTTATAATAGTTTTTCAATACGATTTACAAAAACCGAATTTCAATGAATAATTTTTTCTAATAAGGATTAGTTTGTTACATCAACAACGTGCACTTATCGGAACGCGGCCTGGTTCAAGGTCATATATTTTGTTTTACAAGCGTGGGAACCTACGGTTCGTTTGTTATTATTTTTATTATTAGTTTTGTTTTCCGTCGTAACACGATGCGAATTAACGACGAGACCACAATAGTTATGGTCTCGTCGTCAATTTGCAAATTATTTATTATTATTACAACGGGTTGGCGTGCCGATCTATTATCATGGCTGGTAGTTTTTCACACAGTAGTAACTGCCGTTCGTGTTGATACAAATTTCGTTTTTCAAACACTTGTTGACCATTCGGCACTCGTTGATGTCTGCAAAAACACGGTGAAATAACATTTTTAAAAAAAATAAACTAAACTAAACCGGCCAACCGGATGAATCACTGGTTCAGACGGAACGTAAACCGTTCTGGTTCAAACGTATTATTTAATATCCGAAAGCAACGGTTCGTTCGTTGCCTTCGGAAAAACGATTCTGACCGAGGTCAGTACGTCTAGCATACGTCCCGGTCAGAAACAAATCTAACTAAAAAAATATCGGTTTACTACGTCCACTAGCTATATATTACATACCAGATATTGACGCCAAACAACTTCTCACCGACCTCAAATTAACTCCCTTTTGTACTCCCTTTTTCATTTCTTTCGTTCCATTCTTTTTTCGTGCAACAGGTGTTATACAAGGCGCTTTCCAATTTTTCCCGATGTTATTTTTTCGATTTAACGAACGTTATGTTGCTATCAAAGTGTTCGCAGAATGAATAACAATTTTCAATCAAAATACAATGGCCAAAGTCTCTGGCTTGTTTGTGGTGTTCAACGTATAAATTATTCAACGCGAACCCGAAAATTTCAAACTTTTCACCGCGTAATTCTCAATTTTCGGGGTACAACTGTAAGCGAAATTTCAACAAAATAGCGGGACTTGATCACAACCGCATAGACCCATCGGAAAAAGTTATTGACTTTTAAAATTTCGAGTATTGAGTACGGTAAAAACTGAAAAACACCGTTACCTGTACACTTATTGTTTTTGTCGGTCTCGTAACCACGCAGGCATTTGGTCACGCTTTGCACGGCGTTGTTCGCGATGGCGCCGCCTTGCACCTTGCAGTTCGGTCCCACGCAGCGTTTCTTCACGCACCGAAACGATCCCAACGTGTTTCTGCACACCCAGTCGGGACCCAAGGCGCCGCAAGTGTCCGTCTTCAGCACGCATTCGTCGTCGTCTGTTCGTTTCAAAGATTATAAAAAAAATGTTTAAAAAAAAAAAAAAAGTAAGCGTCTACTGTGATCAGTCTAGTTCGCGTGGGTAGTTCGACACGGGGTAGCGACTACCCTTTGGGTGGGCCGCCAGTTTAGAGGTTGTGGTTTGAACGTATTGTTTAATGTCTGAAAGCAACGATAAATCGTTGCCTTCAAAAATACAAATATTCTGGGCGAGCTCAGTTGTCCGGTATGCGTCGTGGTAAAAACAAATCCCACGTAAAATACTCTTGTCAAATCTGTGTCCATCCAATTTTGGTATCGTGTAAAAGTCTCGGTCCGATCTTAATTTCGGACGTTAAGATCAAAGAGTTTTAGATCCATGTGGAAAAAACACGTTTTCCGTAATTATTTGTTTCTCCCGTAAGACACGGCCGCCCGAAATGACGAGTTTTACGACAAAATGAAAACGTGAAATCGGCTATAAACCGAAATCGTGTTAAGCAATTTTCCAAATTTTACTACCACATATGTAAAACCAGCTTTTCGTATTAAAGTTTCGAGACTAAAACGTAAAAACTAGAGGTTTTATGAAACTGCGTGAAATTCGAAAATTCGAAAATATCATAACTCCCTCAAAAATGATCAAAATCGTTTGAAAACTTAGCAGTAAACTCGTAAATTCTTTTTAATGACGCATACGAGTTTCAAGTCGAACGGAGCACTTTTGAGGCCGGTTTCGTTTTTTCCTCAGAACTTAAAAAATTATCAAAATTTTAAAAAACGCTTCAAGTAAAGTACAATTTCGGATCAACTATCCATCTTTTGAGGTGTTGTACGTTAAAATCGGAGCATTATTTCTACTAGAAAAAGTGATAACAAAAAAAAAAATCTAAATCGACGTGTAAAAAACACGTTTCCCGTAATTATTTGGGCCCCGTAATTATAATGACTATTTTAAGGTTCCATAACTTCCTCAAAAATGATTAAAATCGACTGAAACTTCAGCGGAACACTCGTAAGACCCTCTTAAATGACATATATGAATCAAGTCGATCGGAGCAACTCGAAAAATCGGGCCGTTTTTTGCTCGTAAGACCCTCTTAAATGACATATACGAATCAAGTCGATCGGAGCAACTCGAAAAATTGGGCCGTTTTTTGCTTTCCTCAGAACTTCGAAAATAATCAAAATGTCAAAAAAAAAACTTCAAATAAAGTACCATCTCGGATCCATTTCTCTTAAGGTATCGTGCGTTAAAACTAGTGCAGGTTTACTATATCATAAAAATCATCGTAGCGAATAAAAAATAACATGGCAAAAGATTGTTGTCGATGATGCGAACAACGTCGACACCGTCACCGCGGTGACACATTTCGACTGTAAAAAAAAAGTCGTGGTGGTCCAAACGCATTGTTTAACGTCTGAAAATACGATACTGACCGAGGAGCTCAGTTGTCTAGTAGGTATAGTAGGTACGCGGTAAAAACAAATTTAACAATAAAAATGATTCCGAAAAACGTATCCACGTACGTAATTAGT
>CM029361.1:27019748-27032075 GCA_017140985.1 Hormaphis cornu
GGTAATACTGAGTAATATCCATATTGTGTTGAATTTGAAATGTATAGAAAACTGTTGCTAAACTAATCTCATCCCAAATCATTTAAATAACTTTTATACTACTATTTATTTTCGATTACCAAAATCGTTTTACCGCGTTTAAATATACACGCGTTTCAGATTGTATTTGTACGTCTCGAGGCTCTAAGATGAAATTAATGGTTTCATGTAAAACAATATTGTGAATGTAAAAGTATCAAAGCTAAACAAATTTCAAAAAAAAGCCGAGATCACTCTAGGTCGCGTGAGTAGTTTGACGGAGTAGCGACCACGCTTTGGGCGGGTCACTAGTTTAGAAGCTGTAACACAAATGCGTTATTAAATATCCGAATGCAACGATTAATCATTTCCTTCGAGATCGGTTGTCTAGTAAGTAAACGTCATGGTAAAAACAAATCTAACAATATAAATAATGGTCCGAAAATTCCAAAAAACGTATCCACGTGTAATGATAATATTAATTTGTGTAAGAATTTCAAACCATTCGGATCATTATTTGAGGAGTTGATACGATTTTAGTATTGATTATAGATAGATAGATAATACTATATTATAGTATAATAGTGCGCGTAATTTCATTGTTACCTCTAATAACCAAATGGCACCGTTTTTCAACATTTTTTTTTGTACGCGTTCGGAACACGCATACATATTGGGCTGATTATTTTGAAATTTTTTTTACATAACATATCTTTATTTTGATTCTTAATAACAAATTTGTGTGATTTACAAATTTTTTTCTAAAAATAAGTCAAATGTATGACCAATTTTCGACCGTTTTCCAACCTATAACGACTAAAAAAAAAAAAAAAATCATGTGACTATGGATTTTCAAAACTTTATCATTATCTTATGTATTTACTTGTTGCTAACCTTGTGTTAAAGTTTCAAATTTTTTGTCAAAAATTATATTATTTATCGCACAAACCCCCCCCCACAAAAAAAAAAAAAATGGAAATTTTCGAAAATTTTAAAGTTCTACAAATAGCTCAAAAATTTCCAAAGCCACTTGAAACTTGAACCGAACCTGTATTTTATCTAATTCAATATTTTTTAAAAGTTTCAAGCTTTCCGTTTATTAGTTCGGATGTTATATAGCCAAAAAATTTAATCGATTGTATCAAAAAAAAAACACGTTTGCCGTCATTTTAAACGGTTTTGGTCAAATTCGACCTATTTTTTTACTGTAACTTTTTCAATGAGAGCATAAACTAAAGACTAGTCTAAGATGACCTCAGAATCTACAAATATGGCGGGGAGTGGGGACACAAACAGTAAGACACTCGGTAAACGCTTCAAAATTGTTTGGCATAAAATACCGAAACGGTGAAGCCTATTTTGTACGTATAATTTAATATTATTGAACCTTGTTTTGCACGATTAGTAAACATTTTTGAAGTACCAAAAAATATTATTGTGTTAATTTTGATTGAATTATAAACGTACCTATATAGATATCTATTTTAACAGTTAGGTACAATTGAACACCACTTATTCTTCTTTAAACCCCATTAGTTTTAAGTTATCTCTGATTCACCCATAATATATATGCACCCACTATAGAGGTAGGTCCATACAGCGAAAAGTAACATTTTTTAATGTTCAAAAACATTGAAATTGAACAGAGTAACCGGTAATATAATTCAATTGTTTCATACTATATTCTAAGTCTAAGATTATATTATGTAGAGTACGTAAATATAGTTAATAAATTAACGATGGCATTCAATTAAATGAGTCAAAACAAGTTATAATTTACTTAAATGATATATTTGAATCAAACAAAACACAAACGGTAAATTAATAATTAATATACTTTACACAATAAAATACAATAAATGTATAATAAATTATAGAATAATACGCACATTAATATGCATATCATATTTACATATATATATTGGTTAGTCACGTATCGTAATATGAGTAATAACATAATAAATAGGTACATTTTTATTGCTTTTACAACCTTAAAATTATTCCATAACACATAATATAATGGTGATAGTAAACATCTTTGAGTGTTTATTTATCGTCTTCATTGGCTGTTGCTTCTTTGGAATCACTAATTAATCCTTCGTGATCTGTTGCCTTGAATTTAACTTCACAATATCTATTAATGGAAAATTCCTCACGTTCACCTATAAAACAAAATTTAAACTTTACATATTTAAGTATATAACATATTATAACAGACATCGAATAACACTTTATAATTCAGTTATGTTTTTACTAGACTATAGATGTGTGTTTCCCGGATCAATAATATGAGAAAAAAAAAAAAAAACAAAAAAATGGTATGATATTATACCTCTACCATTTGGAAAAGAACGTATAATATTTCTATGCAAATGATACTTGTCAACTTTTAAGTCCTATATCCTCATCCACTTGAAATTTAAGACTTTTGTTTTGTTTTAAATTAGATATTGGATGAGTTATTTTAAATGGAGATAAAGTTTTTCTTTTCTTAGTACCGTGACAAATATTAAAGGGAAGTAAATCCGAGTCGTTCAGACTATTGAAAATAGAAAACGTTTAAATAATATATAAATGGATAAAAACTACCCTTGCGTTAAAATTATATCATGTATACTGCATATACATATATATAATAGTGAATCATAAATACTATTCTTCTGTTAAAATAAACATTTGTTCAACCTAAGCTTATAATAATATGTTGCAAAGATGTAATGAATTTACTCGTTAATGAGTTCATTAATGAGTATTAATGTTGTATTCAAAATTGTTTCTATATGCTAAGCTTATATTATACGTTTTTAAGCCAACACAATGGGAAGAGTAACGTAATTTTTGTCATTTTTCGCGTCTGTAGGATTGAGCCAATTATTCTTACGTTACACCTATTGACATTTGATTGATGTTTTGATTTGAAATTAAATATCAATACATTTTTCAACCGTGGATTTTTAATTGGTGCGTGATCACTTTTTCGGCAAGTAGATCGAGCAAAATATTGTGTTTGTTATTAAAAACAATCAGTTTTGAATATTTTAATACATATGGGATTTTGGAAGTTGAGAACTAATTTTCGGAGTAATTATAACATAAAATAATTAATTTTTGGTTTTTATCAATTTGTTGTACTCAATTGATTTTAAATATCGGTTACCGTAATTTTGGTAAAAAGGCGTTATTTTAATCTAGATTAAAATATGTGTTAGTTTGCTTTATTACATTAAAGTATACATACTGAATTTAAAAAACAACGTCGCATGATAAATTAAATATTTTTCAGCGTAAACTGAAACAAAAAAAAAAAAAAAAATTTCTTAATCAAAATTACAGGTATAAAATAAATTTGTTAAAATTCAAACGGTCCGTAAAAATTTTGGAAAATTTTTTTTTTAAACAACACAAAATATAATTTTATTAAGGTTTTTTTGTCTTTTAAACTGTTCATATAATCTCTATCGAACACAATTGTTATAGTACCTTTATTTAAGTACACGGCAAAATGCATATACTAGAAAGAGGCACTCGGAGCTATTAAACTGTTAAACGAAAAACTAACAATATGAATTCTACTTGTTTTTTTTTTTTTTATAAATCAAAATAAATAAATAGGTACCAAAATATACAAATACAAGTAGGTTTAACTATTGAATTAAATTGTAATAAAAGTAAAAAAAAAAATTAGATAAAAACGTACAGTGTTAGTAGTTTAAATGTTATAATTGCTACTAACAATTACAGAAATTCTGAAACCAAAGTTGTTATACATCTATTTTAACAAACAAAAAATTAGATTTTAAAAAATGTGCGGAGTATTTCAGTCCCATAAAGAGAATTATCAATAGATAGCTGGTAGATCAGTAGATCAGTAAATGATAATGCTCATAATATTTTTATACAAAATGTAGATAATTTTATACAACAATCAATTTAAATAAGGAGATTTAAGTACACTATCAAAGTATAAGTACAAATTGTATATAATAAAATTGGTCAACATCAATTATGCGGTGATACAATTTTTTATCTTGCTTACGTGGATTAAAAGTTATATGAGATGATGGTTTGTTTTGTAATAAGTGTTTTATACTTGGTTTGGATGTATTATATACTGGAAAAAAAAAACATATAAATCATTTTGAGCAACGTTTATACTATTTATAAGTTATTAAAACACACTTTTATCAAATATAGGTACTACCTATTTCGTGGACTAACCATTAATGTAAGTCACTTCATCGATTTACCCGAAATTAGGTTACCTACTAGTTTGTTCTGCTACAGTTCAAAACTAAATTTTACGGAAACTGAGCATTATTTTACTGAAAGGTACCTACAAAACTGTTTGAAAAGCATATTTCTATCTATTACACCTAAGATTTTATAAAAATAACAACATTGAAATTGGACTTAAGTATACAAAATCAGATAACACGTACCTATATAATTGTATAAAAAAAAAAAAAAAAAAAAAAAAATATGTTTTGCTCAAAATATTATATTTACCATTAACCGATTTTCAAAATTTTAGTTTAATAAAAGTGAACCGTCACGATATTTCAGGGAAATAATTGGTGAAGATCGGTTTCCCCTCCCCGCGACCGTTTGAAAATAACAATAAAAACGTCTATTGCTGTCCACGCTTTGTGACCCAAGTTCTGACCAAGTTGTGACGACCAAGCCCACGCATAAACGTTTTTAAGGTACGTACTCTTAAGACATTTTAGAAATTCGTTAGTTTTTGACAAAACTAAGGGACCACCTGCGGCACTTTACTCCACGAAAACGAAACTTTTCCCAATAATATAGGTACAACAATTCTACATTTATGATTACAAAAAAGTGCCAAAAAAACAAAAATCGAAAAAGAAATGGCCATTAAAGTTTGATCAAATTTAAGCGATTGTAAAAAAAAAAACTAGGTGGTATATGGGGTATATGCTATGCCTACTAAGAAAATTACTTAGTGTGATCAAAAAAAATTTTTTTTTTTTTATTTAAAGTGACGGACTCCTGAAATAACTATTTATTAGGTGAAAATTAAAAAAAAAACCACCAAAAAGCCAAAATGCTGGTTAAACGACATAGATTATAGTTATTCAAACAATGTCTGAGCTTCTATTGTGTTCAATTTCTGTATGAATTAGAATTTTTTATGCCTTCATGTAAGTTAGAACTACATCTTCGATTCAGCCTGTGACTTCTCCACGAATAGAGTAACCTTACTCCACAACCATTTTTGGAGGTATGGAGATAGAGCCTACACCTATCGACACCTAGTATTATTGATATAACTATTGTTATAACTGTCAAATAATTGTAAAATGACTATCATGATGTAGTGTTAAAATACAAATTTTTTATGACAAGAAATATTGACATTAATCAGGTACATAAATTAAAGCACTTATACGATGCATATTCAAAAAAAAGATTTGTTGAGTTGTAAGAATAGTTATTTTAAGGTCTATTTGTTTTTTACAAATAAAATATAGTTAGGTCCTTAAAATTTACTGTCTCCGTTGTTAATTTCCAAGTAAAATATAAAGAAAAAATGCTCCACAAAAAGTTTAGAAAAATCAACTAAATTATATTTTTCTATGATGAGTAAAAAATATTCTGGCGTTGGGAAAGAAGCGTCACCATCGCCTAATATACCCACAGTACATTGCAATAGCTCTACCCTGACCTTTAGTGGTTGGGGTAGTCTGGTCCTCCAGGTTGGGGGTTAAGCGCAGGGCTAACAACCCTGCCTTGTAAAAAAATATTTGTTCAGGACTTACACACTAAGCCTCGGACTGGAAAAAATGGATAAATGACAGGAAATCAGAAATTGGAAATGTTTTGTGGTACATGGAACGTTAGAACCTTGTACAAACCCGGAGCGGCTTTAGACCTAGTAATAGAATTGGAAAAATATAAAATAAAATGCGTAGCCCTACAAGAAGTAAGATGGGAAGATGTCGGAACAACTAAGATATCACAAACATAAAACATATAACAAACAAATGTCATTCCCGCACATGAAAGTTGGTAGGTATGAGTTCAGTAGAGCCAAACAAATCAAGAATCTAGGTTCAATAGTAACAGAAAAAAAATGAAACTGACAAAGAAGTTGCGGCAAGAATTGTATCAAGAAATAAGTGCTTTTATGGATTCTCAAAAATACTAGGATCACGATCCATGTCGTTAGAAATTAAAAAACAATTATATACAACCTTAATACGCCCAGTAGTCACTTATGGGGCTGAGACCTGGACATTAAGAAAGAATGTGGAAAGAAAACTTATGATTTTTGAAAGGAAAATTCTAAGGTAAATTTTTTGACCAGTAAAAGACAGAGAAACGGGTGGGTGGAGAATAAGAAAAATTAATGAATTGGAAAGCCTATTTAAAAGGAAAAGCATAGTGGATGCAATTAGAGACCGAAGTCTTCAGTGGACCGGTCATGCTAGACGAAGCCAGAACAACATAACAGGATGACAGGATGACTATGAACGAGAACTCAGTTGGTAAAAGACCACTAGGGAGACCTCGATTTAGGCGGGAAGACATGATGGAAAGAGACATGTTGGCACTGAATGGAGGACCGGATTGGAAAGCACGAGCTTTGGATAGAAAAGTCTGGAGAATTGGATGTGTGACGGGATGGTCTTAATGGCTGACAAACCCCAAAGAAGAAGAAGAAGAAGAAGAAGAAGAGTAAAAAATATTGTTTTCTGTGTAAATGTAAGTTGAAAAGTTAAGTAAGTATACATCAATTTAATGATTAAACAGAATATATGTGTTATTGTATTACTTACAGTTGCTTTCAGTTAAATCTTTTAAAGCTGAAACAACCAAAACAGGTAATCAATAAATCTGAATTTTACCTTTTTCATGGACAAGTATTCATCATCGCAATTCAAGTTATACCCATGCTGTAAAGCTTTAAAAAATACGTTTTATTTCAAAAACTGGTTATTTTTGGAACAGTATTATATGTTAGCTGTTTTGAATGATATCAATAATTTTCTACAGCAATCAGGACTTGAATTACATGGCAAATTAACATTTGATAATAATTCTTTATTTAACTCCTATTATAAATATTAACTTACAAATATCATTGAACATGTATTTGAGAACACTTTCTACTTTTGGAAAATCGTTAAAATCGACTAGAATAAAACATAAAAAGTCTAAATGTAAATACTATTATTGTTAGTATTATGTATATTTATTATACTCAATTACATACACGATTCTTCAGGAAGTTCCATGAGTTTTATCGATTCTTAAAAATTTAAAAGAAATAACAATTAAATAATATAGGTAGTACAATAAATGTAAATATATTGTGATTAATACCAAACTCACTGTCGTAAAAAAAGTGTAAAAATTATTTTAATACATTTTGAACATTACCAACAAGACTAAATATTTTTCAGCTACTGGAGATTTTTTTTCTTCAGTTTTGCAGTTTTTATTTCAAAAAACAATTACTTACATTATGATGAACAACATGATTTTTCCTTTAACAATAACCTACTCTTATATTTTCTCTATAAATGTTTATCTATGGCCCGTCAATATCTCTATTATCATTTTTTACTTTGACAATAAAAAAATTGTATAAATTAATTTAAATTTGTACGCATTTTTGTAATCGAAACGTGATTAACATTTCGGCCATTTTCAAGTATTTGAATCGACAGTAAATATAGTTGTATTGAAGATAAACATAGGCATAATATAAAAATGCGTAGTATTTTTATGCAACTAACCATAATAATATATTATTTTTATTGTGGTACGTTACAAATTGAAAAATATTTTTACAATATTATAGTTAGTGTATTTAAACAAGATTTTGAATATTTTACCGAAACAGCTATCCTCTGTTAACAAATAAACATGTGAAAAACGTCAAAGAACTATTTCTATTCTAGTTTTTACACTTGTAATTATAATATTACAAACTATAATATTATAAGAGCTATATTGATAATTGAGTAGAATATTTTTATTATTTTTTTAGTTTCAGGGGTTGTTTAAAATTTGTTTGATGGCCGAATGACTAAATAGTTGTATACAAAATAATTAACTAGGAAGTTTGAACATATTAATATTGTCATGAAAGTTTAGGAGGTATTTGTACATATTATAATAACGACCTTGATTTATTATGTTCAGATACACTGGAACTATACTTATTAATATCGGTATATGATAAATAATTTAAGTTTTAATAAAGACAAACGACAAAATTCATTCGGCTTGCATAGTGAAAATTTGTATTAAAATCAAAAAAGTCTTTTTACATGGACAAGTACCTATGTGCAACTTGTTTATACACCAACGAAATTGACGTACTTAATTGATATTTTTAAATGATCACACAATAGTATTATAGGTAAATAATTGTATAATTTAAAAAAAAAATTTTTTTTTATAATTATTAGTGTTATGAATTCACTAACAAGTGTGATTAAAGTGATGTATGTTATTTTTCCAAAACCGTTTATCCTCGAAAACGAGCAAAATAACAATGTATTTTCCAAAGAAACCTATACATTTTTTAATCAAACAAACTGCCTTCAAAATATGTTGACTATCTTTACGCGCATGATAATGATATAACACGCTGTTTAAGACTTGCGTTGAAAATAAAATTATGCTTTTGATATTTATATAAATTTTTAATACGTTGTAGAACATACTTTCATTTTTGAAAAATTGGTTACAATACGTCCTCCCATCAAGTACTTTTAGGTTATCTATATTCAGTTTAAACGATTAAAATGTAAGCAAACAATAGTTTTTAAATGTAATTAGGTCGATTAGGTCCGTGTCAATTAATTTCTAAGATTTAGAGACGAGTACACTGCATAATATCGTATGAGCATGAGAATCAGTGGCACATATCAAGGATTTTAAAGCAGCCATTGCTACCCCCAAACATGGATAACATAAATTTATTATTAAAAAGGAGTGACAGAATTCACACGCCTGTTAAAAATTGTGGGTGCGCCATTGATGAGAACAATGAATTTAAAACATTTTCCTTAATATTTTTAATTGAAAATATTTTAATTTTGAAACCTTCACCATTCTTAAACGGTACATCAGTAAAATCTAGCCACACAACTGCATTTTTTTTTTTATCATACCTTAAAATTAATTTAATAGTAATCTGAATATCAGTGTTAATAAATTCTTGTTGCAAATAAAACATACGACTAGTAAAATAAGCTATAAAGTATTCAACTCTTATAAATATAAAGTTATTTGTTCTTTTAAACATAATTCTAGTATATGTGATCCGTGATAAAAATATATAATATATTATGGACTAATACATACAACAAAAAATTATTTCCACGTACGCAAAAAAAGTCGGTTAGTTTTTGATCCAAGATTTTAAATTAATTCTATTAATTTGTATGATTTTCATAAAAATTAAATTTTCTTTAATATGCTCATGAAATATTAGAGAAAAGCACAACCGTTAAGTTTTAGAACTCTATGAACATGAAATACAAATATTTTATACGAAATTTACATGATGACCCGTAATATATTTATATATGAAGTAGCAAGATAATATTTATGGTAGCATTTTATCATTATACTACAGAGCATAGGACATGCTTGTGGGTATATCTGACTTATGAATGAGAAATGGTGATAAAATTATAAGCCAAAATAATCAAGAAGGGTGTATAAAATCATAGTATGCTAGAAAATTAAATATATACAGGGTATGGTAAAAGATGCAAAACATGAATATAAAAATCATAAATCAAATTCATTGGTAAATTAGTTATTTTATCCTGAAATGTGATCGTTATGCGTGTGTTACGGGAAACATTAATTTTTTTTTCAAATTAGTTAAATTTCATATAGTTCTGTATATTTATTTATTTGTAATTTCTGTATAGTTTATTTATTGACATGTTGATGACATAATTGAATTATGTATTAGTATGTTATTACACTATTCCTTTTTGCTCTGTTTCTTTATTTTGCCTATGGATATCTACAAAACGTAAGAGTTGCTTCAATTAAGTTCGAATTTAAAAAATATAATTTTTTTTTTACTTTTTAATTTTTTTACGATTGAATCTATTACCTTTCAAAGTACTATCTGTGTTCATATATTTATCGTTAATGGTACTGAATTTGAGAATTGCAGCATTCATAAAGAAGTTATCATGATTTTATTGTGGTAATAAATGAAAGAAAACAAAAATTATAAACAAAAAATACCCACATCATATGAAAACAATATACATTCTTCGTTACACTCAGAAATGTATATAAAGGGTAATAGTAAGATATGCCTAACATTATTATAAGAATCATGAATCAAATTCTTTGGTAAATTAGTAAGTTTATCCTGAAATGTGGTCATTGTGCTTGTGTTTTTCGAGATATTGATTTTCTTTAAATTCGTTAACATTTTATGATTTTTTTAATTTACCAGTATTGTCTTCTTCTTTGTCTGAACATGAAATATATCAACGCAAATTTACAATTTAAAAGAAATTTTAAGTTTTTTTAAAGTTAATAAAATTTCATAATTTTCTTAATTTACCATTAGTTGCTTTATCTTGTTCGGCTGAAAGGAAAATAAAAAATATTAATAATAATTTACAATTTAAAAAAAAAGTACAATGTTTGATGGCTCATTATATATTTATATATGAAGTAGCAAGATAATATTTATGGTAGCAATTTATCATTATACTGCAGAGCATAGGACATGCTTGTGGGTATATCTGACCTATGAATGAGAAATGATGATAAAATTATAAGCCAAAATAATCAAGAAGAGTGTATAAAATCATAGTATGCAAAAAATTTAATATATACAGGGTATGGTAAAAGATGCAAAACATGAATATAAAAATCATAAATCAAATTCATTGGTAAATTAGTTATTTTATCCTGAAATGTGATCGTTATGCGTGTGTTACGGGAAACATTAATTTTTTTTTCAAATTAGTTAAATTTCATATAGTTCTGTATATTTATTTATTTGTAATTTCTGTATAGTTTATTTATTGACATGTTGATGACATAATTGAATTATGTATTAGTATGTTATTACACTATTCCTTTTTTTTATATAAAGGGTAATAGTGAGATATGCCTAACATTATTATAAGAATCATGAATCAAATTCTTCGGTAAATTAGTAAGTTTATCCTGAAATGTGGTCATTGTGCTTGTGTTTTTCGAGATATTGATTTTCTTTAAATTCGTTAACATTTTATGATTTTTTTAATTTACCAGTATTGTCTTCTTCTTCGCCTGAACATGAAATATATCAACGCAAATTTACAATTTAAAAGAAATTTTAATTTTTTTTAAAGTTGATAAAATTTCATAGTTTTCTTAATTTACCATCATCATTTGCTTCATTTTGTTCGGCTGAAAGGAAAATAAAAAATATCAATAATAATTTACAATTTAAAAAAAAAGTACAATGTTTGATGGCTCATTATACTAATATATGAAGTAGCAGTGGCGGCTCGTGCTATAGGGCACACGGGCACGTGCCCCACCTAAAACATTGAGAAGAAAGAAGAAAAATTTATATTAAATTATTAAAATTGAATAGGTATTTCTTCCATCATAATGTAAATCGTAGTTGGTAGTTGGTATATTATCGATTATCGAAAAAAAAAATTTATCGAATACGGGTGCTCCTAGATACGATACGTGCATACTACATTATACGCATTGGGCGGCGGGCACAACGAAGTTGTGCCCCGATGACCCGATCAACAGTACTAGTTTTCCCCCACTTTTAGACACGAATTAATATGGCATTACCGGGCACAATCGGAGTGTGCCCGAATTCTATTTTTATTACGATTTACAAGATTTCGTCGGTCTTATCGCCTTCGTATTGTTATTGTCGACCGTATCCATGGAACAAAATTTATATTTTGAAAACATGATAATAATTAATTGTTCATTCTAATAATTCTGTTCAGTGTTCTTTGTTTATTTTATTAAATGTTTTTTACTTTTGTACTGTCATTTGTCGGTGCGCTTTTTTATAAGTTTATAATGTAAGTATTTTTACTATTTAGTTTATGGTTTTAGTGATTAATACCTGATTTATTAAATATTTTTATTATTTTTCATCATGGATACATATGTTACGGTCGAGCATTTACTGAGTATCAACTTTTCAAGTTTACCTCTTGAGAAAAAGATTGAAATAAAAAAAGAAAAGTTGTCATAGTAGAAAAAGAAGGAAATATTTGTGCCCCACCTTCAATGAACCCCACGAGCCGCCATTGTGAAGTAGTA
>CM029361.1:27032085-27051358 GCA_017140985.1 Hormaphis cornu
AGATAATATTTATGGTAGCATTTTATCATTATACTGCAGAGCATAGGACATGCTTGTGGGTATATCTGACTTATAATGAGAAATGGTGTTAAAATAATTATGAATCAAAATTATGTGGGAGAGTGTGTTTGAGATTCTGTTAATTCGCACATGTCCAAAATGAATCCGATTCGGTTAAAAAAATTTTTGAAGCAAATACGATTAAAATGTTGTCAGATTGTGCAAGTTATTTGAATGCGTTATGTAGCTAGTGATTGAAGTGTTAATTAAATTTCATAATTTTCTTAATTTACCATCATCATTTGCTTTATCTTGTTCGGCTGAAAGGAAAATAAAAAATATCAATAATAATTTACAATTTAAAAAAAAAGTATAATGTTTGATGGCTCATTATATACTAATATATGAAGTAGCTAGATAATATTTATGGTAGCATTTTATCATTATACTGCAGAGCATAGGACATGCTTGTGGGTATATCTGACTTATGAATGAGAAATGGTGTTAAAATAATTATGAATCAAAATTATGTGGGAGAGTGTGTTTGAGATGCTGTTAATTCGCACATGTCCAAAATGAATCCAATTCGGTTAAAAAAATTTTTGAAGCAAATACGACTAAAATGTTGTCAGATTGTGCAAGTTATTTGAATGCGTTATGTAGCTAGTGATTGAAGTGTTAATTAAATTTCATAATTTTCTTAATTTACCATCATCATTTGCTTTATCTTGTTTGGCTGAAAGTAAAATAAAAAATATCAATAATAATTTAAAATTTAAAAAAATAGTACAATGTTTAAAAGCTATAGAATTTGTGTATCGTTTGTGTTTATTGTCGGTTTAGAAGTAAAATGTTCTAATTATTTGTTTACGCGTTAAAGACATAATTGAGTTATTTTTCCATATGTTATAACACTATACCATTTGTCGCTTCTTGATTCTTATTTTGATGGTGTGCTAAAAAACGTAAACATTGCTTTTATTCAGATTGAATTTAAAATTATTGATTTTTTTTGTACATAAAAGTATACAAATTAATATAATTCATTTACTATTAATTTGTATACTTTTTTATAAAATTGAAAAACTTTCTAAAATTTTTTGAAACATTAGAATAAAGAATCAACCATTGAATTTTAGAATTCTATGAACATAAAATACAGTTATTTAATACGCAATTCACATGATGGCCTCTATTGATACAATATAAATATTATACATTTTATCATTATACTGCAGAGCATAGTAGAAAATCGTGGGTATACCTGATTTTTGGTTGCGAAATGATGTTAAAATAATTTTGTGGGAGAGTGTGTTTGAGATGCTGTTAATTCGCACATGTCCAAAATGAATCCGATTCGGTTAGAAAACTTTTTGAAGCAAATACGATTAAAATGTTGTCAGATTGCGCAAGTTATTTAAATGCGTTATGTAGCTAGTGATTGAAGTGGAAACACTTTAATTTTTTTTTTCTTCAATGTTTTGTTATTCCAGAAAAAAAACATTTTAATTTACACTGAAGTCGGCCAAACACGCTAATGGTTAACTAATCGTTGCAAACTATAAAATACAACTGTATGAAGTGATAAACCCGGCTATTGACTATTAGTAGTATTGCTTTAAAAGTCTTATAACAAATCAATCAAGTAATTATCATAATTTTAATGTTGTGTGTTGTTGAAAAAAAAAATCGTTGCAGTGAAAGTGAATAATCAAAATACTCCATACAGTACCTATGATCCGTATTAGATATTAATATATTATTATTATTATTATATATTATTCAATGTTAAACTATGTGTATATCTGGAACTTAATCATACTGATAGAGACTTTTCAATTATTTTTGATACATTTTTTATTACAACCAATTATACTAACTACCTACTTTTGTGTAGAATGCAAAACGACTTTACTTTTACGACTTAAAAACACCTCGAAAGTAAAATGTAGGTTTTATTAAATTTTATTTATATTGGGTGCTTTAATTTTCGTGTTAATTTATTCAACTTACAAATACTGATTGTTTTCCATAAATAAACTTAGTTTAGTTTTTCATACTTAATTAGAATAAATTTAATTAAGCTTACCTACATAAGCCTCTATTGTTTTTTTTAGAATATATTCATGGAATTCAGTCAAATAATCTACAAAAAGTAAACATTCGTTTACTTGTTATATACATGTTTACTATTTGAAGTATTTCATAAGTACTATTCTTTTGAAACAAACATAGTTTATAATTTTAGTAAACGTTAATAAACATTACATTAAGGTGAATTCAGTAATTCAAAGGTAGTTTATGGCAAAACATTTACAATAAATCGTTAAGAATTATTTTTTATTGATAAAGCAACATACCCTCGTCTTTCATTGCGATACGGGGAAGGTTTTCCATATCTACAAAAATCAAATAAAAAAATATTTTAACTATAATTCACTTATTTTTATAAATAAGAACAAATTTATTTCAATTATCAATCATAATTAATATTATTTGTTCGATTGTGTGGCATATAACAGTCTATTTTATTGTAAAGTATTGATTGCAAATATTTAATTTAGTAAAGATAATTTCTCTTCATTGAAATACAACGATTTCAAAAATATATTTACAAATTTATATTGCAATTTATAGAACTAAAAACTCAAGCAATTAAATCTTAAAAAATCATTGAAACATTTTGAAACACCTAAATCCGGAAAAAGGGAAGTTCAAAAATAAGGAGAAGTCTCTCATATGGGACATAATTCCGTAACTTTTAATAATATTTTTTGACGATTTTAATAATCGTTACACCGAAAAAAATGTATTCAATACTAAAAATAACTTCGTTTTATGTTTATTAAAAATAAAACCATAGTATTTTAAAATCCCCTTGCCAATTATAAAAAATGTGTAAATAATTATTATTGAATTATTATCAAAAACGGGGTATTCTGCATAATTGCATCTCGTTTTACGTTTATGTACGGAAAATTAATAAGTATATCAAACTCGGATCAAAAACATTTTTAGGTGATGCATTTTAAAATATTGTTATCTCTTGTCTGTTTTCAAATTAGTGAGTTTACAATAATCTAACAACTATTTAAAAGACTCGTCAACTGTGTTAAATAATATAGTTTTTCTTAACTCACGAAACACTTTGTCATCTGAAAACAAACAATTTGTGTATTACATAACAAGTTGATTAATATTTGCATTGTTCTTAACTGGTCTTCAATTTTGATATGTCTTCAAACAGATGATTTAAATTTAATATCGTTGTATAAGGCAATAAACGCAAAAATTTACACGCAAAATATTGAAATTTTATAATTTTTTTAATTTAACAATAATGCCTTTTTCTTCAAAACATAAATTTAAAATTTAAAAGAAATATTATTTTTTTTTAAATTAGTAAGTTTATCCTTAAATGTCGTCATTGTGCTTGTGTTTTTCACAAGCACAATGACCACATTTCAAAAACTTGTTATTTATATTGTGTTAAAGTTTCAAAACTTTTTGTCTAAAATTAAATTATTTATTAAACAAAAACCACAAAGGAAATGGAAATTAATCGAACATTTTATTGTGTTATACTTATTTATACATCTTCCCCGTGGGCCCGGGTCTAGAATAGGACCACAGTATCTCCTGCTTATTATAAGAGGCGATTAAAAGGAGGTAGCGGAGGAAAGCAGTAACCGCTACTACCAACCATTGGCGATTTCTGAATCAGAACTAACGGCAATGGAAGGATCTGGCGCTGGCAGCTTAGACATCTTCTAAGAACTGACTCACAAACTGAGATGCAGAATGTAAGAGGAACTTACTGCATTATATAATATATATGCATATATTGTTCCTAAATATAATGATTTTTGATGAAGAATACAGCAAAGATAAAAATTCCGGAGGTGAAATTGTCCCCCGTTCGGATCTCCGGGTGGGGACTAACACTACTATTCCATCAAAAAAGAAGAGGAAAATTGCTATATGGAATGTGAGATCTCTAGGGATATGTGGAAAATTAGAACAAAGTTAGAGATGAAGCATCATAATATTGATATACTAGGAATGAGTGAGATAAAATGGCCTGGTCAAGGTGATTTTTGGTCGTATAATTTTTGAGTAATTTTTTCTGGAGACGATAATAAGATAGCAGAAGTAGGTATAATCATGAATAAAGATATGGAAAAAAAAGTTAACACCGTTATTCAATATAATAGTAGAATAATTGCCATTAAAATGGATACAAAACCTGTTAACACCTTCATTATCCAATTATATATGCCTACCTCAGGACACGGAGACGACGAAATCGAGGAAATGTATGAACAAATTGACGAAGTTATAAAGTTATCAAAGGGGAAAGATAATATGATAATCATGGGAGACTGGAATGCAGTTGCAGGAGAAATCAAATAACAAGATATTTCAAGTGCTTTTGGGCTGGGAAAAAGAAATCATAGAGGCAAAAGAATAATAGAGTTTTAAAGCAAGGAACAAAACTTAGTGATCACAAACACTTTATTCTCGTAGCCTAAGCGTAGAAGGTACACGTGGACTATGCAAGGAGGGGGAACCAGATATCAAATAGACTACATCCTTGTTAGAGAAAAATACCGAAATCAATTAAAACAAAGCAAAAGCTTTCCTGGAGCAGACATAGATAGTGATCATAATTTAGTCATAATGGAATCCAATCTAAGCCTTAAAAAAGCGGAAAACAAACAAATTACAAAGAAAAAATGGTATTTAGATAAACTGAAAGATGAAGAAATAAGATATAATTACAGGGAAAGAGTAAATAATAAGCTAAAAGAATTGCAAATAAAAGTGCAGAATGAGCCGTTTGGAATAAATGATGATTGAGAAGCGTTAAAAGAAACAGTCACAACAGCGGCGGAAACGAAACTAGGGACCGAGAGAAATACCCCGATAAGACCTTGGATAACGAATAAAATTATGGACCTCATAGAAGAAAGAAGAAAATATAAAAATGGAAAAATTATGAAGATAAAAGAAAATACAAAGTATATAGAAACATGACTATAAAAAAAGGCAAAGAAATCGAAAGAAAATGGCTGATTGATAAATGCTCTTCAGTAAACGACTGCCTGGCCAAAGATATGGGCAATAAGGCATACAACATAATAAAACGACTTTTCAGCGAACATAGAAATAGGTCAACGTTTTTAAAAAACAGTGATGAAAAAGTTATAAGTGATGAAGAGGAAAAACTAAAGACATGGAAAGATTACATAGAAAAACTGTATAGAAACGAGCAAGTAGACACTGTACAATTATCCATAACGAGGCAGGAAGATATGCAATGCAACACAGGACCACCTATATTAAGAGAAGAATTTGAAATAGCCTTAAAAGAACTAAAAAGTAATAAAGCACCTGGGATAGACGAGTTAAATGAAGAACTATTAAAGGCATTAGATGGGTATGGAAAAGATATTCTGTTTAGAATAATAAGAAAAGCATACGAGAGCGGCATCATTCCGAAAGATTTCGAGAAATGCATTATAATTCACATTCCCAAGAAAAAGAAATCAGAGAGATGTGAAGAATACAGAATAGTTAGCCTCATAACACATGCTTCTAAGGTTCTCATAAAAATAATGCACAAAAGAAAAGAGTCAAAAATAAATGAAAATTTGGCGGAAGACCAATTTGGTTTCAGGAAAAATAGAGGCACTAGAGAGGTGATAATATGCTTAAGAATAATTATTGAGAAAATGTTTAGAATCAACAAACCACTGTTTATTGCCTTCTAAGATCTGGAGAAGGCCTTCGATTATGTTAAATGGACAAAACTATTTAAGATTATGGAAGACATTGGAATAGACTATAACGATAGAAAAATTATACATGATCTGTACATCAATGAAATCGCAGTTATAAAAGCTGAAAAAGATAACAACTAGGTGAAGGCTAAAATTGCCAAGGGGGTAAGACACGGGTGCAATCTATCACCTACTTTATTTAATCTGTATATAGAAGAAGCCTTAAAAGAAGTAAGAAAATAAAACATTGGAGGAGTAAAGAGAGGAGAAATACTTGTGCAAATGTTGCGTTTCGCGGACGATATTGCTGTAATCGGAGAAAGTGAAGAAGACATAAGTAACATGCTCAAAAAAATTAACGACACGCTTAAAGAACACTACATGAAAATAAACCAAGATCTTTATAATATAAAGATACATTAAAAAATACATATTATGTAGCAAACAGCAGATTTATGTAAATATAACTCTAGATGGAATATTGCTGGAGACAGTTCAAAGTTTCACATACCTGGAGACCAAAATTACAAGCGATGGGAAAAACCATACAGATATAGTATGTTGAATAGCGCAAGTCAAACAGGCCTATTATAGAAAGAAAAATCTTTTTACTTCAAACAGAATAAGTCTGGTCACCAGGAAAACACTTATAAAAAGTTTTGTGTAGAGCATAGCTTTATATGGAGCAGAGACTTGGACAATAATGAAGGCTGAAAAAGCCAAAATAGAAGCCTTTGAAGTATGGTGTTAGAGAAGAGCGCTAAAAATTTCATGGACAGAAAATATAAAAAATGATGATGTTTTCAGGAGAATAAATACCCAAAAATCAATATGGAATACGCTAAGACTGAGGAGGAAAGCATGGATCGGACACATAATAAGGAATAGTCCTTGGTTAACCACAATAATAGAGGGAAAAATCGAAGGAAAACCTGGAAAAGGAAGGCCCAGAACCCCATTTCTGAAGCAAGTGATGGAAGATACCGGAATAGGAACATACTGGGAGATGAAAAGAATTATAAGTGAAGAGAAACATCAATAATCATTTAACCAATTTTCGGATAGTAAAAAAAAAAAAAAAAAAAAAAAAATGTTATATAACACACACTATACCTTGATTTGATTTTTTTTTTACATCTTCAATAACTTCTACAAAACGTAAACGATTTTTTGTTCATTTTTTATCTAAGGGTTAAGTACTTATAACTATATTATGTTTTAGATGTATGTTTTATCATGATATGTTACAGATTCACATTAACTGCAACAACATTTCCTACAAAATATTGGTTGTAAGAATGAAAAAATCTGGGATCACTCTAGGTAGCGTGGGTAGTTTAACGAAGTAGCGACTACGCTTTCGGTGGGTCACTGGTTTGTAAATTAGGATGCAAACGCATTACTAAATATCTAAAAGAAACGAATAACCATTTCATTCAAAAATACGATTCTGAGTGAACTCAGTTGTCTAGTATACGTCATGGTAAAAAGAATTTAACAATAAATATGGTCCAAAAATTCTAAAAGAAAGTATCCACGTATAAAGAATATTAATTTGAATACCGTGTAATAATTTCAAGCCATTTGGTCGGTGACTTGAGGAGTTAATACGATTTTAGTATCAATTGCATAATAGTGTGCATAATTTTAATATCATAACCAATATTGCACCGTTTTTCAACACTTTTTTTGTACGCGTTCAGAATCTATTAGACATATTGTTTTGAATTTTTTTTTATCACATAGAAAATTTTGTTTTTTTCAATATAACTTAATTTCAATTCTTAAATATTAAGTTTATGTGAGTTACGAATATTTTTCTAAAAGTAAATCAAAGGTATGTCCAATTTTTGATCATTTTCCATCTTTAGATGACTAAAAACAAAAATTTTGTCAGTGGTTAGGTTAAAGATAGAATTTTTTTACTACAATATGTTTAGACTTGTTATTTATCTTGTGTTAAAGTTTCAAAACTTTTTATCTAAAATTAAATTATTTATTAAACAAAAACCGGAAAGGAAATGGAAATTCATCAAAAATTGTATTGTTTTATACTTAGTTCAAAAATTTTCAAAATCACTTAAAACTTAGATCAAACCTGTATTTTATGTATATAAATATTTTGTAAATGTTATAGGTAGTTCCATCTATTGTTTTAGTACTGATGGCCAAAAAACTAAATTGATTATGTCGAAAAACATGTTTACCGTATTTTTTTACGTTTTTGGTCAAATTTGACTTACTTTTTTTATTGTAACTTTTTCAATTTTAAATTTTCAAATTTGAAACCCCATTAAAGTACAATTAGAGTTCCAAGCCCTTTCATCAGAAGTATTGAATGTAAAAATCGGAGCATTCCTTATACCCTTAAAAGTGTTTACAGACAAAAGAAAATCATCATTGTAAAAAAAATACATTATCCATACATAATCCGCTAAAAAGTACATTATCCATACATAATCCATACATAATCCGCTAACGCTAAAAATCTAAAATTCCAACATCCTTTGCATCTTTAAGAAAAATAATTTAATGGTAATAATAACATTTTTACATACTATTTACGTAGGATAATTTATCTTTTGCTGAAATATCGAGTATAATTTATTTTATTAGTTTTTTTGTTGTACTAAAATATAAAAATCAAAAGCCATAATATGGTAGTTTATAATAGTTTTTGATACAAAAATGAATTACACAAAGATATACATCTATCTATCTATATTTCGTGTCTTGATATAAATCTGATTTATGGAAACAATGTGTTTGATTGTGATGGTTATATATTACATAATAAAATATATTTTTGTCATAGTTTCGCAATTAATTAGATGTAAACATTTTGTTTTCCAATAATTTTTATGTAATTTTTCTTTTACTAACTTGCAAATTCAAACGCCCATAAAAAGACATTGACGGATGCCGCATTTCCTAAAATCGTATTTATTTATGAATCATAAATATATATAATTAATTATGACAGACTTCAATAAAAAAATAATATTTTAAATATTTTTACCATAACATTTACACTGATAATTATCCGTTCATTTAATTAACACAGATTATAGTAAAACGTTTAGTGATCAAAATTTCAAATGTTTGATCCTAATGATTATAGAATAATTAGGAAATAAATAATGGTTTTTTTTTTTTTTTTTAGAAAATACTCTCTTTATAATTTTAGCAAAATTAAAAATCCATGGAATGTAAATCTGATTAGTTTACTGTTCAACAATGTCATGTTATGTGTTTTGGCTTGATTGACTGATTGAAAAAATTTAATTTTAATTTTACTGTGAACTAAATAACTAATTTAATAAATTGAGCAATTTTACAGCCATTCTGTAAGTTATACGTCCTATAGTTACTATAATTATGTATTTTTCGTAACATGTTTTCTTTATGGTGCATGTAATTGACTTCAATAAATATCCATTACATGGTTAATTTAACCAAGTGTCTCTAAATAAAATATAAAAGTACTCAGATATATTTTTTTTTCTTTTTGAAATATGGACGAAAACAATAAAACATTAAACATACAAAACCAGCACTCTAATGTCATCAACCAACCTAATCTAGTAAGTGCCATTTATATACGTATTGTACACACCACAATGTTTGTAATAGGATCTTATTGATTATATAAAATAAATCTGACAACTTACTTAATGTAAATGCCCCCATATATCCTATACAAACGTAAACGTAGACATAGTATACAATTTTCTTAATTCTACACTTTGATTCTTTAAAAAACCTATGTGTTCAGTATAAATTAACTTGATAGAAATAATGGGTGATGAGGGCAGTATGTCGATTCTTTGATTTATGGTGTAAAAGGAACATTTAACGTTCAAACGTTTTATACATTGAATTTGTAAAAGGAGTTATAAATCATTGCTTACGAAAACAATAACTCTGAACGTGTTCAAACAGTCAAAACTCCACATATTGAACATTTCAAAGTTTCAAGTTAAGCTTAATATGAAAAAAAATTGACGTTTTTCAAGTCTGTTTGTAGGTACTTAATTTATTTCAGTTATGTGTAAAAGTTGTTGAAACATAAAACAGTTATTGCCCAAAAAAAATACACGTTAGAAAAATGTACAGATTTATTCAATCAACAGAAAGGTGTTCCATTTTTGTATTGTACTATACAGAAACTTCATTGATTATATTTAAAATTATTTTTTTTTCAACAACGCTAACAAGTTTTACTAGTTTGAATTATAATGATAACTAAAAGTTAGAGATTCAACTTTTAATGCTTAGTATTGTACACGCCAACTTGTTATGGTAATTTATGAAATAGCCTTTTTGTATAATATACGTAATGTATAAAAATCTATGTACTTACTTTGCATGTATATGTTTATAAAAACTGCAAACATAAACGTATTGTTAATTTTTAACAATATATATATATATATAACAGATATTTCCTAAAAATATCACTAATCAAATGATATTCTAGTAAACTTTTCTAATGATATAAGTGACCGAAATTTCCAATTTTATCGGTTTTTCCTCAGAAACGATTCATGAAAATGCTTTAATTTATTTATAAAGTTGTTTATAGACAAAAGAGGTACTCACTTAACCATGAACTCAATACTTGTTCTGAAAAATTAACGTTTTGTAAAACACAAACTTATTATTACCTACTTATAGTTATTGAACAATACGAAGAAACGGACTGACTGAATGATATCAGCGCCAATTTCTAACCACTGCGCTTAGAAACTGATTTCAGATATATTTTTAAAAATAAAAAAAATAAAAAAATTTTAAATGGAACTTGGGTAGCATAAATTGATAATCATTTTTCACATTTTTACCAGGACGCTGCTGCGTCGCTTGATACTGTACAATCCCGCGGCCTCATTGATTCAAATACTATATGAAACTTAAGTTCGGAGTAAATATCAATCGTAGTTCTTTAAAATAACTGATATTTGGTAACCAATTACTTAAATAAACTATTTTCTTCGGTGCCAACCAATTGGAAGCTTTTATCTTTCGTAGAGGTACCTGCTTACCGATATTCATTTAAATTAAATAATTTTTTTTTTTTTTTTTTGTAGCTTCATTTTAATATACGAGCAGCACATGACATTTAACAACCGAGTTTTTATTATTTATGTATGATTTTTTCATATGGCCAGTTTTGAATACTTTACCATGATTAAAAGTAAGTGGCTTTCGTAAAATCGTCACCCGGTAAAGTATTTTGGTCAAATTTTCGAACCACATTTCCAAAATATTTTCATATCTTTATGGTTAATATCCTATTCATCTATATGGTTAATATTTATTTTTTTTTGGAAAATGTTTGGGGACTGTCGAAAATATTTGAAAGTTTACTAAAATCATTATTTACAAATTTACAAGTTTTGAATAAGTATTTACAATTATTTTGTGCAATGTTGGAATAAATTTGTGGTGGTTCTGAAAATATCCGTGGTGGTTTAGAATATTTCAGGGGCTGGCCAACCTGTTGACCATTGTTCTTAATCTAATATAGGCTAAATAAATAAAATATAATAATTTATCTATAAAGTATAATATAATTGTATAGTTGAGGGGAATGACGACTTTAATTTTATGAAAAATATTCTTAATAATTACGAAATCTAAACTTAACCTAATTTTTGAAGTACCTATTTATTTGTAAAAAGTTATTGTTAATTATTTGTTGTTATAATATAATTTTACCTCGTCGATATTAAAACAACAAATTTGTAGTAATTAGTAACTGCTAGAAAATCGTTTTCTGAGCGAATATATAATATTTTATGATTATGAAAATAATAAAATAGGGATCTTCAAAAAAACTCTACATTCATTACCATAACATATTATATACAATGCAAATAGTATTTTTCATAATTATATTTTAAGTATACAAATTTACAATATACCTAAATCTAAAGAAAAAATAATAATAATAATAATAAAATAAGAACTTACGATGACAAACTAAATGAAATATTTAATAAACATAATATTATATAGCTGTCTATCATACAAATAGTTTTATATGAGTTTAAAATTAAAGATTTTATTTGTAAGGGGTAGGTAACTCATATAATTACTCCAATCAATAATTCTTACTTGTTTTAAGTAAAAATTTTTAATTGAATAACGTGTACTAAATTTATTTGTTAATATGAACATTGAGGTATAAATGAGATAAATGCACGTAAACGGTTGACTTATGTATCTGCAAATAGTGCCTCTATTAAACAATGCGTTTTGAGAGTTATAGTTCAGAAATCTGCAAATTTTATACGGATTTTTTGTGGAACTAACATAAGTTCTATTCGTTTGTACAAAACACGTGAAGTACCTACAAATAACAAATAAACTCAGTGATATAGTTTGGCAGTTAATGTAGAAAGTGATGGACCTTAGAAAATGGCTTATATACGTATTGTTAGTATAAATAATTTTATGATTTAATGGCGTATACCAAATTTTAAGGGTTGGCGCCGTATGCGGAAGAAATAGTATATTTTGAGTATCAATGATTTTTATTCTTTATTTGATCTAAATTTCTATGTGTTACTGAACCTAACTTAAAAAACAATTATTATTCTTTTGAATTGGATTATTGCATACAATTTGTATTTACAAGATTGTGATTGTACTACACCGAATGTACACATAAGTGGTGATGCGTGGTATTTCATGTAAAGCAAATGAATGTGTTATGTAGCAAAATTAAACTAGGGAGAGTAAACTATAAATTAGAAAAATGATTTGTTAGCCAAAATCACATTTGCGTTAGGAATAGGAATTTTAAAATTACGTTTTGTTTACTACCTAATAAGAATTAGCTATATATTATATATCTCTTCTATTGACATGAAATAATTTTATTCGCAACAACAATGATTAAACCTAAAATAGTTGATTTAAAAAAAAAAAAAATGAGCACGGCTTAAATGACCATAGATTATATGTATGTAATATACATCAATATATCAACAAAACAGAGCATAAAAATACTGAGATGGAAGAAAAACTGTGCGTGGAAAATTTTTCTTTACTTACTTGCTCTTTTTATAACTGAAAAACAAAATTTGTATATTGCAATACAAGTTTACTAACATTCAGTTTTCGTTTAACTTACCAACATCCAAAGATATTTTTTGATCTGCGGAAAAAAAATCAAAATGCATTTTAAAATTATGAAAACAGTAAAAACAATTACGGATCAGGCTTTCAATGTTAAATATCGTAACAATCTATATTGACCAAAACTTACCTTTAGATTTCTCTGTAAGAGATTTTAAAATTTGAATTGTAATTACAAATTAAAATAATACGTAGTTATGAGAACTGAAACTCATTTAGGTATAACTTGTAATCCGTACGATTAATATAGGTTAATAAACGAAAAAAGCAAGAAATATAACGCTATAGAAGTGATATTTCAGTTGTACATTGTGTAAGCAAGAATTATTAAACTAAAAATTGATTTAATATTTTCAATAACTGACTAACACATTTTTTTTCTATAAAAAATCTAAAAAATCCGTTTTGCAACAGTAAAATAAGCATTTATTGCTTAAGAATATTTTTTATTATTCACTCTAGTTAATAGTAAGCGATAATAACCTGTATGAATAGAAACAAAGTTAACTTTTTTGCGGTAAAAAAATATTGATTCCAAATTCTTTTATTAAATTTACTTAATAATAAATGATATGATTTCGTATACAACCATATTAGTTTTTACAAATATTGAATTGTTTGTAAACATACTAGTAAGTTCCTCTGTAAGACAAATGCAAACGCATAGAGTAATTACAATATTGAATAATATATTACATTACGACAAATAGTTAAGAATTTAGCTGTATTTTGTCAAATCGTCATATAATATTATTGATGTCGATTCTTTGATTAAAAACAATTACGAAAAATATCATGCTGTAAGATGGATGTTTTAGTTTTCAATACTGAATGCAACTAAAATGAAAAACTGGATTAAAGCTACTGCAACACGTCTGTCGATATTTATTGACGATATTAGATTTACCTTTTAATAATAGTAATAAAATCAATTTGATTCGAAAATATAACAATTATATGTACTTCAAATGTTTTTTTCACTAATTACTGAAGAAAATTGTTGTTGATGAGATAAGTAAAAGATACAATAAAACAAAATAAATTATCCTTCACGTTGAAAAACATATGTTTTTCTGACTGTACGAGTTTATTAACATTAAATTTATCCTAACTTACCTGCAATTTCCTCTGTAAGATAAATCCAAAGGCATACAGTAGTTATAAATTGTAATTTGTATTAATGCGTAATACGATGTATGGTTAAAAACACAATTTTATTTAAAAAAAGAAAATATGATGCACAAAATTAATGATTCTGTTTCAAAATATGTTTTTTCCACTAATCCAATATAACAGATAGCTGTTGTTGATAAGTCACGATAATGTTGTATAAACTAAGTTCAGAGACAAAAATTATCTCC
The DNA here is from genome assembly GCA_017140985.1 of Hormaphis cornu. NCBI lineage: Eukaryota > Metazoa > Arthropoda > Insecta > Hemiptera > Hormaphididae > Hormaphis > Hormaphis cornu. The sequence goes on from CM029361.1 coordinate 27,046,376, forward strand.
TAGTGTCAAATAAAATACGTTTTTTTAACTCATACTCTCGTATTATGTTTTCAGAAAAGAAATATTTTAAGTCTTTTTCTTTACATGTTTACATATTAAACTTGTGTTTGACTTACTTTGACGTACTATAAGATGATTCACATAATGCAAAAAAAGAAAATCAATATAAATTCAAAGTTTAATTTTTAATTTCTAATTGTTTTTTAAAAATTTTACTTGAATTCAACTTACTAGAAATCATTTCTACAAGAATAGTCCAAATGCATACAGAAATTAGAACAATGAATTTTTTTAATGCACCTACATCTAAATTGTATTCTTTTAAATAAGAATGAATTCGAATCAATTGAAAATTAATGATTACATCATTATAGTGATTTTCGGTATTTAATGCGCTTAAGAAATAAAAAATGACTTACATATATCAGATAGTGATTTTGCTGATATTACATGATATGTGGTTATGTAACTCATTAACAAAAATGTTGAAACCCCCAATAATGCTTGTTAAATACTCAGAATGGTAATGTTGTAGTACGAAAAAAAAATGTATAGGTACCGTGTAAAATAGTTTTGCACGTTTTTAAACATTTGCCAATAAATAACATCAATACATAGTAAATAACAATTTGTGAGCTCAGGAAAAAAATTGTATACATATAAATTACTGTTTTTTATTCATATGTCGGTTAATCATAAAGTTTAATTCAATCAAGAAAATACTAGTTAAACTAAATTTCTTGTGCCGGATGACATGCGTATTTTATTTTAACTTACTCTCTTGTACTTTCTCTGAAAAATAGTTATTATTATGAATCTCATTTTATAAGTTGATTAATATTCGACATATCCTTTACTTACTCATATCTGGTTTTCCGTCAACTGAAAATTAATTATACAATGAAAAATATAAAAATCGTTTATTCAAAAAATGAAAAGAAGAATAATAAAAATGAACGAAAAAAATATTGCTCTTGCTAAGATGGTCTTGCTTAGGTGCTGCAAGACAGTGGAAAATTGTTTTTAATAAAATATGTTTTTAAACTTTTGTAAAAGTTCTTAAGTATAAACATTGCAAGTATACAATTATGCAATTTTTTATGTTCCAAATTTGGCTCGAAAGAGATCGAAATATTTATGACGTTCAAACTTTGTCCATTTTTATAAAGTGTGAACATTTTAATAAACATAAACCATTTGATGAAGAGTTAAAGCTTAAAAATAAAAAAAATTACGAAAAACGACAAATTTTTATACATGGAAACCATAAAAAACAAAAATATTGTAAACCAATTATTAAAAACTTTCCAACAACATAGTATTATAATATAATAAAATACAAAAAAAAAAAAAATGCACGATGTAAGTTTTGTGTTATTACTCGTATTTTATAACTATAAAAGTATTCGAATTGCAAACTATTGAGCCAACGAATATGTCGTTAAGCCCTTCTTAATTATTGTGTTAAAAATTTCAAGTGATTTAAATCATTTATAAAAATAAGGATTTCTTAATTGTCAATTAATGTTGTGGTCCAAGTTAATTGAAAAACAAAAGTTAATACAAAATTTAGATAAAGTACAATGTTGGTTTGATTTACGAGCTTTTTTGTAACTTGATATTTGACGATTAGACTACACTTTCTTTCCAAAAATGTGTTAGCAAAAAAAAAAATCTAAACATTTTTCTGTTTGGAATTTTAAAATTGAAACTACATTTTAACTTAAATTTTAAGAACTTCAACGTTCCGTATTCCCTATTTACTACAAATATTGCCAAAACAGATCAGATTTTCATACATTATCATTTTCATACGGAGAAGTTTTGAAAGTTTTTACTATTATATTTTCGATCATAACACAGCAAATTAAAAACCAGCAAATATTCACCTTTAGTTTTAATTATGTTTTATAACAGAGGATAAAAGACATACCTACTAACGTTAACAAATATTATATCCCTTACTACGCATGGTGTTCATAAATGTGAGCACACGATGAAAAGAATCGTATTATTAGGTACCTATCCAAGAAGTCTCAAGAAAAAATTGTGCTTTAAAAGAACAATTGTTTTAACACATTTCTGTTATTATTAGTCTTCTATCTTTATGTTTTTAAATCACTAAGACTGACCAGCTTAGCGCATTACAAACAAAAGCCTCAATTCTAAATTAATTATTCATTCTTTACTCAACAATTATGATTTTTTCAAAGAGGAAATGATTATATGTAGTACGTAATAAATTGATTAACGTCAAATTTCCTTAACTTACCATCTTTCGGAATTTCGTCTTTAGAAAAAAGTGAAAAAAGAAATTATCAAAATAATAATAATAAATATAAAAGACACATAAAATCATCATTAAAGGCTACAAATTATAATTAAATTTTATTTTGACCCGAACTTACTGAATTCGCATCCTAATAAAATCAATCAATACACAAACAAAAGTAAGAATAATGCATTACTACGACGTACAATTACGTTAAAAACATAGTGATTGAATGTATTGAACAACAAAACAAAATAGTCTATTATATAATTATTACTGTTTTCATTCATATGTTAGTGAATCAAATAGTTTGATTCAGTCTTGCACATACTAAAATGACATAACTGTGCGAAATAAAACAAGTGTTATTAACTCACTGTCTTGTATTTGATCTGAAAAAGTAAATTATATTTAATTCAACGTGTCTTTAATTTTACCCACTTCCATAAATTCACAAAAAGAAAAAAATAATTTTTTTCTTCATGGTTCTTTAAAATAAACATAAATTTTAACTGTTTAATAAAAATTATAAAAAGTTCCTAACCATGGGCACGCGCAAAAATTCGTCACATAATGCGACACAATATAATTGGTGCTCCCTCGAAAAATTCTTGGTAAAAATCAATTTAATAAAATTGTAGAAAATAGGAAAGTATGAATCACTTTGAAAAAAAAAATCTTGTCGTTAGAGCTAGCCAACATTTTGAGTGAATCTCTTTTATTGGTGGATTGACGTATCATATTGAAGTTCCCAATCCATTATAAATCATTAATTTTAAAAACTGTCATAATTTAACTTAACAATTTTCGATTGATTGAAATTTTAACGACGTAAAATATATTTTAATAGTGTCAAGCACTCGTGGTGATTTTTTAAGGAAATGTGGCCATAAACAAAATGAAAAAAAAAAATAATGTAAATATACAAAAATTTTACAAAACAAAATGACGATTTTTTTATTAATAGATCCATATAGGTATCCTGATAAATGCATTAAATATATTACATGCATAAAAAAATATGTGTGTTAGGGTACGACGGATAATATTTTAAGACCTTAAATTGAAAATTAATAGTTATATGAATAAAAAAACTGTGGAAACATGCAATTTCATAAGTTCTTTAAATCACTTAAAAGTAATATTGTTAAAATCGATTCCGGTTTCATTTGTATGTTAATGATGCCTATGTATCAATGACTGAACGTTTCAAGTCATAAGAAGTATTTTTTTTTTTTATATTTTTTTTTTTTTTTTTGCAGTGTAAATGACCGCGGAAGGCACATCCTGTACGCCTGCGTACATATGTTTGAAAGTTACACAGTAGCGAAATGCGTTTGTATTTTTATCTTGAAAACGAGTAAATGGTTCCTATAGTAAATGTTTCACTGAGAAATTACGATTGGTGCATTTTGTCTACAATAAACTAATAATTTGTTTTTATACATACTAAATTTTTTTTTATTCGACATTCAGTATATTAAACTCGTGAGAATCGCAAATATTTACTAAAACATTACGACTGCGGTCCGGATGAATAGGTAGTTTGTCAGTGTAATGATTATAACTTTGCAGTCCGTATTTTGGATGGTTTGGTAAGAAGTCATTACTTAAATTTAGAAGAAATTATAATTGCTCAGGAAATCTAAGATTTTGGGCATAGCTCGTTTTACACCGAGTAAACTTTATGAAATGAATACATAAGTTGTAAGTATATTATACAAACACAACGCAAGTAGAAAAAGTATTTGTATAGCAACTTATTAGAAACTATTTGTATATAAAAACGACGAAAAATGTAGAAAAAATTTACTTAACAAAACCATTAAATACGATGGACCTCAGAAAAATCCAGTTTTTTAACAATATATCCTTAGCGCCTATTGGTATTAAGGCTTATTGTAATTCAAATAGTCTAAATTCTTAAATTTAGTAATTTTAACAGCATTAGAACTGGCCCTGTATATCAGCGTACGTTATAGCAAATGCCAAGATTGGGCATCAATAATAAATATACAATATTTACTCTAAAATCATCATGAATCATAAATTTCTAGGAGAAGAAATTAGTGTGTGTACTTTAATAGGTACTTACCAAGTGTCATATATTCAACTAAAAGACAAAATATATTCCGATTAAAACTCTGTATAGATTATACGATATTTTTCCACAGTAACATTGTCAATTTCCATTAAAGATCATGATAATACGTGTGTATTAGTTTACAAGAAGACTGAACTTACTTTTTTGGTAAGTTGCATGTGGATATTTTTCTAAAAAAAAAAAAATTAATGCTGTTGAATCTTATAAACAGAGATCAATATTACGTTTAAGGCTTTATAAATAAATCAACATTAATTTTGTCCACAACACTATCGTAAATGTGAAGGGATAATTCTGTATACTTATCGTTAAAAAGTTTTATTTTTTTTTGTTATATGGCCTATAAAGATAACTTATATTAAAAAGTTGGTGTTACAATTTACCATGAATAGATCATGATTGGGGTATCGGAAAATGGGTCTACAAATTAAGATGGCTAAATTTCCCTATGAGAGATATATATTATGACAAAAACTAACAAATAAATAAATTTTTATTTAAAAAACGGACATTTCTAACTATAATAATAAATTAGGTAGTCTAATAGAGCTCAGTAAAAAAACATAAAACTGTCTTCTAATGTGCCTGTAAATCAAGATGTTTGATT
>CM029361.1:27051368-27073167 GCA_017140985.1 Hormaphis cornu
CAGTAAATCAAATACCTACTAGGTACTAAAATAATTCTTTAAGTATACAACATATTATCATGTACATCTCTGTATTTCAATAAATAACCTGTAATTTTACGTAAACTTATTTTCCAATTGATTGAACTCACTACTATAACGTTCCAATTCTTTACAAAAATAAAAATAAAATGCATTACAACTTTAAAAATAATAATAAACATCACGCTTAAAGCTATATTAGTAATAAATCAATATCATAATTTTGTCCATAACACATTGCAGCTTTTCTCTGTAAAATTAAATGAATTAATATTGATTGAGTGCACCAGTTTAAAAGTGGACTGATGCAACCAAAATCACTATAAGACAATCCTACTTCAAAAATTGACTCAAGGCACAATTATAAATATTTTTTGTTAGCCGACGATTAGAGTGTATCTATCCGTTCTACATTAAAATAATTATTTTTAGTTTGATTTGCAAAAACTACTATGTATTTAGTATTGTAATTATGTGTTAAAAGAAATAAAAATTCCCTACAGCCGATTGGTAGATATACGAATCTACTAAAAAATTTGAATGTTTATCCCAGTCAGACAGACATAAAAATTGGAAGAAGCATAAAGACGCATTAGTGTTAAAAATATTTTTCTTAACTTACGTTTCTGATACAAGACTGAAATAAAATCGTATGCGTGTATTACTTTACTGGTTAACCGACATTCAGTCTCTACTTAACTTACCTATAACCAACACTGAAAGAAAAATCCAAAAACACACGACTTTAGAATAATGCTGTTATGTTAAAATACGGTTAAAAGCCAACAATTAATGTTAAATTCTGTAAGATTAAAATGAATTGTATGAAAACGAACATCAAAAAGAGTATTTTTTGGTCAACATTGATAAAAGTGAATAAACATTAGAAAGTTTTTAAAGTGCTTTTGAAAATGTTAGGCTAATATTAAAAGATCTATGATTTTCTAATATAAAATTTCAAATAAATAAAATTTTCAACCATAAACTTGAACCGAAATTTGTTGTTCAATATTCCGTACGGCAATTACGTAAAACAAATAACAAAATGTAATAGGTATTATATTTTCATTAATCTGTTGGAAAATCAATATGTTTCAGATAGTCATGCACTTTATAAATTTACACTGTTGTGCCACATAAAAAAATATATATATTTAACTCACAGTTGTATATAGCCTCTGAAAAAAATATTTTCAGTTTTATTTTGTACCTATATTGATGATTGACATACATTCAACTTGTGTTCAACTCACCTAAATTGTACAGCGAATTATCTGAAAAATTTATAATAATAAGTAAAAAGAAAAAGTAAACATTTTTATAAATTTTATATGAGTAATATAACTGTCTGACAACATTTATAAGAAGTACACTGTTAGGATGGTATTTTGTGATGTAGCTGGAAACAATGAAGTCAAAAAATCAATTCAAATCTTATCCTATAAAATTAAATGCACAATTAGTTTTTTTTTTCGTATCTGCGTTAGTTTTTGTACGTGTGTTTGTATGTAAGTTTTTCAAATACGGCTCAAAGGATTTCGTTGTAACTTCGTACTTAGAGATTTTTCGATGCGTGAAATTCATTGATAAATCGCATCATCTCCGGAAAATTTTGTTACCTATTAAATTACCTTTAAATTACCTATTTAGTAATACGCACACAAAAGGGCGTCCGCTGGGAGGGGCAATTAGGAACCCCCTTGGCTTTTTATTTGGTCAATTATCTTTATCATAAAAAAAAAAAAAAAAAAAAAAAAAAAACACGACATAAAGATTTTTAAAATTAAAAAAAATGATTTAAAAATATTTTGCCCCCTCCTAAACAAATACCTGCAGACGCCCTTGGCCCCACAATCTAGTTTTCGGAAACGTTTAGAACTCTGCTATGTATTTCAATCTACGGCGCCAAATTTCATACTAGAGGGCGTACCTATTGTGTGAGAAATGTATTGGTCCACCTCATATTTCCGGGAAATTTTCCGTTTTAGAGTTAGGTATAGGTATATTCACCCTTACTCAATTTTTTAAACTTAGTCGCTTTACACAAAAATAATGTAACCAGTTTTGGTAGCTCCCCCTCATTTCCTTCGACACATAAAAATGCCCAATATAAATAATTTTCAAAACACCAAACCCAAGCTAACACGGTCACCTGGTACTTATAAATTATTTGTCAATAATATATAATATTATATAATATACTACCATTGCGTTTCTTCCATAACAAAATGGAAATTTTATATTTAATAACAGCATTCATATTCAAGAACTTTTGTTCAATATTCAGTTATTTGATGTGTTACGGGGGAAAAAAAAACAGCAATCGGGGTCGATCACAGACTACGGTCACATGTTTTTTGAATGAGTAATTTTTTGTCTTGTATAATATTTTAATCAATGGTTGATCACTGATTTTGAAAAGCAACTCTGAGCCAATCAGATGCTAAAATAAATGTAAATTTAAAATGTTTGTACATAGCTCGAAACCCTCAATAATTATATTTTGCAAAGCAACCAAAATTCGTGCGAAATTGCTATTATCACAAAGCAGTTTTTTCTTTTGGTGTAATTGCCAAACTTAAAAATTAAAATAACAAAATTATTTACTTTGTAGAAAAAATTTAAAAGAACGAAATCGAATTGATTATCAAAGTTTAGATGATAATAGTGATTCTTGTGATTCATTTGAGGCTTTTAAAATTTAACCTACATTTTTTGCTAAACAAAATTTTCAAGTTATTAGAAATGTTTATACTCTGTATTCATCTCTTAACGTGTCAAAATCAATAATATTCTTATATATAAATAAAATACATTCTTCCTAATTATGTCTATAGGTACATTTCAAGTAGTTTAAAAAACTTTGGGATTTTTCACTTTTATCCTATACATATATAAAAAGTTTCCACTGTACACACATTAAAATATGCTTAAAAAAAAAAATAGTTCACTATTGAATAAAACTGTGTTTATTCATAAGTAAGTAAACGAATCGTTAGATTCCGTCTGGCACGTCATACTAAGATGATTATACTATGTTAGATAAGATATATTATTTAACATACTTTCTAATATTAACTTTGAAAATAAAAAAAATATTTTGAGTCTCACTTTACATTGATGATTAACTGTCAACTTCTTCTAAACTTACCTTTTTCTCCTTCCTTAAAATCTGAAACACAATAGAAAGTGAATCAAATATTAACTTGACGATTATTTCTTGAATAATTTATAAACGAATGAACTGTTTAAAAAAATTATGTAAAAAGTAACACTATTCATTTGGTTCTTATAGTTTCGGCTTTTAATTCAAAACAAAATTTTTTTTTCAAATTTTGGTTTTTTGGTTTAAAGAACTTTTGGATTTTTCACTTTTAGTATTACAATCATAACAAAAAGATGTTTAAAGTATTCAAAAAAAGCTTTACACGTAGGTACCCATTATCACCTCAGTAAAACTACCTATTTATAAATCACATGAGTTATGTATTTCCTATCTAAATATTTTATAATAGAGAAATAAAACATTCTTAGTACATTGTATAACCAAAATTTCTATATACATTCCCTACAAAACGCTAAAATTAAAAAATAGTGGTAGATACGTATTAAAATATGTTTGTAAGTAAGTATGTAAAGCGTGTCTACAGATAGTAGTTATAATATATTTAGAGTAAATGGAAATATCGAATACGTATTAATAAATCAATAAGATGACCCCAATACAAAAAAAAAAAAAATTCTTTGCCAATTAAAATCTTAACTTGACAATTATGTTTTTCCCAGAAAAGAAATTATTATTTGTAACACATTACTATTTTAATGACGTAGACATTTCTCTGTAACTCACCGTACTTCGGAAGATTCTCTTCTTCTATAAATAATAAACAAAATTAAAACGCATAACATATCAACACGTTTTATTGTATTTTAATTTAACGTCAACTTACTTAAATTCAAAGCTAAAAATTAAAATTCATACAAAATTGAGAATAATGCATTATAATGACGTGTAGTTAAAAACTATATTATGATTTGTAAAATTATGACTAAAAATATAAAAACAAATACGAGCGATAAAACCGGGTAAAATGTCTTTTAGGTTATGATGGTGAAAGCGTTGAAACATTAAAAATTATCTTAAATGCATCAGTAAAAAGTACATAATTTAATAATGAATAGAATTTATAGGCAGTTAAATAATCTAATGGTACATCAATATGATATTGAAGACGACCAGTGGTACGTCTACTGTTTTATTGAATAACAAAAATTAGATTTGCAAATAAATTTAAAAAAATTATTTTGTTCAATATTCAATAAAGTAACACAAAAACATAACATATAACATAATAAAAAACCAAATACTAGTATACATGTATAAAAAGTTTCTATTGTACACACATTAAAATATGCTTAAAAAAAAAAAAATAGTTTACTATTGAATAAAACTGTGTTTGTTCATTAGTAAGTAAACGAATCGTTAGATTCCGTCTGGCACGTCATACTAAGATGATTGTACTATGTTAGAGATTGTACTATGTTAGATAAGATATATTATTTAACATACTTTCTAATATTAACTCTGAAAATAAATAAATATTTTGAGTCTCACTTTACATTGATGATTAACTGTCAACTTCTTCTAAGCTTACCTTTATTTGCTTTCATAAAGTCTGAAACACAATAGAAAGTGAAACAAATATTAACTTGACAAAACTTTGAATAAAAATTTTTTTTTCAAATTTTGGTTTTTTAATAATTACGTGTGGTCGAAAAAAAAATTTTCATTTGAATAACGTGTAAATTTCAAACCATTTGGAACATTTGAGAAGCTACTACAATTTTAGTATCAATTAAGTACCTACACAACAGAGCGTAATTTTATTGTTATAATCAAAATAACAACGTTTTTAAATAATTTTTTCATACGCTTCTAGAATCTACTGGGTGGACTTTTAGAAATTTTTTATTCAGATGGCACATTTTGTTTTGCATAACATAATCAATTTTCAAATCTTAAATAACAAATTTGTGTGAGTTACTAATTTTTTCCCAAAAATAAATCAAACGTATGAACAATTTTCGACAATATTCCAATGTAAAAAAAAAAAAAAAAAAAAAATTGTGACTTTAGTTTACATTTTTCATTAGCATATATTATGTGTTTTACAAGTTGCTAAATTTTTAAGTCTTGATACTTTATGTGGAAAATTAAATTTTCAAATTATTTGAACAATTATTTGACAGTGAAAATGTGAATATGAGTGTAGATTTCGGAACATTTTTAAAGAAGTTGATTGTGATTTCATAGCGGGGAAAAATCAAACATCACGTTTAAACCAACGCATTTTTCGCTACACTCAGAATCTAAACTTGCATTTATGATATGAATTTTGCTATTTCATAACTTACAATTTTCATGTCATACAAAATAAATATTATGTACGTATTGCTTTAAAATTCGAACTTACTGGTTACATGATTATTGTCTGTATCAAATTTCTCTTTATATGCAAAAGGAAAATTAAAATTCATTAAATAACTTAGAACAAAAACAAACGGTACCGTTGAGACAAAAATGTATCAACATTATAATTTTTATATAAGATAATTATATTTTGCTTTGTAAAAGTGAACAAATTATTTCACGTATTAGTTTACAAATTCATTTACATTTGAAATTTTCTTAATTGGTATAACTTTATTGACTCAAAGGTTTTTTACAAACAATATACTGATAGACAAAAATGGGTGTTTCGTATCTATTAAATGCAGAACTTACAGGTGTTAAATTTTTTTAAGTGATCAACCTTTGATTTTTGTGGTTAAACGTAAACGCGTCAAGAATTTGATGCCAGTTTGAATCAGCACAAAGAATCATATTATATCAAATTTGTTAAATCGTTTGTGCTGTGTAATGTCATCAATATTATTTATCTGTTATCGCCACAATTTTATATGAACCGGAAGAATCGTTTGACTTAATTTTCCGAAAACAGCTCACTCAACTTAAATATAAAAGGTGGACAGTTTACTTCTTCAATTACGAAGTTTTATTTTCTTCACAATTTAAATGAAATCGGTTTTATAATTTTAGTTGTGTCATGTCAGACAATTCTATTATATATGTATTATATTTTATAATATATATTATAACCCAACTATTTTCAAGAGACCATGACATTAAATCGTACCTATATAATAACTAGAAATGTTTCGATCTGAAATGTCTCTTTGAAAAAATTAAAACTTGATTTATACAAACGATTTCATTCGATAAATAATTACAATTATTCATTACGATTAGAGAAGCAGTTACAAAAACCGTACAAATTTTCCTACCAATTCACTTGAGAATCAGGAAGTTGGTCTCTGCCAAGCAATATTTATATTATATAGGTAATATAATATAATTCTTCTGTGCTTAATACAGTATTATTTTGCCAAATTCCATTTTCAATTATGTACAATTGAAATTAAAATACTATATGCATATGTATTACTTTTAAAATTGATTTACAATTAATTCAGTCCCAACTTACTTGTCAAATATTCTGCAAGAAAAATTTAAATGCACAAAGACGTAATACATTAATACTGTTTAAAAACCCATAGTTGAACTTTGTAAAATGATATTAAATTCTAACCCTCTAAAAAAAATTCAAAACGTTAAATTTTGAGGGCGATTTGTAGTTTAGAACGTTAGAATTTTAAAAGTATTTAAAGTGCTTAAATTTATTTTGTATTTTTTTTTTTTTTTTTTTTTTTTTTTTTGGCATGACAAATTCATAGTCTTACTCAAAATCATATGTTTAATAATTAGTACCCATTGTTAGTAGATAGTAGGTACTGTTTACTATGAATTATGACCGAAAAAGTATTCTCCATAAAATAATTTTGTAATGTTCAAAAAGATTCCACAAATAAAATTAGACAAGTACATAGTTACTGAAATTATTATTTTTGAAAAAAAATTGTTTATTACTTATGATTTATTACAGTTTATTTTAATTTATTTACCTGTTACTTAACCATTAAATTTAATCAAGCTTAGCATTCGATTAAAGCATTCAACACGTCATTAGTTTCTCTGTGTTAAGAAAAGTAACATAATTTTAACTTACCATCCAATATAAACACTAAAAAAAAAAAAAAAAATTAATTAATATGAAACTTATTTTATGAATAAGCCAACATTGTATTTGTCCTTAACGTACCTAAATCTGGCTCAGTTTCATCTAAATGAATAATAAATTGAGAGACAAAAAATTCAGTTAAATAAATAAATAATAAACAATTATAAAATGTATCATTTAACCAAATAGAGCTTTAAAATCTAACTCAAATCCAACTATAAAATAACTATCAATGATTTACAATTGGGTTATTTCTTCCATGTTAATTTAAAAATTAGTTCTTTTAACAATAATATTTATACCCAAAATGACTTAATCAAAAATTGGGTTTTTTCACGGGTAACAAAAAAGGATGGACAAACTGCGGCTGAAGTTGGTCACAGATTAAGCTAGGATCACTTGTTTGCCAGGTTGGGTGATTTCTCTTTTTATATACAATTTGTAAGCAAAGATGAATCACTGAATAAAAAAAAAAAAAACAATTCTGAACGTGTTCAGTGGGTCAAATTCTATGATCAAATGTCAATCTTTTAGTATCAGTTTAATAACTTTTTTATTACCCTAAATTTTAATCAAAAATACAAAGTTATACTTGTAAAGTCATTACATATTTTTCACAACATGCTCAAAGTTTACTTCAGTCATCATAATAGCGTAAAAAGTTTTAATTAATATAAACCACTTATGGAGAATCACCTAATACCAAAAAATAACATATGAGAATAACTATAATAAAATAACGATGTATAAAAATTTAATAACAAAAACGAACGGGTTTTCAAAGTGTATGAATCTTGTGTTTAATTTTAAACTTGAAAATTAAATCAACGTTTTAGACTATTATGTTAAATATAACGAAAAGTTAAGGTTTGATAACTTTTACTAAACACGGTGACATTGATAGTAATTTTCAAAATATATTATACAATAATGTATACAAAATCAACTACAATAATTTCCCTATAATTTTGTCTATACATTTTAAGTATTTTGAAAATTTACTTAAAAAAAATCTTTAAATGTACCTATAACCTCTACAGTCCAATCACCAATTTAAAGATGAGGGTACATTCTTCTATCTAAATTATTTATTAGTTCAACAATTATACTTTTCTCAGAGAAGATATTTTTATATGTTGTAGGTGCATTACAAAGTTACTCACTGATTTTCGGGATTTCATCCATACTTTCTGTAAGTAAAAGAAAAATTAATTATTAATACTAATAAAATCATCACTTTTAAGGTTACAAATATTTAATAAATTTAATTTGACCCCGACTTACTATACTGCGTCTCTGAAAAAAAAATTCAAAAAAATTGAGAATGACTACTTAAAAACTAAATTATATTTAATGTAAATAACAAATTTAGATAAATACAAAACAAACACTCAACAAAATATATGCGGGAAATTTAAACAGTATAAACATTTTTTTGAGTTGGTAATGGTGAAAGTGATAAAGCTTAAAAAAGTTGTCTAAATTTCTTCTGTTAAGCTTACCTTATAGAAAAGTGAGAATAATATGCATCAAGCAATAAACATTACTTTATGCGTGGAAAAATTACAATTTGTAGAATATCAACGAACTCTAAGACTTTAAAACCAAATACGAGGCATGAAACTGGGTGAAGAGTCTTTTACAACCCAAAAATAATGAAAGTGATGAAGTTTTAAACTTTTCGTTTTGTCGATATTTGGCGACCGTTGATTCTCTTTTGTTGCGAAAACAAAAATTGGATTTTTAAATACAGTATATATGTAAAACCTAAAATGTCATATTTAATATTCATTATAATAAATTGAAAATAACGTTATTAGATGATAAGACCGAATAGTTAACAATTCTCGGTAAAAATGACGGACATTTTGACAAAAAGAACACACTGAGTTAAACCGACAAACGTTGGGAAGAGTGTCAACATTTAAGTGTCTGGAGTCGCGTTCAGGATGATGTTAAGACAGAGGTGTCGTCGAGAACACAAATAGATTATTGAGGACACTTTTTAATAGAAAATGTTCTTATGTCAAGGATCATCTCTAAAAATTTTAAAATAATACCTTATTATTTACATTACGACCTATTGTCACGTATGCTTCGGATACAAAAGCACACTAAAAAAATCCGAAGAGCTGAGACTAGCTGTTATATTTGAGAGGAAAGTGCTGAGAAAAAATACATTGATTACCGACTTTGGACAGTCAACCCGAATGGATGGGGAAAATTACACAATGATTGTTGTAAAGTTTCAGAGGCAGTTAAGAAATCACATAAAAAATGATTGTGTGGACGGGTCGTGTCTCGCCTATGCAAGGTTCACTATTTATAAAAATGATAAGAGAAGATCTTATATAGAGAAAATACCTATAGGGAGGCGCAAAGGTCCAGGTGGGGAAAAATATTGAAACAATGTTACCGGATATTAAATGAATAGAAGCTGCAGACAGGAAAAGGTAGGTGGCAACCAAAAAGTACGGAAACCAATATAAAAAAGAAGAAGAAGAAGAAGAAGAAGAAGAATATTGTCATTACAAAAAAACTATTGCGTGAAAGAATAATTTAATATTCATATACCACTATTTATTGCATCTGTTCGTCAATCGAATAGTTATAAATATAATAGTATAATAATATAAAATAATAATAAAATAGTTTCCCTTACTAAAAATATTACATTGTGATCAATAAAATATATAATAGTTTACATTAACTCACCACTAATTATAGATTCTAAAAAATTTAATTATTTTTAATCTCACTTTATAAGTTTATTAACAGTCAGTCAACGTTTTCGTTACTCACCCATTAGGTTTTGTAGGAATTCTGAAAAAATAATATAATACATAAGAGAAAAAAAAATTTTCAGGTGCATATCGTTATTATTCTTTGAAATAAACATACATGTTTACTGTTCAAAACAAAAGGATGCGTAAAGTGACACTATTTGTTAGGTTCTATTGTTTTTCAATGCTAAAAACGAACATACTTAGATATTTGGTTGAAATTCTATTGTAAATTTTTATCCATACTTGTGTAATTATAATCAGAGAATCTTTTTTATAGTAAATTAAGAATTTGTTTATCGTTTAGATCAAACATTTTTCGTTCGATTTTCAGTATTTTTACTATGTGAAATTAAAAAAACAAACTGATGAACCGTGATTGGGGAAGGCCAGAGGTTTTGGTGGGTTCAAATATATTATGGAATTATAGTGCGCTATTATTTTGTAAAACGTTGAGAGATGTTTATACGTTGATTTTGAAGGTTGAGTTAAATTTTCAAAAAAGTTTTGGTTTTAAAATCACTTAATTTAGTTGTTACTCTCTGGAATAGTTTTACGTTTAAATTTCTATCATGTTCATAACGTGCCTACAGTTTTGTTACTATAATTTTGTTTTTTTATTTTTAAATATCAGGTTGCCAGAATAATTAACAAAATAGCAACAAATTATACAATTATGATATTAAATATTTCTTTAAATATATCTTATAACTCAAATAAACTGATTATTAAGGTTTAGGATAATAATATGTTGTAAGATACGTGTTTGATTTGTGTTTAAAAATAAGAAGATAAATAAAAAAATATTTATGGAATAAAGAACCTGCAAAATAATAAATAATATGAAATGTTGTAATGAACTCTAAAATTTCAAAATCAATGTTGATTTCAAATAAAGGTTTTTCAATTTTTTTTTTAAAGAAGTCAAAATATTCCTAATAAGTTTTAACACTACAGTTACTTTTTCTTTTTTACTTTTCTCATAGAAAACAAAAAAAATTCAAATGGTGCTTTGATTAAATAACCACTTCATTTCAATAATCTATGATCTATCTTTCAAGACTTTATTAAAATATTACATCACTTAATGTACCAATCCACAAAAAATTATGAAAAAGAAAAAGAGCATTCAAGAATTTGAACATTTTACACAACTATCAGATTTCCAAAAATTACTTTGTAAAAATGTTCTTGTAAATTTCAAACTATAGTTAGTCTATTGTCTACTGATATAAAATTATACGTATCAATTTAAATTCAATATTGTTCTTACCATTTTCATATGCTATATTAACTATTTTGAAATGAAAAATTTCATTGCATTAAAAGATTAAAACAAAAAATTATAATTAGATACGCTTAAACCTTTAAATATGTATTATAAGTATAATTTGTCCAAAACTCACAATACTTTGTCACTATTAAAATAAATAAATGAGTTTGTTAACAAGTTTACAGAATCATCAATATCCAATATAGTTTTCAGTGATAAGACTCAAAAATTTAGGTCAAAGTTAACAATTTTACGACAGTCAACAATCCGTTCATTACTTCTATGTTAAAGTAAATTTCTAATTAAATTTTCAATAATAACAATTTAAATAAAATGATTCTTTCACTATTTGGTATTGTGATTGTAATTAAAAGAAATAGGGTGCAGTAAATTTTAGTTTAGTTTGCTACTACGCTTTTGAATATTTCACATCTTTAGATGGGTTTTTGTGCACTTTGTGTAAGTTTCATATTTTGAACTAAAGTTGAAAACAACTCTCGTAGCTTGCAGTTTTTAGCAAAAGTCTAAAACATAACTCTTTTCATAAGCCCTTCCCATATTCCATGTACGAGTACCAAAAAAATTACTTGTGTATTACTAATATACAAGTTGATTTACAATACAAATAATTTTAACGTACCTTCAATACCCGATTTAAAATGGATTTCATCAACTTCAAAAAAGAACAATTAAATTGCATTAAAATATTTAAAATAACTAAATCATTATTATAATTTGTTTACTACTATGTACCAATATATTGAACTTGATTAATATTTAAATATTTATAATTATATATTATAAATATATTACATATTTTAATATTTAAATACATTATTTTCTTTGTATAATACTAGTTTACAAGTTGATCTACTTTTCAATCATCATTCACTTACCATCTTTGTTATCTGCATTGTAATCGTAAAAAAAAAAAAAATTGTGTATAATAAGTTTTAAACAAAAACTAAATACTACGCTTAAGGTTTTAAAAATGTATGAGTATTATAATTTGATTACAACTTACGGTCTCCTTTTTCCTCTAAAAACAGGGGATTATTAGTAAATTTATGTCTTTGTCAAAGTTCTAGTAGACAATCTTTTAATAATTTTTTGTGCTGTGTAAATCCCACCAAAAAGTGACTGACAGATATACTTGAATCGCCTCTCAGTCTTATAGTCCACTTTTCTAAATTGTAAATTTATTATCTGTGCAATTACAATATTCCCTCCTTATAATAGGAATGAGACAAGATTGGTCTTCTTTTCTTCCAAATAGGTACTTAGTTCTCTTTATTAAATCTTTATCAATTTAACTCTTTTATTAACACTTATGGAAATATTCTGGATTTGGTGTTTTCTAACCTCATAGATAACTTCATTTTTCTTCAAGATGATCCGTTAACCCCTACTGACCCTTGCTACCTAGCGAGTCAAATGAATGTTCAATTACCAGTCCTCCAGTCAATTCTTAATAATGATAGAATAATTTTTAACTATGAGAAAGCTAATTATACTAATGCGGACTCATTTTTCAACTCTTTTAATTGGTTGAACAGGTACTCTCAGTCATCTAAACACCGAAACAGTTCCTCTCGTATTTCAAAAAGCGTTTTCAGAAGCTATACGTCATGTATTTGTCCCTTTAAAAATTACAAATATCTCCAACAATTCCTCTTACTGGTTTAACAAAGAACTAAAAACCATGCACCCCCGAATCGCAAAATCAGGACAATGTTATCCAATAATAATATTAAAACAATAATTTTCTTAATAATCAATGAGTTCATAAAATGATTGATTTACAATGATTAAGCGTGTTCAAAAAAAAATTCTTAAAATATGCTAGTAACGTAATATGAAGTATCGATTGTCTTCCTCATAATTATTCATCAACGATTTTTCATCTTAACCTTGTCACTTTGTCCGATTGCTGACGTAGAGCTAACTTTTATTTCTTAATCAAGTTATGAAATGGTCAAATTGAATATCCTTACCTACTTTTCTTAATTAATTTTAAGATTCCTGTACGTTCTAATCGCTAATATGTTATTTTATACCTTCCTTCCTCTTCTACTAATTATGGTTTAAGTAAACCACTGCGTCGTTATTTGTCCATAGTTAATTCTGACCCCTCTTTCACTTAATAATTGTAGTTATCATTACTTTTCTCTTTTTAAGAAAAGTACGTTAAAGTTATGTTGAATTTGTGAAATTTACACTATAAATCCCGTATTGTAACCATTAAATTAAATTATTGTTTAAATGCTTTCTTTGTTAATTGAAATATCGTTTACAAAGTAACAAAAGCTTTGCCCAGAGTATTATATATGACATACAAAAAATATATATGTATATATATAATATACTTATAGTTCACATCCATGAGTGAACCAAAGACAAACAAAACATAAATTATATATTATTATATAAATAATTTATA
This sequence comes from Hormaphis cornu, assembly GCA_017140985.1. Classification (NCBI taxonomy): domain Eukaryota; kingdom Metazoa; phylum Arthropoda; class Insecta; order Hemiptera; family Hormaphididae; genus Hormaphis; species Hormaphis cornu. Next base: position 27,065,025 of record CM029361.1, read on the forward strand.
ATATAATATAATATAATATAATATAATTTATATTATAGACCTTGTACGATCAACTCGACCACTTTGGTCGAGTTTTCCAAAGTGAACTGTGGTCACTCGAGTAGGTGGAGGTAACTCTAAACCACAGTTTGAAAACATTGAGTAGTTTACTAGGAGTTAACTCTTTAACCCCAAAGAAAATACGTAAATTATTTTAACTCTGCTGATAAAGTTAGTTATCTCATATAAATGACAAAAAAATATTTTTAAGCTAATATTCTAATAATATTGTATTAAATGTTAATTAACATTATAATCCGTCAAATTTAGTGAACGGTTCTAACCAAGTGGCAAATGAAAACTGATAAATCTAATTAAACATCAAATTTGTTTGAACTTTGACGATATGATAATTGGATGTTGTATGATGTCAACTATTCACCTTATCCAACTGGTTACCATCGATTGCTAATATCACAGAGTAAATTATAGTGAAAACTAGTGATGTATGTTGATGTTATTAAATTGGAAAACCGAATTAAAAAATTTATCCTCATAAAAAATTGTCAAAACGTACAACGGTTTCAAATATTAATACATTAAATGTGTAATAATCAAACATAGTTAGAATATTTTATCTTTTGCTTTTGAACACATTGACAAAAAACTTGTTTTGATATTTAAAAATCATTACATTTAAAGCTTTAAAAATATATTAACATACTAATTTGTTTACAAATTATCATCAACTACTCTATAAAGTAAATCTATAGGTATGCATACAAATGTTATTATGATTTTTTATTACAATGTATTAAATAATATTTAAGAGGGACATTTTGATTTTTGTTATTAAAATCAATGATATTTCAGGAGTAACCTTCTAAAAGCCACTTTTAATAGTAACTAATGATCGTTTTTTTTTTTAACTAACTTTACAAAAGTTTATATAACAGATATAATATTGTGTTCAATGTTCAAAATGATTAAAATTCAATTATTTATCCGGAACTTACCCGATTCCACCGATAAAGCTTAAAAAAAATTAATAACAAAATGCATTAAAGATTAAAGACATAAATTAATAATTTGTAGCTAAATAACTTAAATTGTTATATGATTATAAATTGGAAATACTTGAAGTACCTTGTTCAATGGAAAAGATTAAAATCTGCGTAAAAGTTAGCCAACACAATTTTTGTAAACGAACCATTTCAATTTCTTTTTTCCAACAAATAGTACTTAAGATTTTGAGGGCTCAAGCGTAAATGACCGATTCGTTTTTTCAATTTACCTCATCGACTGATTACGGAAATAATAAAAACCGTATTCGTGTGCACACCATATTTGTTGACGTCATTTATTATTTTTTTTGAACGATTCATAATCTAAAAATAAATTACATTATTGGTATGACCTAGTTTTACTTAAGTACATGACGTACCTACTCTTTGTTATGTTTCACCTACACCGTTTTAAACTTAATAAGAAGACAAATAATTTAATTTCTTTTTTTTTTAACAAATTAAAAAAAAAATTACTATCATTTCGTTATTTAGTAGGTAAGTCACAGCTTTGGGTTAGTTACGGTTTTGGGTGGGTCACTGACATAGAAATTAGAATTTATAGTTGAATATATGACCGTATTAAACTTTATACAATGGAATACTAACAAACATTACGATCCTAAGCAAGTTTAGAGTGTCAAATACTCAACAAGAAGTACATTTTAAAGATTTTAGATTTTTAGAAAATTTAAGAATTGTTTGAAACTTATAAGATGAGAAAATCTACATTATTCAATGTTTTGTTTTGGAGTAATTGATAATATGTATGAGTATATGGGATCATCCACAAACAATAAAGTAACTCTTATAAAAATAAGGTTACAACTTTTCTAAAATGCTTACACACAAGTAAAAATTTATAAATAAAATAATGCATTAAATCATTTTGACGTTTTTGGAGTTCAAAAAATTATCAGCCAAACTTGTGGACAACAATTTTTGTAATATTAAACTTATAGTCACAAATTTAACAATAATTATTTCTTCCTAACCTTCAAAATATTTTTTTGAATTTTTGTCAGGAAATTTGAAGTTTTTATAAAACGAATCTTGAAAATGTATCTAATACTACTTTAACCCTTCTATGATAAAACAGTACCTGCGTGATATTTAGTTAACTAGGACTTTAAAAAGCTTCCATAATAATTATAGTAACAATTCAAAAAAAAAAAATTTCAATTAAAAGAGAAAAAACTAGAGATAGATACGACAAACGGGTTTGCATCACAAACTCATTTTGGTTTTTTGATTATAATTCCAAAAAAAATTATTGTTAGGACTCTAAATTTTTACATAATGTCAGATCAAGTAAAAAAAAACCGGTAAAATACTGGCCTGTCGCATAATTCGAACATTTTTTAACCAAAATATATCGAACTTAAAAATTAAAAAAAAAAAGTCAAGTCTTTTGTCGTTTAGTAATAAAAATAATTGATTGCCCATGAAAAAGCGTTGTAAATAAAATATCTAATTTTATTCATAACAAAAATTACAAAAATTGTTTTACATAATAATTTCCAGTCGTTTAAAATTGTAAAGTTGGCAATAATCTATGATTTCTTTGATTTATGATTTGATATTAACTCATTATTAAAAGAATCGGGGACTACAATTTTTTTTTTTGCTTTTCACACTCAAAAAATAGAAATTTAAACGTTTACTTTGTGACTATAAATTTCAGAATAAATTTTAAAAAAAATGTATTCAAATTAACCATGAAGTTTACTTGAAGAGAATTCTCTTACATTTTTTTAATTTTATTACTTATGTCTAACCAAAGATTAAAAATCAAAATGTTTTCAAATTTGGTTCTTATAAATTTAGGGGACAGAAACATACTTGGGAAAATGGTGTACAAGTAGACTTATCTTATACTTATATTTAAGTTGACTATCGTCCCTTCAAATCAGTTTTCACAATCCTTAACGCATCATTTGATCAATTGGTCCAAGTTCTTATGCATTGTGTGATAAAAAGATGAAAAAAATTTCTTTGGCTTAAAATTGCACTTTGGTTGCAGATTTATTTAAAATTCAGTTGGTACATTCAAAATTGCACTAAATTACTTAAAATTTTCATACAAACTTTAAACAATTAAAGCACATTTTAGAATGCAATAAGAATAATCAAAATTACTAATTTACAGAACTTCAAAATTTTCCTATTTGTAGATTTTCAAAGTTACAGTTTTCCAAAACCTTAAATTTTCATTTTACATTATAGGAACTTAAATAACATTGAAAAAACATGTGTTATACGCGATGTACATAGAATAAGATTTTTTTTGTTCAGTTATTTCAGGCAAGAATTTAAAATAATTTACATTTTTTCGAGCTAATTAAAGAAAACATTTAATAATTGTGCCTTCTAAATAAGTTAAATTTATTTCATACATAGGATTTGAAACTTGTACATATGTTTCACAACATATTTTTCAATTTGCTAATAATTTCTTTAATTAATAATTCTTTTCAAAATTAATTGAGTCCGAATTATACTTAACCAATTAATAATTTTCGACTGTATTATACATTTTTTAAAATTACAATATAATTCCTGGTATAGTTTTACAAAAATTATAATTTTCAAATTTAAAACTTGAAACTCTAACAAATGATTTTGCGAGTACCAACATATAATTATTTACATTTGTAAAGGAAAAAATTTTGAAAATCGTAACACACAATTTTATTTTTATCTTTTTGCAAAGTCTATTTTCAAAATTGATGATATATGCCTTGACATTTAGATTCTGAGTGCAGTGAAGAATGTACTGTTTTTACAATGATATTTTTTTTCTGTGAACACTTTTCCGGTGAAAAATAATTGTTCCAGTTATCAAAATTTGTAAATTTTTTGATAGGTATATTACTAACTCCGTTGCACGCTAGTACAATTTTTGAAATTTTTCTTACCTTTTGAGTTATTCACCAAAAATAAAAATAATTGAGAATTTCACATAAAAAAATTTGTAATTTTCATGTTGGAAAAAGTAAAGATTTTGGTTTTTAATTATATATTGTTTTAAACATAATTTTATATCTGAATTGTTTGTTAAGTAATCTTCCGAAATAAATCAAAATCGGATCGTCACCAAGTTCAAGTTTTCAAGTGGAAGGAACGATCTGTTTAATTTGCCTATTAACTCAAAAAATGTAGGGAATTTGATTTAAATTAGATGTTATTTGAAACAATATTTAAAATTTTACATATTTAGCGATTTTTAATCCGAAAACACACAAATGTATACTAATAACTCCGATATAGAGGCTTAGATTGTTTCAATCTTTTGATGCAGTACCTTGTATAACATAACATAATAAGCATAGTATTGCGTAAAAAAAAGAATGGAAGGAAAGAACGAAAGGGAGTAAATTTTAAGTCGATGAGAAGTTGTTTGATGTAACGATCACCTAAAACTTAAAGTTTTACTTCAGAAAGTATAGGTAGTTTAATAAAACTGAGATTTTTCTTCCAAAACTTTGGCTTTGGCCTACCTAAAGATGTGACCAACTCCAAATCGTAATCGCTACGCCATACAACTTCACACTGACCTCAAATTTATTTCCTATCATTTTTTTTTTTTTCTTTAAACACCCTTTCGTGTAAAAGGAGTGGTCCGATTTTTAAAATCAGTTACTTTTCTAATAGGGTTATGAACATTGATCGACATTTTTGGACCTAGTCGATACTCCAAAAACATTAAACAAAAATTGAGAATTTTACGGCCAAAAATTTTAAATTTATAGTTTTCTAATGTCATTTTCGTGTAGAAAAAGTACTAAAACTTTTACGTTAAATAAACCACAAAATAATTGAAACTTTGACTTTAAACTCTATTTTGTTTAAACTTTGAAACTCTTTTGAAACTTTTTTTTTTCTAAGAGCAAAATATTGGAAAGTACCTAATAGCATATAAGGTATATAAAATAAAATAGTAAATTTAAAATTGAATAAAAAAAAATGGAAGGAAGTAAAAAAAGAAACAAAGCAGGGACAGAAAGGGAGTAAAATTGAAATCGGTGAAAATTTTTTAGGTGTAGCGATTACCTAAATTCGTATTTCAGGTAATAGGTAGTTAAAAGAACTAAAATTTTTTGTTGAATTTGGATTTTTAACAGGACGTCTGTGAGAAAACTGAGCCAGCTCATAATGGTTTTTCGATTACAATATGTTATCATTGCTTTTAGATATTAAATACTGAGTTTAAACCATAACTTTCAAAACATTGACCTACCCAAAGAAGTAACCACTCCAAAGCGGAATTTCTATGCCAAACAAATTCTTGCCAACCTGAATTTTACTATCTTTTATTTCTTTTTTTTGTGAAAGCTTATTTGGGTAGCAGGAAATAGGAATGCTCCAATTTCTATAGTCAGTAACTTTTTTGATAGGGCTCTGGGACTCTGGTGGTATTCTGCTCCCACTTTCTTTTAGAAATTTTACTTAATTTTTAAGTTATACCCTAAAAACAAAAACAAAATTGAAAATTTTTTATTTAAAAAAAAAAAATTACTGAAATTAGAAATTTTCAGATTTTTACAAAAATTTTAAAAAAAACTTTTTTCAAAACGATAAAATATATCGTATTGGTATCAAAAAAAAAAAAAAAAACCCCGAAATATGGTTTATATTTTATTATATTAAAGACATTTAGAACAAAAAAATTAAAAATATACTTATTCATTTTTTTTTTTAAACATGATATCACACAAAGTTATTGATATCATCGACTGTTTTGTTTGATGACATCAAATAATATCCAATAGTTTTTAAAATAAAATTGAGCCATTAAAAAAAACCTGCAGGAACAAAAAATTACTAGAAGTTTCAAAATATATATAGAATTTACACTTAACAATTGTCAAAATTTATTCCAATTTAGTGTTCTTTTTTTCTTTTTTTTTTTTTAATTATTTATACTCTATAGCATTTCTAAAAATTTGACTTTTTCATTTTTGATTATAATTAAAAAAAATTTGTTTGAAAATTTTAAATTAAAAAAATCGGGATTACTCTAAGTCACGAGGTTAGTTTGACGGAGTAGTGACTACACTTTGTGGGTGTCACTGGTTAAAAAGTGTTAGTTTAAACGTATTACTGCAAATCATATTTTTAAGAAATTTCTTAAAAATACGACTAGTAGTATTTGAAAACGTATAAAAAAATATTTGATAAAACGGTGTTATTTTTATTATATTAATTTAATTACGAACAGTTGTGCAATTGGTACTTTTACTGTGAAAATTTTTTAAATAATAGTCCAAATGGTTTGAAATTTTCACACGTTATTTAAATTAATATTCTTTATATTGGACCATTTTTAGGAATATTCTAAAACAAAACATTCAACTACTTTTTGGTATTAGTTCTAAAATAATTTTCTCATGCTGATAAAAATAAGATTCTTAACAATAATGACAATTATAAACTTTTTGCAATCCTATTAGTGCCTAATAAAAGACTTTTCATATATTTTATTGTTATGGCACGATTTTAATAGATAATTTGAGCTCACTCCGATTTGTTATGTTTGTAAGCAATTTACAATTTCTAAAATTAATTTTCCAAAATAATTACTTACAACATCAAACTACTCACGCCACCTAGATTGATTCCGGCTTTTTTTTATGTTATACTAAATACAAATAACAATTCAAAATTGTAATTTGTTACCCACTCAAAAATATGACCTAAATTATTTGAAGCAGTTACTTCATTGTCCACCTAAAAACTATAATTTATAAATTATTTATAGATTAGTTCACTTCTTCTAGCTGAATAAGTGTTGACAGTAAAAAAATTTATTCCCAATCTAACATTGAGAAACTGTATGAACCCATCGAAACAAAATTTTTTCAAACTATTGTGACGTTTGAAATTCATTACTTCCATTAAAGTGTGAAAAAGACATGAAAATATTTCTAATAATAGTTAGTATAATAGTTATTTCTATTCAATCCGAAAAAAAGTTAATAACTTTAAAACCAAAATGCACAAAGCCAAAACTCCTATGTGGTATATTCAACGTTAAGATCGGAGGACTCTTACACAAAAACGCGATCACATAGTTATTGAAAATTCCAAGTTTTTTGCCGAAAAATGTGCAAAAAAATTTTGGTTGTTGATTCATTGCTCGAAAAATAATTCAAATAATGCCTGAAATAAAGTACCATCTAAGTCCAAACTCTTTTTATGCTACGTAGTTTTACGATTGGACTGCTTCTAAAATCCGAAAACTCGATCACAGAAATAAGAAAAAAAAGTTTTTGTTCTGGTTTTTACTGATTTACTGTTATTCTTAAATTGCGATTCCGTCTAACTACCTACTCAAAATTTTCTAAAATATCAAACAAATTACAAATTATGATACTAAACACGAAAAATTCTGATTTTATCAAATACAATATTAAATTAAGTTAAGATGTTTTTAAATCAATCAAACATTAATCGATCCGTTATACTATTAAATATTATTATTTAAACTTTTTTTTTTTTTTAAGTGTATCAACTATATTATTTTAGAAGCATGAACTCAGTCCAGGTTATTGACGTCAGAAACTCTTTGGTCTCGGGTCACTCATTGATGATGCATACTTTTAAAAATACAAATATGTCATTAAAAGAAAAAATAAGTTACACCTACATCATCTAAAAAAGTAAAAACAATCACCATAAATTGAAATAAACTTTAAAAAATATATTGTTAAATATATAATTGTTTTTATTTACCTTCATAATATTTCCAAAAAAAATTAATATTTTTTATCATAAACCTGTTGACAATTAATATTTTGTGACCATTGTCGTTAACTGTTTCTTAATTTAGTTTAAATATGAAACATTCATAATATATAATATAATTTTTAAAAATCATTAATATTAATTAACTTAAAATAATTATTATAAGAAATTTAGAATATCGGTCTAAGTACCAATGTTAACTTAAATTTTCAAAATATAGAAGAATGAAGTGATTTCACAATTAATTTTTTTTCTGTGAAAAATTTTTCGAGCAGAAAAATTACTTTAATTTTTATGTATAATCTCTAAAAAAAATGAGGTGTTATATATATATATATATATATATATATATA
>CM029361.1:27073267-27098101 GCA_017140985.1 Hormaphis cornu
TATATATATATAACAGTTTAAAATATATATCTGTATCAAAATTAATTTGTTGTGTTTCTTGTTCTTTTGGACTCATGTTTGTATTTAAATTAAAATTAAATTTAAATAATTTGAATAAACGACGCATATATTTAAATATAAATATATATATATAACAGTTTAAAATATATATCTGTATCAAAATTAATTTGTTGTGTTTCTTGTTCTTTTGGACTCATGCTTGTATTTAAATTAAAATTAAATTTAAATAATTTGAATAAACGACACAATTACCGAAAGTTTTCAGAATAATTTGAAATATTTATACATCGTTGAAAAATAATAAATGCATTTTTATATGAAATAGAAATTTTGACCATCTATTTAACCAAATTTGAGTAGAGTAGGTATAACAATTTAAAATTTTGGCATTTTGGATGTCAATAAATGTTTTTTTACAGCTAGAGTCTCCATTTTGTTAGCACGTTTTTACATCGTCTTAATTTTATTTCATGATTATGAGCGAAGCAAAGAATTAGGAGTTAAATTATTGTACAATGATGATTTTATGTTCTGAGATGAAACGCTCGAGTAGTAAAATTCCTCAAAACTTTCGTATGATATCACAGAATATGATCAATGGACCAAAATGGTATTTTGTTTGAAGATTGTTTGAAATCTTATCGTTTTTAAGTTTATGTCAAAAAACCAAAATCTCAATTTAAATTTGTATCTTTTTTATTTTGCACGTTTATACGTTCCAAATATTGCTCTAATGCAGTAACTCAACTTGTATTTTCACATAATTATGATGGATTTGGAACTTAAACGTCAAACGAATTTCCAAGTATTTTGATCATTTGGATTATTATAATTATAAAGTTTTATTAAATTTAAAATGGAGTTTTCATGTTTAAGACTCGGAACTTTTACAAAAATTTCAAAAAATATTTTTCTACATATTATTTAATGTTTTGATAATTAATTGATTTATTATTTTTTTACTCTTATCCATTGTTAGGACGATAATATGTTTTTCTAATTCTTTCTTTTTTTTTTTTTTTTTAATAAAAAGTTTTTTTTCTTTCCTATAAAGACAGCAACCTATAAAAGTTTCAAAACAATTCTAATAACATTCGACCAGTGTTATAACAACAACATTTATTTGTATGTCTTTTATGGCAAATTTTGAATTCAACTACACACTCAATTAAATTATTTAAAAACATGAGCTCACAATATGACACTGACGTCAGAAATGTTTTTAGTGATGATCAATAATGTTCTAAAAAGAAATTGGAGCATAAAGAAAAACAATTAAAATTAGGTATATTCTACTCAATTTTTATGTTAACAATTAAGAATTAATTTATCAAATTTTAAATTTATCATGTTTATAACAAAATAGTGACGAAAAGTTTAATAAAAAAAAAAATAGAAAACTTAGAAATTTCAAAAATTATAATAATAATAAGTTATACTTTTTTTTTATTGAACAAGCTTAGAAAAGTTTTAAAAGTAAAATAATAATACTTGATGGTGTGAGAATTTTACTGTGGTAATGATTACGCTTTAGAGTAGATCACATCTTTGGGTGGGTCACTGGTTCGGGATTTGTGGTATAAGCAATTGCTTTTGAAAAGTAGCACAATACTTGATAGTTTTTGGAAATCTATAAATCATAAATATGTTTTTAGGGAATAATCAAGAACTTTGTCTGAATATTCATCACGTAATTGTATGAATTCTAATTACAGGATGCTAATACCTCGGTTTACCATAATAGGTACCACAAAGTAATAAAAATGTTACCAAATCTGCCTCGTAAAAATCAGTAGGAAAAATAAAAGTTATGTCCAGCTCAAAAATATATTTGTTACAGGATACTGAGCGTGTTTGATTATTTGATACTTTCTAAAAAAAAAAATTATTTCAAATAAATATCAACACTATTAATATAATATCAACTTGCTATATATAAAGAACTTGTATTAGGTTTGAGTTAAGGATATGAAAATTACACGTATTTGTGAAAAGAAGCATGCAAAAACTAACTGGGCATTTAATTTTGAATTAAAAACAAAAAAGTAAAAACACCAATTGTTTGGTACTTTAACTTTTTCAAACATTAATTGGGTGGCCTTAAATTGTCTTAAAATTTACATAAACTAAAACGATAAATGATAGAATAATGAGCTGTTGCTAAAACCCAGAATTCATATGGGCATCAAACTATTCAGCGTGCAGTGTTGGAGGAGGGCAGAAGTTAAATTTTTATCTGATTTTTACTTACTTTATTTAGCATATAAATGAAAAAATTATAATAGAACTACATTAAATGACGTATAAAGAAATCGTGTGCACTGTTTTCAAAAAAAATGTTAAGTTCACATTTTATAATTTATACCTATTTTTAGCATTGTATTAAATTTTCAAGACTCTAATCGAAAGTTAATGCTTTTGTGAATAGGTTTTATGGTATTTCAAAAATATGCATATACCAAAACTTCAAAACTGTAAATAGGTCAAAAATTTTTAAACTTTGGTTCTGACTTTTGACTAAACCAATAATTACGTTTTTAATATGCAACGTAAAGATCAGAACATTCATTGTAACACAAAAAAGGGGTCACTAACTAACGTTGTTTGATACAAAATTTTTGAAAAGGTAATAAACAGACATTCATTGAAATCACTTAGGAGTAGATTGTAAGTTTCATTTTATTAAAGAAAAAATAATAATAATCTAACTGTTGGCTATAATTTACCAGATGTAAAATTTTACAAAATGAGATTAATTTGAAATAAAGATGACCTAAAACACTAAATATTACTGCAATAGCAGAAAATATAAACAGAATATTGTTGTAATTGGTGAAGTACAGGCTAATGTGCACCAAACGTTAGTTTAATTCCAAGTCATTTGTTTATAATATTATCACTCGTAAGTACCTAAGATTCTTTCATGAATTTGTACTAAATAATTAGAATATTACAAATAATGTTATTAAAAATATATTTTGACGGTGAGTACCCAATATCTAATGCTAAGTTATACAAATTATTTGTACTGAATAAAAAATTACAGGATCTATCCAACAAAAATCTGATTAATATTATTTATAAATTATATTTTTTGGCCAAAATACTTTGAAGAATTTTAATAAACTGTATATGAATTGTAAGATTTTTGTTTATTTAATTTTAAAACAATATGTGTACATATAAAAATACATGTGCAGATTTAAGTTGATTAAAGTAATTTAAAAATAGGTATTCCAAAAATTGTTAATAAAAATATATAGCCAGAACGTAACAATTTTATGAAGTTTGAAATTGTGTTTTTATACTTTTATCACATTGACACATTAGCCCAGATAAAGTTTCATGTTTAGTTTATAATTTTTTGCACACATGCATTAATAAGTAATAAATACTATTTTGATAGATTTATTGTTTAAATTAAATTAATAGACCATCTAAAATATTTAAGATCACATATTAAAAATCTGAACAAAAATTTTCTCCAGTTGTATTTTATATGTAGTGTTGTACAAAGATAAATAATTAATTATTAAGATGATGGTAAAAGCATCTGATGAAAAACTAATCTAAATAAGACAATAGATGACGAGCAAGTTATTTTATCTACATAAAATATAAAGATCAAATCTTTTATCTAAAAAATAACTGATAAATCAGTTTTTTTATTTTTTTAACACAATAAATCTATGAGCTTATGAGGTCATAGATGTAAATAATAAGTTTGAAAACAAATTTTTTCTTTTTTTAATATTGATAAAAGAAAAAAAATTGAAAGTCATTTTTGGTGATTTACTCCCAAAATATCGATAGTTTTTAACCGAAAAACATTTTTTTTTTTACTAATACAAATAATTAGTCTGAGATAAAAATGTAAATAACCGTTATTAAACTTATCAATATAAAATAAAACATAATAAAAAAATTATCTAGATAGTTTACCTAGATAAATATATATGAATAAAACACAACACTGTTTATGTATATTATTTGTTTTATTATTTCTTTTTGTACATTATATTTTCAAACTAAATAACTTTTATTGAAGCCTAATTTATACATTATAGTAGATTGTAGAAAACCAACTGTTTATTTTTTTTTTTATTCTCTTAATAGTTACAATAATTTTAGAGTTATGAGTTTGTATAAGGAATTTAAACACCAATAATTAATAAAACTATACTAACAGACTGACAGAGGTGAAATTATGATTATTACAACTGCCTGCTTTAAAGTGCGTATTGTATTACTACTATAAGATAAGATAAGGAAAAATTTATCAATTCACCAACATTGACTATTACAACATGTAAGCAGATTCTAAATTTTGCTTCAAGTAAATATCAAACCACCTAGTATTATAGCTCAGTATAATAACGTGTCGTAACGCCAGAATAAAAAAATCAATTGAAATAATAAATAAAATTGTGTTTTTACTGAAACAAAAAAATAATGTAACATTTTACTTTATCATTGTTGTCACTAGTTATTGTTATAGTCATTTGAAACTTTGCTGAACACGTCAGCAAGTGCACATGCCATACTTGTTCTAATTTTAGGCGGTAAAAGGTTTTCAAACCATTTGATCTTGTTCAAGTAGTTAATCTCCATATCTACATTCAGAGATACATTTTAGTTCCGTAAAATAACTTATGAGCACGAGCCATGAATATAAAAACAATGCTGTAAAAGAATAACAACAATGAGTTAGGTACTTACATTGACACAGTCGTAATAGATATACATTTTTCTCAACATTAACTTTATGTAAGTTTAAATTATGTTTAATTTATTATGACCTTTACATTAAGTAAACACATCTAAAAAATTAAAAACCAAAATTCTTCAATTAATATAAATATAATTTGTCTAGTTATACACTTTTTAATGATTTGTGAAAGTTACAAAATTGTTACAATTATTAACCTAAGTAATAGTTACCATATAAATATCAATAATTGCGCAACTTAATTCTATTGTGATAATCAAAATTTTATCATTTTATTCATACGTTTTCAGAAACTACAGGGATAATTTTTTTGAAATTTTGGATAAAAATAGAAAATTTTATTTTACATAATGTCATATTTAATTTTCAAAATTTAAAATTTGTTGATTATTAATTTTTTTTCAAAAATAATTAAAAAATGCGATCTCATTCCAATCATTATCTCAGATGTTATAGCCAAACAAATAAATCAAATATATAAAAAACACATTTTCTGTTATTTTTAACGTTATTTCCTTGGTTTAATTTTAATTTTTTTACTGTAATTTTTTAAATTTTCAAATCCATGGTTTCTGAAATAACCGTGCGATCAACAAGAGTCACCAGAAACTGGGTATAAATGTAACGATTGGAGCATTTTTACAGAAATTATCGTGGTTTCAGAACGATAAAAAAAAAAATAAAAAATTGATAATATAATAAAAAACACAACATGTTAAAACCATTACAATCTTTGCTAGACTCAGAATCAAAAATGAAATGCTTCGTCACTTTATATTTTTATATTAATGAACTAAAAAAAGCAGTGGAGTCTAGAAAAGGATACAGGGACTAAAGCTTATTTTATTCATATTTAAAGGTGCTGCGATTTCATTAAATCAAGTTCTTATAACTTATGAAATTATACATTTATATATCCACCTATATAACTTATAAATTTAACCCTAAACTTTTAAAAATTGAATATAACTAATGTAAATTTATTTTGACTTGCCTAGATCATTTTGGGGTTTGTCGTTTTTATTGTTATTTGTGAATAAATCATGTAAATTAGTTTACGACATATATAGAACTTAAAAATAAGACGATACACCAATCATGAGGCCGAATATTAACAGAAGAAAAAAAAATGATAACAATTTTGTGATTTATTACAAGATGATTATGATACTCCTAAGGGGAAGGGGAGGGTTGGAAAAATTCTAAAAAAGTCTTATAGTGTAAGTGTCAGTACCAGCTATATTTAGATTCATAGGTATTTTCTTTAATAGTTTTTAATTTTCATCCCTCAACTGATTTCATTCAAAGTATTTTTTTTATATCTTGAAACTGATCCACTCAAATATTTTATTCTCTCAATCAATTTATGTAAACATATTATTATAATATCTTTATTATTAAAGAGTGATTGTTTGTTGATTTGTAATCGATACTAATGTTATTAGTACTGTATATGAACACTTACTTAAAAAAAAGCCAATCATTATTAAATGTTTATACATTTTTTCCACAGGCACGTAGTGAGGTGGATCATGCAGATTGTTGTTCACAAAGTTTTTGTAATGCACAGTGTTGGCCCTCGTGGCTTCTAAATTCCCGTCTCCAAAATAATCATTATTGTCTTCAATTTTTTCACGGACAACATCACTGTTATCGTTATCATTATTATTATCCTCGTCGTAACTCGACAAACTATTTTGTTTTTTATGACCTGTATGTAGGAGGTCCATACGGATAAAATCTGTCGCCTTTTTCAGTATTGTTCCATCATCGCCGAATCGGTAGTAGCCGGTTGTCATCTATAAGAGTTACGATCTTACAAAAACTATTTTCATATAAAGATTCTTTTTCTTTGAGCGATCAGTTAATTTATATCAATATAGGTCCCGGTTTAAATAGTTCGTTAGGGCGTTGTAGACGCAGTAAAGAAGTATGTTTTGATAGCTGTAGTCAGTTAATTAATGTAGCTGAATATGGTCCAAATTGTTAGTTGCTGGATGTGGTTACTTGAAAATTTCCTGGAAGATTGTTTTGAAGTTTACTGGTGGTGAATATTTAAGAAGGGCAAACTGGGGAGGGGATTTTAGGAGTAAAGTTTTGTGAAATCGTGAAGGGAAAGGGTTAGATAATAATAAACGATTTGATAAAATAAACAATATATATCACTTGAAATGGAAACAGCACCACGTAATAAAAATCGTTTTCAGTAGTTTTCATCAGTAATAAGACACTAATTGTAATTCAAATGTGGTATAAATCAGGCAGGTCGGTCGACCTGCAAACCAAGATAAAAATAGAAAGATCGCACCTGTAAAAAAACGACGGTCGACCGTCCAAAGCATGAATACTATGCACAACTAACTGCGGTTTAGTGGTCCTTATAGGAGACATGCATGGATAGTTGCAGATGTTTTTATAAATTCTTTATACCATTGCTCACGCCTACAAATTAATACAAGAACGAGAATTCTGCGTTCATCACAACTTAAGCTCTAAGGGTACAAAAGTAGCAGATTTTACGTTTTTATAAAAATTTATGTCAGACATGGTGCAAAAAAAAAAAAACCACTAGATCAAATTTGATGAAATTTTGGGTACAGCTTACTATTCTATATGTCGCTAGGAAATATGGGGAAAACATTTTAAAAAAAATCCAACACACCCCCAAACCCACACTTAAATCACCCCCAAAAATTTTTAAAAATTGAATAAAAAAACCTATTTGTGCAAAACAAGGTTCTTTGACACATTTTAAATATGTACCAATTTTCAGCTCGTTCAAACTATAACACAAGTCTGTAGAGCTTTTCAAAAGTTCAAAAGTATGTCGAAACATTCCATTAAGATAAAGAAAATTCATAGAGTTACATACACAATTTATATCATGTTAGAAAAGTAAATTTCTTCTCAAGTTATGTTGGTAATATTACTTTATTCTCTTTTAAATATTTTTTATAGCGTAACAATAATACATAATTTCAATAATTTCACATTTTAATTCAAATCATGGCATTTATTAAAATAAAAGCGTTAGTACTAAACTTAATAATAACTTTTAAAATATTATGTTAAGAAACTATTTAACTATCTTAAATTGTACAAGCAATTCACGTTGAAATGCAATATAACGCTTAAAAAAAATAGGTCGGGGGAAGAAAGGTTAAAATTCCATTCATTTTGTGCATTATTATTATTATATATAAATATATAAGTTATGATCTTGAGCGTAAAAAAAGTTCAGATAGCCTCCAAAAAATACTTTAAAAAAGTAAAATACGCTAAAACGGGCCAATTTTTTTAATTGTTTCGTTCGACTTGAAATTTATATATGTCATTAAGAAGGGTTTAATGAGTTTACTGTTGAATCTTCAATCGATTTTGATCATTTTTAAGAGAGGTATGGAACTTATAATTCTTTGAATTTTTATATACCTAACGCAGATATTATTCCATAAGACATCTAGTTTTTATGTTTAAGTCTATTATAAATCTAAACAAAATAGTTTTTTATTTGTGGTTGAAAAAATTAAAAAATTGGTTTACAAGATTTTGGTTTATAGCCGATTATTAATTGTTATTTTGTTGTGAAACTTGTCATTCCGAGCAGCTGTGTATTTCTTATGGGGGGAACAAATAATTACTGGAAACGCGTTTTTTACACATCAATTTAGTTTTTTTTATGATCATAACATCCAAAATAATGATTGGACCAAGCTGATACTTTTACATAATACTAAAATAAGAAAGATACAGATTTGATAAAAGTTTTTATTATTAAATTTGTTTTTACCAGGACGTATACTAGACAACTGACCTCGCTCAGAATCGTATTTTTGAAAGCAATGATTTATCATTGCTCTCAAATATAAAATAATGCGTTTAAACTACAACTGATCACTTTCCAGTAAGATGTTGAATAAATATAATGACAAATTAAATTAACTGTATTTTCCCTTAGGGTCATTCTAAGACCCTAAATAACTTTTTTATCGAGTTTGGTGAATATTGATTAAAACCCTAGGCACGTAAATCGTGAACAAATGGACGGACGGACTGACAGACTAAAATTATAAAGTATTGCTTAAAAGCTCTAAGGCCATTGATAGGATCTTAAACACTACACCACTACCACCTGGAAATATTTAGTTTTTGGTAGTGTGTAGGTTCAATTTGTAAGGGGGCAAAAAACAAAATAAAAAGTCTGAACATATAAAATCGTGAATTTAATGTTTTATTGGAATTATTGCGGCTTATATGTTGATAGAGTTAAATGTAAAAACGTTGGTGACGACTCAAAAATTATGCTTTGTTAAACTAATTTATAGACAAAGATATATGTACAGCTAGCATTGATGGTATACCTAGTATAAGTAGAAGCTATATTTTGTCTTAGTGTTTTGCAATTTTGCATATTATGAAACTTAGTAAATACTAGTACATTCAACTAATTATTGAAATTCAACTATTTGTCTTTTGTTTCTAAAAATAATGTAAATTTGTAGAAAATATTTGATTTTATAAAAATTTTCGATAAAAATACGTAGGTAGGTAAGTTTTACATGAAAAAACTAGGTCATTTAGATCAAATCTTTTAGATTTAACTATTCAAAACTTTTACAAAATATGTATAGGTACCCATTTAAATATTTTATTGATAACAAATTCAACAAAAAACATATTATAGACAAAAGTAAAACAAAATTAATAATCCTAATTTCTAAAATCTTCTTTAGTTTTTGACTTAAAATATTATTTTAATTAAATGTGTTGATTGTATATGCTCAAAGAAAATTGAAATTTGTTTTAGAACTTGGTAAGCAAGTAGCGTGCGTATATAGGTACAGTTTATATCAACTTTGATTACCTATCATTGTGGAATTTTCGTTACAATCAACGCAGAGAGGTACCTAAATATTTGATTTATTTTTGGTCAATCATAGGAAACAAATCAAAACATCTTTGATAAAGCGACCCATTCTTTTCAAAGTTCAAAATCTAAAACGAAAATTCACATTATTACAGTAAGGAACATACCTTTATGATTTTGGGATGATTCTTTACGCTTGCCAATCTCACACTCAGTGCTGAGCGTTTACCAACTTTTTTTTTGTCACGGGTTTTCTTCAAACTTTTAGATGTAGAGTTTGACTTTGAAACCTTTGTTTTTATTGCCTTCTCCGTCATGGGCTAGTAGAAAAAACTAAACAAATATTGGTGGATTTCCTTATGATTTAACAACGCACCTATAACCTACACCAGAACAACTTTTGAAAATATCAGAAAATGCTATTTTAAATTCTGAGCGCTCTGCGAAGTGTTGATTTAACGGAATTTTTAAAAATTTTTAATTTAAAACTCACGAGTAGGGCTTGGAACATGATGCAATAAAAACTTCCTATAAACGCACTTAAATGTTGTCAATAATCCTAAAAAAAATTCTTTTAAATTATGAAACCGCAACAAAAATATGACCCAAAAATTATTAATTCCGACAAATAAATTACCAACTAAAATATTTTCAAATTTTTGAAACAATTAATTTATAGAACATTTAAATTTATTTTATAATGTGTCAACCAATAAAATAAAAATTGTATCTCTTCGTTTAATTTTACACTAAGGATGCAAATAAAAAAATACAAAGTAAACCATTTACTTTCATAACATTAGTAATTCTAAAACGATTTCATCATGGCATGGTCTTTGAAATTGTATATGTTTTATCGTTAAAATTTTAAAACCTTAAACTTTAAAATGTATTGTATAATTTCTTGTTGAATATGTGCATGAAATCAACAATAATTGTTGATTAAAGATATTAAATTGGACGACCAAAATTACTAAACATGCGTATTAATTTATAGAAAGAAATGCAAAAATATGCAAGGTTGGCTTCTAAAGTATATTTATCTATATCATTGGTTACGTTAACGATACTTGCAGCCGATTAGAGTTCAAAGTGGGGAATCGTCCGCATTCGCACCCTTTTGGTTTCAACTGTGCGGAGGGTGATGCTGAGTTTTAAAGTTTTGAATTAACTCAATTTCAAAGTGAAATCATGAATATCGGACCGGCTTTCGTGTGATTATTTGGGCTAAGAGGTGCAAAATTTTTATAACCCTGCAGTCTACTCCAGTCATATTGCCAGTAAT
Source organism: Hormaphis cornu (assembly GCA_017140985.1). Classification (NCBI taxonomy): domain Eukaryota; kingdom Metazoa; phylum Arthropoda; class Insecta; order Hemiptera; family Hormaphididae; genus Hormaphis; species Hormaphis cornu. The sequence continues at coordinate 27,084,170 of CM029361.1, forward strand.
CAAGTAAATATTATTTCGTAAATTGTATGCTAATTTCAAAATACTAAACCAAAACGATTCTTACATATTGGTTATGATAAATAATGAAATGGTTAGTAAATAAATGCGGTAATATATACCAAACGTACAAAACAGGCTTGATTGAAAATTTATTTAGATGATAAATGATATGATAATGAATAACAAAAAAGTAAACCTTGATTTTAAGATCAATGAATCATTCGATTCAACTGCTGTGAACTCACTGATCTCGTTATGAAAATTCGTCAAAAACAATGATTTGCCAATAATTGAAAATGCTTTTTAAAATTTAAACTCTCACATAAAACAATTTTTTTTATTTTTGAGGTTAAGTACCTTTAGTTTTGGGCGAGATCCTCTTCCGTTTTCAAAAAGCCACAAAGATGGAGGACATCTCGTTTCATAGGTTAGGCAATACTTCCTGTCATATTACAAAAAATTTCTTATTTTTATATAGTAAAAGTAGGCTAAATTAACATTGGATAAAAAAATAATTTGTAATGCTTGGATTTTAGTGTTTTTTTTTTAAACACGATTTTTCTTAAGTGACTTTATATTCAGAAAAATTGGAAACCAGCATTTTTTTTTTTTTTTTTTTGCAACTACCCTCTACGCTATGAACAAAAATAATTTTTAAGAATGTAAAATATAAAATAATATAATTTTTAACAAACTAAAATAAAATAACGTATAAATTTAAGTAAGTACTATTCTATTAGACAAACATTGGTATTAACATTTGAAAAATTTTCAAAAATATTTTTTTTTTGACAAAAAAATATTTTTTTAACTATCAACTCGTTAAATTTTTCCAAATAACCTAATAACCTAGGTACCTAATTTATAATCTTAGATAGGTTGTAATGCAATGCATCATGATGGAAACTACACTAAAATCAGTATAGTCTAAATAAAAATCATCAACTGCTTAATGGTTGATTGTTAAATATGAAACACGGTCTTATATAACACTAAATATAATCATAATTTCTAAAAAGGGTTAATATTAACCTTACCTCCTTTCTCCCTGTGTCGCTCGTTCACAAAACAACGAAAAATCTCAATTATAATTAAAGTTGAATTTATTAATTCTCCTACTATAAATAATGGGAATAGAATAACACAAATTACAAGTACTTACGAATAAATAAAAAAAAACTGTTTCAAAACTAATTTTTATCCATGTACAAAAACGAAATAGGTTTAGGTTTTCATTAAAGTGTGTTGAATAAGGTATTTGTTTTCAAATAGCTAATTCGTAAAGAAATAATCTAGGTAGGTACTTTGAATAAACTTCTAAACCAATGACATTATCTGGTACTTACCTAGTTTCGTGAGTAATGAACAACTCGTGGACAAGCTTTTTAAAAAGAAACAACTCAATATACCTTAGCAAAAAACTTATTTTATTTATTAGATAGGCAAAAGATAAAAGCTTATTTCGAAAAAAAATGTATCTATTACTATTCGTCTGTTTTGTACTTTTTATTTAGCAAAGCAAAGTAAGCCATCGTTTTTGACCTGTTGAATTGTATTGCCTTAGATTTGCCATATTATATTATTGTCATCAACAAAACGGTGTGCCTGGTCTTGGTTCAAAAAAACAAAAGAATGTGGTTCATTTTGTAAGGGGACTTAAACCCCATGGAACCGACTGTTTTATAAAAAAAAAAACTATTTAATGAATTATTTATTTTAGTTAATTATTTTTGTATTTAATGAATGCATGGACACCACATTTGTTGAAATTTGTCGATTAATAAAACCTCTAAGATGGAACATAAAACACGGTAGTCGGTAATATGCATAGTCACATAAGTACTAAACAAGTGAAAATAATTAAAAGATTGTAAAAATGACTATCATCTCCGAACGTCCCACACCCTAATTTATTGACCTATCCTAAAGAAAATTCGGGGTCTTAGGAAGACCCCCCCATCTCACTTAAGTAAATATAATGAATATACCCGAACATAAAATGCTTGGAAAGTCCCTTTTAAAAAGGAATTATTTCTCATTTACGTTCATTTTGTTAAAAAAATATTCATTCCAGGCTCCTTTCCACCTTAAAAAAGGATCTTGTTCCTACAAAGAAACATCTCATGTCAATAATTATATTAGGTATACAATTAATGAAACCAACTGTATAGGTATAATGTATAAAAGCGGGTCAGTTAAGTCAGTATTTATATCTATGAAGAGGCAGCGTCTCTCAGTAAATTGGAAGTTACCTATTTCAGCTACTACAATTTTAGAACCTTAATATAATAAGTAAAAAAAATTCAAAGTGTTTAAACAAAACAAGAATAACATATTGTTATACCTACTTATTGTCGGTAAATATGGTGAGTAATGATAGTCCTACCCATGCAACAATACATATAGTCCATAATACCACAGCGATTCCAATAACTGTCATTAAACTCTGTAATAATAATAATAATAATAATAATTCAACCGATTAATTTTACATGAAAAGTATTACAAATTGTCATTGTTATTCTTGATAACGTTGGCATGACAAAGTTGAAAAATTTAATAGAAATCAATAATGTATGCAACAGATGGTATAGTAGGTGTTCAAGGAGATAATCGTTCTTACATTTCTACGCTTTTAATTTAAAAAATGATCAATGAATAATATATTTAATGAAATTAAATAATAACATTTTTACATTATTGGCCGTAGTGATACTAAAATATCTGTTGTTAAAATTCAGCAAAATATGTTGGCTGGCAATGTTTTAAAACATGAAACAGTGGGGAGGTCAAATGATCATTAGTGACCGAGGGAGAATTAGGAGATGTGGCTAACTTTTCAACTAGCACATAGTTTCTGACAAAGGCTTTGTTTTACTAGATAGGCGTAGTATATTACACCCTTAACAATCGGTGCAGGTTGTTCCACCACGTATTTTATGCGTTCAGAGAAAAATGCTTTACAAAAAAAAAAAGGATTTATTTCTATCAAAATATTTATGAATAGGTATTCATTAAAGATTTACTACCTTTCTGTTTTGTAGGAAAAAAAGTTTTGACTTAAAGAACCAAAAAAAAAAAACTATTATAATTTGAATTATCAAAATTAATTTAATTTTTAAACAAAAATAAGTCGTTATTTGGCTTCCTAAAAACATATAGAATTAGTGTGTTTTGTTTAAAAATATTCAAAATCAATTTAGCTTATGTATCCGAATTTTTGTTTTACTTTGATTTCCATTGCCTTGTGCATGCGCATTTGTCATTATGTACCCCGAGATAAACGAAATAGCTGACCCAGATCATCTGGAGCAGTGTTTTGGTAAGTATTAGTTATATCTTAGGGGTACTGTTGGTGTGTGTTTATTACTTCCGAACGAAATTGAGAAAAAAAAAATACAATCAGTTGCCTATTTTATACTCCTTTAAACCATTGGGTATATGCAACGCCACTATAATGTATAAAAAAAAAAAAATTCGCAGGGAGAACCGGGCAATTTACTTAACAGATATTACTATAATAATTTGATACAGGTAATTACAATGAAAAATTTACTTTCAAGAACTTACCCTATAAGCTCCGATAAACGCCAAAAGCCATGTCAGTATCATCAATAATATGCAACCCATCAGAACAATATGCCTTTCTAAACAAAATGACTTATAGTAAATATGTATTACGAATAAAAATTAAATAAAAAACGTAAATTAAAATATTTGTTTGGTTACCAGCAAGTTTGTGTCCAAACTGGTATTCATCTACATTGATCATAATCATTATCAATATTAACATCTGGAACAGTTACATTATTCATAATGAAATAAAATAAAGTGCCAATTAGTCATAATAGTCTTAATAAACTTTAAAGATGCTTAGCTATTATTATTATTAAAAATATTAGCTGCTCTTTAATTCTCTAAAAAATTAATTCTGTTCTAAGATTTTATAAGCAAAAAATATATTTGTTTTACGCGTGTTCATAGCAACTCTTGATTAAGCAATATTTCCATTTTTAGATTCTGAGCGTAACACGGAATGTATTATTTTTACATAAATGAATTTTTTCTGTAACCCATTTTTTGAGTAGTTGGATTGCTCCGATCTTCAAATACATATAAAAGATTGATGGTATTTTTATTTAAGAACTTTTTTTTAAAAAAAGTCGCAGTTTAAAACAATTTAAACATAATAATTTCCTTTGCGTGATTAAAAAATTTGGATATTTCGTAAACAAAACTTTGGTACACTTTGGCGTTTTGTCGTTACGTTTATTTTAAATTTTCTAAGCAATGATGAATTATTCATTCTGAAAGTAACCATTTTAAGCAAACTTAGTGAATCAAACTTGTAAATTTCAAAGATCTAAATTAAACTTGAAAACGGTTGAAATATTTTTACTTTGTTTGTATAACACTCGTTTTTATAATGCGTTATATTTTCCATTCGTGTTTAGACAATCTATTACATAAAAAAAAAAAAAAAAAAAAATGGACAAGATTAACATCTAGCACTCATAAACAAATATAAAAAAAAAAGGTTTTACGTAAAATATTAACGATTAACAGATTCAAATTGAATGATGACTGCGGCAACAATCAACGAGTAAGCATCGTCGTAATAAGTAGGTAAACTACAAATGTTTTTTTTTAATATATGTAATTACTTGTAATTAAATTAAACTTTGTTTTAATTTATGTAAAAATTAAATAACTCTTTTTCTGCGTGTAAACAATATTTGATTGCTCTTATAATCGAGTTATTTTATTTAATATATGTATATAGGTGGAGTACTTACTTAAAAAATTGGTTTCATTATAAAATCAATATATTCCTCGCTGTGCTCAGAATCTACAAATATTGAAAGGACACAAACGATAAGGCACATTTTGCATATTATAGTGAACACGTACTTTATCAAGGGTAGTACAAAACACTCCAAAATTATTGATAAATAAAGTCTCCCCTGCAATTCTTTCCCACTTTAATCCCCGATAATTCCTGTACCGTGAATAACACATTTTTCTCCTTTACATTCTAAGTTGAATGGTATAAATAAACAATGACGTAGTTTTACTGACTTGTATTTTAGAACTGAACAAAATGCTTACTGAATACATTCCCGTTAACACCGCTATTCCGATTTGTAGGGTGACCAAGTTAATAAAGTACTTTAAAAAAATATCCACCATATTACTGGTAGAGTTTTAAATGAATAAAAATGATTTAGAAATGAAATCACTCGGAGTAAAAATTACGAGATATTAAACAAAGGAAAGACATAATAAAAAGTTTGTTTATTTTTTACTAGGTACCGTTAGGTGATAGGCATTTAAAATGTTAATACGAATTAATATCCGCATTGTGAATGATTGTTTTATTCCACTATCTATCTGGCAAGTTTTAATTATTGAGATTTGTCGTAAATACATTAAAGTTCTAGCACTGCGTATCTCTCAAGAGTTTCATTTTAAATGGTACCCATACTATTTTCTAGTGAGACTCTTTCGCAACCCATTGAGCAACGATACAGAGAAATGTTGTGAGCTCAGCTTGCTACCATATGTGGTACTAAGGGAAGGCAGCTGCCCCTCCTGCGAATTGAGCGCCTTATCATAGACAAGAATGTTAAGTTTTCAATCATCCACAATAAATAAAAAGGTAAATCGAAAGGTATGTATAAAATGCATCTTTAATTAATAACAAAATTTACAACGGAGATATAGATATGAACACTTTTTGGCACACCAGAAAATACGTTTATACATACTTTTCGAAATTGAGTTATCTGCGGTTATTTTGTTAATTTGTTAGGCTCGGCCATAAGAAAATAAAAGTCACTTACACGAATTGTTTTTAATTTATCATTCAAAATATTATAGTAAACAGCTGTGTCAAATGTATTTTTAATGTTTTTGCAGACCATATCAATTTGCATGCCGTCACCTACTGATCGATAGTAGGTACTGAATCTGAGTTGTAAACTAAAAGATTAATTAATTCAAATTTTATAAGTTGTCATGATGGTTTTTAGGTACATAATAGTTTTAATATTTGTGGTTCGAAGTATCGTTTGAAAAATATTTAGGTAAGACGTCTAAACATTACAGAGGACACACATGTTATATTATACGAATAAAACTAATTTTCCAAATATCAAAAACGATTTCGAAAAATAATTAAAAATCAAAAACATTCTTTTAACCCGAAAAGTTGTTGATGGAAAAATAAATAGACAGAACGCATTGGACGAGCTATATAGTGCGTGTAACAATAATATTTTGGTGAACTATTTCTGGGATTTTAATAGTAATTAAAATCACCTTTGAGTTTTATTATTTTACGCCGTAATTTTTGCACTGTAGAACGTCGAAAATCACAGATATCGTAAATATTTCGAATTTACAAGAGGTGAAATCGATTATATTGTACAATACGATATAATAATACGTACCTACTCGGAAATTTGAAAGAGAACACTTCCTAGGATCAGTATCGTTTGGCGGTAAAATTATTGTAATGCACTGAAAAACTAAAAAAAAGTTTAGTATTATCTATTGGAATCATTGAAAATCGTTATAATAAATAAACTGAATGTTAGAAAAGATATTGTTGCAGACAAGCAATATGAACTTCTTATCATATTTTCGTAGTTAAAACGAAAATATTTTAACAAAGACCCCCGTTTGGAGTATATGAACTTACCCCTGCCTGCAACAATATTTTTTCTAACATTCAGTTCAATTATTTTAATGATTTTAAATGATTTCCATTAACACAACTAAGCTTGGTTAAAGCTTTTCAGTTAATATTATATTTAACGCAATCGGAGGGCTTTTTTTTTTTTTAATCACAATTTTTTTTTATTTCACACTTCCAAGTTTTTGTCAAACAAATACTTGTTTTTTTTGTTACTAAAATTATCTCTACGGTAAAATCGATTAAAATAATTGAAGGATTGTATTGTATTCAATTATTGAAGTCACGGATAAACAAATCCATGTATATAAAAGCCTCGTAAAGACGTATACGTAGATGCAATGGATACGTGCAATATGAAATACATGGATAGTAAAAAATTAACCACGGTAAACGTTTTACTTTATTCTATTCAAAATTCAAAAACATATATTATAACCGGTCCCACAATCAAGACGAATCGCACGACTTATTTGAGATACAATAAGCAGAAACATTTACGATATTAGATATTAACTAACGTTCTGTTTTTAGAAGAACATGTCTGTTTATTAAAATAAACATAGTATAAACAATTATTACAATTGGTGACAAAAAATCTGAGTCACCAGTATAACCAATTCTATCGTAAAACACGTAGAAAAGACTCATCGGCACGCTCTGTATATAATATTTAAGAACTTCTTGGGACTGCGAAAAAATTCTATTATTTGTTTATAAAATTTGCCTGGACAAACCTTTTTTTTTTAATTTCTATGTGTTATATTTTATTAAACGCAATTTTTCGATAGATTTGTATAGAGGTAGGTAACCTATCTAGCAAAAAAATACTTTAATAACATTGCCTCAGACACTAAAAAAACGTAACGAGGAATTTAGTAGGTGTACCTAATTTTGTTTTTGGTTTTTTTTGTTATTGCTGCCTATGAGTACAGCCACAAAAACATAATAATAATATTGTAAAATCAACGGTACCTACGGTTAATTTTTTCTATTGAGCTGTTTACAATAACATTTGTTTATTTTTTAAGCATTTAAAAGATTCTATACATTTTTATTTTCCCTCATCACTTGGAAGAAAATCTAAAGTTTTAGAAATAATGTCTTAACATTTTACAATTGCTATCCTGGATATGTGTGTAAGGTATGTTCCTTTGTATTTTGTTTCATTTTTTTTTTTTTTTATGTTCTTTTTAAGTGACAACACCAGTTTTTTAAGTTTCTGAGCGCAACAAATAATGTATTTTTAGTTTTTTTTTTTTCTGTCAACAACTTTTTGTACAGAAAGAATGCCCCGATTTTCATCCGTGAACCCTTTGGTTGGTTGAAGCTTATTTTGAAATTTCTCCTACTTTTTAGTTAAATTTAGTAAAATTGGGAAAGGAACTTTGGAGAATTTCACGGCAAAAAGTATGAAATTTTAAGATTTGTGATGGAGTTTTTATTTAGATTAAATTTTTAAAATCAGTTCCGATAGGTTTGTTGACTGCGGCGATATTTAGGTTTTAGAATTTTTTTAAATTTTGTTTACTTTTTGAGTAATAACCAAAAACAACTTTAGAGTTTTGCCGCGAAAATTAGAAATCTTCAGGTTTACGATGATGTTTCCGTGTAAAAAGAGTGCTCCGATCTCAACTTTGAATAGCACAAAATCGTTGATAAGCTTTATCTTATTCCGAACGTATTTTTGAATTTCACACATTTTACCTTATGTAAGTCTGAAAACACAAATTTATACTAAAAAGCCGGCTGGGGGGGGGGGGGGGGAGACGAGTATTAATTGTCCGATGGTATTGAAACCGATGCCGTTATAATGGGTAGGCCAATAAGTATTAAACACGTCGTTTAAATTTAAGTAAAAAATTAAACGTGAATGTTCCGGGACCATCTGTATTGTTATAAATTTAGTTTTCACCAGGACGCACTATATAACTGATTTTTTTTTTTCGTAATCATTATTTAATCCACAAGACCGGTAATTTTTCACTGTATTGTTGTAGGTGTCCATAAACTAATATCATGCGAATTTAATTTATAGAATACACAACGATCTCAGGGGTACGTTTATTTCAGAAAATTAAAAAAAAAATGAATAGTACCTATATACAATTACATTGTATATGGGACTCGGAGCACAAAACGCAAAGTGCATTGACCATCGTGCCTCGCCTCGCGTGTTCATTATTTTATCGTCCGGCGACGACGACTTGTTTCCTTTGGCACATACCAGCCGTACCAGCCGCGACCCGCGCCGGCCGTCACTCGCTTCTCTTTCCACTATAATAATTTTTCTCCTTCTTTCTTCACGGTCCTCCTCCCTCGATGCGAAACAACATATACGATATGTATTTATAGGTAGGTTTACAATACACACACACACACAACACAATAATTGTTTGAAAAATCGAATTATTCGTGTGTAGTAATAATAAAGATAAATTCGTAATAACATTGTACGCGTTGTACTCAGAGTGCCCGTTGTGGCGTGTTTGGCCAGTGGCGTGCGCAGAGAAGGTTTGGGGGTTGAGGTTCGCGATTTTTTCCTTTTTGACGAATTCGTAACCAGACGAAGGTCGTTTCTTTTAAAAATACCACCGATCGTACGATACGGAGTAAAAACAAAAAAAAGACGGGATCGCTGTAGCCGGCGCGGGCAGTTTGACAGAGTAAGCGACTACGATTCGGGCGGATCGCCGCTGGTTTCGGACGTGGTTGATAATAAATGAAAATGATAAACCGTTTCTTTTCAAAAAAATGATTCTGACCGAGCTCAGTCGTCACTGTGTAAAAAAAAATATCGGTGTTTTACTGAGCTGGTATCTGAACTACCCGAAATACGACTTATTTTTAGGCGATCGATAAACGACTTCTCGCCGAATTCGCTTCCATTCTTTTGTGATTTCCAACGTTTTTCGACGTGATTTTTTCGATTGCGGCCGTAAAAGTGTTGACAAAAACAATATTTAAATACACACAATACTGTCGTCATTTGTTATTGACGGTTGCGGAAATAGCGGCACAAAATTTACTATTGTCACTGCAGTAAGTGCTTGAGTATATATGATTATCGTAATTTATAAAAAAAAATACTAATTCTTTCAATTTAGTTAAATACTTTCAATTTTTTTTCCTACACCTTCATTTAAATGTACACTTTTATTTTCTATGTATATAACGTGCGTCAAGTGTTCAACGGGACACATACCAAATGCCTAAAATGATTAGTGACGGCGAATTACAAACGTCAGAAAAAATATTTTTCATAAACTCGTAGTTGGCGTACGACTTCTGTCGTGGAAATATTATGCTCGCCCGCGCTTAGCGACAAAAACGAACGCCTGCTTGATGTGTTTTTCATTCGTGTATTGTGAGACCAGCGCTTGATTTGGGGGGGACGCGGGGGGGGACGGAGTCCTCCTTATTTTTTAAAAAATTTTTAGCGTACCCCTTCTAATTTTGTACTCTTAATGACGATGTATAGGCACATTACTACGAAACTGATTTTAACTCTATTTAACTGCGTCCCACTTTTATTTTTTTTCCAAGTCAAGCATTGACTATATAACAACGTCCTCGTGTACTTACTTTATACAGCGTACGAAAATATTAGATAATTCACGACCGTGTTCGGAAAAAGGTTAATCGCCTCCCCTTTCCACCGTGGCCCCCCCACGAAATATAGGCACCTAGATGCACGTATTATTCTTATAAAAATGGATCGTTTCATATTTGCGTCCGCTCCCCTTCTGTAAACTTCTGGGCACGCCACTCGTCCGGGCAGGTATGCGACCACCGCGTCCGCCGCAGCTCCGTGCACCGCCAGTAACCGTCTTCCCGCGAGACCGACGTCTCGTGCACCTGTTTGCTCAGTTTACGCGCTCACGTCGCGTGTTCGTCGCGAACAGAAAAAAGTTTCCGGGTTACACGTTACTGCACCGTTGTTCTACGTATAAAAATCGTTTCGAATTGATCGGTAAAAAAAAAAAACAACTTTAATCCCGAATCTTTAAATCGATCGAGTTGATCAAGTTTTTTTTAGAGTTTTCCCTTCCATACGCGAAAAGTACCCGTCGGCCATCCGAGCAGACGACTTCACGTGGACTCGCGCGCGACGTTCGGACCGGGCGTAAAAGTTGAATTTTTTTCGCATTTTTAAGATGACCAAACCGTCGACCGTCTTTGTTACGAACGTGAGTTTTTCCGTTTTTTTTTTCTTTTCGTCCTATATACACACTATTTTACTGTGAAACGTTAACGTCTGTATGATGTAAAATTTCAAAGTTGAAAAATCAGTATTTTCAGTCGTGTTTTTTTGCTCCTCGTAATAGGGGCTACTAATAACAACGTTGTCGTTAAATGTTATAATAAACTACCGAATAATTGAGTACTCGTGTTTAGCATACAAGTTAATCCTACGGTTTTGGGCTATTTTCAATTATTTTATTAATCCGAGAGATAAAATGTACCGCGTATCGTATGATAGTATGTAACGGACAATGAAAAGAATATACTTGAAATAAACGTATGTTTTCTACTTTTTTCATTTGCAGCTATATAAGTGTTAAGTTGTAGAAATTACTGATGTATACCGGTTAATATCAACCGTTTGTCTAAGAGTGTATAGATGTAAATCTGTTTTTCCGCTATTACGTTTTACGGTAAATTTTACATGTACAATATTTCATGTTCATTGAAAATATATGATAAACTGTGTTGTATACAATATATTATAATAAGAGCATACGAAATTAAAGGTTATCTATTTATATATTGTTTCCATACGGAACGAAAAAATGTGAATTTTTTTCACACTTTTCTCACACCACACTATGAATTGCGAATAATCTGTGTCCGGAATAAGTAAAACGATAAGTGAAGCCCGGAAACATAACATTATTCTGCCGTGATGGTCTGCCCCGTTTTGATTTTCACGTAATCGTAACTGTCAAGAATACGTCTTTTTTGCTCAAAAACAATAAAATAAACTAACTTTATCGAAAAATTTGACTATTATCAAGTGATTACATAGGTACGTCGTAATTAACGAAATTTAGAATTCTGTTTTCTATAAACTCAAACATAGTTTAGTAGTTACTATCGATGTATTTGGTTCAATTATTTTAGGACATGATTGATTGGTGCAAAATAAACAAGTATTTGTCTAATGATTGTGAACCGTCCTATAATCTTTATTTTCTGGGTATTTTAGTAGTATTTTTTGTTTTTCTTACACAAATATAAGTATTAATCTTTTTCTATTTTTCAGTTATACACTGTTCAATTCTATTGTTAGATAGGCTGCATTTATACCTGACATATTATTACCAAACTACTTAAATATAATGACTATTTCTAACAGAAGGCCAATTTCACTTGAATTCGCGTTATATTATGTCTCGTCAAAAATATTATACCACCATTAAATATTATTAGTATAAAATATATGTGGTACTGGTATTAGTTTTTGTTTGTAATACTAAACAAGCAATAATAAAGTTATTTACACAAATTCCAATACACACCTTCTTAAAAAAAACCGTAAAAACAAATGGTTATATTTTTGGGTGTATTAAGAGCTAAAAAACTAGAAACAATAAACTATTTTATTTTACTGTTATGTTTGTAGAATATGTAAGTGTCTACCTACAAATAATTGAAAAGAGTTTTGATAGAGACGTTGGTCAATTTTATTTGTTTGCATATGAACATTCACAACTACAACGTTGTTTAAAATACCTATAGTTAATTACCATACAGCGGCAAACCACAAGGTTGATATTCTTTAGGTTAACATCCTAACAAAAAGGTCAAATTTTGTGCAAAATCTAATGATTATGATTAACATAATTAACGCTAGTAAAAAATACCTAATTATTTGTGAGAAACAACAGCTATATTCCCACAGTTACTTTAAAAACATACCATGACGTGTTTAAAGTTAAATATTACTGTATACGTGCGATTGTTATTAAATACTGCTCACACAATGTTTTAAAAAACTCAAATTTTCTTTGATCAATTTTTTATTTAAAATAGGTAGATTATATTCTAAGAGCCTAGTATAAATATCAAGTATTTGAATAAATACAAATATTTTCTTTTTATTCTTTACTTCAGGCTAATGAAACTACAGTTTATATTTAAATCACAGACGGGTTATATAAAGGATTTTATGAATTGGGTTACAACGTTTCGGAAAAAGATCTACGTATAAAATACATCTGCAATTTAAAACAAATTATAAAACCTTACCCGACTTTGCTGATTTGTTGTTATAATCAATTTAACACACTAAATTTATATCTATTTGATTGGATATCATACAATTACAAATCAAAAAACAAATAAACTAGTCTTTTTTACACTGATCCGTGTCGGTGTCTAGATCAATGTATTGCAATTAGGACTCGAAAAACAATTAGATCCGATTTACTAGGATTAGGTTTTTTTTTTTATTTTTGTGATCACTTTTTCTAGTAGAAAAAATGCTCCAATTTTCACGTACATTACCTCAAAAGATCTATAGTTGATCCGAGATGGTACTTTATTTGAAACGTTGATTATTTTTTGGTTCTGAGGAAAAAACGAAAACGGTCAAATTCCCAAAAGTACTCCGTTTCACTTGAAATTTATGTAAATCATTAAAAAGGTTTTAACAAGTTATCTGCTTAGTTTTCAAACTATTTTGATCATTTTTAAGGGAGTAATGGAACTTGGGCGAAACAAATAATTACGGGAAACGTGTTTTTTTCACATCGTTTTCGATGTTTTTGATCATAACATCCAAATTAAAAATTGGACCATGCTGAAACATTTACACAATACCAAAATAGGAAAGATACAGATTTGACAAGAGTATTTATTGTTAAATTTGTTTTTACCACCACGTATACTAGACAACTGAGCTCGCTCTGAATCGTATTTTCGAAGGCAATGATTTATCATTGCTTTCAGAAATTAAATAATGCGTTTAAACCACAACTTCTTAACTAGTAACCCACCCAAAGCGTAGTCGCTACCCCGTCAAATTACCCATGCAACCTAGACTGATCCCGGCGCTTACTTTTTTAGAAGTACATTTTTTGAACCAAACATCGCGATGTTAGGCTGTATTGATAAAAACCTAAGCCGAATTCTATTACTTTAATAATAATTCAGGATTTAAACAAATCAGCCTCAGAAAAAGCTAATTCAACTGTATAACAGAATGTCTCGTATAGTATATATTTTAAATA
>CM029361.1:27098201-27133375 GCA_017140985.1 Hormaphis cornu
ATTGGACCAAGCTGAAACATTTACACAATACCAAAATAGGAAAGATACAGATTTGACAAGAGTATTTATTGTTAAATTTGTTTTTACCACGACGTATACTAGACAACTGAGCTCGCTCTGAATCGTACTTTCGAAGGCAGTGATTTATCATTGCTTTCAGAAATTAAATAATGCGTTTAAACCACAACTTCTAAACTAGTGACCCACCCAAAGCGTAGTCACTACCCCGTCAAACTACCCATGCAACCTAGACTGATCCCGGCACTTACTTTTTTAGAAGTACATTTTTTGAACCAAACATCGCGATGTTAGGCTGTGTTCATAAAAACCTAAGCCGAATTCTATTACTTTAATAATAATTCAGGATTTAAACAAATCAGCCTCAAAAAAAAAACCAATTCAACTGTATAACAGAATGTCTCGTATAGTATATATTTTAAATAATTTATTTTATGATAAAAATAATAAATCATTACACGGTAGAGGGCCAAAATAAGCTGCACGTATAATATTTTTATCTTGACATTAATGGACGAATATTGTATGATACGATGGTGTGTTGAGGTAAAGAGATGTATACGAATCACATACAGACCAATATATATATTAGCCGAGTTTTTTTTATTAATATTCTTCGTGGTTATCCGAGAATTTATAACTAAAGCATCTTAGGTCATAACACCCAAACGAAAAACTAACGTGTAACGTTAACGCATTCCTGTTAAATAGGTTAATTTACTTATATATATATATATTTAATAAACAATATTTTTATTCAAATATATATATGTACTCGTATAGATTGGATACAGTGTATCTCATCGTGTATATTTCTGTCATAAACTTAATCCATACGTGATTATTTATTAATCTTTTAGAAGTATGTTATTTTGTTTATTATAATAAATGCATAAGTGTTACTTTATTTTTCGATCATTTTCGATTTTAAAAAGCCAAAAATTTCCTGTTCGCGTGGATAGTTTGTTACGAATTTGCAGTGAGCCGTTGTTTTAGTGTTTTTAGTAAGAATAGTTGTTAAAATCCAACAAAAAATATCCAACATAGTTCTATTTTTAGAATATTCCTAAAAAACTGGTCTTCCAAATTTCATGTACATCTATAAGGAATTAACTAAAATAACGTGAGATAATTTCAAATCATTTGGACGGTTATTTGAGGAGTTTTTGCGATCTAAGCGTATCAACTGCGCAACAGCAGCGCGTACAGTTATAATCTAAATAACTCTGATATATCGATCCTATTTTTTTTATATACTTTCTGAAACTATTGGGCGGATTTTTTTGAAATTTTCGGCTGCAGATTGAAAATTTAATTTTACATAACAAATTTAATTTTTAAATCTTACTTAACAAACTTGTGATGGTTACGAATTTTTTTCAAAAATAGGTAACAAGCGTATGACCAATTTTTGCGATTATCCAAGTCTAAACGATTAAAAAAAAAAAAAGTTGTGAAAAACGTATTTCGAAATTTTAAAGTCACAATATATTATTTTGTTAATCTTGTGTTGGATTTTCACAACTTTTTCAGAAAAATTTAATTTTTTTCGATTAATAATGACAAAAAAATGGAAAAATTCAAATTTCTATACTTAGATAAAAAAATTCAAAGTGTTTTGACATTTTAATCAGATCTATACCATACCAACGTTAATATAATGTAAAATGTTCAGCTCATTTCAAACATTATTTTGGGAGCTATGGCCAAAAACCAAATCGATTATGTCAAAAACACATTTGCCGTAATTTTTAACGTGTTAGTTTTTCCTGTTGTTTTACTCTAACTTTTTTAAATTTAAACTTCCGAATTTTCTAACCCTCAAAGTACCATGAACATGATTTACCCAAAACAACAGGCTATGTGTTTAAATATCGGAGCACTTTTGAAGAAACAATCGTGGTTTTATAGTGATAATTCAAAATTAAAACCACACATGTTGTCAAAACTAAAATTAAAGCACTTGTTTTTTTTTTTTTTTTTAGTCTAGTAAACAAAAACCTATAAAAAGTCGTACAATTTATTTCATACAAAGCATAATGAGCATTTCAAACACAAATTAGAAAAATACCTATTCAGATACACGGGTATTAAAAGGTTGGAAACTTCCGTATTTTTGTTCATCTCCTGTCTATTATTTAAAATACACGCACAGTTATTCGATTATCTAAATTGAACTGAATAAATTTAGCAAAATAATTTTAATTCAACCAAATTCAAAACGATAGATCTTTTTGCTAATTTGAAGAAAAAAAATGAACACTTAAAAAAATGGAAATAACTTTCCCTTTTTATGACGTGATTCTTTAAAAGGAAAGAGTTAAATATGAGGACACACAATGTGGAACGTAGGTACATTATGTGTGTCGTCCACAACAGCGATCGATGATATTGTAAATACCAAATTCTTTTCGCTTTTGATTTCACGCTGCTTGTTACCGAATTATATAAAAACTATCCGAGTTCACTGGGAATTAGGGCGTCACTGACATGACATTGTACAATGTCTTGAAGGTGGGTTTGTTTAGGCACAAATAACAATAGTTTGTATGTTGTGTATTATACTGTAGATACTATAGACACCTTCAGTTGAACCCTAAGCAAATCCCAATTAGAAAAAAATCAAATATTTTGCGCTATGGCGCTTGTAACTGGTATAACACATATACAGCATAATCAAGGTACGTGTTTTGGCGATAAAACGCGCTTGGGAAATATTCACAAATATATATATATATACCATAATATAATTTATACTAATAACAATAGCATAGTATTATTTACCATAGCAAATGTAGATTAAAAATTTTCACATAGTGTCAATTGTAACCGATTATTGACCTTTTATATTTTACAATACGTAACAAAGTAAATCCTATACGCACACCGAAATACCAATGTATTTATATATTTTTGTAGATACATTATGATCATGTTAGAAATAATATCGAAAGTAAAAAATGTTTAAATAGTTTTCGAAAAGAATTGGGATTGTGATGACACAGCATAATTTTATCAACTATAGACTTCCTTAGTGTGTAAAACTATTAGTCTTAATAGTAGGTGTTTGTTATTTATTTTTTTTTTTTAAAGTGATAGGTACACCATTGAGAATGTATCACATTTGATTACTTTTTAGTAATCGTACTCGTATAAATTAATTACATTAGTATATTGGTAGGTCATTATCAATAATAGTAGAATATGGTTAAAGGTACTGAAATAACTAATATTATACTGTCATTATATTTGACTATCTACACATCACTTCATTCATTGTAAAATCTTAATAATTATGTTTGTTGGAGTAAAATGTACCTAGTTACACAAACGAATTGAATGGTTCTCTCCGAAAACCGGACAACTGTACTTTTTAGAAATTTTTTGTGGGAATAGTAGATGTTAAAAATATTATAGTACCTATTTTATTTAAGCAATAGATTTTTAGTTTATCGTAATTATCTAATTAGAAATTGTATTTAAATGATTTAGCACCAAAATAATTAGCTATTGTTGTAGAGATTGTGATGTCAGTAATAAGACAATCCGTAAAAAAAAATTGACTTATCTGAACCCTTCAACCGATTATTGCATGTTCTTCAAAAATAAACAAACATACAATGAATTCATAGAGGTACATGGTAAACATATATCAAATTTACTCCTTTTTTTTTTATTCCTTCCTTCTTTCTTTTGTTTAATTCTTTACTGTAAACCCCTGTATTAAAATCTTGCTGAATCTTATTTTCATCCAATCATAAACGCAATAACGTTTGACTCCATTGATATAAGTAAATTGAATTCAATTGATGATGGTAATAATTAACTTTATATTTAATTTAATTTTTCCTAATAAAATGTTTTTTTTTTTTTTCAAAAACCAAAACAAAGCACAGTTCACACAACGTAATCACGATCGATACTGGATGTAAAACAAAACATGGTATACATTTATATTATGTTTCAATTAACATTCAAAATCTAAAGTTCTAGTAATGTTAACGCGCGATTCTTCTCGATATCAGCTGTGTTTAATTAAATTGAACCTACGTGCTTGCGCTCTGTTTTTAAAGTAACGGTTGTTCACTGTTTAATATAATAAATATTATTGTGTTATTCGTTACCAGAACGAAGGGCGTTGAAGGTCGACGGGCCATATTATTATAAGTATCCATTTCTGGAATTGTTCGCCTTTTAAAAACTGAATCTCGTTTGATCGCATTGACATTCCGAGGCTTGGTTCGTTCACCTTACGTATTTTGTTGAACCGCGACGCGTATTTTATTATTTATACAGCCGGTTTCAGGTTTTTTTCAATAGCTGTTTTGAAAATAATCACCCACGTAAATACGAATGTGCATACCAGCTACCACGTCGTGTTTGGGCACCTTTACCTATAACTCGCGAGTCTATGACGTAACGGACATTTAAAAATTATGTTGAAACGTAGGTGACAGCAAAATTTTAACTTTTTTTTTTTTTTAATAAACAACTATATAGGTATTAGTCGTTTTCAATTTGTTTCAAATAAGTATAATAGATAACAAAAACGTACGTTGATGTGCGAAAAAAGTTATACGTTATACGAAGTTTATACGTACATAACTTTTTGTAGTTTTCGTTCAACGAAATCCGCAACATTCAGATTTAAGAATCGAAACATATAAACACAAGCTTAAAAACATACATGAATGTGACACGTTTAACTTGTTGGATCGTTGATTGTCATCGTATATTTCGTTGATAGACAATACGCGGAAAATCTACGAGAATTTGACAAGAAAGGATTTCCTAACTGATTTATGATGGTCATAAATATTTAATTTTGTATTGATTTTGTGTACTTGACTAACTGAGCTCACTGAGAATTGATATTTTTGTAGACATCGAATATTTTTTTATGTTTGTTATTGTTTTCAAATTTAATCTAGTACGTTTATACCGTACCGTTCAAAAGACTGTGACCGCTATTGTTAAAAATAATTATAATATGTGAGACTGTTTACTCGATTTTTACACACATTTCAAAATGTCCATTAAGTAAGCACCGGCACATTATACTAGGACAATCAAACTTACATTTCGAACAATTTGAGTATTTAGTTTTCAACTCGTATTACATTTAATTTCACGTTTATATTGAACATATAGGTAAACATATTTAATTGAATCGGTTTTCTCGAAATTGATTTTTACTATGATTAAAAATTTTATAGATCAAGAATTGAGATAGGTACCAACATGAAATGGTTTTTAAATGGATTTATTTATTTATTTAATCCTATATTATACACTTTTGTGTAAAGTCTTAAGTGTAAAGTGGAATTACTATTATTATTTTAGTCGCTATCTTTTATTAGAGGTACTATGTATTATTTCCAATGCTAACGGCAAATTTATTTTTAGGCAATTTTTTTTTATTATGCAAATGGAATTTTAGCTGTTTTGTCTTCGTAGATACCTACTGACACAGTTTTCTTATTTTCTCACGAAAGAACTAGATACATAAGCAACACTACGAGTATGTTAATATAATCGATTTTATTAATTTTTTCATGTAAGTAGCACGTGATTTTATTCTCGAGTAATTCTCATAAAATATTGATTTAAAAGAAATTATTTATAAAAAAAAAACGAGAGAAACTATTATAATAAAGTTTTTTGTATTTGCATTAATTATTTTGAAATTTAAAACTGATATACCGATCAAATTCGTAATAAACTCATCCGAAACGATGACCAACCGAAAAGTCGTAGTAGCTATACTGTAATTCACCAGTTCGCAGTTTATGGTTCCTATTTTAATTAAATTGATAACTGGGTATACAAATTGACGGTTGTGTGAACTTAAAAATTGTTTTTCGGTCGCTTTTTTTTTTTGAAAAAGAATTACAGCTTCTTACGGAATATAATTTGGTAGAATCGAGCTGAACGATCGATTTACTTTAAAAAGTAATTATAACAGTAAATAATAGGTGAGTACATACATGATACAGTACGTGATAAAATAACAGTAGATTATCTACCTAAAAAGTAAATCGGATTTCGTTTTCTTACTACTTAATAACACGAAATAATTAACTAAACAAAAAAGAGAACACAAATCGTAAACAAATATTTCGGGTACACAAAGTACGGTTCATAAAATAATAAAATTATGACGCGCGTGTGTAGTGAGTACGACACATTGTTACACATGTGTGTATGCGTTAACATAAGTACTCTGCGCACACGTTTAAGTACTGAAATGGCAGTTCCACAATGGACTTGTGGCGTAATATAATAATAGTATGAATTATGTGTATAACATATGGAAAGCATGAGCGCATCATCATATTATTGTAAAACAAATAAAAACTGTCTGTTTATCGACTTGTAGATTATTTTTTTTCCACGCGATTGTGATGTATTCACGGTGCCTACGTGCTCGTCGTTTGGTAAAAAAAATCAATATACAGTGTGTTTACGCTAAGGGGTAAAACTAAGTATTTAGAGTGTAGGATTGAAATGTGGTTTTCGAGATATGAAAATATACACGTTTTGGGAAAATTTCCAATGTTCAGCCCTTTTGGTAATACTACTTATCATTATTTTTTTTTAATGGCAACCTCAATTTTCGTCTACGAGTTCAATTAGAGTATTTTTTTTTTCAAACAACAATTTTTGTATAAAAACGTTTTTTCCATCTACAAAATCGACACAAAATTATAGTTAGTCAAACGTTTTAAAAATATCTTAAACATATTCATTTTGTAGGTACTTACTCAAAATGTCCAAGATCAAATTGTTTTTTGTACGTATACAGATGAGTTAAATTAATTAACATCTTCGTTATAGCTTATTCTGATTTTCCTCGCAACAGAAACTTGTCGATAATGACGGAGTTATTGTAGCGATTAGTATTGGTTAGTATTGATTGTAAACACAAAATATGTATTTGTACCTATGCCATAACTGATTAAACATTTTAATTCGATTGATCGCCAATCGATTTATCCAACTGCAAGTCTTTTGTTTCAGTAGTGTTTCACAGTCACTATTTACAGTTTATTCAAATGAATAACAGCGAAAAAGTAGAATTTATTTTGACGTATGGCTAGTTTCACCGTAATTCTTGACAAGCTGCTCGAGTTCATGCCGATCGGTATCCAGAAGTAGGTTTCATCCACCTCACGGCGATGTTTTAAGACTTTTACGTGGATTAAACGATAATACGCTTAAAATGTTGTTAAAAACAAACCGTGCGTAAGCTCGCAGTTTGACTGGCAATAATTTTGTCACTTTTGTAGGTAGAAAAAAATGTTTTTTATAAAAATATGTATCTGAGTGTGTAGAAAAAATTTCCATTAAAAAAAAATGAATTGTATTCTGCGCGCGCGTACCAAAAGAGCTAAAAAAGCGAAATTTTCCTAAAATCTGACGGTCCTATTTTAACATCTCGAAAACCCCGTTTCAATCCAAGATCATAAAATATTTACCTCTTAGCGTGACCTCACGTATGCAGAGGTTTCGACTATCTAACCTGTCAGTATTAATTATCGATTTGAAGAGAAAAAACGTGCTAGCGTCATGCAGTCATACGAACAACGCCCATGAGTAGTATACACGCAACTTGCAACTGGCACCGGCAAGAGTTCGTGTGGCCGTAATATGATATGTTATATACTATAAAATTTCTTATAGTTATATACTATAAAATTTTTTTTTATAATATAATATATATATTATATATCTTACAATATCGTTATGCGGGTACTATTCGGTTTTTACAAATTATTAATATATATATACGTAGGTACAACATTATAGACGTACTTTATCTACTATGGTCGTCGGATAAAATTGTTTCGTTTCAATTCGTTTCAACTGAAAAGAAAAAAAAAATACAAAACACACGCCATGCTACTTACTGCCGAGACAATAATTATTTGTTATCCTACGCGATCCGTTACCGTTTTTACAATGTCGATGCGATTAACAGTATCACTCGCGGCGGCAGCTCAGAAAGGTCATATTGCCTTTTGATTATTGTCTCACGAACGCGATTTTTACGAAAGCTCGTAAAAACAACGTGTTGCGGTCGTGTACAATATACAACTTAAAACGGTATACCTACGTACAGTTTTAATTCCAACCATCGTGTCTGCGCTTGCAAGTTACACCCGCACACTATTGTCTCGGTTCGATCAAGTCGTTGTAAAAAATATAAATCCAAATGATTTATAAAACAGCGGAGAGTTTCGTAGAAAAAAATTTATATTAATTTTCTTTGGGAATAAACAAAACTATATAATAGGTTCGTACACGTCGCGTGCTACGTATTTCAGCCTGTCGCAGCATGAATCAATATAATAATGATCGTTATTCTGCAGCTGATGTAATATTTTGATTCCGCAGATACCGACGCGCCGACGCGTATAGCCGTAGCAGCTGATATTCGAACAATTTTAATTAGTTTATAACAGTTTTAATTATAAATAATTTTAATCGTTAACTGATGATAATAACAATAACGATGAAATACTTTTGTGATCATTTCGATTATTTTACTATTTAGAAACGAAAAATCGCAGTTATTATACGTATGATAACACTGCAATTATATTATGTCATGTGCAATACCTGTGCACGTTTTATTATTAAAAATGATTAAAAAAAACCAAAGCTGTACTCGTATGAATCGTCTATTTTTAACAATATTAAATTCTCTTATTTAGGCGGGTATTTTTCATTTTTATTTCACCGAATCGTATTATACTTTTCAAACAGTACCTATATACAATTATAATAATATTAAACCTGCAGGTTACCTGAATATTATGTCGAAATCAGATTTCAGATTGCAATGCGAACCTCAAACCATCATATTATTACGAAATAGAAGCGTGTTTTTAGATTCTGAGTGAAACGAAGAACGTATTGGTTTTCACATAATGTGTATGTTTTTTTTTTCATTTTTACCACTATGTAATAACTTCTTCAATAAGGCTCCGATTTTTAACTTCAGTACCTCTAATGATAGAACACGGATCGTACTTTCAGGAGTCATAGACTTAAGCATCTATAAGAATATAAATATTGTTATAATATTTATATTTATAATTATACGAAATAATTATAATGATTTCAATTAAAAAAGTCGGCCAACAAAAAATCTGGAAATGTTAATAAACTATACGATTGCAGTAATCTTCAATGTTTAAAATCAACTTAAAATTTAAATATATAGCATTCCTTTGATCTGCTTTGAAAAATAATAATTACGATAACAGTTGATTTCAATGTAAAATTGTCCTACTGAAATATAACCTTATCACTAAAATACCATGGTTCTACCACATCATCCTATCAACACCGAAGAAATGTATTAATTTCTTTACACGTATAGTTCAAAAGTAACAATAGTTTTATTTTTTAATTCTATATGTACCTATCTAGTATCTACTAAGTATAGAAATCCATAATATTACATGAATTATAAATGAATGTTAAGAGTAATGTACAATTAACAACACTAAATAATATGTACTCGATTCTAAACTTAAATCGTGTTCTTACACGACGTTATAGATTTTATAATAACCTAGATATTTAACAAATTATTTTTAAATCATTATTTAATTTAATTTTTTTTTTAGGAACGTATTTGGTAACCAACAACCAACCATACACCGAAATGTACAAAAAACACATCAAAAACTTGTAAGTACAAAGTTGAAACAATAATATATCTTATAGAATTTTCGTCAAGCTAACATAATTTATACCTTTAATTTTAAGTCTTATTTTATAAATATTGGAACTCTGTAATTACCTACCTATGTTTAGTTTCTGCTAACTCAAACTAAACTTAATCTCTAGAAAATTTATTTTTTTAGACTGATCGAGTTTCATAATAAAAACCATGACTTTAACTATAACGGTTTTTAACTTTTACAACACTATGAATACCTATCTAGTTAATACCTACATAATTTATCTAAAACATCAATTTTGTTTAAAATATTTGTAAATATGTAAAAGCAATATGACTATTTTATGAAATAATAATGCCTAGTTAATACTTTTAGTAGCCAATCAGTAGCCAATCAGTTACCACAATCTAAAAATATGTACCTTCTATTTTGACTCCAATAAAAAATTATAATTTTAAATCTTTGAATTTTAAATTCTTTAGAAGATAACGGCCAAAAATGTAAATTAAATTTTTATTTTACACAGATTAGAGTCAATTCATTCAAATTTAAATGCCATATATTTACGACCTATAGGCAAAGTATTTCAATGATATGTAAATTAAATAATAAAATATAGGTACAATATTAGGTATGTTGTTATTATTATTAGAAATTATTTATACACTCATAGGGCATTCTACGAAATAAGTAGGTACATGCCTACATAAATTATTCGACAGAAGACAGCCGAGTTCAACATTATAACCCGTCGCCATGACTGGAGACAATGCCTTACGTATTATTATCATGTTCTCGTAATCACACAATAACACTACGTGTGAAGAACCTCATAGTGAACGTACAGCTTTTTTTTGTTTTGAATTTTTCATTGTTTGTTCTTTACACCTATGTTTTGTTGTGCCGATAGAAAAAAAAACCATTCTACGGATCAAAATATGTACAGGTAATAATGGAATATACTACGTTATAGTGCCATTGTAACGTACCATACCTATAACGGCATAATTATCGTGCGGATGGATCATTAATCGCGGAATTATATTATTATCATCGTGCTGGAAATAAGCGAAGAAAAAATATTGTTCTCTTTTGTCGATCGTAGCGAATGCTCGTGAAAATAAGTATAATGTAGAATATTGTATTCTAAGCGTTTATTGAAAAAAAAAAAATATATGTTAAAAAAATACAGTAGTAAATTCTAGGTCGGATGGGAAGCTTGGGGAAGTAAAAACATCGCTTTGAATGAATTTCATTGCCTAGTAATGCATGGATACCTAATTACAGTGCCGGATTACCCATAAGGCGGAGTAGGCGCCCGCCTTGGGGCCCTACTCATTTAAGGGGCCCCGTGAAAACGAAAAACCACAATTTTTTTAAAGATTTATGTAAAAAATAATTTTGTTGGGGCCCAAAATTTTAATTGCCTAGGGGCCCACCAATGTTTAATCCGGCACTGCCTAATTAGCTTATCTTTAATCAGTGAGAGATGGATTTCTAACGAAAATCACGGTTCTAAGCGAGCTCAGTGAATGAAGCAATCGACTAGTTCTATAAATAAATTGTATGTTTGGCTCGAATATGTTTCCGATTTTTATTTGGCGTCTTATCCGTTACAACAGAGAACGCAGAAAATGTAAAGGAATTAATTCTTCTAACGTATTTGTATGTTATTCGACCCGTACTGATATCATGACGTGTGCAATAATTGCAAAATTGCGAAAATTATTTTCGTAAGTCAGAAAATAATTGAAAAATAAATCAAATTTAAATACGAATTAAAGCTGACTTCCTTACTTCTGTCTTTAGAATCCAACGAACAAATTAGAAGACTCCTTTCTTTCGAAAAGTAAAAAAATCGTTCAAAAGTCGTTGGGCATAAGTGCGCGATATTTTTTAAATTTTTGGTTTTATTTTGAATAGAAAAATAATCGAAAACTCAAACAACGCTACAATTAAAACTCCGTTTTAGTTAACTTTCCGAAATTTTTAGTGGTATCTCATGTTGTTTGGATTATATTAGAGATTACACACTGAAAAATGAATAAATGAAAGTTTTCATAAAACAATAACGGCAAAAATTGACAAATTCTAAAATTTCAAATTTCTTTATCGTATACAATTCGTCAAAATCGATTCTGATTTCCATTTGTTCGGTTAACCTTACGCATACCCGCACAATGTCTAGAAACTAAAAATCGTTTTCACGACAGTTTTTCGAACTGCTAAAAACAACATTGGAAAACCTACTCATTAAATTTTTGGAATCAAATTACCAACTACTATACTAGTAGGTAGTTTTTATATTATGTAATATAGCAGTTGCTTTTTTAGCTGTACTTATAAATTGTGAAAAATTTAGGTAGGTACTTAGTTTTGTTATTTGGTCTCAACAATACGTACATTATACTGACTAGTATAGATTTGGTAGCATCAAGTTGTTTTCTATATTTGTTTATGCAAAACACAATAGGTATGATGATGTAAACTATATTATTACTGTACAAAATTGTATTTTCATTTTAAAAATGTTTTATACAATCGGTTATATACTATTTATCATACTTGAACGAACTCAGTGAAATTAATAATCTATTTTGCTCTATTTAGTGGGTAACTCAAATATTTCTGAATAATTAATTCCACGTTAACGCGGACACCATTTCCCGTTTAAGCATTTATAAATATTAAATACTCGGATTGGTTTAATTATACACAGTAGGTACGTACTCACGCCTTACGAGTTACGGTCGATCGGATAATTTTTATTGTTTTTTTATAAGTTACTCAAACGTTATAGGTTCCATTTTTGTGAATTCTTTTCTTAAATATTAATGATTATCAATTAAATGGAGACGGCTAAAATCGTATTAATCAAATTGCATACTTCTGAGTAATCAACACGCTTTTTAATAACAGTAATTATAGTTGTCATAGGTAGGATCCCTTCCTCCGATCAACGCGTCAATTTCAAACGTAATTCATTTAAATGTTTCATTAGATATTAACTCTATTGAAGTAAGAATATTAATTTTAAGCGATTAAAATACGAATTCTCAAAACGCAAAACAAAATAAAACTACATAAACGTCGAACAATCGACAATAATAAAAACACGGGTAACGTGCATTTATATGAAATTGAATAATTTCGGTTGTACGTCCGTGTACTTATCCTACTTGTCGTAACGTAAGCGATTCCCCTGGTAGATGTTTTTTGCGAGTGAGACGGGTGTGTTCGGAAATAATGTGTTGATAGAATTTAGTCCAAAAAAAACGAAAAAAAAATTATAATTACGTTTAATAATAGTAGTACATCGAGCTCAACGTGTCCGATTTTCCGGTTATACGCGGCGGCACATCATTTCCTTAAACTCGCGTGGCTCGTAATATTATTATTATGCTCGGAGTACCAAGTTATAATGGAGACTGTCAACGGACATTTTACGGGCTGATTTGGCCAGTGAAAACCAATAAATTGGCGGAACTCGAAGTGTATCGATTGCTTTACACGCTGTAATGTTTGCAAACAATACAGCTCCGGTGTACCTACATATTAATATGCACGTAAAATAATTTCGTTTCCGCGTATTGTCTGGTGACAATATAATATAATAGTAGACGTGACAGAAATCCGCACGAAAGAAGACGACAAGAAGACGTATCGGTGGCGTGCGCAGGGGCAGGGACACTGAGGGTTACATCTCGCTGTGTTGTGACTTTTTTATTTTAAAAACTGGTAGATTTTTTTTACAGGTACCACATATCTATTTTATATCGGGAACTCGATTTCGTCACATCAATCAATATAATATATTCTGCGTGTTTCACGCGCGTGAGACCGAATCGCGGTGAAACGGTACACAGATACGACATTATCGTGACGTGTAAATTAACACAATAACAATAATAATAATAATAACAGTATAATGCGTTTAGTATATTGTGTATCACCGCAAAACATGCAGCGAAACAACTGTTCCGGGTCGGGCGGCGTGTCCAGAAATAATTTACGAAGATAAATGCAATTTGTTAATGTAAATATGGGAAAAATAACTCGTTTCAATGTACCTTCCTTGCGTATTATATCAAATTCGGTATTTACGCAACCATAGTATGTTGGTACTCTGTTGCACAAAGAACGTTTGTAATACGTATAAAAAACGTAAACATAATTACGTTCTTACCAGATATAACTTTTTGTCAAACAAATTTTTGACTTTAACGTTTGACTCGAGTTGTTTTCATAGCCCTCAGACGCAGACTGAGACTCGGACTTGGAGCAGTATCAAATTAAAAAAAAGAAACATCGGGCTGTTATTTTTGTATACGTTCTGAATCGCTAAAATTCCATGTACAGAATTGTTTTTGTATCGTTGATTCAAAAAAAAAAAAAACTGTTAAACAAATTCAGATTATTTGAATTTTTTTTTTTTTTGTATCCTTACAGGTATACATTTTACAATGACTACCTGCACAGGTTATAAATCTACGAGTAAAACCTCTTTCCAGCGCTCGCCGCCGATTTCAGCCGTCCGATTTTTCCGACGTATTTTTTACTTTTTTTATTTCATATTCTTTCGTGTTCACGATTCGGTCGTGCTATGTTGAACAACGATGATGTGTTTTGCCATCTCTACAGTCGCTGTTCGCTCACGGCAATGTTGGATTTCTTGCATTTCGTCGTCATGGTTTATATATATACATGTATTTCACGTTACAATAGCTGCGCAAACACGACTACGAAAGTCGTTTTGTATATACCGCAGCTGTACATAAATAAAAGGTATAATAATAACAAACTGCGGTCGGATAATGACAACAAAAATTATCCATATAACATTATGTTCCGTGCCGGTCGGCGGACCGCTCGTGTCGTCGTTTCGTTCGATCCTACAGAAGAAATCCGTAATTCGTCACTGTATACACCGGCACCGTACTACTCGGCCGCGCGTGTCTTTAAGCTTGGTTTTCGGTTTTCACTCGCTTATTATATATACATATATATATATATATATTAGATTCTGAGCGAGGAATGTATCGTTTGTTGTTTCACTGTGAACCACTTTAAGGGTATAAGGAACGGTCCGGATTTTAATGTCAGTAACGAAATGTTTCTGAACTCTAATAATTGTACTCTGAGAGGTGTCAAATTTAAAAACTCGTAATTGAAAAAGTTACAATCAAAAACTCAGAAAAATTTAATAAAAAATGTTAAAAACGCTTACGGCTAACGTGTTTTTTGACATAATCGATTTAGGTTTTTCGGCAATAACTTCCAAAATAATAGGCGGAACTAGCTGAGACTTTATTTTTGTGCCAAGTATAGAACTTAGAAATTTTCGAAAATTTGCATTTCCTTTGTGGTTTTTGTTCAATAAAAAAATTTGTTTTCGACAAAAAGTTTTGAAACTTTAACACACAAGGTTAACAACAAGTATACACATATGCTACCAGAAGATTTCGAATATCCATAGTTACAATTTTTTTTTTTTAGTCGTTTAAAGTTGGAAAATGGTCAAAGATCGGTCATAGCTTTGACTTATTTTTTAAAAAAAAATTCGCAACTCACACGAATTTGTTATTTGAGAATTTAAATTGAACTATGTAATGTAAAACAAAATTTGCTATCTGATAAAAAATTTTAAAATAATCTGACCAATAGATTCGGAACGCGTACAAAAAGTGTTATAACCATGAAATTACGCACTATTACCTATTATGCAATTGATACCATAACCGTATTAACTCCTCAAATAATGGTCCTTATGGTTTCACACGTTATTCAAATTAATGTTCTTTATACGTGGATACGTTTCGGCATTTTTGGGCCATTTTTAATGTTAAATTTGTTTTTACCAGGACGTATACTATACAACTGAGCTCGCGAGGCAATGATTTAACGTTGCTTTCAGATAATAAACAATGTGTTTGAACCACAACTTTTAAACTAGCGACCCACTCAAAGCGTAGTCGCTACTCCATCAAACTACGTCTAAATAGTATTTATGTCTAATACTGTATATGACGTATCCATTACTTCTCACAATGTGTTAACTATCAAAAACATTAATGTCTGCAGTTATCATGATGATCACCACTGCGGTTTTAGAGGTATCACACTAATTATTGGAATTGAGGAATTTTAGAGAAATTATAACTATTATAAATAGCTATTTAAATTATATCTATAGAAAAATACGACACTGGAACGCCCGCAGTGGACGAAGTTCTCTACCGAATGCGTAGAAGATCAGATGATATGATAAAGTTTTCTCAAAATCTTTTCCGACCCGTATAGAACTCCAAACGTGGAAACGTTTAAACGATCAATTCTTCAACATCAAACGGCATTGCGGTCGACGTAACACTGTTATGATTTCCTAGCACTGTTTTAGAACCTGTTTAATTATTACCATACATTATCGGTACAAAAATAGTGTAAAAAATAAACCAAATTTACGGTGTTTCTTTTTTTTCTGCTAAAAGTATTATTATTTCATTGGTGTCATAAATCAAAACACACAACAAGATTAAATATTATACGTCTACATGTACAGATAGTATAATGGTTATATCTCGTTAATTATTTTGAAAGACTTTAACGCTGCAACATAATGTTTTTGGTTACTGCGTGCGTATTTTATAAAAGCGCGTGTACAACATTTTGAATCAAACATTTACTGAAAATAACCAATGAAAACTGTGACAATTAAAAACTTCAAAGAGAGTAAAATTATATCCAATAACCGTACAAGACGTATTACAAAAGCAATATTGTTATTTACAGTAAAATTGTTCATTGTGAAAGTAGGTAGGTAGGTATTATACCTGTATAAAATGAATTAAAATTTTTTAACAAAAACGAACAACACTACATTTTTCAATCCGTTATTTGCATGACAAGTGTATGATTAATCATTTGAAGTATTCCTTAGTCGGTTCAAATAAACAGTAAACAGATTTTTAAGAAAACTCGCGATGGGAAGTCATCCAAAAACAGCTATAATATTATGTCCGTCGCATCATAATATATAGACTGCAGTGGACTCGGTTAGGAGGCTTGAAATTCGGGTGCTGGACCTTCAAATTACTGGAAGCTAGAAACCAGCATATTCAAACACTCTGCTTATATTATATATATATATATATATGTATTGAAAACTTGAATAGCAACATTCACAATGTTAATTTTTATACGGCAAAAATATATTATACCTATAGTGGTTGCGCGAACTAATATATAATAATGGCGTGGTATTATTATAATTTCAATTGAATTTGTCTGGTTTCTATTAGATTTATACTTAAAGTATAAATTTTAATGGATAACAACTTTATAATGTAGCGTACCAAAAAAAAAAAAAAACCAAAAATATAGGCGTGTACGTTTTAAACGATAATCGTCATGACTGGAACACTCAACTATACACACCGGTAAGTCCTATAGGTAAGTATTGCAATGACAACAGTGTCTGGTCCGACCGTTTGGTCAGTTTTCTCTGCAGTGCATCGTAATCGCGCATTCTATAGTTTTGCTAAATACGTCCATCCGGGTTATATTTTGATTTCTATTGTTTTTGTTGAATATGCATTTCGAATAACAATAATATATTATAACGAAAATAAGCGTGCCGCGTGTGCGCGGAATATAGTTTTGATGAACGCGAAAAATTCTCGCTGTATAATACTAGGTCACACGTAATCCCAGTTAAACGGCATATAAATACACCCGCATTTCAGCACGCGTGAATAAGCAGCTGTATACGGTTTAAAATACAGTTGCGTTTCGATTTGCGAAGAATATAAAACAGTAATTGTGTGCTCAGTACTTGGAGTACGTGCCTATACAGAATTAAAATTCAAAGTTCTTCGAGAAATTCGATTTGAATAAAAATGTGTTCGTATCTTTCCATCATAGTACTGAAAATAAAACATAAACCTTTTCCCGACGTAGGTACACAGTGTTTCTTGTGATAACGATCGCGATGATTTTAAAATATTATTTTCGCGATAAAATACAATATATTTTACAGTTGTGCGATAGATTCCATAGGCTTAATAATATTATAGCTCGAGATGTTCGAGAAACGACTATATAAATTTACTGTTAGTAGGTAACTACAAAACGTTTAGCTACATTTTTTTTTTTTATCTGTTGTTATTTTCATAATTTCACCGCGACTTTTACAAAAGGGTTTTTATTTGCTCGAAACACGAACCACTATTTTTGTAACAATTCGTGTTCAGATGTTTAAAAATCTAAAATAAATATTAACAAATAGAAATAGTTGGGATAAAATTGTTTTCCCCGCACGCGATTTTTACGATTCAACACAAAGCACATTTCTACAACTTTTTCACTATGTTTAATGTCGCATTTAAGTGTATAAAATATTGTACGTATTTTACGTTTGAATAACATTATTATGAACAGTTGACGTTGATTTATAATGTATCAATAATAAATGCAAAATTTAATCATAGGTATCTACCAATTTAAAACCGAAAATTAATTTACAGCAAAAACCTTCTTTTACAAAACACAATATTTAACCAATAATTTTACCATGATAAACATCAGTTAGGCCCATTTCCTTTTTGAAAAAATAAAATAAATAAATAATCATTATGATATTCGTGCAAATTTAAATAGATGAAGACAAACGATTAATATTCATAATAAAATCATATTTAAACATCATTTCAGTGGTTGAACAATATATGTTATATATATATGTGAGTACATATATACTCGTGCATAAAACCATATTTTGGTATTCAAACTTTCAACTAGAACAATAATAGGAAAAAATCGTTTTATGACACAGGTCGTTAATAAAATATTAGGTGTTATTATTATTTTAACAATTGGTTAATAATTCTGTTCTTCTGAAAAAAATTTTACCGTAAACAATAACGTTTTTTGTAAAAATAAAAGTGAATAATATGATTGCCTCGATTTACGTGTCTTGATATAATAATGTTTGATACCGTGTTTCCTTTAACTCACAGATTCTGCTTACTACTAGTAGATATACACACTTGTTCAAGTATTTTACCATATAAGTACGTTACAAGAAAATTATAAAAACAGTAATTGCAAGAGTTCATTCCATTTCGATGAAATTACACAACAATATCGCTGTAACAACATAAATTACCTACCGCGTTTATACGGACTGTATACACTTACCTAAAATGATGTTGTATATGTGATTTGACTATGTTCGTTTTATCTTTCGTTGACTTCAAAAACACTAATCCGATTTACCGCACTGCGTAATCGAGAAAAAGTATAGAGACACAATGATTAACACATACTTGTGGCGTTAGAGAAAAATATTTGGTGTATTAGGTAATCATAATCATATCTACTATACTTCAGCAATTGAGTTTTAGAATATTGTTAAAACATTGAAAAACAATTTAGTAAACATTTCACCACAAAATTTAAAATATAATCAAAAGCTGTTTACAGTTTGTCCAATATCAATTCTGGACTTCTGACACAAACTTAGTTTTTAGTAATTAAAAAATTTTACCGTATTGCTTGTGATGTGTAAACACTCGCGAACAGAAACTCAATATACATATATGTATATATTTCTTTTATCAACTTATAAATTTTACTTGTTGCCCTATTTATATTTACTATATACTCGTAGGTAAATAAGAGTACTAACAATATCAAAGTGGCCGCTTTTGTAAACTGATTTTTCACTAAATAACATTATAAATATATTATTCACTTAACTGTAATTGTACAACAAATTTTTTGACTAACTTTCCAAAAGCACCAATAAAGAACGTAAATTTTTAAACAGGTAATTGAATTATTGTATGATCCTTTACTAACTCACTTTACTCATGAAAATTCATTTCGTTCCATCCAAATGATTTTTCAAAAACGATTTACAAAATATTAAGCCGCGAATTGATGGCTCCCGATTATTCAAACCTACTATATACATAATAGGTACAGTATAAAAGATACGACATTTTGCATTATAAAAGCATTTATGTTGCGGAAATGAAAATAGTTCGTAAGACTAACTGCACTTATTGACTTATATTCTTTATCAATTTGATTTACCTTCAGGCTCGTTCAAGCCTCTATTCATACTCGTATTATAACAATTATTACGTTACGTCAGAAAACGCTTTAAAAACTAATCGAGTTCTTTAAATTACATTCAAGTACAGTTATGTTTTAACAATAAGGAACCCGTTTCCAGTGTTGGCCATCTTTGGACATAGATAAAAAAAATACGTCACATACAAATATTAAGGGTTTTTTTAAAAAATGATCATATTTTGTAATAAATCCAACAAAAATACAATCGGTCGCAAACATGTACAATTTATTAAAAAAAACAACAAATACTTATTTTAACCGTCGTTCATTTTCTTGAGATTTAATAGGTTTTTTTTTTTTACTGTAGGTAAGAATCGGTAAACATTTTTCACAATTTTTAGAACTTAAAAATAAACAAGAAAGCCATTTTTTTTTTTTAGATAGCACATTTTATGAAATTTTTAATACTAATCAAAATTCGGTCGAAAATGAAATACTTCATATTTACGACATAACAAAAAAAAAGGCGTCAATATTTATGACAAACTCGTTTTTAATAAAATCAATTTTTTAAATTTTTTTATAACTTGTAATAGTGTATTTAAAAGACATTCACATGTTGTTGAAAAATCAAAATACTACCTGGTTTGTTAGTGAACATAAAACGTGACAAGTAAACAAAATCGTAGCTGTTAACATTTAGTATCAACTTTTTATAATCGCCTCAATTTTTGACACTCGTAGTTATGTATCGTAACAAATAATAACACAATGTGTAAAATAAAAAAATATCAAATAAACAAAGTTATCATCAATATGCATTTAAATGTTGCCTAAGTTTTAATATTGTCCCGGTACTTTTCTAATGTCAATAAAAAATCTGTTTAATGAGGATTTAGGGTAAGAAATCGGATACAATATTAAATCACCTATATACTTGGAATTCAACATTTGTAATCGTATCCACGTGAATCGCACAGTAAATCAATCTGACGTTAAGATAATATTGGATTATTAACACCCAAAGCGTTGAACAATAATATTTAAAACCACTGTTTACTATAGCTCCTTTTTTTTTCTCTAAAATTGTTTTTCAACAAGCAATCTAACGCATTACTATACGAAACGTGTTAAAATTCTGTCGTTATAAAAATAATTTTTTTTTTTTCAAACGCATCTGTACGTGTTATAAATATATATATTAGAAATTACGTTTTTATAATATGAATTTGCAATTCTATGCATTCAAAACTTTACAGAGAATTACTATTCGGTGTAACAGCCTTTATTTTTTAGCGCTCCCAGACACAAAATGCGCATTCCAAAATTGATAGTGCGGAATCCAAATTTGAAAAGTGTGCGAGTATTCATAAATATAAAAATATGTGTTTTCATTCGTTATTCGTTAAAATGTCTTTAAAATTAATTTATGAAAACAAAATTCAGTTAAAATATTTTTTTTTATCATTTTATCAATCACGTTCAGGCATTCTACGAAGTTGATTTTTTACTTTGTACACGTGGACATTGATTTTGCTTCCTTAGTCATACTGTCTTATAAAATGGCCAAGCGATAAAAAAAAAAAGACATTATAAAGTTCATCAGTTCACCTCAAACAAAGAAAAAGATGTTTCCCAAAAAGCAAGTCAAAGTGCAAAGTATTACGAGATGTCCAGGATCGATAATTTTTTTTGAATATACGTCAAATCAATTCAAAAATTTGTTAATAATTAATTGTATTTTCGTGTGTATTTTTTCAACAATATTAAAAATGACCAACGTGCGTTGGTTCGATGAACTCTTTTATATTTTTGATCGTTAAGCATTCAACAAAAATAACTGTTGCTGTAAGATTAATATCGGTGGTAGACGTTTTGACGTTACAAAACAATGATATGATATGGTTACTGGGATTGGGTCGAAGAAAAAATTTTCGTGCAGTACGCATTTGTATGCAAAAAATAGAGGCTGCGGCCTCTAACTGTGTGTATTATAACTGAATGTTTATGAATATTCGGCCAAACGTTTTGTTGGATTTGAATCGTTCGAGGCGGCTCTAAACGCGTATGCGCGGTGTATTGTCCGCAATAAATTAATGAATATTATAAATTACGGAAAAATCATTAGTGTGAAAGAAAAATAATAACAACGCAAAATGTTCCACTGCTCGTGAGCACACTAGCCAAGTGAGTACCGTTAGAACATAATACCGTCGTTCCTCAGAGTTTTTTTTAGGTCATTGACTCGCCGCCCTGTTATACCTGTCCATATCGTATTACTATTGAAACGTGCACGGCTAGGTTTTTTATTTATACGTTTGTTCAAACACACGCGCATATAATACTGTGTGTTTTAAACACCGCATAAATCTATTACTATAATTCGTAGTAATTTTGTGTCTCGATGTCATTTGACGATTCGTTAAACGATTCAATATTGTTAGAAATCGCAGCGTTAAAAACGGTCATGCGCTTGAGTTCCGCGGATAATAATATTCAACAGCTGTGATACCATTTCCTTATTATTATTATTATTATTATTCCGTACGGAATTTGGAATCTCGATCGTAAAATATATTCTTTATGCGTCCATATTACGACAGATGGCAGGTCACGGACCACTCTGATAGATGAATGATTCTATAGATGAACAAACGTTTACAAATTAAAAATACTTCCTCGTCTATTGTCTTTTGAGAAGTACCTATGACAAATAAAAACGAATCGCGCAATATAATACTTTGCAAGATTGTATAAATGTATTGTATTATTCGAGTAAATTTCGTTAGACTCTGTAATTAACCATACATGTTAATCGCAACGGACCACTAGGTAGGTAGCTGTTACACATAACTTATACAATATATAGATGTATAACAAGGAATAAAAAATTTCTCCGATTTAATCGAATTCCGGACAGTGACGATGTAACGCTTCTTACTTAACACATAAGGAAATATAAGAATCGATAAGTATCGCTCGTATAAAAATTAGACTATTTTTATCAAATAAATTAGTTTTTCACTAAAACTAAATTTTATTATTGTTGAATTTATGATCATATAGAGTTTAGCGATACAAATTCAATTATTAACCCAATAAAAATACTATCAAACTCAAAAATACAATTTTTAAATGTTAACCAATATCATAAATGAAAATAATTATTCAACATAATATCTTATGCATAAAATGTATAAAATACTTTTTCGATTTTTGACTTATGAACAATGACACAATACTATTTAAAAACTAAATATTTTTAATTTGCATTTGAATCCTGTGCAGTTTATCATAATTAGTAGATTAGCCAATATAAATTGTTTTGTGCGGGACATTAGGACAGAGGTTTTTTGATTTTTTTTATGACTATTATTGTATGACGTTTGTTATAATATAATTATTACAATTTTTTTTATAAAAACAATGTAAAACGCCTATAATTATATATTATATTTATCTTACATCACATATAATTTTTTTTTCAAAATTATATTTGACAGCTATAAAAAATAATAATTTAATAAAAGAGCTCTCTGCCTAAATAAGTACATACTTTAAGTTTTATACCTTAACAATGTCGTCGTTATGTATTTATTCCACGCGTGTCACAACCATCTTCAGTTATAATTACTTATTTCTTACAGCAATAAAAATTTTGTGTCCTATTTATTTTTTTAGATTCTGAGTGAAGCTGATTTGAAATTTTAATTTTTCAATTTTGTATTTGTTTTTTTTTTCTTCTCTGAACGCTTTCGAGGCAGAAAGAGCGTCCAATCGTAAAATATATCTTATCACTAAAATGTTTGGAAAGTGGACTTCAATGGTGTTTATACATAGTTTGAAGTTAAGATTTTTTTCTTATTTTTTTATTTTTATTTTTCATAGCATACCACCGACATTTCCGTTAGATACGCTTTAAGTAATCAATGTCACTAGGTTGTATAGAAAGTGCAACAAAAACAAACCTTTGTAATATTAAAATAAGTTTAAATATGTTTTACCATAAATGGTATTTTTTTTGGCATGTTACATTTATTTTTATATCTGAATAAAGCAATGTCGGTTTCACACATTTATATCAAACACCTACTTGAGATTAATATCATAGAAAACCCAAGAAAAACACTAATATTTTTAGATATCTTACACGTTGGAAACATTATAAGTATACAAATATTGTAGGTTATTCTGCGTTATAACGCCAAAGGGTACATTGGAGGAAAGGGGCCCTAAATCTGCGTTTTAAATATATTAAGAATTTACCCGCTAACAATAATGCGAATCACGCGATGATGTTGTCTGAATTTACTGAAACCGAATAAGAGATGGATGGAAACATTTGAAAAAGATGTATGAGGGTTGTTAATTTGTGTGTATAGGAGTCAGAAGATGATCGTGATAAGTGAAGTGATAGAACAAGGATGGCAGACCTCGAATATTTGGGAGGAAAGCAGAGAAGAAGAAGAAGACTTGAATACTGCTTTAGTTCAGTTAAATTGGTGGAAAACATTGATTCTACAAAAATGTATTCCAGTGATGAAGATTTAAAACATTTTTAAATGTTTTAGAAGTAAACAACAAACATTGTCAAGAATGTACTCTAACAAGATTGTTGCCTACCGTAATTTTTTCATCACTTACGTCCAAAACGCGTCTGTATTATACACGCAAACGCAAAGAGAGCGTGCGATGATGACTGCTCGCTATATTCATATAGCTTAACCGACCACCGGATCACTGAATCGGTCTAGCTGTAGTGTCTACAAAAGTATATAATTCCATAGAATTTTCAGACATTTTTTATATTATTTTTATAAATAATAATATCCTTAATCTACGTCCGTGGGCGCAATAGGCGGTAACAGGTCTATATGATGGCCGCGGTGGTTGGGAATCAAATTCATCAGCCTTAAGGTTAGTCCGAGTGCCGTGTGCTCGTTAACACTTAACAGTAATACGTTTTTATTCTTCTCGCATGTTTTTATTCATTATGTTGATGGCCAAACGTGCGATTCTTGACGTATCCGTTTCCGGTCATCTCGCAGCGCCTAACTGTAAATCATGTGCTATACCATACATAATAATAACACCTATATTTTGTACAAAAATAATTGTTCATAATAACGATTAAAATAAAAAGACGGGATCACTCTAGGTCGTATAACACTTTATAAACAATAATCAACTAAGTCACATATCATTTTTTTAGTTTGTGCATTGTTTTTTTTATAAAATAGTCGGTTAACACCATGTTATGTATAACGCGTATTGGTAAAATGATTGCACGGACAAAGTGTGGACGATTTTAGCGTGATAGAAATTATCGATATTTTCGTGTGGGTATAATTTTCTAAAAAAAAAAAAAAACCATTAGAAAGTTTTCTTCTTCGCCTGCAATCTAAAGCGATGTTGTGGTTTCGATGATAAAAATATGAATCAAAATAGGTACGCAGAATAACCGTTTAAAGATTTACAATCTAATGAGCGAAAACGCGAAACCAAATTAGAGATTTTCTCTACCCACTACTATACCCAGACATTGTAACCTATACGTAAATATTCATAAAATATACAAATAAATATACCTCGATATTTACATAGCCACGCAAATTCTGTGATTTTTGTTTGCTGACACGAATGCAAAAACGCTATTACGTTGACCGTTCAACCGTATAGCAATTAAAATAAATGTTTATACAGGCAATACCTGGCCATAATTCGTTTGCATCATGATCGACTGTATATAATTGTTTAAAAACGTTCAAATCTAGATCATCTTGGTCGTAATACTGGTAATTTTACAAACCCTGTAGTTTTTTTTTTCAATACGTGTCAAACGTCGTAATAATTTAGCCATATTTAAATATTTATAAAATTATACAGTTTACGATTTAAGATGAAATCGCAAAAGGACATTTTTTTTTTTTTTAATAAATGGAAAATACACGTATAACATGTATTCAGAGAAGGATTGCATTGTAACCTGAATAAAATTCGAAAACATCTTAAAATCAACAATAAAACAATAAAAATGAGTGTTGTCATTTTAAAAAATATATTTTAACATAATCTTTCTGCATTTATGTCAATAAATATATTATATTATGTTTTTAAAATAATTTTAAATTCCATACACGTATAATATGTAAATAGTTTGAACTAAATCGCATTAAATACTGTATTTGGTTTTAAGTTATACATTTTTCTTTTCCGTAATTCAGCAATAGAATAGTAACAGTGGGGTACCAAGCCCTAAATAATTACTAACTAAACTAATTTTTTTAATTTTATCCAATTTTTTAAATTTCTCCACATAAATAAAAATGCATATCAACAAAATTACTTTCCATAAACTTCGGGAGGGGTTATCCTCAACCCTCTCGGCGGTACCTATATAAATAGTTATCAAAGCATACTGATAAATTCCCAATAGATAATACACGGCGAAATCGCAACGTCTTTCACACGGTTGTTTGATTTAAAGTTTTCGTCTCCGATTTTAAAAAGAATCTTACTTTGTTACAAGTTCGTGTTCTGTCTTACCAAGTTGTTTAGTACCACCACCTTAAAATACGCATAGTTCGAAATCCTGTAGCTATTTATACACGTGTGAGAGGTATAATATATTTTTTAGTGTCCGTTTTTCGATGTATATATGTACCTCTGTATATTACCCAACTCCTGTAGTGACGATAGAACATAAAAACAGAACGACAACGTCGACGACGTCGACAAAATTGAAATGTTTGGAAACAGACGCAGTGGTTCACTATTTTGAACACCCATGGCGAATGCGTATTGTTTTTTTCTCTTTTATTACGTTTTTTAATCCGATAAAAAAAAACAACTGACGAAAAGTGTGCTGGTTAACGGTATAAACGTATACGTACGTTTGTTACATTCATTGTATGGCTCTAGGCTTAACGCAGTTTAACGCGTCTTGCACCGTTTTCGGGTCATCCGGATTGCTGGTTTTTAATGCTTGCTAGTCTAATCCGACTACGAAACTGTGAAACAGCAATTAAAATTGATCATCGCCACTCCTCACAAAAGTGGTTCTTCCATGTGGTACATCTTCGTTTTTTTTTATTACGTCCAGACTTGCGCATTAACGATGTAAATTATTGTTTTAATTAGAGCCCGCCTATTTACTCCGTTATAATTAATGCGCACTTCGAGAGCGAACGATGAACGATATTTTAGATTTCGAGCGCACCGAGTAACGCATATTGTCTTTACAATGATGATGATGTTGTTTTTTTTTTTTTGTTTTTCTGTCAACAACTTTTTGTACAGAAGGAATGCTCCGATTTTCAAAGTCGGTACCTCTAATGAAAGGCCTTAAGCTCCGGTAGCCACATTTTTAGGTTTGTAATGACGTCTTCGGGTAAATGAAGTGCTTCAATCGTTACGTTGAACGCCACGTACAAGTTGGAATTTCGGCTTTAAAATTTATTTTATTTGAAGCGTTTTATTTCGACGTTTTGATTATTCTCGGGAGTTACATGCTGCAAACTACGAAAATGACAAAATCGCCAAATTCGGCGTCAGATATATCGATTTAGATTATTGGCCACAACATTCAAATTAACGATCGGAACAAGCACAAACTTTTACGTAATTTAAAATAATAAAATATAATATAATATAATAAAATATAATATAATTATATATATTATATATAAATAATAATATTATATAAATATAATATAATAAAATTCAAATAGGAAATGTACAGGTTCGCTGAAAGTTTCAAGTGATTTCAAAATATTTTTAACCAAATATTAAACTTTGAAATTCTCGAAAAATTTACCAGGGCGTATTCTACACAACTGAGTTTGCTCAGAATCGTTTTTTCAAAGGCAATTATTTATCATTTTCTTCAGATGTTAAATAATACGTTTGAACCACAACTTCCAAACCAGTTACACACCCAAAGCGTAGTCATTACTGCTCCTTTACCGTGGTACCGTTCTTTTTTAAATTCTAAGCGGGGTACCTACACTTTTACTATTAGCAAATACGATTTATTTGACAAATATAACAAAAATAATATAGATAAAAACTTATGTTACCCACTCATTACTTATTATAAAAGTCTCGTAATTGTATTTGTATACATTTTTATATAAATATTTTACATAATATGTATGTATATTATACGATTATAATAGCTCAATGACATAACTAAATTTACTGAAAATACAATGTACAATGTACACAGTATAAAAATATAGTGAATTTACAGTGATAAAATCATTAGGTATGCAATATAACATAAGCGCAATCTGGGAGATAATGGGGGGGGGCTTTTCCCCCAAGAATTTTGTTTAAGTCTCCCTAAAAGCAAAATGTTTTGTTATTTGTATACAAAAAAAATAATTATATTGAGTTGTATGAAAAGATAAAATAAAAAAGTATACCTATTATTGTTTATTTTTAGAAAAATGTTTTAACTTTTCAAAAGGATAACTTTTGTTATAATAGTTTGTCTAGTTCATCCCAATGTAGAATTTGAAATTTTGTATGTAATTTAATTATATAATACAAATTTGTATAACAAAATATTTTTTTTTTTTTATTACAGAGATTACTTCGGGCTTCTATGCCTTGTGATATGTATCAACGAATCAAAAGCTCAATGTCCATGGCAGTCAGATCAATCTGCTGCGGAACTTCAGTCGTCCTGTTTGTGTTCTACAAATATAGCTCAAGGACTATCTATTCAATGTGATCTTGTGAATTACGAAACACTTATGCAAACACTTGATAAGTATTCACAAAACACGCTAGATTTACTTTACATAAGCAATAGCTCAGTTAAAACAATTGACGATTCCAGTTTTTCCAACCTAAAAATACACAACTTACAATTGTCTGGTTGTCAGATACAAACGATATCACAGACAGCGTTTAAAGGTCTAGAACCATATTTAAGACACTTAAGTCTTCAAGATAATAAAATCGACGAAATACCAATAGCAAGTTTGGCAGAATTGACAAATTTGACGTTGTTGGATCTTTCGAGGAATCGGATTTCTACAGTTCCGGATGACGCGTTTGCCACTTTAAAAAATTTACAAACGATCAAGTTAGCTGACAACAAT
The DNA here is from genome assembly GCA_017140985.1 of Hormaphis cornu. Lineage (NCBI taxonomy): Eukaryota > Metazoa > Arthropoda > Insecta > Hemiptera > Hormaphididae > Hormaphis > Hormaphis cornu. Next base: position 27,127,102 of record CM029361.1, read on the forward strand.
CTCACACTGTCGAAAAACTCATTTAGGGGCCTCGAAAACAATTTGAAGAATTTAAATTTAAAAGGCACTAACCAGAAGTCATTACCAGAATGTATACGAAATTTAAAAAATCTGGCATTTTTAGATTTAGCTCAAAACATTTTAAGCGAGTTACCTGGAACTTCAAGGCACATTTTTCAAGGATTAGGATCTCTAACAGCTTTAAACTTGGAAAGAAACGTCATTCAATCGCTGGGAGAATCAACATTTGACAGCGTTAAAAATACCCTAAGTTCACTGAGTTTGCTCAATAATTTACTCACAGATTATCCAACAGTAGCCATTAGTCAGCTACCCGAACTTCGAGTGCTAGACCTTGGTTTTAACCTCATCACCGAAATACCTTATGATGCATTTTTAGCGAATCCTTCTCTAACATTGTTAGCACTGGATGGAAATCCCATCGAAACCATTCCAAAAACAGCTTTCACACATCTCAATACTACACTACGCGGACTCAGCTTGGGCGGACGGTACTTACAATGTGATTGTCGAATTCGATGGGTAATAGAATGGATCAAAAATGGAGACCTACAAGTGACCAGCAGAGAAAGAAATCCACAGTTTTGTGCCAGCCCATCGAGTCTTAAAAATAAACACTTCTATAAAATAGATCCTTCAGGTAAGTTTATACATCTTTTATTTAAATACCTACGCATTTTTGTGAAACACTATCAAAATTACTATGATCAACCAAATTTGTTTAACTTATTTAATATAACTATGGGATTTGCTTTGTTAACTGTCAAGAATCATCGACATGACTGTAGTTTTTTTTTTTACGTCGAAAAAATATGTGTAACTATATTACGCATGCGTGTTTAAGATTAAAGTGAACTAAAACCCCTGTGGACAGGAGCTTTATTCAACTTTCATTAAATAAACCTAAGAATGAGTATTTAAAATAAAACATTTAACTATTAATAAATAGATGATACGAAAAAACCCCCACGTTTGATTAACTAATTTTCACATAGATATTACACTTTTAAATATGATTAAAAATGAAGCATTTATAATTAAGTCGCCTTAAAACTAAAATTCAAACGACAAATAAAACGATTAAAGGTATAAATTGTACATGACTTTAACTAGGTAGGTATTTAACTTTTTAGTAACTTATAATGCTCTGTTTCTAATAACTTTTGTTCTGTGTACCTTTATTATAGAAATGGTTTGTGAAAACGATCAAAGTTTGTCCGATCCGTCTGCAGGGTTAGAATCTAGTATAGTGGAAGATAACGAAGACCGTCAACATCCTATTGGAACCGGCGTTGGTTACGTTGTTCCTACGACCGTTTCGCCTGAAATTCCAGATACGAAAAATAAATTTAAAAAGAATCCATCAGAAGTAGAGGTCGTACAAAATACGAATTCTTCAGAATATATGGCAAATTTAGATTCTAACAAAGCTATTTCTTCGACTACCGAGGGTGCAACAACAGTCGCAGTCGACACAACGACCAAGTATCCAACCAAAATGTCTACAAACGTTAGTAACTTTATAAGTCTAATTTAAAATATTATTACTAAGCACCTCCAGTGCACTGACCCTCGTACCTACCTTTTATAAAAAAAAATTACGTTTATACCAAGTTGATTGGTGGATTGAATTCAAAAATATTATACTAATCGAATTATATTTGTATCAACCCAATAGCGACACATTAGGTTCGTAAGATTTTATATTATTTTTTTACTTGACGTGTTGTAGTTATGTGGTGAAATTCGTAGAAATCCACTTCACTGTTTAAAACCGTTTTTCTTAAATTTATAACGTACAAACACATCTCGTTTTATGTTTAATCCTAATGGATAGCTTTCAATTCAAAACCTATTCAATGAGTTTTAAAACAGTGTATGCTGTATTAACGATTTAAACGATAAAATCGCCTTAGAAAGTGTTGTGAAAGAAGAGAATAGTGACGAGGCGAAGTCTGAAGTAATTTAAAATGCGTTTTATTTTCAGACAAAACCGATTAATTCATCTCGTAAGACTAACAACATAATAACAACGCGGCCCGCGCCGTCGTCGCAGACATCGCAGAAGCCGCCGTTAATACTGGGTAGTTATCCGAGGAAACAAGCTCAAGAGGTCATTATCAGAAGTGTTCATAGGCAAGATAACTCGGTGATAATTCAATGGGACTCTGAGACGACAAACATCCTGGGATTTAGAGTCGTGTACAGGCTCTTCGGTGATCGCACATTCAAGAACGGACCGCCGCTTGAAACCAGTGAACGAGAGTTCAAAATTAAAAACGTACCTTATCAGGTAATAATGAATTATTGTACATTTTAAGCGAGGCTGGGAAAGTCACCAATTTTTTTTAACCTCGTTAAATTTAGTTGATTGAAAAAACGAAAAGTTAAGTCGTCAAGTTTCAATTTATTTAGTTAAAAGTCAACCAACAGAGATATTAACTTAACTAAAAATAAATATACCATAATAGTATAAATTATGTTATTAATTCACACGGTTTTATACCGGATTTGGCTACTGCGTCGTTTTTGTCGTTTTCGACACTTAACTGAAAACAATAAAATATCAAAAAACGCTTCAAAGAAAATAAAATTTAAAGCCGAAAACCCAACTTTTATGTGGCATTCAACATAATGATTGGAGCACAAACGTTATTACAAAACTGAAAATTTCAAATTTTTTGCCGTGAAATTCTCGATTTGTTTTTACTTCTCGGGGTACAACTCAAAAAATAAGCTAAGTTTCAAAAAAAGCTTCCACCTAGGTACCACCAGAATTCATAGACCTTTTAGAAAAGTTACTGACTTTAAATATTACCGGAGTATTCCTTCTATACGTAAAGTCGTTGACAGAAAAAAAAAAAAACAAAAACATCATTGTAAAAACGACACGTTCCTCGCTGCGCACAGAATCTAAAAATGATAATAGGTATGGTTTTAAAAAATTCATAATTTTAAGTACCTATACCATATAAGGCTCTGTAATGGTTCAAAATTATTTTCCCACCCCTTTTCAGCTTCTTCTTCTTCTTCTTTTTCTTCTTCTTCCTCTCCTTCTTCTTCTTTAGGTCATACTACTCTCTATGATTTTTAGCCGTCACTACCAACATCCTTCCCCACTTTTCTCTGTCTTGTACAATTTTATGCCAATCCTCTGGCGTGTTTTACTGGTCTTCTGTCACACCGTCAATCCGCACCTCTTTCTGGGACGTCCCCTTGGTCATTTTCCGACAGGTCTCCATCCGGAAGCAACCCGTATAAAGGAAGATAATACCTACCTGCACAGCTACAAGACATAGGTAGTTATTACGGTTTTTGACTCTTGTGCGTTCGAACGCAGGAGTACATGATCGTGTGCGTGGTTTCGCTGGAGGAGATCAACATCACGCCGGACACGGTGCCGTACAGCCAGTGCCGGGAGATCCGGACGGCGGCTACGATGACCAGCAACATGGACCGGATCACGATCGCGGCGAGCGCGGCCATTTGCGGCACGGTGCTGATCGCCGTCGTCGTGTTCGTGGCGGCCAGCAAGCGGCGCGCCAGGAAAATGCGCGCGCTGCACGCGTCCGTCGCGTCGTCCTGCCACCCGAGCAAGGCCGGTCTGCCCGCGGTCGGCACGCTGCCCGTCAGCAGCTGTTACGCCGGCGGCCCGAACAATACGTCCTCGCTGGCCGCCCTGAACGCGTTCGGCGGCGGCGGCCACAAGGACTGGGACCAGGGCTCGTTGTACAGTAACCGCAGTCTGAACCCGTCGCGGATGTACCGCGTCGCCGACACCAGACAGCTGGGTGAGAGTGCCGACGAAATAGTACAATATTAAATATTCCAATAATAAAATCCCTAACCGTCAACTCAGATCCTCCCAGCTTTTCTACGTCGCTTTTCATAAATATCTAGTGATTTTGCAGAAAAAAAAAACTCTCCGCTTACTACAGTGCTAAGCAGAGAGTTCCGACGCAATAACGACTCTGACACGGATTTCTTTTTTTTCTGAAAATTTGAACCTCCACCATATTTAAACGTTATTTACAGTTCTTATGCACCTCATTTTTCCACAATGGTTTATAGGCACTATTTTTTGTCACGTTTTTTATGCTGTCACTAATTACTGTGTCTTCTCATTTCGATTCTATGTACACTTGTTATTTCTAAAGCACAGAAACTCCTGAAAGAGTGACGGTGCAATGATAATCGTGTACATTGTTTTTCAATGGACGAATCGTTGACTAGTAATGATTTATTATTTTAGGGTGCAATGAGGACTTGCATTCAAACGTGTCAAACTTTAGCTCAAAACCACCAAAAATGCGTTCGGTTGCAGACGGTCAATCGCAGAACAGTTTTACAAATACTTCTATGCGTTATTTGGGTGGTAGCAATGCGTATGCATCTGATCTCGTTAACTCTAGACCCGGTAAGCTTACACAAAATATTATTATGTTTAAATTTTGTAATATAACGTCCCAAACACTAAAATTCGACGTAAACTGTGATGCGCAAACAGATAAAAAGTGATGAAACAAACTTGCATCATACCAGGAATTTCAAACAAAAAAATAAACTGATAAATTTCAGTAAGAAAAGTTTTCTACTCCGATTTCTAGATTTCCAGATTTTTATATTTCTTGGTAGGTATTTTTTAGCGGCGAATATCGCTGCTTGGTATAGTGATAACAATTCGGGTGCGCGTTATTTCGATGTTTGCTAGGGCAAGGTAAAAAAATTAACGGCCCGACAATTGAATTTTTCCACATAGTGGTCTGCCCGTTTTTATTAGTACCGGCCCATATTGGTCCTTGATCCGGCCCGTTATGAACGAATTTGGTCAAAATTTGCCAAAAAAAATGGTCAAAACTTTTTCAATCACAATATTACGCGCATATAAGTACCTGCAATTAATTATGTTTAATTAAATAACGTAGACGAACGTTAACGAGTTACTTTACATTTTTAACTCCGTATACTATAATAATTTTAAATTTAAACAAACTCGACTTGGTTTTTTCTTTAAAATCAGTTCAAAACGTAATTTTTTTTTTTTGATTCGTTTCTTGCGTTCCACTTCCGTGATTGGGTACTGAGGGTAGTTGATTATATTTTACACTATTTTGAATGACGATCAACTGATAATTTGCATCGACGCCTGACCAGCAGCAGCCAGTTAAAATAGATCAATTTACCGGCTATATCGACTCGATAGTTGAAAACAATCTAATAAAACTGGCTCAGCTCTGTTAGACAACGAAGTACTAGAGTCAAAAAAATTTGGGAGGGCAAAAAAAATTTGATAATATTTTGAGTTGATTTTCGCCGGTTATCGACGTGGACACTAAGCGTGTTTTTGGGGGAAGCGTTTTTGTAGGTGGCCCGGCCTCCCGTAGCCCACCACTTATTTTCGACTCACTCTGACGACACGTCTGTCCGACAGAACTGAGACAGTCGAGGCAATCGCTGGCCGTGTCCGAGAGGATGTCGCACATCAGCTACCCGGGAAGCGCGCGCACCAACACGTCACGGAACAAGCCCAGACAGCGGTCGCGGACCAGGGACGGCGCGCAGAACAGGCCGCCCAGCCGGTACGGCGGATCCCATCACAACCTCAACAACTATTGCGGCGGCGACACGTCCGACAACTGGACCGACCACGACATGGACGTATACATGACCCGAAACCCGACGGCCCGCAACGGCCTCGTGCCGCTGTAAGTGCCGCATGACGCCGCACAAAATAAAATCTATGTAATTAACGTTAGGGATGATGATACGGTTTGATGAATCAAAAATATAATATTACAAAATACCTGACACAACAGACAACAGAGATATAGTGTCGCAGTCGTTCGTAATCGCGCGATTCGGGATAGGCTATATTGGGGGAGGGTCCTCCCGGCTGGTTGAGCACCCCGAATTCTAAAAAAAAAAATACACGGAACGGCCTGTCTCGGATACGGGGGGCCGACGAATCAACCATCCCGCAAAAACAATTTTTAATTTAGCTCGTCAAACGGTGCCTTAGAATTTCGCTCTTCAAACGACTTTTTTTTATCGTTTTCATGATATACTGCGCAGTGTGTAAGCATACGTGTTACTACTCGCAATGTTATTGCACTCGGGTCGTCTATAGAATTTACAGGCGTTAAAACGTCTCAGTTGTTCACAAAGTTTACTAAGCATACGTTTTGTAAAGCTCGCGCAGTGTGAATTAAAGGGCGCCCGCAGGAGGGCAAGGCAAAATAAATAGGTACTTGTA
>CM029361.1:27133775-27243527 GCA_017140985.1 Hormaphis cornu
CTTGCCCTCGCCTGCGGACGCTTTTTACAGTGATCTACCGCGTCCACCGTGCTGTTAGACGCGGGTTAGGCGTTATTGTGATGCGGTCTATACAATACTCTTGATCCGACGCCTTTTTATCCAAAACGATATTTTCTTACACGCATTTAGTTATTAAAATACATACATAACATTTAAAACTTTAATTTTCTTTTTTTTTTCTATTTCATAGTTTAGTTCCCTGACAATTATTATACGTACAAATTCTGAACAAACTAGACACGATTGCTGCCCTCTTTTCGATTGCGATCCTAGGTTAACCCCTCCGGCCCTGCCCTTGATCCAGCTCTAGCGGAACGGGGTGGCTATTGAGATCCGATTAGGTTAGATTAGTAAGCAATCCTATTGATACGCAATATTATTATTATTATTATAAAACGGGCATTTGTCAACTACTAATGTCGTGACCTAACCTAAAACCACCCCGTCACAACATTATGTATAGCTTTGACCTTACCTAACCACCCCTCAGCTGTTTTATAGGAGTCACGGGAAAAAAGCCCTGGAAAAAAGTCCCAAAAATTAAATAACCGGTCTTATTGTAAATATTAAATAGTTAATTAGATAATACAAATTAGGTAAACTCTTTTATCGAATAAAATTTACAAAATATTTCTTGCGGTAAATGCTAATATCTAAATGTTACTGAATTTGAAGAATTGAAAAACAACAAATATAGGTACTTCAACAATACAGTATAATATTTATTATTAGTCAACGTATAATTAAACATCAGTTAAACAAAAATAAACTAGGTAAGTAACATACTATGTATAAAAAAATGTATTGAAAAACAACTGATATTTATTTGAATAATTCAGTATCTATAATACTATTAGTCGATATATAATAATTATTAGTTAAATAAAAGTAAAAATATGGTAGGTGCCTTAATATTTTTACTGAACAGTTTTTTTTTTTTTTTGGGGGGGACTCTTTTTACCGGGTCTTCTTATTCCAGGACTTTTTTTACAATTCTTTTTTTGAGAATTTTTTTTTTTTTGCTTACCACCATTCTATAGATGACCCGATACAATCCATTGTCAGTGTGCTAGATCTTTATTTCAACATAATCTATTATACACGGTTTCACCAAGAATTTATATTTTCAATTTTTTTTTTTTTTCGTTTGAAATGCTCTATAATAAGTTTTGAACTTATAATTAGCTGTATGATAGTGATTTATCTTGACGGAGAATAATTATACTACTTATAAAAAATAGCTCAAATTATCTTAATAAAATAACAATTTGATTTCGGATAGTAAATAAATATTGTATTTTAGAAAGATGAACATAGATTTTTGGCCATATTAGGGCCATCTTATGCTAATAGCCACAGCATATCGCACACTACTTATGGTTTTTACTTTGATCATTTAATTGGTCAAAAAATGATCGACTAAATATAAAAACCTTATAACAATACAAATTGTACAAGGAAATAGAAAATTGTATTCAGCTCTAGAAAAGATTATTTTTCAGTTCAATATAATTGGAATAATAGTTATTAAATAATATTATAAAATATAATATGTCTATCAAAATACGTATTCTAAATATAACACGTTTATAATAGAACGTTAGGTGTACCTATTCCGAATGTTTATTATTTTATTTTAAAATTGATATAACCCAAACTTAGCGATAGAAATAATAATTGCGTTTTATAATTTGAGGACCTAATACCTAACCCAGTCTTAAGGGGAATTTTTATAACTTTTTTTCATCAGGCCATTTTTATATTTTTTTGTACCTATCATAATATGTATGTGTGTTGTAATTATTTCTACGCATAGTCTTATTATTTATATTAATTTAAAACTTTTTGCCATGATGTATGAGAAGATAGTGTTGTTTAAATGTTTGTAAAAAAATATCCATACAGTATTATAGTAAATAATAATTGAATATTTAATGTGAATTGATGAAATAGCGAAAAACAACAAAAGCGTCAAAATGGCCAAAAATAAAAACAACATAAAGCGATTAGTTAATTTTATGGAAAACAAATGTTATCCCATTAAATTTTGTTTTTCTCATACAATATAAAACATAAAATGTGTTTTATTTTAAGTAGGTATATAAAAATGTACATATTATATGTTTTTGTAGTTTATTTTTTTTTAATAAAAAATTTACGTAGATTTTTTGTTATTTTGTATTTTTATAATAACTATAACATATATAATCGAGATGACTTTTTTTGTGACCGCCATCCACCTGGTTATGTTCTACCCTACTTCACATGACTAAATAACTTGATTTTTTTTTAATAGATACCTAGATAAATATGTATGATAAATGGTATGTACTTACCTATTTGTATATAATTTAGCTATAATGTAGGTAAGTACACGTATTGAAATATAAAAATTAATTATTAATTATTATACATATTACTTTATATTTTTAATCAAATTTAATATTATAATTGTTGTTTAAATACTTAGGTACTTAAGTATTTTGTTATCAATTAAAATTTAGATACTTACATGTAAAATCGGTATACTTTGTAATTATTTAACAAAATCTAATTATAATACATTATATACATATATCCATAAGGCGTTATGAACATATAAAGCATTATAATTGTTTTATTTTCTGTCAACCAATGAATAAATTGATTATAGATTGATTACAAATATTGTTTCTTTTTTAATACTTCTTATAGGTAAGTACTTGCTTACTTTTTTAATTTTTAATTTGTACGACTGGTGGCTGAAAGTTAATAGTTATGTTTAGTGAAATATTTAACAGGCCTACTAAAGTCTTTGTATTGTTTTTCCGGTGTTGAGAATGAGCTGGACCGTTTTAGTGACTAACTTGGACAAGTCCAATGCCACTTGCCAAAGTAGTAGAATTACGCCTGTTTAAAAACGCTTGTTCACCCTAAAATGTAATTCAATATTGAATTATAGGTACTCTTCAAAAATGTAAATTGAAAATATCAAAATGTATTTCAAATAAGTTTTCAGAATTCTTATCGCATTGGTAAATCAATTGGTGCGATTGGCTATGAAAACGTCTAAATTCCTATGACTTGATAGACAGAGAAATGTAGTCGAGTGATCCAATTCTCTTAACTTCGATTATTTTAACACGAAAATAACATTTTTTTTTTGTAAACAAAAATGTATATCGGTATGTTTATAGAAACTTTAAACGGTTGAAAAATATAGTATCTACCTAAGTGCGTGATGGCGATCCAAATTAACTAAAAACTTATAAACTTACGATTCTTTACGTTATACAGCTGGCAAAATTTGAATTAAAATCGAGATTTCCTCATGTAAATTTCCATGTTCAATATCGTTCATAAATATACCAATTAACCAAGTAAATTTGAAAACAAAAATTCTTTTGTAAATCGGGATTTCTTTATGTAGATTTAAACGTTCAAAACCATTCACTAGTTAATCTTAGTAAATTTGAAAATAAAAAACGGTACTGGTTCTATAAACACTAGTACTCGATACATTAAATATAAGAGAAAACTGTATGGAAAACAACGGTCAAAATAATTTATTGGTTGAATATCTTTTTACTGAGAAATCAAAGTGTTTTATTTTGAGTAATTTTTGCGTTTTAAGGTTGAACATTTCAAAGTCTCGTGTACTTTTTGTAACGCTTACAAGTATGGGTAGGTAATCATTACCTATATTATAACATAAAATAGGTATATAAATATTAGAACATTTTATCGCCGATTCTGAACATATTAAGTGAATTTTTGTTGGCGTTTCAGATTTTCAACTTCCAATTCCTGTTTTTACAACAAGGATTACCGATGTTATAGGTATTTTTAATTTTAATTATTACAATTATTTATTATAGTATTTATAATTATTCAAAAAACATATAAAACATGTTATTTATCAAGGCTTCGTAGTTTGTATCTTTTATCCGTGCCCCTAAATCTACATTAATACGCAACTTGTTATTCATCACATTTTTTGTTATCAAAATTGACAAACCAACTAATTTTGTTATCAGCCAACAATTCAACAATTGTTACAGCTGTATAATCTGTTTCTGTACCTCCTACCCGAGTTGTTTTCAATTTAATAAAAAATTTTATTTAATTTATGTTTCAATTAATAAATGTTTACTTTCAAGTTACGTTACATAAATGAGAGGTATATGTAGTCTACAAAACGATTATTGCGTGTAGCTGGTACGTATAATGTTATAATTTATTAAGTACCTACCTATTTGTATTTCTTACAATCTTACCAATACCTATTTAAATAACCTCGCCAAGTGTAATAAATTAATCTAACCACGTAGGTACTGAACAATTGGTTTGTACAGCATTTCGTCGGTGGACCAATGCGATCGAAATGAATAACAAACAAAGTGAGGAAATTGAGCCCAAAAGTCACTTTGACGCTATCAAACTGTTGGAAGGAGCATTGAAAAAAATGGACGGAATAATATCTTCAGGTATGTTCAAGTGGTTCCACACATAAAAAGTAATTCATTCGTTAATTATTACCTATATTTAATTGTTGACGACGAATCGATTTAACTATGTAGGTACCTATTACATTTAATGCAATTTATTTCTAACGCCTAACTAGTTACTTAAGTACCTAACTAAATTAACATTTGCCTTACGGCTAACATACACTAATGACTGAGTCTTGTACATTACTTATACCTAAGTTATTTATTTATTTATTTTTGTGTTAGTGCCTATGTAGGTATCAATATTTTATTAGTTACTCAAGTAAACATAGAAAAGCTATTGGATAGTGTTATACTCGAGTGGTTCAAATCATTCAAATATCGCCAGAAATTTCAATGTATTTAATAATCTATAAAATTCATAAGTAAAATTAAAAATATTGAAGTTTATAAAACTATTTTCATTTTTTCTTGTGCCTGTATCCATGTTGTAAATACTATTACCTACTTATGTATGAACAAACTAAAACGTGTTCATCTTTATATTGAGTAACAAATGTAGTTTTTGTTAATCATTTGTTATAAATAAATTAGGTAGGTATGCATTTTCTATTTATTTATACCTATCGACAGTAAAGAAATTAATTACCTTGATAGACTTAAATATTTTATAGGTATCTATCTATATGTTTTACCATTATTCATTTAGGTATTGGATAGCATTCGTTTTGGATGTTCAGTATTCACATAATACCCAACCAAATGAATAATTAAATTACAACGTCTGTGATTTTTATGTTATGAATTATGATTAATCAGTTAAAACCTGCCTACCATATACCATATTTGGTGAGATTTAATTTAAATGTTTGTAGTAGAAAATATAAATGTTTTTTTTACTTGTATATACTTACCTAAATAAAGTTTAGAGATTTTCTAATAGTTTACAATAATTCACTAGTATTGTTATAAATATCATTATAAGTTACTCATTTTTATTTATTTTTTTTTTTTTTTTTTTGCTGCATTATAAATGTTAACTATCAAATTGTGTTTGACGTTTGTTATAATATGTTGTTACTTATTACTTAATACCATTTTGATCTATTAAGCTATTTATTAAATTTAGTTAATCATTTATTTGTTTACACTGTTTTTAGAACCATTATTATTGGGTATCTATTTTTGCTTAATTTTGTTGTTGCGTATTATAATTTGTATGTACCTCTACTATAACAGCGTGAATGCACACATTTTATTTTTCATATAACTCTTATATAGTTAAATTTGTGTTGGTACAATTAGTCATTTTTTGTATGAAATACAAACCTACCTACCCAACCCTAATAATATTATTCTAATATTATCACTCTAATTAATACAAATAATAATTATACTATAAGATTATGAGGTGAGTAATTCTATTTTCATTGTATTTTAATTAATTGAATTCGTTTAATTTACATATAACCTAAGTACTTTCTTGAAGTAAAACATTATTTTCAAATTGTTACATAATAGTTTTTAGTAGTAATCTAATACTATTAATAGCAATAACAACAAACTACTGTTGATTGTACAGTAAAATTTATTAATTTTTAGTTGGTATCTAATGACAATATTTAAAGAATAATTTAATCTTTAAATTAATAGGTAGGATCTAATAGTATGACCAAAGAGAGCAAACAAATGGCAATCTTATGATCTCTAACAATTAGGAAATTAATTTAACAACTATAAAGCTCCCAGACCCTACAGTAGACAGGTAAACTTGACAAAATACAATTTTAACAACTGAAAAATGCATTGTAGGTACTTTATGTATAAAAATCATTCATATTACAATACTTTGAACAACCAAATAAGATGATGAATTTCAAACATTTGACCCATGTCTCTATAGACGACAAATAATATTATAAAACAAGTCAATTAGTCTTGCTGATAGAGTAGGTCACGGTTTTGGGAGGGTTGCTAGTTGGTTAGATGTAGATTGACATTTTGTATAGAATTTATACCTAATCAATGTTAAATCATAATATAATATATAAATAAGTCAAATATTTAACAAATTTTAAAAAATATATTTAGCTAAAAAGTAGTCAAAATGTTTTGAAATGTTTACTACAAATGTACATTGTCCATTATAGAAATGGTCATGCTAACACACTTTTTGATGGGCAAAAAATTATTGCTCCAAATTTATAGTCTTTTTGTTAAAATTCATTTGTACACAATATTATTGGAAGTAATTTACCTATCATAAAAAATGTTTTTTTTTTACAAAAACAAAAAACAATTTTTGAGAAAACACACTATTATTTAAAACAAATGTTTTATGTTTTTGTTATATGTTTGTTAATTTTAACTTCAATATTTTTTAGAACCAATGTCAAATACATGCAATTCAGAAAACTCAAATGGGCAGACAGTATTGGATAATGTTATTCAAGAAGTAAAAATAGATTAGCAATATAAATTAATACAAATTTTGAGTTTGTTTTGATTTATTTTTAGGAAATTAATGATGATGCTTCTGAAAGTATGGACTTGTTTAAACTTCAAATTTCTGTATTAAATAATCAAGTTGAAACCCTTTTAAAGAAATTAAGTCATCTAGAAAAATCTCTATCACGAGAAAGTGACTTAAGACAAATAGCTGAAAATAGACTTCGAGAGGTAATTTTTTTGTTTTATGTTTATTATTTACTAACTACAGTTATACTGTTTTAAAGGAATTGACTTTGAAGTCGAAACTTGAAACAGAAAAACTTGAAGTAATTGCTAAGTTGACCAATTTAAAATTAGTCAATGTACTGTTGACTAAGGAAAATGTGGACCTCAAAGAAATGTTAATCAATCAAAACAAACAAAATCCATTTGTAAGTTTAAAAAAAATGTTTGTTATTTGAAATGAGTATACAAAATATTATAATCTTTATTATTTAAATCTATAACAAAACATAATAAATTCACGCAGTGGGCCTGGTTTTAGTTGGATCACTTTAATATTGAATTCGATTTTTTAGAATCTCTTCAAATTAACAATTAACATTTACAATTTATTCAAACAATTATCTATTAATTATTGCATACAAAAATTAGTTCTGACGAATGCTCAGTTTACTATTTTAAGAAATGTATTTCAATGCTATTAAAAATTTTAATGTATAATAATTTTATTACAGTAAAAATAATTGTAAAAAACTTTAGCTATAGGCTATAAACTATACATATTTGGATCAGGGATCAAACCAGAAACATCTATTCCATAGAATTCTGTACATTTTCTACCATGCTGGTTAGGTTGTTCTATTGAAAAAGTTCCAAACTTTTGGATAAATGAAAATTAAGTTGGATCCTTCAATTTTAACTTCACGTTGTTTTTAGTAATTGAAATTAACATAGGTGTTGTTTGTATTAATATTTCAAAAGTTTTCACCTAGAAATTAAAATTTTAATTATACCAAAAATTACAGAACTTCAAAGTTATAAATTTAAATCAAAAGTAGTCAAAATATGTTGAAATTTATAACAGACTTATATTTAACTCAATTAAATAACATATTATGATTCCCAATCAATTTTATTATTGTTTTCGAAATCATTAAAAAAAATTGATTATTATTAATAATTATTTAAAAGTAGGAAAAATTAAAAAATTGTTTATTATTGCTTTCAGATGCTAAATTATGTATTTGAATCACATTTTTCAATCTATTGAAGTACCTAAATAAGTAACCCACTCCAAAAAGTAGTGGCTACTCCAAAACACGTCTCACTTGACCTAGAATTAACTCCCTCTCTTTCTTTCCATACTTGAAAATTACTGCCTTTCTTTTTTTTAAATTTCCATTTAATCAAATCATATATGTAGTGCACCAAAGATATTTCAAGAACTACTAGATAATGGGTCTTTATGTAAAAATGAATCTATGTCCTAGAAGTTATATTTAACATAAAAAAGTAAAAAACATCTTTTGAAAATTCAGTGAGAAAATATGTTGATAATATAACAAATATTTTTATGATTTGATTATTCAGATATTTATACAAGTATAAGTTAAGTTAATATTTAAGTAAATATTTTATAACAATTTAAGGAATTAATATTACTTTTTATTTATTTATATTTTCTGTACCTAATTTGGTTGTTAGTACTTATAAAATTTTTTTTCAAATATCTTTTATTTTATCTGTTGATGTTTAGAACTCTCACTTTCATCGCTCTAAAACTCAAGGATCACGTCTATATAGTAGTTTACCTAGACATGTTATTTCAAAAAAAAAAATTGAAACTCAAAAGCTTAAAACTGAAGCACTAAATGATATTACTGAATCCTGTATGAATTCAATCCACAGAAAATCCGAGTTTGATAAATGTTCTTCAGCTCCAAATTTGAGTAAATAATGTTTGAACTTTTAACTTATTTTGTATACATGTTGCTTATATATTATAATAGTACTGTTATATTTTAATAAATATAATAGTACTCATTAGACAACTATTATAATTTTTGTATTGATTATGATTTATTTTTAGTTGAATCTAATGTTGAGTATCACAATGACCAAATATTGGAAAATAATCCTAGCTTCTTTTCTAGTACTAAAATTTTTTCGTTTCAGAAGTAATTATTTAATATCTTAGTAATGAAAATCCAAAATTGTATTTTTATTGCTATTTATACTTTTAGATTGAACTTACCTTTTGGTGAATGGAATCGCCAAGATTTGTGTGATTGGTTTACTGATCAAGGTATTGATTATGTGTTAATAGAATCAAAATTGTGGCCTACTTCTGGAAAAGATTTGATCTGCTCTTCTATCAGTGATATTGATCAGAAATTTAAATTTAAAGTAAAGAAAAAATAAAATGTTTTATTTATAATATAAACTATGTATTATTTTATTAATAATTTTTACAAACAGTACTAAACTGAAAAAAATTCAGACTGAAAAGAATTTAATTTTACTATTATTTAATAAACAACAGGCTCAAAATGTTTGTGCATGAAGTAAAATAAAATCAAAAATATAGTGTTGATAGATCTTACCATTGAGATATTAATTCTGCTTTGACTTTTTTCACTTAAAACTGAAATAGAGATGTAAATATTAAACAGATATCATGAATTCAAATGCAAAGTTTTATAATTTTTTCATGTAAAACAACATTATTTTAAAAGTCTTATTGAATACATTTCTCATTTGGTCTCTTATATTATACTTTATGTCTAGGTCTAATGAGTATGTTACAATAGTAAAAAGATACACAACAAAGTGATCTATAAATTTCATTAAATTTATTCTTCTTTTATAAAATAAAAGTTTAAAATAAATTTTGAATTTTATATATTATTAATACTTATATTATTATTAGAATTTTCCTGCTTACCACTTTCAATTTACCAGTCTTAAACTTCCAACATTCCAGTTTATATTAAAAATTTATGATTATTATTATATTTCTGCTACATTTTATTCATAGGTTTTAAATTTTGTGAAAAGTCATTATATTTAACATGTATGAGTGTGTGTTTACTGCACAATAAGTATCAGTATAAATGTACTGATTTTAACAACACTTCAAATTAAAACTTTTGTTCCAGTGGTACTTTATTTGAAATTATTTGTGCTGTAAAATTTATAGTAAAAAAAAAAAAAATTGATATGTACCTGAAAATTAAGAAAATTTGCACAAAATTAATTTTTATAAACCATAGTTAATTATTTTGTCATAATATTTTGAACTGCCATTTTATTGAATAAAAACTTTGATTTTTTGCTTTTTTTAGTTTAATTATTTAATAAAAGTCTATAGCAAATAAATAAATGTTTTGTTGTACAGTATAAAATCTACCTATTTTAAGTTATAACATAAAATTGCAAAAATATCAAACTATTTTAGATTTTGTATTATACATATCTCCCCCCCCTTTTTTTTTGGGTATCCTGGCTACATCACTGCGGTGTCCTGCCTGTTACCCACCACTATAGTTTAATTTTATGAAGGACTCTGTTAACAATATACTTCACCTTCACTCTTTTATCACTATAATATTTAAATAATAATAATATAATCTGTTAATTTTGGTTTGATGATTGCAATGCGGTAATAACAAATGTAAATACATGTATTATAATGTCTATAAGTTATCCAATGACAACTTTTAGTGAACATGATATGAAAAGATCATAATATTTATGAAAATACCACTTTTTTTTAGTTCTAACGACTTTATGCAGTTGAATTTTGTTGTTTATTTACTCAATAAAAAAACACTGCTTATAAATTATACACTAATATGAAAGTAATTTGTTATTTCCAGTCCTTATGATTGTTGTTATAGGTTTAAAAAATAAAAACTTAAGCTGATTGCTACACAATAATTTTTTTACCAAGAACTCAACTAGAAAAATAAATGGGTTGCAATTGCTTATTTGAATAATAACTTCCATGTTTCAACCTAAATAATTTACATAATCATACATTTTAAAATTATTAAAACACTCGCAATCGTAATAATTTATAAATAGTTTAAATCATTAGATAATCAAAGTAAGCCATCGACTAATATATCTAGAATAATAATATTAGAGCATTGTTATGTTTTTTTCTGTATTTAAAAATTAAACTAAATTTATAAATCATCTACTATGTATTGTATAATAATTAATTAGAACTAAATCTATAAAACTCTTTTACTTTGTACTGACTTTACTGTATGTTGCTGTAAGTTTACTTTAAAATTGAAAACAATCTATTTAATTTAACTTCATACTTTGTATTTTACTGAATTTTATATTAAAAAATTTAAAATTACAAATGTAATACAATAAACAATAATACATTTTATAGTGACTAATTAAGCATTATTCACTTTTTAGCATTGGTTACACAGGAAAAAACTAATTTTAGCTATTCAATGTGAAAGAGATCAAAATAAATTATTTGAAGAAGACAGGTACATGACCAAAGCCAAACACTTAAACACAGCATGGATACTGCAATGGTTAGATGATATTGGGCTTCCACAATATAAAGACCCATTTTCAAAAGCAGCTATGAATGGTATACTTTTACACAGACTCACTAAAGATGATTTTTTGATGATGCAAAATGGAAATTCTGATTTGCATTTTTCAAGTCTTAGATGTGGTATCAAAGTAAAAAATAATACATTATATTATATACAAATATTTGTATTTTTCTAACAGCTAGTAAATAAATTAATGTAATTTTTAGGTATTACGGAACAACAACTTTGATCCTGAATGTTTAATTCGTCGATCGAGTATTAACAAAAATAAAGATGACTGTAATTTGTCACTGTGGACTACACACAGAGTTATGGAGTGGCTTTGTTCAGTAAATCTTGCTGAATATGCTTCTAATTTAAGGGGTTCTGGTAGGTAATCATTTTGTTTTTAATGTTATTTTATGTTGTTTTATTATATTATACTTGAGCTATTATAATTTTCTGTTTTTTTTTTTTTTTTACTTTTGTAACTTTGTATGCTAAAATGTGTTGTATTATTATTTTAATCCTTTTTGATTACTTAAATAATAATAATTTAAAATTTAATTTTTTACTTTTTATGGGTTATTAATTTTGAAAACATAATAATTAAAATAAATAATCCTCCAATTTTGAATAGTTATATAATCATTATTTTGTGGTTTTTAAGGTGTTCATGGTGGGCTAATTGTGTACGATGACCGGTTTACTTCAGATCTTTTAGCTGACATTTTATTTATCCAACAAAATAAAACTTTATTGAGACGTCATTTAAGCGTACAATTCAGCCAATTACTAGGCAAAGATTTGAACCAAAAGAAAAGAGATGCTCAGTGTAAACCAAAGTACAGACCTTTGACTATATCATCTAAGATTAAAGTGAGTGAAATACTTCTAAAACAGTGTAAGATTTTGTTTTTTTTTAAAAAAAATCAACTTACAATAATTGTTATTTTATAGATCCAAAAAAAATCACAATTTTCCTTGAAACGGAAAAAAATCAACAACGAATTGGCTATTGGTGATTTAATTTGTCCTATCGGTGATTGCAATTCATTAGTTTTATTTTAGATAGTCAAACCAAAGTGAAGATGCTTTTAGTATATGACAAAAAGACTTATTATTGCTTACTATTTTATGTAATTATATTTTTTTAACTTATCATTTAGTGTTCATGAAAAATTTAAATAGTTACTAACAATGCACCAAAAATGTTTTAATGAATTTATGTACAATAATTTACAATCTTTGATACTGTTAATAAAATGTTAAATTTTTTTAAACATATCTGTGTAATAGCATGAGTATTGAGTATTAATTTTTTTGCTGTATAAGTTTATAAAACATTATTTTGAAAATGGATTGTTTCACATTGAACCACCTTGATTGCCTGATTAAATTATTCTGTTAGGTAAATTATGTTTTTTAAAGACTGTTTAGTGACATAATATACAACAAAATTTAACTTATTTTGATCATAAACAGTCTTTTTTTTTTGGTAGTATTCAAAATTAATAGGTATAATATTGTAATAGTCACAACAAATTTTAGATTATTTGTTCTGTTACATGGCAAATGGTTTTTGATGTACAGCTTTTTTTATCAGTGCAAGGCTTATTCAATAATTTAAAATTAAAGTAAAATTTGACTAAAGTACTGTGTTCCTATTTACCCAATTTTTAAAACAAATCAGTAGTATTGGACTTTGAATTTTTTTTTCAATTTAGATTAAACAAAACATAGTTAATTTATGTCTATTAACTATAAAAAAAAATAATAATATTATTATCTAAGTCAATATGACCTAAATTTGATTTGAAACAAAGTATGAACATTTTTTTTACTTTTTAATTTCATACATTTTATTAACGAGTATAAATTTCAAATAATTTGAATAGTTTTTGCCAAAAATTAACTAAACATTAACAATGAGTAAATGGTAAAATTCATAATTAATTTAAGAGAACGTCGTACTCTCAAAAATACTATAAATGAGTCAATCAATGTTTCAAAAATAACAATGTAAACCTTATAACAGAATCTAAAAATACAAAAATAGTAAATTAATTGCTCCATATTGTGTAAAAATTATTCAAATCAACCAATTTAATTAATTCATTCATTTTAAACTCTATTACCTACTGTTTTATGGAATGTGTCATAATAATTCTACACAATTTTCAAAATTTTAATTTAATTTTCATCAAAAGTTACCATACCTACTTCAATTTACATATTTAGGATTGTAGACTTATTAACAAACTGTTAATAAGCCTTCAAATAATATCTAATTACTATCAAAGTGTATACTACTATAAATGACGTATTATTTTTAATATATAAATACACCTTGAATACTACCTATCAGAGAACACGAACAATTCACAAATGTATTATTGTGATTATTTTATTCTTATTATTAAACTGTATGATGACTTAAATTATGAGTAACTTGCAAGCAAATAGGTACTTAAAATGATATTTTATTGTCATTTTAAAGTATTTGTTACAACTTACAAGTTGCTAAACAAAATATTTTATAGGTTTATCAGATTAAGTATTATACTTTGGCATACTTTTGTCGCTAGCTGTTTAAATAGGTACTTGACCAAAAATCAAATGGTTTTCCATAGATTTAAACACGTAGGTACCTAAATTGAAAAATCAACAAGTTTCAAATTTCAAGAAACAAGCAAACGAGCCCTCATGAAGTAGGTAAAAAAAAAAAAACTATTACTACTATTACCTACCAATTAAAACCTTGGATCGTTGTAATTTGGGAAGGTAGTTACAATACATGTATTGTATTGTAACAATTTTTTTTTTTTATACCATAAAATGTTTTTCTATTCATTTTACTATAGTATTCTATGATCATAAATACAATGTAATTTATTATTTTATTTCTTGTTAAGACGTTATCACTTATCAGTAATCAAATTCGATTTTGGATTTATCTTCATTTTATCACAGATATACTATCAGCTATGAAACACTAAATTGTTAAATATTTGTTTTTACTTTTTATTATCACCACAATTTTAGATTTATTAAATGACTTGAACGTGTTTATTACTAATTAGTAAGGTAAGGAACAATTCTATTTTACTTTCCCAAGTACCACCTATTACCTACTTAGAGTTTAGATTGTATAAGAATTTGTTGTTCTTATAGAAAAATAATTTATTGTCAAAATGTTGCAACCTAAAAATAATTGAGTGTATTGAATGTCCACCTTCAATTTTTGCAATTGGTAAATAGTGAGTGAGTACCTAATTATATGTATTAAATAAGTCGTAGACAATTAATCGTTTCACTTTTGAGTCCGTTTGTTCTTGTAACATAGAGATACATTAATATTTTCTTTATGATTGGATCTAGTATAAATATACCACAAAAAAATTAAAACATTAGAAGACAGTGGTCTTCTAATGTTTTAATTTTTTTACTCTAAAATACCATATGATGTTTGTAAACACTGGTGGATATTATATATCTAATTGTATTTTGTTTTCTGCCATTTTTGGACACCATACTTGATAGCTACTTCTCATACGTTTTTTTACTAGCTACTTCATTGTTAGACTTGTAATTTATTACTTTCCAACCTCCTACAAATAACATATGCTGCCTCTCAAATAATTATAAATCATTGAAATGAGTCTAGTTTTTATCCTTGGTTTTAGTTATACATTACCTTAGTTCATTACCTTTATTTACACAATTGGCTTGTGATGCAACATACTTTGAGCGGGCTTTTCATTGTTTGATTTTGACATTTTGATGATTAATTGTGAGAATGATGACTAACGCTGTACCTATCTAATTGTTTAATATCTGTTGCATAAATTGCATTGTTTTGTTTTTTACATGCACAAATTTTTCTTTGGTTCCTGTGCTGTGGTGTTTGTGTGATTAACAATTTTTGGTCTGTATTTGTCATCTCTTTCACCTGATTTTTGTCTTGTAGGATATTATTGGTTTTGATGCAATGTTTATTTTTCATCTGCCTTCCTTGTTGAAACTTTTTGGACATTTTATTTTAGTTGCATACCTTTTTTTATTTATTATTTCCTGTTTGCCTAATATGTACCTCACTTAATAAGTTATCTAACAAGCTCCTTGAATACTTTTCTTTTATGACCATTGACCACTTAACATTCATTGAAAGTGTTGCTATCTATATCTTTTATTGTTTATAATAACTTTGTCTCAAATTAATGGAAAATATTTTGCTTAAGGGCATATTTGAAGGGGTAATGGAGACATTTGCCCCTACCATAACCATAAAATTTACATTAAATTACTGAAATATCTATGTATATACTTTAGAGGATGGGAAAATTTCTTTATTTATATTGGTACTACACTCAAATGTATTCAATTAACCGCCTCCATAATTTGGGTCTA
Organism: Hormaphis cornu; assembly: GCA_017140985.1. Taxonomy (NCBI): domain Eukaryota; kingdom Metazoa; phylum Arthropoda; class Insecta; order Hemiptera; family Hormaphididae; genus Hormaphis; species Hormaphis cornu. Next base: position 27,149,659 of record CM029361.1, read on the forward strand.
GATGTGCCACTGATCTTGCTTATATTGTCTTTACATTAACAAATAAAATGCAATATCTTATAAATTTCAAATTTTTTTTTTTATTTATTACAAATATGAACATGTATCAAAATTTTTGAACGCTAAAACAATTTGTCACAAAGTTGAGCTTACAAAGTCTTAGTAAGCGAATGCCAAAACATGTTTTATATATTTAATTTATTTACTACTTTAAATTGTTCTGCCTTTTGTGGATGTTACAATGTTTGGTTTACATTTCATAGCCAAGATATAATTGTATTAATAGAACAAATGCCTAAATATCTTAATTATAACCTATTAATTTAATTTATAAACTAGGTAACTTAAACTAAAAACTAAACTTAAACTCAACTATAAACTTGTAAAGTTTTGTTTTGTTATTACAATTTTGAACATTTTTTTAAGCTCATAACTTTTTACCAGAAGTGTTTTCCACTAAAAAATGTTGAAAAATGAATAAATTACAACACAAAATTATTGTTATATGCTTATCAGGGAAAAAAACTAAATTAATTTTTTTTAAAAAATGTTAATTCATGAGAGGCCTGGTAAAGTACATTTTTCACATATGCTTTCAGTTTTTTACTTTGTATTAACATTTTTTAATGTCATAAAATATTCTGACTTTTGTCTTGGACAAACTTTTTAATAGGTATTCGACAGCATAAATTAAACAGTACAAAAAATTATGTTTTATGTTTTTTTCTAAAAAATACTCTATTGGTATTGGATGTTGACAATAATACATAAATGTTTTTTTTTCAGATTTAAACAGTTAATGCAACTATTTTGTTAATTAACTTGAATTTAACTATGGATAATAATTATAATTGTCTTCTTTTGAATGAAGACCCAATTCAATTTGATCCTGTAAGTGTCAGTAAAACAACCAATGTATTCTATGATGAAATAGCTGAACAGGTGAACTTTATATCAGTTTACAACTATGAATTATTTTATTAATATTTTTTGAAAGGCCTATTTTTTTTTAGCTAATAAATTAAGTTACAAGAATTAAAACGTTTATAACATGATTTAAAAATTAAAATAATTAAAATATATAGATTGTTATAAAAGTAAAAAATATGGTCATTCAATGTGTTAATTAACACCATTTTTATAGTTCTTATATTTTATTTTTAAACCTTTAAATTTATTGTGTACTTATTTAGATAATTACTGTTCATTATGGTGAAATGACAGAAATAATTGTGACATCCAGTACCCGGTCTAGAGAAAATATGGTATTTAAAATAGAAGATCGAGGACCCGTGTCCTCAATTAAAATGTCATTAAACTGTAAAATTTTAACTATGATGAGATCAACATTATCAGTAGTAAGTATATTATATTTATTTAGTACAAGTATAATTAATCAATTTTTATTTTTGAGTTACAAGTAAAAACCAATATCAACAATTTCAATAAAATTATTTTTGTTAATATTGGCATACATTATTATAGGATTTTTTTCTGTGACTTATTATTAAGTATACTTAAAAATTATTATGAACTGACAACAATTGTCATTAATAACAAATGGAGAAAAATTTAGTTTAATTTCTTAACCAGATGGATTAAAATATTGACACTGACACTTAATAATAAAATATTCTACATTGACTTAAATATAATTGCCAATATTAAAATAATTAAGTAGTACTCCATATGTATTTTATATCTATCTCTCTATCCTTTGGTTTTAGTTTTAAATGTTATGAAAATAATTAAAAACTATTCAGAATATATTTAAATCATTTAAGAAACAGCCCTTAGGTCATAATAATTTTTTTAGGATTTTTTTCATTAATTACAGTTGTATGTATAAGATTCTACTAGCTAAACAAAAGGAGAAAAAAATTTCTGGTCTGATCTACATTAGGGAAAAAAGGGTACCTATGGTTTAGTTTTTTTAACTATAAATTATTTAACCATATGATTTACATTGAAATAAACTGTAGTTAACTATTTTTAATTTAAGGAATTAATGGATATTGAAAATAATGATTTACTCAGTCCATATTTTTTGTATTGCAAGTTAAAACTTGCTAAGCTGATGGGTTTTATTTGGACCAGTAATAGTGAAATATTATTAATAAGTGATAAAGGCGTAGAGCTATACCAGGTAACTGTTAAACTACCTATGGTATTACTTTATGCTTAATATTACTAATCTATTTAGGTTGAAGGCCAACGACCTAAACAACGTATAATTTTTGTAAAATCATTGAACTTGCATGTAAATTGGTTTATTTACTCAAATCATTCGAAAATTTTAATCCTATCAACAAATAATTTTGGAGACTTTCAACCACTCCACATTGTTCCCGGAAATATGATTAAATTGTCAAAATTAGAAGGTATTGTGTTAAATAAATCATTTGTAATTAATAAGTTGTTACTTATAACAAATTATGATTATATTATTTAGTTGATTTAGATGTTTCTCCTAATATTCCAAATCAATCAATTAGTGAACGTAATATTGTAATGACGACTGTGTACAACATACTCAGACTATTAGTTTTACCTACATCTCATAGTCGTAATGAAATAATAGTTTATTCATTAAATAAGTAGGTATAGTTTTTATTTTATAATATATATATATATATTATTATGTTAATACAAAAAATTATAATTATTTATTGTAGAATGATGACTTTCAAAAAATCCCATATTCTTAGATTGACATACAATGGTAAATTGTTAGTTAATGTTGTTGATAATTTGATTATTGTTCACCATAAACATGCTAAGGTATATTTTTTAGTTTTTAAATGTTTACTATTTGTTTTATCGTTGTACTTCATACTAATAATTTAAATTTTTTAGTCTACTTCTGTATTTGACATTTATATGGAAGCTGCTAAAGAAGATACAATATCACACTACTTGCCTATTTTAGATAATATATTGGTTCAAAGAAAAGTTCCTAAAGAAGAAGTATCACATTATACTACTGATCTTTGTATCCTTTTTCAATTTTAAGATACAAATTAAAATTTATAAAAGAAAGTTGAATATCTTAAAAACATGTTTACCTAACTATTACAAAAAAATAACTATTAAAGTTTACAAATTGTTTAGTAAAATAAACACTAATACAAATACATTTAAGTTTCAACATAATATAAATATTTATTTTCTTAAAATGTTTGTATTTTTAACAAAATCTGTAAATTTTTATTATAAATTATTGCTATGTTTTTTTAAAAATATTGGGTCATACCAAATGGAGCACAAGAAAGTTTGAAAGATGGTCAGGGGTTATGTTATCAAAAACTAATGCTTAACAATTTTTATTTCTTTGAATATTTAACTCACTCAGAATGATATTTGTAATATTTAATAGCAATCTATTGCTTAAAAATTCAATATAAACACCTAACTACAAGTTATGAACAAATGTCTCACCCAAAGCAAAGTCATTTAACAAGCTACAATCAGTAATTGTAACTTCATTATTTACAATTAGAAATCTTCTTTTTTTAAAAAAAAAAGTATTTTTATAATTTTTCTTTAGCATTGATGTTCAAAGATTCAAGTACTAGCATATCATTTCAGCCCAAACTAATAATAGATGCCAAGTTGGGTTTTTTGTGGTAAGTATGTATAACATAAATTATACTTTTGAACCTGTTATTTTTTCTTATTTTGTATCTTTAAGTTAGATTTTAGTGCTTAAAACTAGGTGTATATTTATAGCATAAGTAGTAAAAGTATTAACTGTTAACTTGTTTATTTACATTTTTATTTACTATTCAAGTTATTCAAGTTCTGATGTACTGAACTGTATACCTAAATTTATCTATTTATCAGTAAATACAGAAAAATGAACTGGGTGCAGAACTTTGAAATTCAAATAATATCTGTATTAATTTAGATTGTTTTTATTTAGATAACTTCAATTCACTGCTCTCTACAATAACATAATTTCTATAACTTAACTACACTCTAGTATACTAAATTATATTATTATATACACTAAGCAGGTATTCAGTAGATAAGACAATTTGTTATTTAATGGTAGATATTATTTACAGTTGTAAACTCTTAGTGAATGATGATTTCACATTGATGTTTTTTCTGTTAAAACTTTTTTGGTTAGTAGAATCATTCTAATCTTTATGTAGTATAATTATTTCTCTAAAGATAGGTTTACAACCAAGGTGATAATTAGTTAAAAAAACTTTTAAGTTGTAATGTAAAAATAAAGTACTTAAAATATCTAGAAATGCTTCAAAGTTCAAATCATTATATAATTCTATATAAATCACTAAAATCACATATTATTAGACAGAATAAAATATATTTGTCATTAAAACTAAAATCAAATAGAATGTTTTTGTAGAACATAGTACAATGGAATTCTTAAAGTTGTCAATTTTTTTTTTTTATTTAACCTTCAAATTTCAGTATTAATACTTTAAACTTTAATATGAGTCAAACATATTTGCCTATTTATGGTTTAAAAAGTTTTTGAAAATCAGTTAGTAAAAGTTTTGTTTATAATTTCTACCTAGTTATATTTCTTCTAACTTTTTGACTAGAACTTCTCCAAAAATGGTTCAATTCAACAGAAATGTTCATACATCATTAAAATGAGCAAAGGACAAGAATGATAAAAATTTTTAGTTATTTTGACAAGTTTCACTATACTTCCTAAACAACGAAATATTACATTGAAATTTGTTTAAAAAATTAAATCCTCAATATTGTATAAAACAATTAACTTTACTTAAGAATTTTAACTGTAAAATAAATTATCTTTTTTAGACCTACTTTTTAAAACAGAAGTGGGGAAAATCAAATTTGGGATTTATAAGAAGATAACATAGCTAGATTATGATAAGGATTTTTAGTCATAGATATTATAATAAACATATAATTATGTCTTTACTCTATGGGTTTAGTTATAGGCAAAATCAAAATTAATGGTTTTACATAATTTAATTTTAGAACTTGTTTAAAATCAATACCAAAAAGTAAGTTTTACAGGAGTGTGGTGTAACCAACCATGTTGTATAATTTGGATTGTTAGCTGGTTGACAGGAAAATAGAACAAAGTATGAGTGTGGCAGAAATGATAATGTTTAGATAGATGAGTAGAGTAAGAAACAAATATGTAAAAGGTAGTATTGGTGTTCCATTGAGAATAAGCTCTAAGAAAATAGACTGAAATGTTTTGGCATGTGATGAGGAGAGAGGAAACGAACGCAGTAAAAGCAGTTATGAAAATGAATGTTTGAGGAAAAAAAAATAGCGGAACACCAAAGAAGAAATGAATGGAAACAATTTAAAATGAATTGAGGTCTCATGTGTGTTAGAGATTCGAATGATCAAGTGTAGGTTAGGTATAGGACAAGAGTGGCCAACCCCAATTAGTTGGGAGGAAAGCAAAACTAAAGAAAAATTTGTTTGAAAACACACATGGATTTGAGGCTTTAAAATTATTTCCACATTTTAAAGATAATTTATTGATAAAAAGAGATAAGTATAGGAAAGACTAGCATTAAAATTACTTCTCAATATTAGTATTTAAGTTTAAAGAAAGGCAATAGCATCCTCTTATTTCTATAGTACTAAAAATATAAAATATTAAACAAAACATTCTACAAAATATTATAATAAAAATAAAATATTATTTATTATTATTATTTAATATTTAAAAAAATATATTATAATAATATTCTATAATTATCTAATAAATGTTTACAGACATTTTTACAAGAGCGGTTATGAAAATGAACATTGGATTTATTTGAGCTAATATTTTTACTTTATTTACAGGCATTTAAATCTTAACTTAGCTTCTGTATGCAGACTGATTACGGATAAATGTTCTCTTATTGACTTTCTTCTTTTACGAACAAATTCAAAAGACACTGTTTTGCAGGTAATACTATCAATTTTATTTTCCAAATAAATTATATTTGTTTATTATATAATACAAATAATATTAATTAAAAACTTATAGTAGAAGATAGCTAGTTAAAAAAAAATTAACTCTTCAAAAATGGTTCAAATTTTTTTTTAAGTATGCAAATTATGACAGCTCGAATTTTAATTCAAAATATTTTTTTTTTTACTTAAATAATGCTTTATTACATAATTTATTTCATAAAATATGTAATTTTTAAATTATTAATAAAACATCATGTAACATTTCATTTTTAAAAACTCTAATTTTAAGTATTATTTTAAGTTAATTTCACTAAATTATCAAAATATAATATGTATAATTTAAAAAAAGTGTAAATTTAATATCTTTTATTGTCAATTTTGTGTTTTTATTTATTCACAACATGTTATTTTAACTAAGTACATTCTTCTTCTTCTTTGGGGTTTGTCGGCCATTAAGACCATCCCATGTATTCAGTTTTACCTTCATTTACCTGTAGTCCTACTCTCTTAGCCATTTCTTCTAATCGGGTAAACAGTGACTTCAGATTATTATGTGAATTTCTCATTAGTTCCACATTGTCCGCATACGCCAACAGAGCTACATCCGACTCCTGTAGTTTAATACCTTCTTGTGATTGTGTGTTCATTTCTCTTACTACTTTCTCTAGAATTAGGTTAGGTTAATTAGGCTCTGGGTTCCTATATAACTCCTATACTCAACTTCTTGGCCTAATTTTGCGTTAAAATCTACAAGCACTATTCTAAGGCTTCCCTTGGAGGAGTCAAACACATTGGCTAGTGAGGCATAGAAGTATTCTTTTTCTTCTTCATCCTTTTCTTCCGTGGGCGCATGTACATTGATTAATACAGTATCGACATTATCTGTTCTCAAAATTAAAGTTGATAGTCTTGGGTTTATATCTTTGAAGTCTTTTACTACATGAATAATCAATTCGTGTACAGCAAATCCCATCCCTAGACTGTGTCCGTTTTGACACTTACCATTAAATATAGTTGTTTGTGATATCTTAGTTGTTCCGACATCTTCCCATCTTACTTCTTGTAGGGCTACGCATTTTATTTTATATTTTTCCAATTCTATTACTAGGTCTAAAGCCCCTCCGGGTTTGTACAAGGTTCTAACGTTCCATGTACCACAAAACATTTCCAATTTCTGATTTCCTATCATTTTTCCATTTTTTCCAGTCCGAGGCTTAGTGTGTGAGTTCTGAATAAATATTTTTTTACAAGGCAGGGTTGTTAGCCCTGCGCTTAACCCCCAACCTGAAGGGCCAGACTATCCCAACCATTAAAGGTCAGGGTAGAGCTATTGCAATGTACTGTGGGTACATTGGGCGATGGGGACGCTACTTTCCCAACACCAGAACTAAGTACATAGTTAAAAAAAATAAAAATAATACATGAATATTTTATATTTTTATAACTGGTTATAATTATTATTATATTTATAACTTTTAGGTTTTACGAAGTATGATACTTGAAGAAAAAAGTGACTTGACTGAAATAGGAAATGTTTTTGATCATTTGAATATTGTCTATAAAAAACATCTTAATGGTCATATTATGAACAGTGGTTTATTACAAAATGACTATATCATGATTGTTGCTGATTCATTGCGATGCAAAGTTATCATAGAACAATTAGATGTTTACAGAAATGTGTTAATAAAATTGATTGATCAAACAAAAAATGTTAAATGTAAGTTATGTTTTAATTAAATTGTTGATTAATAAACACTTCCAACTATCTAAAAGAAGAGATTCACTATTGTTATTGTTGTTAATTATTTTCAATTATCAGTAGGTCGCATAGAGTGTATATAGAGCCATGCAAATGGGTTTTGGTTAGCTATTTTCAACCTAACAACAAAAAGCACTTTACTCTTGACTACCCTGTAATCTGTAATCAAAATTTACAGTTTGTCTACATCTTTTAGAAGGGAAGGTCTATAAATGTGTCTTATGTACCCCAAAGAAAATAATTGCAGTCCATAAAGACCAGAAAACAGAGTGTTCAAGAATGCTTTCTACTTTTTGGACCTTAGTCAATATTTCTACACATCTGATTTACAGTCTATCTCAAAAGTCTCGTAATACTCTACATATCCCTAAAGCAAATTAATATTTTTTAATGCGGTTTTTCGAAAATTATCATTACACAAATTCCAATTTGATGACATTAATTAAAAAGAAAATTATTCAAACCAATTATTAAAAAATTATGAAAAGGCCATTTTATCAATCATTTTTAGATTATGAGTGTTGCAAAGAATGTATTGTTTTTATAATGATGTTTTGTTTTGTTTTGTTTTGTTTTTTTTTTTTTTTTTTGTGAACAACTTTTAGGGTAGTAAAAATGCTCTGATTTTTAAAGTTGGTAACTTTTCTAATAGTTTTATAGACTCTGGTGGTATTGAATTGAAATTTAACTAAGAAAACTTAAAAACTCACATTCAAAAAAATTGATTTGCCGCAGAGTTATGTAGTGTTACGGAACTTTTGGGACATACAGTGTACAATGTTTGTATATAAAACTTATCAAAGTACCTTTGCCAATCAGAGAGAGGTTTCAAATAAAGCAAATCACTTCACGTTCTTATTAAAAATTGCTGATAATATTACCAATAAAAATATAACTATTTGTACGGAACCCTCATGACGCTACTAAACTACTTACTTGCATACGACACAGTTTTTTTAAAAATTATATTACAAAATAACTGTATTTTTATACTATTTATTTTAATCTATAACTTCCGTATTTTACTTTGGTAATAAATATTTTAAACATAAAATTATTTAAATTTGTTTCAGATGATAAAAAATTTGCAGTTTCAATATTGGTTGAGTATATGCGATCGCTGACAGATAATAAAATAACTGTTGAACATTTTCTTTATGAATTACTCATAAATTGTCTTGTCATCAATAAAATGTATTATCAATTTCATCAAATGATACAGTACCACATTTTTATTGATTCCAAACCATTGGTAAAAACAAATGTTTATTAATTTTAAAATTTCAGTTTTTGTAAGCAATTATTTCCGAAATCCATGTTATTAAATTGGTTTGTTGTTTTTTTTTTTTTGTTTAAACAACTAATTATTTGGTAACTTATATATCTGTACCTCCACTTGTCACAATTATTAACATCCCCTACACGCACATTAACAAACCTCATATTACTTTCAATTTTTTTCATCCATCTTTTCTTAGGTTTATAGTTTTAGAAAATTATTGAAAAATCATTACTTCAAAAAACAATTTTAACAGAACTAGGTTAATTACAAAAAATGTTTTTCAATTTGAACAGTAGGTACTTACAAACTATAAAAAAAATAATATAATAATAATTTATCATGGTCATTATTATTTAACTAAAAGTAATTTTTAATACTTATCTAACAGTAGAAAAAATGATCTTAACAATTTTATTGAAAAAATAAATTTTTATTTTTATAAATTATTATTTCAAAAAAAGCCAAAGACTTGCTGAGAGCTGGGCAGAACATGTGTGGAGAGTAAAGGATAGATTAGTAAATGAGGTTACAATGTGGAAACCAGATCGAAAAAGACCAATAGGACGACCAAGACGTCGACCAAGAGCGGTGGAGTGCCCATGTCAAAGAAGATCTGAAACTCCTAGAAATTAGGGATGGAGAAACAAGAACATTGGAAAGAGAGGCATAGTGGAAGCGACAATGGGTTTAAATGGTTCGGAAAAAGCCTAATAAAAAAAAATTATTATTTATTGGCTTAAATGTACTACACTCAGGACCTAAAATTAACTTTTTATTGTATAATTTTTTATACTATTTGTATAGGTTAATTAATATTTTGTTACTCAACACTAAATATAATTTCTTTACTTTAGGCTTGTTTGTTATTATCTTTGGAATCACTTTATCCACCGGCACATCAAATTGCTCTAGATATGCTACATAGATTAAATACAGCACAAGAAGAGATTGCTGAGGTTTTACTTTCCAAAAAACAAATCATTCCAGCAATGAGGCAAGTAACTCATTAAATTAAGATATATATATATATATTTGTTGGTAGTTTTGTATACTATGTATTTATAATTTTAAAAATTATATGTGATAGAAATTATTTTAGTATGAAAATTAGAAATGAATAAAGAGTAATATGATGTGAATACAGTAGGTCACTGTTTTTATTGAGTCATAAAATAAAACTTTATTGTAAATTTTGCCATGCTCAGAATCTAACACAAATAACCATTTTACTGTCAATTGTTTTCTATTTGTAAGGTTTACTTACAAATAATTACCTTTAGATTACCATTGACCACCTTTAAAATAAGTTTTTGTCACACAAATCACAACCTAAAAAGTTATCTAGTATAATTTTGTTATAACCATAAAATTTAAATTTAAACATTAAAAATATTGTATGTTTTAGATACATGTCAAAACTCAACATGCTAGATTGTTCTACGTACAGGAAGTTAACTGAAATTGCAATTTCTACTAATGATTCAAAAATCTTGTACTCCACTAAAGAAGAATTTGTTCAAAAAAAAGTTGCCTCAAATCAAGTTTATACAAACAATTAATATCAATTTTTTAAAACAAAAATATCAACATTTTTTATGTCAAAAAAAATTATTTTAGTATTTATTTAGAGTGTTGTGTTTTCAGAAATTGTATGATACACGTTATATATATGTTTGTTATTTATACATTGCATGTTACAATTATTGTTTATAAATTATTTCTTTGAAAATAATAATTCTGTGTTATTTAAAGCTTTCAATTATTTAAAGGCAAAAAGTGTTTTAGTGTATGATTTATAAATGTTCTTTATAATGAAAATAATACAAATTAGTCAGTATTATGCAAATAACAAGTTTTTTTTATTGTTTTGAGCTTGATAATGTTAAATTATAAATAATACAAAACTATTAATGAATAGTAATTTAAATCTGAAATTTGAAAAAATTAAAAATGACATTTTAGTTTATCTATTAATGGATTGATTAAATTGTGAAAATTTCATTTCCATAAAATATTAAAATTCAAAGTTATCAATAGTTTTGAATGAAACGAGTGTAATTTACTGTATAATATATTAAGACTAACAATTTACATGTATAAATAACCTTGCATTGTTCTAAAATATGTTTTTAATAAAACAGTAATGTTAGGTTAAGAGTTTTTGCAAATGATCATATTTATATAATAATCAAATAATAGATTTTAATAATAAAAAAGGAAGCGTCGGGATTAGTCTAGTTCACGTGGGTAGTTTGGCGGGGTAGCGACTACGCTTTGGGTGGGTCACTAGTTTAGAATTTGTCGTTTAAACGCATTATTTAATTTCTGAAAGCAATGATAAATTATTGCCTTCGAAAATACAATTCTGAGCGAGCTCAGTTGTCTAGTATACGTCGTAGTAAAAACAAATTTAACCATAAATACTCTTGTCGAATCTGTATCTTTCCTATTTTAGTATTGTGTAAAAGTTTCAGCTTGGTCCAATCTTTAATTTGGATGTTATGATCGAAAAAATCTAAATCGATGTGGAAAAAACATGTTTCGCCCAAGTTCCATTACTCCCTTGAAAATGATCAAAATAGTTTGAAAACTAAGACGTTAACTCGTTAAACTCTTTTTAATGACACATATAAATTTCAAGTCAAACAGAGCACTTTTAGGAATTTGACCGTTTTCGTTTTTAATTCAGAACCTAAAAAATAATTAACGTTTCAAATAAAGTACCATCTCGGATCAATTATCTATCTTTTGATGTATTGTTAGTTAAAATTGGAGCATTTTTTCTACTAAAAAAAGTGATTACAAAAATAAAAAAATTAACTTATCCTAGTCCCTAGGGGTCTCCCTTTACTGACTTTTCCATAATGTGTAAACAAAGAAAAGCAGTTTGAAAATTTTCAGCTCTATAGAACAATGGAATGTGGGTTTAATGTTAATTACAAGATTTGAATTACACTGCAATATAATGTGCATTGAAAGGACGAAAACTACTAGGATGATCAAGAAACACATAGCTAACTCAGTACATATTTCAATTAAAAAAGAGTATTAAAGAGGCTCTCTAAAGATTGAGAAAAATGAGAAAAGTTAAATGTTGTAAACCTAACTATTACGACCGGTTGATAAAAAAACTGATATTTATACTAGATAATCATTATAATTTGAATAGAAATGTTTTACTAACAATGTTGAGATAACTAATTTTTCTATGAACAACAAAAAATAAGGATCATATAAAATTTTATTTATGATTATACTTTTTATTAATTATAAATTATACTAATATATAATTTATAGCTATGCAATAATTTGTTCAGCTTACAATATGTATTACAATATGTAGACTTTTAATTTACCTATATTGCTATTTTGTTTTTTAATTTACGACCAAAATTTAAATTAAAACCCTTAACTATTGTCGATAAGGGTAAACTGGAGAAGTGCATAGAGGTACAATGTTGAGGATAATATTGTAAAAACTACCAATATTTAAATGCTAATTATTGTTGTATACATTTTTTTTTTTAATTCAAACTATTGGTGTTTTATACAGGTAATGCACACAATACAAATAAATGTTGGTGTCCACTTTTTAAGTTAGATAAAATATTCTACTTATTAATGACCACAAAATTTGTTCACCGCAAAGTTTGAACCCAGGACATTAATGTTCCAAAATTACAGCACTATTAAACACAATATAAGACAAATTATATTGCTTAATATAATTTATATTTCCTGTAAATCATATTTTTAGTAAACATTATTTGGTTGCACATTAATCCAAGAAAGATTCAATTAAGTTAAACATATTTTTATAAAAAAAAATTATGTTTGAACTAATTTACTGATGATATTATATGCATTGTTATGTACCAAAGATAAAAATGTATTTACATTTTTTAAGAGGCTGAAAATATGAAGGAAGTTTCTGGTTTTATAAAAATAGTATGTACAATTTATGTATTAAAAAAGAGTTTTAATTTCAAGAATGGACAACTATTATAAAAATTTGCTTGAGTAAAGTTTCCAGTACCTATTGGCTCTATTTTGGCTTTTGGTTAGTATTTAAAAAAAAAATATTTACTTCCAATTCAGAAATTTTCGAATTGAGCACTGAACAGTGAACAACATTCGTTTTTCTAAATAGAACGTCAATGACGTTTACATTTTTGATGAATTTGAACAACTTATAGGGCGCTCAAATTCATTTATTGTTTGATTGATATTCAGTGTTATAATTTTGTCTGGAAGTGGTCAATCAAAACAATGTGAATAAACATGTATTAATAATTAGTTAGGAAATAAACAGTTCAGTCTTAATATTTTATTTTAAAACGACATATAATATTCATAAAATAAGAAGAATTTTTAATTCCTTGCAACTTTTTAAATATTATTAGAACCTATAAATGTTAGAAAAAACAGATCCATTTAAAAATGTTTGAATTACAGAACTAATATAAGTTTTGTAAAAATCATAATAAAAAACGTGATAAATATATTAATATTTTGATGAATTATATAAAAATGTAATATGATTTGTATATTTTCATTTTAGTAAAAACTCTGAAGTATAAATTGTGTTTTTTTTATTGCATAATTAATATAAAACATAAAATATGTTAAGAATTTTTATACTCAAAAGTAATAAATCATAAATTGTATAAATCGCGGTCCCTTTTGATTCTTTAATTTTTTGAACAAAATATTAACTTTAAACAAAAACATTTTAATGAACAACCAAATTAACTCGTTAAATTTTTCAAAGAACTTGAACGCGTTTGTTAAAAAAATACTGTGAACGAAATCTTTTTTTTTTTCATTAAACGTAAATGAGTTTATGTTAATTTTCATGTGACCGTTCCATACACTGAATTGTTTTAAATTTTTTTTTTTTTTACATTAAATTCTAACAATTTAAAATTTAGAGCACAGAAGGCGCCAGGCGGCATAAGGCATACGACGTGTACCTTAGATAATTAAATGAACCACTACAATGTATTTTATTATGATCCACGATGTAGACACAGAATGATGTAGATCCATGGATAATAAGGGAATTTATCTATGTATAGATCAATACATTGATGAAATATAATATTAATAATTAGTCAATGATCTATATTATTATCTCTTAGACCATATAATACATATTATATGGTCTAAGTATTATCTACATCGCAATATCACAGAATATTATATCTATGGAATATTTTATCTATGTATACCGTGGTTTTTATCTGTGGTTTTTACTCATAAGTGATAATGATAAGACAAATTGGCATTACAATTTACCATAGATAATAAAAATATTTTATTAAATAATTTACTATTTTTTTTTTTTTTATACAACTTGATGTAAGAAATATTAATATAAATGCTATTACTATAGAATAAAAAAAATCACTGGCTACGTAAATTGCCATTTGTCAAGGGACAAAAACTACCTATTCAACTTTATTTAGTTTTATAAATTGTTTGTTTCTTTGCATTGGTAACTTGAACGACAGTTATGGAAGATCAAAATATGGGATTTAATGTTGAATGTAATGATGTCGTACAGTCGAAGTAATTAACGTGAAAAAGAAAATAATCGGTTTATTGTGAGCACTATTTTATATGTCACTCAATGTTTGTTGTTAGAATGGAAGCGGAACCAGGATTGCAGTTGATTCAATCCTACGTATCCCAACTGACTCCAGATTTGCAAAGAAAACAATTGGAAATCAAAGAACTAGTGTAAGTGCACCTGTTTTAAATAATACGGTTTTATTTAAAATCAATTTCAATGATTATAGTTAACGATGGAATTAAAATTCAGTTTGTAATTTTCCGGCATAAATTTACTTTAGATACCACGCAGCTTTTTAAATTTATTGTGTTTCATCTTATGTAGTTTGCTGTACAAAAAATAATAGTGTACCCATTTAAAATTTAGCGGTCGAACCAAGTTTTGGTGTTATGACAGTTTAGAATCAAATGGAATCGTGCTGCCTCCTAGTTAAGTACTAGATATGTAGTTTTTGACGAAAAACAAAAGCTTTCATTTGGACAATTTATTAAAGCACTTGGGTTTTATTGTTTGATTTGCGCTTTAAACAAAAGTATTACCCTGTTAGCAAAACGACAGTGCTCAGCAAGCAAGTGCCAAATACTCGGTGTACAAATCAGTAATCTCATAGAACGTAGGTACCAGTATAATTTTTCCTCGTAACTTTTGCAATATTTTAATCATTGTTTTTATAGTGGATTTGTTTGACTAACAATTTTATTTTAAGTTATTGATAACTGATAAGTTTAAAAATGTCAAAATAAGCTTCCACGTTTCTATAATACTAGAATTTAATGAAAAATAGGAAAAAAATTTTTAAAAAACCACCTCCACTCTACAGAGTATTGTACCTAGACCCTTAGGTTATTAGTACAATGCCTTATCTACTCTGCCAATAAATGGCAACTGAAAACAGTGTGATTTCATGGGTATTTAGCAAACAGCCGTAACTTTGATAAAATTTAAATTTTGTATAACCTTGAAATTAATGATGTTGGCCAATTTTTATTTCCACCAAAAAAGTGTGGTGCCTAACTAAAGTGAACTTGTTCCAATTTTATTATTAAAACATGTAATTATATTTCAATGTTTCCGTGTCATTGAATTCAGATTTAATTTGCATGATCCATTTACTAGTTGTTCGTGGTTTTTTATAAAATAGTTTTACCTTCTTACTAATCTACATTTACCTATATTCTGAGTAAAAAAAGCATGTTAAGTTTTATTTTAATAAATCTACTTATTTTTATCCACCATTAGGACCCGGAAGTTTATGTATGTATTTTTTACTAGATGATTACTAATTTTAAGTTTCTTGACCAACTAAAAATTTGATTCACTTCGTAACAATGTCAAATATGAAATTGTATTTTGCATGTATTAAAATTGTAAAAAAAAAAATTGTTTTTATTGCATACTACAAATATGCAAATGTATTTAAAACTACATTTTGTGGTTAGAAAAAAATTATTAACTTTTGGTGTGTTCTATGAGTTTGTGCGCTTAGATAAAAATTAAAGACAGATAAATACTATTTTATGTTGTTTATAAAGCCAATAGATAATATAAGGCAATTTTTTTAGTAGTAATCTTAAATTGTTTAAGCATTTTTTAGTATATTATTTTAAAACATTTAAAAGTATACTTACATTTATATTTTGTTAATTTTTAGTGCATCAACTTCCGGGTCCTTCTCATAAACATAATTTACCTACATACATAGGTTGTATATTTTACACCTACTAACCAAAATAATAACTTAAAGTAGGTATATTATTCAACTAAAGACTACTTGATAATAATCATTAACTATTTTTGTATTTGTACTTTATTAGTTACCTACCTCTACCTTTTTAATGCTTAAAAAATTTTTAACAAACTTTAATTAAATTTTTTATGTGTCCGTTTATTGTATAGACATTATGATAAATTAATTTTTTTCTTTTATATCTCTCTAAATCTTATGATTTTTCTTCCTTTATACTATGCTATAACTTGCATTTCAATAAAATTAGTTAGTTCAAAATAAGATGTAACACAAATGGTTTTTATTCTATTTTGTAAAATAGTTTCAATTATGATTATTATTAGTACTAATTAGATTCATGTTTTAGTGACAATTACTAGAACTTATGCTATAATTGTTCTTTCTTAGTATACGTTAAAAAATTAATTAGATACCTATGAACTAAGTCTATGTTTAAAAACAAATAAATTGCAATTCATTAAATATTTTAGTGCTAAGCAGAAATGTCTTATAGACACTTTGCATAAAGAAAATGAAGAACTATCAACGTTGTTAAATGAACCAGAAGTTCAAAGTATGGTAAGAAGTCAGATATGTTATAATAAATTTGTAGTTGTGCTTTAGTGGATAAATAATGAATTATTTTTTTAGTTTTCAATTATCAAGAATTGTCATAAGCAATTGAATGAGTTGAAAAAAAAACTTATGTCTGTACACAAGAAAACTGTATCATTAGAAGTAAGCACTAAGCACCAGTTTTTGTATTCATACTTATAAGCTACATCATACTTTTGTGTAAGTTCATTTTTGTTACAACCATCATTTTTAACTGGTCATAAAACAACAATAATAACTACTTATGGCAAATACTGTTGTTTACATACAATATTAAAACCTTAGTATTTAATTTGATACATAATTATATGTTATTTCTAAATTGTAATAACACTAGTTAAAACATTTGTTATTCAAAATTTGTCTAGTCTAGTTTCAGTAGTAAAGTTTTAAATGCATTTTTCTTTTTGGTCTACGTTTTTAAATTGCATTAGTTTAAAATTAATGATCATAAATACACACATTTAGATTTAAATTTCAACTTTTTGAAAAGAGTACAATTTTTAAAAAAATATTTATACCATTTATTTGTTTTAAAACTGTATATACTATATTATATATTATTAATTTAACATTTATAATTATATAGTTAAAGAAAACTAATGGATATTTTTTAACAGCTTTTAATTTGTAAAATAATAACAGTAGTGCCTTCTTATCTATAATAACAAGTATTTTAGTATTTATTTATTTGCTTATTTAAATTTCATGTAAGTGGTTTTATTTTGAAAGATAGATTCATGTTTGTTTATAAAACAAAATTCGTACAAAATATTTGCACTTTAATCTATATTACTCTTAAAATTATACAATCAGTTAAGATACATCTTTTTAAATATTTTTGGGCTGTTTTGTTCTTTTTGACTTTAATTTTAAAGTACATTTCCAATTATTTTTATCTAATTTTAACATGTAGTTGGCTAGATTTATTTTTAAATTAAATGGTATAAAAAATTGTAATATCAATGTTCAAATAACATGAAAATTATACAAGTAAATTGGAAATTTGTATTTGATTTCTGAATATTTAAACTAAATTTTTTTATAAATAGAATGTAACAAACAATTATTGACACTATTCTCTTCTTACACATTTTTTTAATCATGTATCTTATTGAAATGTTACTTCTTTAATAATTACTTATTGCACAATCTTGATATAGTTGTGTTTATGAAATTGAGTAAGTAATGAGTATAAACCTCAGTAAGTCTGTAACACATTTTACATTTAAGTCAATGCTTGGTAAAATGGAACACAATATCTGTATGTACTTACCATTTTGGTTACAAACTCTGAGTAACTGTGATTTGGTGATTGACAATCAGCGCTTATTTTTAATTCCTACAACTTTAGTCTATTATATAATGGTTAATCTGAAAATTTCAAAATTTTTCTAGAAAATAACTAACAATTTGAATTTGAATTTAATTACAGCCATGACAAAATAGTTTACACTAAAATATAATATATGTTGCCAATTTTTAGTACGTGTAGTTTTTTACTTCTTGTTGGTTTGAAATAATGGTATATATTGTGATTTGTGAACAGAAAACTACACTTGAAAATGTATGAGAACAAATGTGAATCTGTTTATGGATTATGGATATTGCTGCTGTAATTATGTTTAAAATTTTACCAACAACTTCAAATCTGTTTTTTTATAATTTTCCTCAGTTCTCAGAAGTAATAACTGAAAACAGTTATAGAATTATAAATGCATTGGATACTCTCTTGTATTTTCCTTGTTTAGACCAATAAGCTAGACAATAATTTAGATGCTTTAAGTTATCCAATATCAATTCTGTAAAAACATTTAAATAGCTGGATAACTTTTCTATGATGGGTAAAAAATGGAATTTTTATTTTTTGAACTAATGTGATTTTAATTTTTAGAAACTATAAAAAAATTTTATTACTATTTAAGACAATTTTAAGTAGAAAAAAAAACGAAATTTGGTTTGCTAGGCAACATTGAAAATTATTAAATTAATATGTTGCTTTTTACAGGGTCAAAATAAAAAATTCTAAGTTCCCAAATTTTTGTCTAACTTACTGGTGGTCTAAGGTACGCCTGAAATTTTAATTGAGTTTTATTTGTGCATGTGCATACATTATATACTACAAAATTAAAAAATGGTGGACGTGGATACTTTGGAGTGGTATATTGGTTATTTTTAATTTGATCTGAAGGGTACTGGTGTTTGTTTATTGCTTTAAAACTAAAAAAAACATAATAGATGTATAGTAAGTTGCCTATACAATAACTCCTTAGAATCATTGAATATCCAACGCTCTTAACAAACCCTCATAACATAAGAAAATAGTTTGGATGTAATTAATTTATTCATTATTGTATTTTAAAGTATAGCAGTGTTCATTAAAAATAAAATAAAATAATTATAGTACTCATAAGCTAATAAAATAATAATACATTACAGAATTATATGAATTAGTATATTTTGAGTATAATATTTCTGACTGCTATAATTTTATTATCTATCTAAAAATCTAAAAGAATTGTTTATTACTTGTTGTGTAGTTAAAAAATAAATTGTTAAGTATTTACTAAAAGTATGAATTTTTATAATTTAGAGAAGAGCCAATGTATTACGTGTTGCCAAACAAAGAGAAGCATTACTGAGGGAACATCTAAAAGAATCAATGTTAGTTCGAGAACAGGAACTTATTTCAAAACAGAACTAGGATTACGCAATGAATTATTAAACATGGGTAAACACTAAAATTGCAATCAACTAATCTATACTTTATTCTTTGAGTTACATTAAGCTAAATTTATATGTTACTTATTACAAAATAATTAAGTTAAATAATATAAATGTAATGTGTGACTTTTATGTTTATACTATTATCTATATTAATTTGTTATTAAAATTTGTAAATTTAAGTTCAAAAATTAAAAATTTATATCCTATTGTTGTTAATTTTTTTTCTTAAATGTTTTCATTCTTATAACCATATTTAAGTTTGAAATATTTTTATATTATCATCCATTAAATAAAAATGTACGCATCGTTGTTAGATTTAAAAAATGTTCAGTTTTGTATATTTTAAATTCAATTAGACGTTTCAATTAATTAATTTCGGTATTCCAATCTAATTAATTTTAACTTGAATAGTAAATAGAGATAAATCATCAAAACTCCTTTAACTGTGCCCAGTTATCAAGGCCTCATGTGGCCAAACAAAATATTCCACCCTTCAAGTACCACATACTAAAAAGGAAATAGTAATAAAAAAAGAGGGCCTCACTTAATTTTTAGCTTAGTAGCCTTCTAGACCTCCACCTTGACCAGATCAACAACATTGATTAGTACATAATTATTAAAGTAAGACTAGAGAAAAATTACATTTTAAAAACAATTTGTACTTTGCTATGCTCAGAATATATAACTTGATGTAAACTAATAAAATAAATATGTTATTACAATAGTAATAATAGTAAATTTATTTACTTAATTATTTACAATATATCCTAAGGTTAGTGCAGAATTTTATTTATCTGTAAGTATGCATTACAATTAACTTACACTTAATATTATTAATTAAAAGTATTCTCTAAAAAAAAAAACAGTTAATGCACACAAGTGTCTAACGGAAAATATTATATCATTTTTTATTTCTATAAAAATAAAACATAATTATTCAATTATTTTGTCATAAAATTAAAAATAATAATTTGAATAAGTTATATTAGTAATAAAAAGTACATAACTTGATCTAAAATTACCATAAGTTTGTAACTAATTACAATGTAAAAAAATAATAAAAACATTACTTATTATATTTTTACTAACATATGATTATACTGAATCTATTTGAACAAATAATTAAATTTAAATGTGTTGTTAACAGAACAAATAATTCAAACTTACATATTACAAAACAAATAATAAAAAGGCACTAATATACTTCATATTACACAAAAAAAGTGATTCAATAATTAAAATTCATTCTTGATGAAGGAATCAATTAGCTTTCCTGTGTTTTTGTCAAAAATATGTTTTGACGGTTTAGATTAGATTGTAGACAATGCATTTTATTCAGACAACATATAATAATTCTGAAAAAAACAAATTGAGAAAACAATCAATTTTCTAGGTTTAATTTCGTTTTTAAAATCTAAAGACAAAATTAAAATAGTAGTGCATACATAAAAAACAAATAATATGTATAACACGTTAAGTTAAGCGCTATGCTGACGCTGGCGTCCAAATAGCAATATTGAAAACTTAAATATATTTGTCCGTCAGTGGCTATACTCAATCATTATTATCACATCATATGACTGCCAGCAGCCATATTTGTATTGTTCCCATAAGCAACATTTTTGTGGTCATATAAGAATGATTTTTTTGAGATGAATTAAACTAAATACGAATGAAAAATAATGCAATTTTTTCAGAATTCATCTAGCGTTTTAAGTTTTAAGATATGTTTGTCTCTGTTGTAGTACATCTTTGTACAACTGCTGGCAGCTGCGTGGCGCTTAACTTCTTAAAAAACTTTTAAGACTTTTAAGTTTAAGCTACTCTAAGTTATGATTTCCATTATAAAATTAAGTACACCTACATTAATATATATAGATTTTTATACAATTTCAAAATATGTTGATAAAAAATCATCAAATAGAATAACATTAAAAACTTGACATAAAATGTCCTAAACATTTTACTAAGCACCTAACTCACGTACTATCAATATCAAATATTTAATGGTTAAAAGTCTGTACAATTATTAATCTCATAATACATAAACATACTTTACTCGTTTTTGGTAAAATCGTTCATAAATTATTTTGGTCTGTTTAATGCTATTTAAATTAATTTTATCAGATCCTAAAAATACAAATACTTCACACTCTTTTTTATTCTTCTTTGCCCACTTCATAGTAGAATCAGCTATAACATCTGGAACATCTTTTTTATTTGAGGGAAGTTCCTAAATAAAAATTAGAAATTTAACTTTGTATAACTTAACACAAAATCGAAAATTTACCTCAAACAGAATAGAACTCAAACCATTAAAAGTTAAAGGTTCTTTATAATCAATTTTAATTTCTTTGATGCTTTGTTTTCTTGTTTTGTTTAAACTAAGTATAGTAGGTTTATTTGATGTTGTATCAGGATAAATTAAAGATAATATTATCAATGTAATAGCTTCATGAACCTTGATTAAAGTCGTAACTAAACAATTTTTAGTTGTTAAATAATTGCGGCTGTCATATGCTATTATTATTTTACGACCCGATGGCTTTATATGCTAAAAGAATTACAAATAAACAGACAATTATTTTTGATCAAATTAATATATAAAAATAAATTAATAAATACTTTTAAAGTTTTTTCTACCAGTTCTTCAGATAAAAATTTTAGTATTTTATTATCTAATTTTGGAAGTGGTTTCAAAAATATTTTTAAATCGTTTTGCTGAATTTTGCTGATATCCCTTATGCCTGATTTTTGTTCCAACAAATCACACGCTAATTCATTTTTTGTTGATGTGCTATAAACTTTTTGGTTTTTATCTTTTACAGAAGACTGAACAGTACATTCAATTTTTTCTGATGTATTCAAAGTTTTTTTAATAGTTACTGGATTTGAATCCATCTCTTTTAAATTTGTCCCAGAAATCAGTTTAAATTTATTATGAGGTAATTTAATTTTTGAATCTATGAGCTTATTTGAAGCATTTTCTTGAATCTTCAAAATATTCCTGAAATTATATAAATATATTATTGTCAATGTATTTATTAGACCATATATATAATAAAATAAAGTTTGACTGTGAACATCTATGATTAATCAAACTTCATGTTCTAACTTATGTATCATAAGACATAAATTCATATTGAAATTATTTTAATGACAACTATTTATTAAATTATATTATAAATACGAATTATGCAACTTACACATGTTTCCTAGAATAATTAACATATGCAACGAATGATTCAATTGGATGTATACGTGATTCTTGAACATCCAATGGATTGATAAAACGCGCAATATACTCCCGATTACCAATATTTAATTTAGAGTTAAATACTTTATGTCTAGCAAAAAGTAATATATAATCCAATAATGCTTTCAGTGGCATGGTTCTAATAAGTGCAATTAGAATCTAGAATAATAATCATATAATAACAAGTTAATTAAGTGATTGTAATCTATTTGCACAACATGTCAAAACATTTTATTTTAGTGGAAAAGGCATTACATTTTACAATAAAATCCTATTTTTAGCTGCAACAGAATAAAATACAATAAATTTTCTATTTTTTATACAGACAGTGGTGTAGCGCAAGTATGGCAAAGTGTACTAAGCTGGGGACGCAAATTATTTAGGAATGTAAAACTGAACTTAAATTTTAACTTATAAATTAATTTTTATTACTTTAATAATATCTCAGTATTTTCAAAGTTAAACCCTCCTATCGACAGTTCTCTATACAATGCATTATGCAATGAATATTTGTTTGTATTAATTAAAAAGTAGACAAATATTTTAAAATTACCAGATACCCAAAAATTATTAATAATTGGAAATTGTATTTAATAAACCTAGTAACATTCATTAAGTTTATTTTAGTCTGTGGCCTGCCACTTTGCTGATCTGATCTGATTATCTGTGTGAGCAATAAAAAGATTTCATATAATAAATATAAAAATAATATCATTTAATTAAGTGGTTATTTTGATGAGTTTATAATTTCTCACGGCATAAGTTTTTTTTTTTTTAAAAATTAATACATTTACAATCTATTGCAAGTAAATAATAAGTTAGTATGATGACATTGGTTATAATAACATTTAAATATTTGAGTAGGAAGACCCTCAGCAGTGCCACCTGACTATAAAAAATTATGTCACATTATTATTATTATATATATATATATATATTTTAAACTCATATGTTAAGCATATCTCTGGGACATTGCCTAGATCCTGGCCCTAGGAAAATATGATAATCTAAATAAAGCATTAAATAGGTGAGATAAATACATTATGACTTAGCGTGGTAAGTTTTTAAGAATGAAATTGGTGATTCTATTGTGACCTGGGGTTCCATGAGTTTACAGTATATAAATGCATCAAGTTCATGAAAAAATTTAATGATTTGTCTACTCTCTGCAAAATGAAATACCTCTATCCTAAAAATCATTATTGTACTTACATCAAAATATACTTCCATAAAAATATAAAAAATAAAAATAAATCATATAATTAGTCAACTAATTATAACATTATTACATCACCATACAAGTAATGTCTATGCTAACTATTTGTAGATCATTGTTTAAGTAAGTTTTTCTAGTTTTCATTCTTAAAAATGCATTGATGTCATCATACTCTAATGATGACGTCACTATATATAGATATTATTGTTAGAGAATTTAGTCTTTCTTGTAACATACTGGACACAGGGATTGAGTTATCTTATTCTAACTTCTAAATTTTATTATAAACTTGACAAGTTATTTGCATTATCATACGACGGAAGTCAAAAGTCAGCTAAACCAATTTAAAGACAATCTAACAGATACATATTAGTCAAAATTAATTGTGCTACTATACGTATGTTTTTATTCCTAACTTAAACAAAATTCAATTGAACAATTCAGTTTTTTACTAAAACAAAATTATTTAATTTGAATACAGGTATTATATTATTAAAAATGTTGCCACCCTATTCATCTGTTATGTTTACAGTACTTTAAATTTATCCTTGATTAAGTCCATTAACGCAGTTTGGGAAATCAAAAATAAAATTTTTGGGAAGATTTTACTTTCGCTTCCTCTCAAACAAGGAATCCTAAGTAATTTTTATTTAAACTACATTCACAAACGGTCTATTATCCTAGCTCAAACCAAAATTGAGTTAACATAAAAAGCACATGTTTAATACTTGCTAGAGGCACAAATGAAGCTTCCAATGACACAGTGTACAAACATTATTTTTTGCTTTTAAAAAATAATCCTAAGCATGCTCAGTAAGCAATAGATAATGTTTAAAAGAACTTATTAGCAATAAATAAAGTTAAAAAAAATATTCTTAAGACTTAAACTTAACTAACATATACTATTTTCAGAATAATAACGCATTGGGCAGCAGACAAAAACTGGCCTAGCTCACACTGTTGATTGAAATTTATTGTGAAATACTATTCATGAAATTTTTAGAACTTGCAATTTATTACTATTTAGCAATTATCAGATAATCTTCACTTTGGCAACAAATTAGGTGCCTAATAACACTATTGATACATAGTTTATTTTATATTATTTTCGATTACATGTAAAAGAATAGGGTGGAAAATGTGTGCAAGTAACCATTTTAAAACTGAACATCATAAAACAAAAACAGCAAAAACCAAGGCTATTTTACAAAACTTTCAAAGCTCATGTATTTGTATAAACTAATTATTTTTATACAAAAGTATTTTTTTATAATAATTAACCTGATTAATTAATTTAATTTTAACAATATCATTTTTTGAGAGCAATCTATTGCTTACACATTTTATATTATCATCAAATTATACCTTCCAAACCATTAGCCTACCCAAAACTGTAAAATACTCTAAATAAAGTTGATATATTTATTTTTATGATAGTAAAATATTACTAACTTCTGTGCTTGCAAGCATGTTTGCAGGTACAATTTCAAATGTTTTTCCCAAACCATTAAAATTTATTTCTTTTTGGGAAGATATTTCATTCATTTTATTGAAATTATCAACATTTTTTAAATACATGTAAATATAATATAGTTGTTTGTTTACATATGTCTCATCATCTAGGTTGATATCTTTTAATTTAGATCCAAAATTCTCTTCAACCTTATTCATACCATAGAGAGTATACAAAATAAAAATTAAATGACCTAAAATTATTTTATATTAGTAATTTAATCATACAGAAAATAGTAAAATGTACGCAGCAAATAAAATGTTTAGATTACTTGGAATACTTGACTGAATATGAATGTATTTCATTACACAATTGTGACTAAAACCATGATAACGTTTATGTCTAACTATTTGTTGAGTAGTTAGAAAAGGATCTCTCTTTAAGTACCAATCACTTACAGCACTACGAAAATCTTTTGATAAACTTTTTCGGTCATTAGGTATATATCCTAAAAAATATATTGACTAAAATTATTCTCATTTAACTAAAACTTAAAATCACTTACCCTCTTTGTAAAGAAGACTTATAGCTGTCTTATAGAACTTAACAAGCATTAATAATTTTAATCCATTTGAACAAACTGTTAAGACTGCGTCAGCAATCATTTTGTTGCATTGTTTTAAATTAAATCCAGCACACACAGCCAACGCAAAAATTAAATGTTGGTCATCATGAAGTTTATCTTCTTTTTTTATCTAAAAATGAATGACAAAATATTTTAAAAGTCTACTAAACTTAATGCTAATATAAGATATAATAGTTGTAAAACAAAAATTAGATATGTGATTATTACATGGTAATACATAATTTTCGAAATTTTGTTTCACGGACTTAAGACCAATTGCTCTTTTTCGCGACAATTTATAAGTTAAATATTTATTTTATTATATTAAATATTGACAGATAGATCAGAATTATACTGAAAAATGCTTTAAAAAATTTAGGTACTGCTTGTCTTAAATTAATTTTATTGACTAGTTATTTTTGTACAAATTTATAAATTTACTAAAAACAATTATTAACAAAATAAAAATACCAGAATTATTAAATAGTAATTTAAAATTATTTTGTGAACATTGGAAGTATATGCAAATTAGAATCAACAAAATATCTATAATACAAAGCTAACACAATCAACAGTAAATTTAGAAGATCACATAAATTAAAAATTGTTGATAAAACTATAACTACCTTTAAAATTATTGATACAATAGTATTGATCCCTTCAAGTATATTTTTTTTCACAATTTTTCCAATTATTTTAATACCATTTACACGACAAGAAGAAGTTCTAAGAAAAACAGGATCATACATTAAACATTTATGTCCCAGATAAAAATATTGACGCAAACTGTACTCAACTAATGAGTAAGATGTCATTTTGATAAAGTAACTGCTTCTTTATTATTTTATCTAAAAAAAAGTAAAACATAACAATCTCATAGTGAATAATTATATCTCACATTAATATCTAAAAATAATGAAAACACTGAATTATTTAACAACAGGATATCTTTTCAATTTATCACTCACCAACAACTAAAAAAAAAAAAATACATACATAAATTCAGTTTTTATTGCTTAGAATTATTAACACAAATACATTCAATTGCTGAAACTAATACTAATTGCCATCCTATGGGTGATAAAAAATTCAAATACCTGGGTAAACTTAAACGAAATGGTGAACAAAAGAGAAACCGTATTATATGATACTAAAGTAAGTTATTTTAAAAAATCTTTTGGTCAAAGATTCGTAGACTACCTTGGTCCTACTTATTATAGTTCTATGCCTACGATTGTAAAAATGAATATTATCTGTAAATATTCTAATCCTAAAATGTCAGTTACAAAGTGGTTGTTTATGTCTCTAGATTAAAAGAAAATTTTTTTAGTTTGTGGCTCTATAGAAAACTATTTTCCTTTTTTTCAGATCAAATCTTATCTTATTTTATTATTATTGTTCATACATTTTGTATCTTATCATATATATACAGTTAATTAGCAAATTTCAATATATTATGTTATATATGACTCTCTACATTCAACACAAGCTATGCTTACCGACGGTAGATAAATTTTACTCAATTTATGTAAAAAAAAAAAAAAAAAAATACTCAATTACAATGAGTTTTATCAATAATACAAGTTTTAATAGTTAAGGGTTTTAAATGTAGTTTATTGATCCCCCAAAAAATAGTTTAAACAAGTTAAAAATAGAACCATAAAACTCATACTACCAAAAAAATATGATCAAAAAATGCACTGATATCAACATTATCTAAGCTTTAAATGTGCACTCCCTTTTGGTCTCTTTAGTTTTATCTAGATACTATCATTGTACCTGTTTTGTCACAATGTCGCTACCTAATTATGTTTTGCAACTTTTTCAACACTTTTTAAGTTAATCTCTATAGTTTTTTAAATTGTTTAAATTTGTCTACTATATCATTACGTTGCTTTTAATATAAGTAGTTGTATTTTCAAATCAGCCACCAAGCTTAATTAAATAGTGACATCGGACAAAACAGATACAAAGGTAGTAGGTGGGTAAAACTCATGAGAAAAAAAAGGGGTTTACACAAAGAAGTGGATAATGTTTCATCATCATTCATTTTTTTTTTTTTTTAAATTTTCTAGTTTAACATTACAAACACCTATATGTCGTACATATTCCTAATGCATAAAGTTAACATGTATTTTTAAAAATATTTATAAATAATAAAATACCGCAAAATAAAGTCGAGTATCAGCGGCCTTATCGAAAGATATGAACAGAGGAACTGTTGTTCAAACGCCAAACAACACGACTTTCTGTTCGCTTACAGTACACCACATACGACAACAGTAACACCTACTTACTTACATTTAATATTATAAATTAATCAATAAAATTACCACCAAAAATTAATTTAGGAAGTCAATTCGTCCAACATAAATGGTATATCGGTGTTCACGTGCAAAACAACAGCAACACGAGCTACGAGGTTTTTATACAATACGACGACAATTAGTGACAACACAACAACCACAAATCATAAAATGCGCTTTGCCACACGTTCGCTGACCGCTGTAACTGTTGCTTGTCGGTTTGGTAATCGGTGATCGTTGGGTGGATCATAGAGATATAATACGTGAATAATTTCATCTATTCTTTGGTGGTACATTCTTACTCTATGGGTGGTACCATAGATATAATAATACATATGTATAATTATCATGGCTATGGGTGGTACCATTGCAAATAGTAATATAGAGAGCATATATTTGCATCTCATTCTTCCCGCGTCTGTTCCTCTTACGGGCTTAAATGGACGGCTAGCCATATAGGAGTATTAAATATATGATAGAGAGGCTCTTATGAACACAATTAAAGTGAACTATTATAGGCGAATGTTCAGTGTGACCACAATGTACAATATGCATTACCCCATTACCATAGACATATAAATTATTATGTTTTACACAGGTAAATAAAAACATTTTTATATAATAAATATCTGTGAATGTTTTTATGTCTATGCCACAGATATATAAAACACAGATATATGGGCTCTATACAAAATAATATTTTTAAAAATTAAAATGGTCCAAAATGCTTGTACGCCACATCACAAATAATAGATATATTTTGTTATGGTACGTCATTTAAACAATGATGTTGATACGTGAAAATGCTGCCTAAAAGTCTAATGCATCCAGTTTCTTGACGTTATCAAGAATTTCCGAATTTCATTGTGCCAATGGTTTTAAACACTTTAAACTCTTAAAACCATTGGAACAATGAAATTCAGAAACACATCACCATTCATATTTGAATCAGATAATTCAGAGCGACGAAAATTCTCAGTAGGAAGTAAATTAATAAAAAGGGCACTTAGAAAAAATGCATAATTTCAAGTTCTTTACATAAATCATAATAGGTACCTATCATTATAGGTAGGTGCATAATCTTTTTTGTAAATCTGATGAGTTGGCCGATTATTATTTCTATAAATTTTAGATTCAAAGCATAATATGTAGGCACCTATTAATTTAATAATGATATTATTCGTTGAATGGGGGGTAAAGCCACAGATTATTTTCCGTGGATAAAAGTAAAAAACTTACAAAACAAACGACACTTTTACCGACTTTGAGCCTTGAGGTATTCGGTAAGATTTGAGCACATTACTGAAATTGGAAATTTCTCTGCAATATTATTGTCACTATCCATTGTTTTGTAACATATTACATGACTTTTTGTTCTTAATTTTAAAGCGTTTTCAAATTGTATTCAATTTAAATACTATATTTTACTAATTACAGTTAAAATACTTCGAAAATTAATCAACACGATTTTGGTTTGTAGTATTTTTATTTGGTTGTATTTTAGACTTAACTTATTGTCATCATTCAAAAACATTTTAAGTAGCATTACATATTATGTTAAACTTTTCACACGTCATTGAATTTATCGGAATAAATTAGTTTCAAACGTTGTTTCAAATCTTTCAAATTTTTTACCCAAACATCGAAGTTTTCATTTTAAGAACTAAAACTTTAACACAATCTACATAAAATTCAGTTAAACGATTTTGATAATCGATTGATTTTTTTTAAATATCTAATACTTATACATACATTTTTACATATAAGTAAATAAGTAATTATTTATTTAGTTCTTTTTTTTTGGCAGTTATCTTCTACTCATTTTTATTTATTTATGCTTACGACACTCGACGTGAAAATTACAACAACATATTTATATTTGAATTTAACAACATTAATATTTAATAGGTAGGTACATAAGATATACAATATAAGATAAAATAAAAAGAAAACAAACCAAAATATTATTAGGATATGTTCTTCTAAGTTCAAACTTAGTTGTAAAACTTGAACATCCTCCAACTATTTGACCGTCGTTGGTCCACAATCATGCAATGCTTCTACTCCTCCTTCAATTCTTGTTTATTGGCATTCCTCAAGAACATGGCTTTAGTGTGTACTAAATTTTAAACCGCACTTGCACAATGGGAAATAAAATTGGTCATATACTATATATTATGTGATATATGAGATATGTGCATAACACATCTCATACATGTAATACGTGTTAAGCATTTAATAAATTATTATTATTTTTTTTTTTCCACACAATTCTGTGTTTAAATTAGTCCTGGTTTTCGGAATCCAAGATCCAATTAATGTAAAAACCGAAAATCCGTATGTCTGACGTTGACGGCGGCGTACAGAGCGCAGTGCGGTCGCTCCGAGTCCGCCGATGGTGTCCTGGACCGCCGCATCTTTCCCGCTCTCGGTCAGACAGTCGACAGACGAATCACGACAGCGTTATTCGGATTTTGGCTAAGGCGTTGTCGGCATATCGGCATGCCAGTTTGCGTTTTTTACGTTAGCGTTAGTCACACGATTTCTTTTATTTGTCTACAAAAATGCTAGTGGCTTGACGTTGTTGTCGTAGGCAGTTGGGCGCTGATAGCGTCGCACTCGCGCGACCGTTTCTTAATAAAAAAAAAAAGAACCGTGATAACACGCCGATCCTACACGAAACTCGGCGTTATCATCGTCGTGGATTATTTGAAAAAAAAAAAAAATACAATTAACAACAAATCAATTATACTTACGTAATTGGATGCCCGCGATATTCCAGTAGGCGCTCCGGTTTTAAAATTGCAATTTCCTGGCGCCGAGCCTGGCCAAGCGATTGCGCCGCACAATCGTTATTTGGACGTGACAAAGGTAATTTTACGATCATTTTTTTTTTGTTATATTTTTTCCATTTTTTTTATTCGTTTGTATGTTTTAATCCGAATAAATAGTAACAATAAATATAACAAACGTAAATAAACATCCCAAGTAGAAATGTAAGTAACGATAATTTTAAAATTTATCCATTATACCCTGGCTAACTATAAACAAAGCAATGAATATTAATATGTAAGGATGACACTTCTTTTTCCTATTCAGCCAACCACTGGATGGCAACTCCTTTCAATAAGTGTAAACTTTTCATACCTCCTGGGAAGCAGTGTGTTCGGCACTTTTTTACAAATTGTTCAGTTGTCTGATTCCGTCGTAATTTTTCGGTATGTGAAAATCGATGGTCCCACCAATTACCGTTGGAGCTCATGTTGTTAGGCTTGTGTTGTTGTTTCGGGTATTAAAATCATTGATGTTTTATATGAAACAAAAAATGCTTACTGAAATTGACGCGCAACTTAAACATATCCTTTTGTGTTCGTTTTGTTTATTGTTTTCTGTTTGATTGGCTTTGTTTCAGTATTGTACAATTTTGACTTTGATAGAGTGCTATTTACACCCCTCAAAATGGAAACTTTTTTCCCCATAGAAAACTTAAATGTACTTTTTTTAACTATCTGTCTTTTGTTAAAACTAACGTAAAACAATAGTTTATTACTATAGTATTACTATTATATTGTGTACTATTTTGTGCACGTACTTAATTTTTTTTTAGCATTTTATACTGCAACAGACAGTCTTTGATATATTCCATTTAAGTGTCTTATAATTCTATTTATTTACACATCTACACCGATTTTTATTTACATTCATAATTAAACAAGCTAAGTGTAGACTTAAGTAACTTTTAGGTGCATAAATAATAAACTCGTCAAAAACAACTTATTAATATCCTTTTCAGTACGTAACAACTTATTAATTGAGCTGTTAATATAAAGAAAAAATATTTCAGGATGGTTGAAACATTTAAGCATTTGGTCAATGTATTTTGATCACAAAGGCAATTATTTCCTTTTAATTTCAACAATGTAGCATTTTATTAGCACTTTCTTCATTGTTATAATAATTTATTAAAAATACCTGTATATTTTAAAAAGTTAAGAAGCTTAAAGTAGGTATTTATAAACATTAAATTGAGGGTTAAATGTTGCATTTATTATAGTTGGTTGCTTTTTGGTGTCAAAAACACATCACATCTTTTAAAATGGTTTTGAACATAGATTCTGCTCTCTGGACTTTAATATTAATTATCCTTAGATATTTTTAAAATGTTTTTATTGAATTTATTATGTTGTTGATAATATTAAACGTGTTTTGACGAGTTAGTAATCAGTTTATTCAATCAGTAAACAATGTGTTTTATCAATATTGTTTAGTGCAATAAATTGTTTGCTGCGTGATTTATTCACTTCTGGTCTCTTGACAACCTGGTGGTTGCCTGTTTTAGTAAATAAGTATGAGAAGTGTTTGTTGATGCTTTGGTCATTAACAAAATGATGAGGAAATAATTATAAGAACATAAAAACACAGTTTTTAATATAATTTAATTTTAATTTAAATTTAAATTATTTTGTTTAAAAAAGTATGTTTATTTTTTAAACAAACAATTTTTGTTGTTTTGACGAATCATCTCATGGATAGCAGCAAACTGTTAACTAAATATTAAGTCAGCAAAACATGCTCAATAATAATAATAATAATAATAGATAACGTTTAAATAAGCCGTCAATAACTAGTAAAATGTATCAATTAACTTTTATGAAAATAAGTTATTTATTTGCTAAGCTCTATAAAATAATTTTTTAAGTATAAATAGGTACCTAAGTACTAAAAATTAAAATGAGTACTAACTTTAAGTTTATTGTTAGGTATATCAGTTATTGTGAAATGTAATAAGTAAAATGAAATTGTACCTAATTGTTATTAGTTAGTTATCAGTTATTACTAATGTGGTAACTAATTAACTAACAAATTTAGTTGATTTTTTAACTATTACTCTATAAACTGTTATTATTACCTTAATTTATACATTTGTCTTGTTTCTAAATCAGCATTTTAGCACTCTTCCAGTTTGAAATTTAAAGAAAACCTGTGGGAGATTGGAGAGCTTGACTTTCTTTCTCTGTCAATCACACTAAAATCCTAGGAATTTAGACCATTCCTTTGCCAAACATACCAATTTATCTAATGATACAATAAAAATTCTGAAAACTGATTTGAATTTGTTATGAAGCCTACTTGATAAAGACTTTTCCACATTTTCAAATTTAAACCCTACATTTTTACAAATTGAATTTTACAAACATCATTAGATCAATTGTGTGTTTGGCAACGGGTACATCTAAATTTCTATGATTTCAATGTGATAGATAGAGAAAGAAAGTCAAGGTCTCCAATCCCCTTAAGTAGTTTTTGCTTGACATAAACATTTTTTTTATCCAGAAGTGTGTGTCTCCACAATTTCATTAAAAAATGTATGTGTTATATTTGAAAGATATCATGTGTTTAGTGTTATAATATGATCGTTGTGCTTCTATTGTTTATGTATAAATGGCTGACCACTGTGTAGTCACTAAAACAATATGGGTTTTACATTGTTTGGTGATTATGAACCTGGTTATGATGGTGATAATAGCTAGAAATATAACACATAGGCATACTGAAAATGTAAGTTATAAAATGTTGACAATGTATGTTTAATTATACCTACATGTTGAATGTATGATATTGGTAATACTCCAAGTTCATTTCTACTCAACAAGATAAGTTGTGAACCAAGTTAAAGTGTTTGATTGAATATTAAATTTATGATTTTTTTAAGATAATTAAAGCACTTGTTAGAAAACTAACATTTTATAAAAAATTTTATTTTAATATTTTACTAATATCTACCTACTTACTTTTAATATTTTTTCAATCTGTTGCTTAAATTCTAAAAAAAATATGTTTTTTACAATACAATATTATTTCTGTTTAAGATTTTGATAAATTATGGAGCCAATTCGTAAAATAATACACCCTAGAACAACCGGTCCAGTAGATTTGCAACTGATATTAAATCCTACTGTGAACATTAAGGTCAAATTACAGCTCGTACAAAAAATATATGATGGTATTGAGGTAAAAAAAACATTTTTATTCAACACAATTGGTTATACTATTAAAGCAATGATTTTATAATTGTTATCTTAATAATCAATCGTGTTTGTTTTTCAGGAATGTTGCCGAACCCAAAATTATTTTGACAATATGATTTTTGTTCTTCTTAAATTGTTGTCCATAACTGATCCAGCATTTAGTCCAGAAAATGATATATTTGTTAGTATAATTACAAATAGCAAAATGTGCTTCACTTAATTAAAAATATGGGTCAAAAATTAAAACACTAACAGTGAAAATAGTAGTTTCATTCAAATTCAAGAGATTTAATAATTTTGTCAAAAATATAATTTCTTTAAGTACAATTATCGTTACTTAATTATTCATTTGTTTTTATGATTAACTTAAAGGGTTTAAATAGATACATATTTTATAAAATTTTTTCTTCTCTGTTAAGTACCTAGAAATAATAAGACTTTTATTTAAAGTTGAGTTTTGGTTGTAAATATATTAACAATTTGAAAGTAAAATAATAAAATAGTAAAACTTACCAAATTAACTATGTGCTTTTCTTAAAAAAAAAAAAAAAAAGAATCACAAAATGTATCCTAGATTTCTCTAGAAGTAAAACATACATTTTATAGATTTTGAATGTATTGTATTCTAATGTGTAATGACTAATGAAACATATTTTTATTTTTATTTACAGTTATATTGTATACATGTTTTAACAATATATATGTACCTATTTATTAATATGTAATGATTAAGTTTCGTATATTTATTTCACAGAAATTAAGAAAAATTATAGTTCAAATACTTTTTAAAGTCTGTACACATAGTGATAAGATGAAAACTCATGTTCAAAGCACTATGGAAGCTTGCTTAAAAGTTATTGAGCATGACAATGAACAATGTGCAGTTTATTGCATTTTGGTTTTCAAAGAACTCTTAAATTTTACTAAGCCATCTTTTGATGGATGTCTCAAAGCAGAGGTATGTTAACTATAGTGTTTTTAATCAAGTACTTCAAAAATTGTTTGTAACTTTTTTTTATTAATAATCTGTTTTTAATTTAAAATGATTTATTAACAATAATTGTTTTATATAATTATAAATTATATTAATAAAATTTACTAGATTTTGTTCATACTTAAAGTTAGTTGTTTGTGTGTATCATTAAATATAAATAAGTATTTATTTTTGGAAACAAAACCATAATGTTAAACAAAATATAATACTGCTTATAGCCAATACTCAAAAAAAAAAAATAATAATAAAGAATAATTAAAGGATTTATATTATTTACTTACATACTTGCATGACAAAATAGATAGGTATGAATGTATGATCTCATCCATTAACACCCCTACCCCACGCCCAACTCAGTCTGCAACATAGTTCTTGGCTCCTCATTGGTTATTCTGTATCATAATTTATTTTGTAATTTGGTATATTATATTTGGATATTCAATTTTTCCTTCTATGATTTTTGATTACTGTTGTATATAAAATTTTGTCATAATATTGTAAATTATTACAACTAATGAAATAAAGAGAATCACACTATGCATAGTACGCAGTGTTAAATGCAAACGCATTTTGATGTG
The DNA here is from genome assembly GCA_017140985.1 of Hormaphis cornu. Taxonomy (NCBI): domain Eukaryota; kingdom Metazoa; phylum Arthropoda; class Insecta; order Hemiptera; family Hormaphididae; genus Hormaphis; species Hormaphis cornu. The sequence goes on from CM029361.1 coordinate 27,185,731, forward strand.
ATCATACCTATTTATTTTGTTATGCATACATGTATATTACAATAATAACAATAAAAGGATTTTCTCTGTACTGATTTGGTCAAAAAAATGTTTTGTTATTTTGTAGTTCCTAATTGGTTTAAAGCATTTAAGATTTAATGATATGACATATTTAAATTTTAATGACATTATTAAAAAGTTAAAATATGCATTGTACGTTAATATGAGGTGTTTTATTTTTCAGATATTTAAATTTTTGAAACTTGGAATGAATATATACATAAATTCTAATACTCTAGATAAAATATTTAGTTTTCAAAGAACACATGATTTAAAAGTATTAGTTAGTACTATTCGTGTAACAACTACTGTATCAAAAAGCACAATGAATGTAATTACCTATTTGTTATATGAATACGTATGTTATTAGTTTAGAACAATTTATTGGTAGTTATTAACTTTTTATTTAATTCAGTTCATTACTCACCAAAGTTTTTATACAAAAAAAATTGTAATAATTTGTGTTCTAATGGTTAGTTGTACCATAAATTATGTGAAGAATAGATGTTACAATGTTCTATGACTTAGATTTTCTTTACGTGATATGTTGTTCAATGGATGAGATGGCAAAAAAGAAAAGAAAGTATGTTCCCAATTCCATTGCCATAGCTTGGTTGTATCCATCTATTGAGTAACTTGTGAACCAATGAACAATTTATTTTATGTGTGGACCACACACATAATAAACCCAATAATAAAATAACAACAAAAACTGGTAATATATCCAGTTGGATTAGATTGTTGTTTTATTATTTTTCTGTTGTATTGTCAAATCTCGATTCAATTTTTTTAATAATATTTGGTAACTTTTACTGTAAAAGTTTAATTTAGGTACAAAAATAATATTACTAAACCTTGATAGTTTTTTATTTCAATGATGATTAATGTATAAAATGTACATATTTTTGTTGTTTTAGTATGTTTTTGTACCAACAGCGAAAGTTTCAATTAAAGCGCTAAAAGAATTTCCAAGTGTGCTAAAACTGTATTATACATTGTATTATAATGTTCAAGCTTTTAAACATGAAATTGTAGAATTCTTTCCTGTTTTAATGAATTTTTTCTATTTGGATGTACCTTATAAGTAATATATTTTATTTCTAAATTTATTGAGATGAAAATAGTGATTATTTATAAATGTATTTTCATTATTTTTCAGACCAGATTATAGAGACTTAGTAGTAGACTTAAAACATGCTCAAGTGAGGTTATTATATTTTATTTCACCATATTTAAAAGACAATAAAGATGCAGCTCAATTATATTCTTCTACACTTCCTAGTAAAGTCATTAGTTTTTTAAATTGTAATTTGTCATCTGATATTAGTAGTCTTCGCACAGAGTTACTTACTGGATTGGAAACTATCATTTTAACTGACTATAAATTTGGTATGTTTGGATTTCTTAAATGAGTTTATTTTATGGATAAAAATAGTCTATGTACTAATCAATACAATTTAATTTTTAGAATTTTTACCATTCATGGATAAATTTTTAGATGAAACACTTATCACAGGGAGAAGTTGGTCTTTAAAAAGTATTTTAAGACCTAAAGCTTATATATACATTGATCATCTTGTAACACATATGCACAATCGATTATCATTGAATTTTCTGGTGCGTGTGATTCATTTACACCTGTCAAATTTATTAGATCCCACTCTTCAACCTGAGTAAGTATAAACTCTTAAAATTACACCTATCTTAACCAAAATATATTTAACATTTTATTTAGTTGCTTGTTTAAAACTTTTTTAGTAAACCTGATATAGTATAATGTATAATGTTATACTTGATTAGGTAATGTGCACTTGTGCTAAAAAATAAATTTAAAATATGTGTTATAAATATGTAATATGAATTTATCAAATGTATGTTTAGTTTTAAAATGAATAGAATGAATTTATATTTTTGTTTTCAAAATAGTTTAGTACCCCAACATTTATAATTTATAAAGAAAAATTGGAATTTTAGTCACATATTTTACTTCACACGTTTGCATTTCAGAGAATTTTCAATTCAAAACAGTATTTCCATGCAACTAAAATAAATAGTATAATTTACTCTAAAGTAACAATTAATAATGCCTTAACCTCTCCCAAGTATCATAGTAATTGAAGTAAATCACACTAAAGTATTTTATTGAAGTATAAATTAAAAAACAAAAAATATCTGCTGAAGAACACCTTTTTATTTTTAACCACTGTGTAAACGGGTTTCTGTATACAAAACACATTATTTCGTTATACATAATATTATAAAAAGATTTCATATGATTCTTAATTATTTTGAATAAAAACCTGTATTGTGTTGTATTGTTATTGAATAGTGAGTTGTAGTTGTCTTAATGGTGTTCTGGTGGAAGATTATTTATAACCCAAATTTAAAATAAATGTACACCTTTAAATTCACAATATCTTTACAAATTGTAAAAAAAAAAAAAACAATGTAATCAGTCATTGCCTAACAAAGTTATAAATGCTTTTTTTAATAAAATATTGTATTTGTCAACTAATGTTTTGGGACAAAGTTATTCTTGTCGTTTATATGTCAATAACAACATTGAACATGTTAACTAATACTATTATTTTTGAGTTACAATTTTGAGTACTGATTTTAAAAACAATTTATTGAATTACATTACATAATATGTATAGTATTTTTCTTAATTATGTATTTGTATTTCAGAACTCAAATAAATTTGTGTAACTTGATTATGAATATATTAAATTACATTGTTCTCAGACAAAATGATTCAATTACAATTATATGTACAATTGGAAAAAACAGTCCTTTAGTAGATTTGTTTTATCGAATTTTTCTAATTTTTGTCAAAAAGTTGAAGCAGTTTCAACGATTTTATTTGCCAGAGTTATATGAGTAAGTTTTTAATTATATTTGAGTGGTAAAATACCAATCTTATTTTGTTATTAAATATTATTTTAGGAACAGTTTTGTAGAAGAAATTAGAATAGAAAGCATTTCATCAACTTTAGCAGGTATGATTAAAAAAATTTTCAGTTAGAAACAGTTTTGTAAAATGTAAAGACATAAAAAGTGTATATTATACATATAAATTTACAATATATTTATATTTTATAACTATGTAACTATGATTAATTTTTTTTATAAAAACTTGATATGATTAAAAATTTAACAATTTGACTGCCATGAGACTCTGAGGTTCTCATAAATTTTACTAAAACATTTTAATACAAAAATTAAAAATTGATTTAAAATTAAAGTAATAATTTTTTTTAATCTGAGAATAAACTGTTGAATGTGATTCTTATTAAAATCTTCAAGTTTGTACACAACTGCAAGACCACTATTTGGGTTACAAAATAGTTTTAAAAATCTTGATGACCCAAAATAGGATATCATGGCAAGCTTTTAAAATTTAAAAACAAAATGAGTGGCAGTCAAGTTCTCCCTTAAATTGTTTTGGTTTTATGATTATTTAGTTTTATTTTTATATTGTGTTACAAAAATATCTGCAGTTCAATGAAGAACTTTATCATTATTAATGAATAATAAATGTGAATGAACTTATTTTTAATAACATACTAATATTATTATTAGAGGTCGGATATATATTTTTTCAATATCCTTAAAATATGATGTTGTGTTTTTAAAAATGGACAATTTATATTAATTTCATATTCTTTTAAAATACCAGAAATGTGATACTTTATGTCCTCTAAAATATTCTATATAAAAAAAAAAAAGGTAACAATTTAAATAATTGTTCATTTCAAATGTATTTATTAATTTAATTTTGCTTATAAAATTTATAAAAATAAAAAAAAAACTCTAAAAGTGGTAATATTGAATGTGTTATATTGTTTATTATTCTCTAAAGTATTGAATATTTTCGAACCCCTAAAGTATGCTTTCTTATGTAAAATACATTTTTTTCTCTAAATTCTGTGTTTTAGAGAATCAATTAGGTATTTTTCTCCCATTTAACTACATAGACTTGAAATATGTAAAATCATAAAAATCCAACCTCTAATATAATAATATAATATAATAGCTATTTTTTAATACTACAAAATGTACTTAATATACTTTGTAGATTTTATTGATAATTATAAATTACAAAATTTTTTAAGTTTCTGTTATTAATATGTCAAACATTATTTACAAACAATTCACATAATTCATTTTAAGATAAAAATGTACACTGTTGTCTGTTTTATCATGATAAATGTTGATGTAACTTGTTGCTTACTTGCATTATTCAATATTGAATTTTAAATCATGATAATACCTTTGTTACAATTGAGAATTAAAATTTTATTCATCCAACATAAACTGTTTTAGTGCTTTATGTATAATATTCATTAATCACACTTATTATTAAAAATATAATATGTGTACCTTAATTATAAAGAAAAATTATGTTGTAGACTTATGTATGAAGTTGACTAGTTTTTTGATTAATAATGTATATGACTATTAAATTTTAATTGTTTTACCTTAATGATTAAAGAGTTGAAATGTTTCTAGTTCTTAAATTGTATGTAAAACTTTTGTTTTAATTATTTTATTTTTCAGAATATCGATCCAAAGTCACACAAAATGAGTTTGTGTATGGTTACCATTCATCACAATTACCTCTGTACACAATAGAAGATGGAAAACGATTTATTAAAATAATCATACCAGCAATTAGAACACTTTTTCATTTTATTGTAACTATATTATATGAACAAACATTAAAATAAAATATAACTAACTATAGTAATATTAATTAATAATAGGTTAAAAGTGAAGGAGATAAATTTTTAATTGGGCATCATTATAAACGTACATTTAAAAATTTCCTTAAGTATGCATTATTATCAATTAAAGGTTGTAACTGTCCTATTCAGAAAAAAGAAATGGTCAAAGAAATACTTATTACAGTAAGTATACATTTTTTTGATAAGAAAATAATAAAACCTAATGAATTGATTTACAAATTCTATACAATTTTGTTTCATTATACCTATCTGTTTTTATTTTATTTTATGTCTTCATTAGATTATAAATAATTACTATTATCTGTTTCAGCTTTCGTGTATTGAGCCATTTCATCTACAAACATTGATCATTGAAGGTCTTATGATAAAACTTATTTATAAAAGTAATCTGGAAGTTATAGTCTTTGACATTGCATTGAGTGATGAAACTTTAGCTTCAACTTTTAGCTGTTTAATTTTTGATTTCATATTAAAGAACTTAACCAATGAAAATGAAAGACCATGTTTGTTTGATTTGATTAATAGACTTCAGCTGAATTTCAAACTAAACTCTAATGAAGAAATAATTAATAAATATATTTACAAAGTTATTAAAATGTAATTGATTTTAAGTTAAAAATTGTCTGATTATTAACCCGTCGTTGTTGACACTTTGAGCAATTTGCTCAAAAATTGCTGTTTTTAAAACTACTTATTTAAATGTCATTTTATTCTGTTAAAACTGAAAATATGCTTTATTGTCTCGTTCAAAAAAATAATTACGGAACAAAATAATGATTTTCAATAATTCAACAGTTTTTATTTGGTCCCAAAATGACTATGCCGAATTTAGTAGTGCTTTAGGTTAAGGAATTTGGCGGCACAAATTACGGAACCGCTGTGCCACAGTGCATCCATTTTGCTGCATCATTACATCTGCAATATGAGCAATATAATATAGGAAACACGTTCATAAAATTTTTCTTTTTGTTCTTTTTAGTACCATTTTTATTTTATTATTGTATAAAAATAACTTTTTCAATATGTGAGCAAATTGCACACACGTCAACAATAGTGTTACAAATTTAACGTAACTAATGACGAGGTTATTAATATTTTATTAATTGAATATTCAAAATATTAATTATTTTTATTAGGTTGATGAATAGTCTCAAGTATGCAAAATATCCTATGTTTTATCTTCAAATATTAAAAAAAATTTTAATTATTGCTGAATCTGCCAAATATGAATTTGAAGAGAATCTAAATTCAGTCCTTAGATGTTTAGTTTCTGGTAATTATTTGATTTTAATTAATTTAAATTTTTCTATGAACTAACCAAGTATTTTTATTTTATGATTTATGATTTATTGTTATTTGTTATTCTTGTGTTTTGTGAAAAATTACAATGTATTTTTAACAAATAATCATATTTAGCTAAAAATTAGAATAATTTTAGTTTGCTGAATTTCATTGTTTTTTTAATGATCAATGAATTTACATTTAAAATATTACTAACTGTTGGCATAACATATTTAACCTTTTTTTAATGCTTTAGGCATACTATTACACTACTGATGTGTATTCCAAATATATTTCTGTATAAAAAATAATATAGTAGCCAAAAAGTTAAAATTAATTCAATATATATATGTATTTATAATATATCTGATTTTTTTTGTTGAATTTGGTTTTTTCAAGGATGTATAGATAACTGATCTTGCTCTAAATCGTTTTTTTTAATGCAATGATTTATTTGCAATGATTGCTTTAAAATATTAAATAATTCTTCTTCTTTAGTAATCAATCCTAACGTTGGTTTTACAACATTCTTCCTTGCTTCCTCCATTCTTCTCTGTTACTGACCATCATCTTCAGTTTGTAGGTTCTCAATCTGGCATCTAATAATTTCCCTGGCCAACGTTGCTCTAGGATGTCCTCTGCCCCTCTTACCTTCTATTTGTCCTTCCAATATTCTGTGGTGTAGTTCCTCCTCGTGTCTTAAAGTGTGTCCAATAAGTTTCTATTTTCTTTCTTTGATTGACCTTAATAATCCTCTAGGTTCACATATTTCATTGAGTACACTGTCATTGGTACGAAACCCGATCCAGCCGACTCTTAGCATCCTCCGCCAGCACCACATTTCAAAGCTTTCTAAATATCTTTTTTCTACTTTGTTTATCACCCAGGATTCTGACCCATATAAGGCCACACTCCACACAAACACTTTAACTAGTTTTTTTCTTATATGGATATTCATCTTCTTAGAGCATAGTAATTCTTTTCGGTTCATAAATGCGGTTTTTGCTTGCGCTATCCTAGCTCTAATTTCTTTAGTGGTCTTTACATCCTGGATGATTACTGATTAGACTGCCTAGATATTTGCAGCTATTTACTTGTTCTATGAAGTTATTTCCCACTTTGATTTGAAGTCTTTGACTTTTGTTTTGATTTTTTGCATATCTTAACCTTGGTTTTTTTTTTTTTTTTTTAATAAATTTAATAAATTTTTTTATTAAATAATTAGTTTGTATCAAAATTTCTGAAACATTGGCTTACTCAAAAAAGTGACCCATTTTAAAGAGTAATCCATTTGCCTAACAGATTTTCTCCCAACCAAAAATTAACTCCTTTTCTTTTCTTTTTTTTTTTTTTTGTTTATGATTTATAAATTTTAATTAGTTTGGTTTTATTTTTATTTCAGATTTACTTTCATATCATCAGAGCCTATCAAATAATTTTATTGTAACAAAAAAGGCTATTGCAGAGTTATGTTTAAGTGAATGTTTATTTAATGTACTTCTTAGTTCTCATGAAATGGATTTATTGACATTAATTATTTATTCATTGCAATTTACTGAATTATCTCTTCAAGTATGTGAATACATAAATGTTAAAAATATGTTGGGAAGTCGGGTAATTTGGACCACCCCCTCTATCTCAGTAGTCTTAAATAGCTTATGGATCAAACGCAGTCTATTACATTTAAAAATACTTTATAATGTCTTTGGTACTTTTATTAGTTGGGTGATAAAATAACCGATTTAAATCACAAATAAGTAAAATCAAGATGTTAATCTTTATTTTTTCTTAATTTTCTATGAATTTTTCTTTTAAATTAACTGTTAAATCCTATTATTGCTTCAAACGTTTCTTACAGAAAATTTTGTTTAAAATATAATTGCATAGATTTTAAAGACAAATTATCAATATTAAATTATGTACTTTTGATTTTCTTTTGTAAGTACATACAAAGTTACTCATATTGGGCCACCTATTAGCTTGTGTACATTTTAAATGCAAAAAAAAAAAAAATTAAATTGTTGTAAAATAGTTATTTAGTTCATGTGTGTTTTCTGAAAAGTTTTTTTTGTTTCACCTAAAATTGAATTTTAAAATTTCAATGTAAATTAAACGTAGAAATCATTGGTCTAATATAAGCAACTTGTTGCCTATAAAGGATTACTTGGTAAAATTTTTTTAAATGAAATAAATGTTTGATGAAGTATAACATTTTAAAAATGAACCATGCTAATTTGTAGTTTATTACCTTAAGATTTTGAATTAAATATTATAGATTTTTTTTTAAATTTTTTGCTTGGAAAGTAAAAAAATGTTCAAAATAGTCCAATATAGGCGACGCTTGTCTATGTATAATCTATGACATTTCTATTTTTTGCGTTTTTATAATTTTTTATTTTTTATTAACTCTTTAAATGCCAGTAATGGATATGTTTGCATTTGATGAAACTATTTTTGTAAACCCCATAACATGTTTATGCGTCAATTTAGTCAAATAAATTAAAGGTACTCGGTCAATATATGTTTTCCTGTAAGCTTGCTGGTTTAGGAGACAACTTTAAGATTTAACATGACTATAAAATTAATGTAGAATACATTTTTTTTTTTTTTTTTTTTTTTTGAGGAAATAGTCCTGGCATTCAATAAGTTAGTATTATTTTTCAGATTTATGTTTATTAGATAGTATGACTAACTTTCAATATTTAGTTTAAAGTTATAGTATTGTAAAAAATTTCAAACTTAAACTATAGGTTTGGAAATCCATGAACCAAGATAAACTGTACTCTGTGTTTGTATGTGTGGTCACAATATTTTAAATAGACTCTTATTAAATATAATTTAATTATTTGTTTTAAATTATTATGTATATTTTTTTTTATATAAAAACAACCAAAACTAACATAATTTATAAATAATATTATTAATTTTTAGGGACTTCATATTTTAGAAAAATTAATAGATAATGTACCAGTTAATTTTTTTGATCATCTTGAAATTCAAAATAATTTAATAAATGAATTGAGCCGTTGTGTAAATAGTCCATTAAAATCAATTTCTCAGTCAGCTCTGAGGTTAGTTAATTTGTTAATAAATTGCTGTTTTTATGGTTGTATTCATATTTTTTTAATATTAATATTTGTAATAGACTACTTGGAAAATGTGGAAGTTTCAGCCGAAGTTCAACCATAAAATCATATCACTTAAATGTTAATGAAAATAACTATCTTGTTTCTGAGAGTCCTAATATATTTATACATTTTGAAGACTACACCGATCAATTAATTGCAATCAATGTTGATCCAGTAAGTATTACTTAAGAATTGAAATATTTTTGTAATATCTTTTTGTCTTTTTCTTGTATATTACTTGTAAACATTTTTCTGTTCTATATTATTTACAGTATTTAAAGTCTTAAAAAAAACCATTTGAATGTATAATATTGGTTTTATGAATAGCTAAACAAATATTTTTGTATTTTTTTACTGCTTTATTATAATTTATTGACCTTTCTTCTATTATTTTCCTTCAATTTCGTTGTAAACCATCATTATTCATTTTGATGAGGTATGAATTTTGAACATTTTACTGGGTATTGTATGTATATGTCTCACTACTAAATGTGACAAATGGGGATATTTTAATACTATAATACCATAATGATTACAATCAACCTTTTTTTAGGCATTGAGTACTGCAGTTGAAACATTAATTATAAGTGAAGACAGATTCATTAGAGCCCACTGCTGGAATATTATAAAAGGATTTTTATTGGTATCAATCGATTTTGATACTTGTGGAACTATAACTTCAGTGCCAAATAATATAAAGTAAGTATAAATCCCAACACACCTACAGTGATTAAAATTATTAAAGATTTTAAAAAAGGATGTTACCACGACTGCAAAATCTAAAAATGGCAAAACTGTTGGTCAAAAATTAAAGAAATTTATTTTAACTGCCCCCGCAAATGTTTTAGATTCTGAGCAAAGCAAGGAAGCTATTGATTTTACAAAGATGTGTTTTTTTTCTTTTTTTTTTTTTTTGTGTGTGTCACATGTAGCTCCTAGGGAATTACCACTTTCCAGTAGAGAATTTTATATCCTTGGTGCATTATTGATTGTTTTTTTTCGAAATTTTCAATTCCCAAAAAGTTCATCAGAAAAAACAAAAAAAAAAAATTTAAGAAAAAACGGAAAACGTGTTTTTGACAAAATCAGTTTTGTTTATTGGTCATCACACCCAAAATAATGATTGGAAAGACTTGATATTTTTACAAAATGTTAACATTGGTAATGTACAGGTGTGAGGCAAATTTCAAAACATTTCACAAATTTTTGAGCTAAATATAGAACTTTGAAATTTTCAAAAATTTCCAATTTTATTGTCATTTAATTTCAATAAAAACTTAAATTTTCCAGAAAAAGTTTTGAAAATTTAATACAATGTTAAGAACATACATAACTGTTCGTAACTAAAAATTTTTAAAAATCATTAGTCACAACTTTTTTTTATAATCGTTCTGAGAATTGGCCGAAATTTGTCATTTTTGTGATTTATTTTTTGAAAAAAATTTGTAACTTACACAATTTAATTATTTAATTATTTAATTAAAAATTTAATATGTTATGTAAAACATAAATTACTGTACGCATACGTACATTTCAAAGAAATCGGCCCAGTAGTTTTCAAGAGCATACAAGAAAAGTGTCAATAAAATGGTGCGTCACACTGTATATATTTTGTTTGTCGACTGGGTGCCACGCTGGTTTGAACTCCCGGGAAAAATTTTTTTGTGTTTTTTCCAAATATTTTTTTTTTTTCAGATCTTGTAATTAACATTTAACCCACATTCCGTTGTCCTATCGAGCTAAAATTTTGTATACAGCTTAGGATGACAACACATTATGAAAAAGTCAATAAAGGGAGACTCCGAGGGGCTAGGGTTAGGTTTTATTTTTATTTTTGTGAACACTTTTTCTAGTAAAAAAAATGCTCCAATTTTAACTAACAATACCTCAAAAGATAGATTATTGATCCGAGATGGTACTTTATTTGAACCGTTGATTATTTTTTAGGTTCTGAGGAAAAAACGAAAACGGTCAAATTCCCAAAAGTGCTCCGTTTAACTTGAAATTTATATGTGTCATTAAAAAGGGTTTAACGAGTTAACTGCTTAGTTTTCAAACTATTTTGATAATTTTTAAGGGAGTAATGGAACTTGGGGGGAACAAATAACTACGGGAAACGTGTTTTTTCCACATTGATTTAGATTTTTTTGACTATACTCGTAACATCCAAATTAAAGATTGGACCAAGCTGAAACTTTTACACAATACCAAAATAGTAAAGATACAGATTTGACAAGAGTATTTATTGTATAAATTTGTTTTTACCATGACGTATACTAAGACAACTAAGCTCGCTCAGAATCGTATTTTCAAAGACAATGATTTATCATTGCTTTCAGAAATTAAATAATGCGTTTAAACCACAGCTTCTAATCTAGTAACCCACCATTATGTAGTAGATTAACGTTACATAGTTAAAGTGTAAAAAGCTTAATACTTTTAACAGTTTAAGTATTTAACTTGTTATTGTGTGGAAGATTCAAGTTTTTTGTTGTGTGATAACTCAAAAATAAATCAATATTTAAAACAAGCTACCATCTCTGGTTGTTTATCCTTTGAATTACTATATGTAAAGATCATAGCATTTTACTACCTAAAAAAAATTTGAGAAAACAAGAAGAAAATAAAACCATTACTGCTCCATGATTTACATATTAATTCTTGGAAATATATTGATTTTTATATTTTTAAATTTGTACTTGGTATCACATGATACAATATATGATATTCATGATTCTTACTGATAATTTTGAGACTCTATGCTTATTGTACATAAATATTTTGTTGAGTATAATTATTACAATTTACAATTTTTGGTATTTTGTATCAATACTCTATTTCAGTTTATTTTTGATACCAAACATACTTTTGTAATAGATATATAATATATATAATATAATTTAATTGCTGTTTGTTTTAAATTACAGTTTGAATACATTTGTTAATATATATTCAAATAATGAATCGCATTATGTGAAAACTGTTACTGATGAAACATACATCAAAGCATTAACTGGTAATTATAAACTACTTTAAAAAAATTTAATAGTGTTATTTTTTTTTAATGATTTTTTTTTTACTATTAAGGATTAATGATATGCTGTGCTGATGAAAATTTGAAAAAAGATTCTTTCAAATATTTAAAACAGTTTACTAAAGTATTTGTTGGTGTTTCTCTTTACCATTTTTCTGGTAATTTATTTGGATCCTCATTAAATGTTAGTCCTTATATTCTTATTGATGCTATTATAATCATTTTATCATATGAAAAAGAAACAATTTCTGACATTGGAGCAATTACTACAATACTCATTATGGAGGAATTACACAGTATTTTTATGGATAATGTATGTTTTTATTGTTTCATTCTACAACTTAATATATAATTAACTAAGTTATTCTCTGTTATTTTAGGTGCTTTATTTTCCTTTAGTTAACTATATGTTAAACAAATTTTGTGAACTATGTTATGATTCAAGTTGGATTTATAAACGTGCAGGTTGTTCAGGACTACATATTTTGTTTGCTAATTTATCAACAAAAGATACTTTAAAAAACCAAACTTTCAATTGGTTTATGGAACATTTTCTTACTGCATTTAAAGCAATGATGTTTATTTTTTCTGATTATAATAAACAAGTATAACGCTACATAAAAAAAACCATAAGCCTTAAGAACATTATTATAATACAATTGAATTTATTTTAGTTAACTTTTGGTGTAGTGGACACAGCTAGTAATAATTTGGATGTTATGTTCAATTGGCTTTACCGTATTAAACCAATGTGTTCAAATACATCTTTTGACTTGATTCAAACAACTATTTTGAAGGATCTTCTGGATAATATAATTGGTCCAAATGATTTTCTCAGAGAACAAGTAAGCAAGTATTATTTAAGTTAAGCAAAATTTAATCCACAAGTAAAAATAATTCAAGTATATCTTAGAAAAAATTTTATTGCCTAGACAGCAACACATTTTTATTTATATTTATAATTTTTAAAAATCTATTAGTGAAAACAGTTAATTATTTCTAACTAAAATTTATTGTAAACTATTGTTAGTTAATAGAGTTTTATGAGTAATTAATTAGCTCTAAAATACAAACTACTTTATATTGTATTGAAAATTTTTGAGAGTATAAAATAACTTTTTGACTTAATATGTTAATAATGATGTTTTTTTCTTAAATAAATTTTTCTGGAAGTGAAATAATTGCTATAAATTTTATAAATCATAATATATTATACCTCTAAAAAATAGGTAAATGTATTGCATTTGAATTTTTTTTTTTAAATTTTAACATTTTAAAAGTTATGAATCTTAACCTAAAATTCAAAATTTTCTTAAATGCTACAGTAACTTTAAACTCTAACATGTTAGAATAAAATTTTAAATTAGTATACAAATTAAATAGTAACAAAATTTGTACATAGGTTTTGTATAGGGATAGGTCGGTTCTTAAAAATTAATTGGTTCCAGTTCTTGTCCGGTTACAAAATATTTTCCTTTGGTTCTCGATACCGGTTCTTTATTAAATCTTAAAATTATGAAATTCTTAGTAATAAATTACAAAGCACAAATAGTAGTCCATAGACCTTATAGTATATTGTCTATGGTTTGTGGTTACAGTATGAACTAAAAAAAAAGAACTAAATAATAAATATTTGTACAAGAACCAATAACCATTGGTTTCTTTGGTACCTAAAGAACCGATGGAACCAAAGAACCAAGAACCCAAAGTTTTGAAGGATTTAGAAAACTTTGAAAAATATTAGATTTTGCTATTTTTTATAATTCATTCAATAAACCTTTAATTATCAATTCAAAGTCTCAAACTTAAACACAATCTAAACCACATAATTTCTAACTTATAATTTTGGTTTAAAAATAACTTTACTTTACTATGTTTTTTTGAATAGTTTGTAATAACTCTTACAAAAATGTTTTATTTATTTAAGGAATTACTTAAAGAGTTTTAAATTTTAAAAATTTTTCTTTATCTGTTTAATTAAACATGTAATATTCCTAATGAAAACACTTTTTTGACTAGGAATGCTCTGATTTGTTCATGTACCTCATATGTTAGGATTTTAGACCTACATGGTACCTTTTACATACATGCTTACATAGTAAGTTTTTTGGCTTTGTCTATGGCTTTGCCTTTGCTTGAAAATTGATTATGTTTTGAGTTATTTGCCATAAACAATAACAATTTCAAAATTTTCTTGAATGACAAAAAATTTGCACTTGATAAGATGTGTAAAACTAACATACAAATATCATTGGAATATATTCCTTTTCATTTTTAAATGTTATGGAATGGCTTGATTTAAAATGTATAACGAAAAACTATAAAACTAAAACAAAAATGTGTAATGTATATAGTCAAAACACTGACCTACTCCACTACTAATATAATTTTAATTATTGTTGATCATTAAATTAATAATAAAATTTTAAATTTATTTTTAGTCTGTAAAAGTAATTTGTTTGATGGCAACTCAACAACAATCTACAGTTGCAAATATTTTGACGCCATTTTATGAATATTTAAAAGTATCAATTCCTGGAAAAAGATTATTCAATACATATACTTTTAAATCTCAACTAGGAATCATGAAAGCTCATACATTTTGTTTACTATCTTCTATTCCATCAATACAATTAGGTGAGTTATTAATTATCTACTTAATAATTTTATAAAATATTAATCAAAATCAAACTTGTATACATTTAAAATTATAGATTTTTCAAACAGAAAACATACATATTATTTTAATTATCTTTGCACCATGTGTAAATTTGACTATGGAAAAATCAAAAAAATGAAGACATTTGAGAATTTCACATCTCAACAAATACATGAATTTCGTTTAACAGCTATTAAAGTATTAGCTAACTGCCATAATTATTTGGAGGGGTCAAACAAATTAAAAGTATTTAAAATACTTTTAAACTCTTTAGCAAGTTCTAGTCATGAATTTCAAGAAACCGTCTATCAATGTTTACAAGTTTGTAGTACAAAACTAACTACAAAACAAACGGCTATGGTAAGCTTAGTTAAAATAATTTTATAAGGACAAAATGTTATGCTTCTTGTTCAAATTATGTTTTTGGTTTAGGTGGATAAAATATTACTTTATTTTGCTAAATTATTTCAAAATCATGCAAAAGTGACATTAATTAACACTAATTATATTTTGTACTTATCAAAATTATATCCATCTTGTCTAAATATGGAAATGTGTACAATATTGATGAATACGTTTAAATGTTTATGGAATAGTTTACTTTGTAAAAACAGTAAGCATGTTTTTATTGTGATTTATCAATATTAATATTATAATAAATCCATAATATTTAAATAGTGATTATTATCTTAGAATTTGTAATGAGCCTTGCGTAATATTGTGTCACATACCTTACATTTTAAATTTTTTTCAGAAACTTCTATAGAAGAACTTCAGCTTACTTTGAAGAATATTTTGGAAACAATGACTATAATAACAGAAATTAAGTTTGTTCACATTAAAAGTATATCTGAAACTATATTAAATGAAGAAATTTTAAACATTGATTGGTGTAATGCGTTGTACGCGTTGTTAACCAAATGTTTATTGAAATTTCCAGAAGATTGTATTGATCTTTTTCTTCAAGAACAAAATTTAATTGTATGCATTTTACCAACTTAATTAATTTTATAATTTGATTTTTATTTTTATGCAGTACAAATTTTTAATTTGTTAATATTTACTATTTTTCACTTTAGAATTCAATTTGGTCTTCATTTTTTAATTCAATGATATGTAATGAAAAATATGAAACTTTAAGAAGTTTACTAATTTCTGATTCTTCACGCCTTGAACATTTGTTAGCTGTAACAAGAGTTGGTTAGTTTATTGTTACTCAAATTATATTTTGCATAACATAAATGCATTACAATGATTATTCATAATAGTAAAATGTTACTGATATCTTCAGAGTTTAAACTTCTTTAAAATTGTTACTATCTGATGAAAAATTTACTATTGTGAAGATAGTGTTATCATTGTTAGAAATAATGAAACATGATTATGATTAAAATATAGTTTTATTTAATGAATAATACATAATCAATTAATTAATTCATTTTATTATCGAGTCAATTATTATATGATTGGCGGATTTTTTACTCTCCTATTGACTTTCACTTTTTTGTTTTTCATTAGTAGCATCTAAAAATTAACATCATACTTAGGTAACTTAGGTAGTTACAAAAAATGTATTATATTCGACTTACAAATAAATTCTTATTTACATTTAGACCAATCGAAAACAGTTCGGTATGAGACCATTAAAATAATTTACAATCTAGTAAAAATGGATAAAAAATGGATTACAAAAAAAAAAAAATTAATTAACATACTATTAAATAATTGGGCGAATCCTCAATACAAAGTAATTATCTTTTATATAATTTAAAAGATAATTAAAAAAAAAATTGTTTATTATTTATTACTTTTTTATTATCAGGAACGATCTAAAAATTTAACAAACATTACATCAACTGAATGGAATGAACCTAAAATGTTGGTGAAAATTGTATTAGAATATTATAAGGCTAATAAAAATGAAGTTTGTATTCTATTTCAATTACTTCCAGTGTTCTCATACAAATTTCCGTTTGATATAAATGTAAACTTGGTTTGATTATTATTCAATAAATAACTATTATAAATTGATGATTGCTTATAATTTTTGTAATTTTATTTGAGCAGTTTTTCAGAAATTTTTTAGAAAATGAAGTGATAAAAGAAAGTAGCATACAATGGAAACGAGAGTTATTTTTCAATTTTATTGAGTTATACCAAAAAAAAGGTGTAAACAATGATATATTAGGGAAAATATTCCAATATTTAATACTGCCGTGTTTTTCATTGTGCTATAAGAATGGAGAACAGGAAAAACTTCTTTGCACTCAAACAAAATCAAACGATAATATTATTGGAATCATTTTGAGTAAAGTATGTTATCGTTTCTATAAATATTACAATTTACAATTGCAACAATGACAAGAGTATTTTGGTAAGTGACAACTAGTTTCAACCGGCAGTCATCACCAGGTTAAAAATGAATAGTTAAAAAATAATAATTACCAAAAACAATACAGTAACATTTCTTAATATATATATAATATTAATTATTATGTTTTTTTTTTTTTGTTGTCATTGATCATAAATTTGTGTTTTATTTTTGTTTATTTATTTCTAATGTTTCTATATTCTATTGATTTTTAATTTGATATCAAGCTACGGTTTAAACTAGTAGATACTTACTAATATGGAAATACCTTGGAATTATAATATTTATTTATGTAAATTCACACATGTATGGAACTAGTGTCTCATGAGTTGTGTCATGTACAAAAAAAACTTATCTATCTTGATTGTTTGCTTGCGTTCAGTCTTATCTATAATCTTATACCTTGCAATGAAAGTGTGGTCTATGATTACATCATTTCCCTAAAATCACTTTTAAAAAGGAGTGTTTATTTAGACAAATGCTAATCATTGCTGGAAAGTTGATGCCCAAACAAGCATAAACATATTTTTAAAATCAAAAATATTAATTTTTGCATATACCATGTGCTTATTTTTTAAATAACAATAAATATTCATTAATTTTTTTAAAAAATTATATTCAATTTTGTTATGTAACAATATTTAACAACTTAGGATCTAAATAATCTTGAGTCTTTGAACTGCATATTCTGTACATTTGTTTAACATTGTGGGCCTAGTTAAAAAAGGTTTTAACTTATTTCTAAATTATTCAGGAAAGCAACGTTTTAACGTTTGATAATATGTTTTTTGCTGGTCATTGTATACTTGTAAAATTGGAAATTCATTGTTGGTAATATTGTTTTACAGGGTATATTGTAGTATAGATGTTGTGGTGTTAATTTAAAAAATATTTGTTCAAAGATAAGTGGAAAACCCATTTAGTATTAAAAAGTCAACAGATAGAAACTTTTAATACTATAATTTTTTTAAAATTGTAATAATAAGAACTATTAAATTTTCACAAAAAATTAAGACTACTGTACTAAAATATTGTAAATATTTGCTTAAATAATAACTTAATAATTCTTAATTTTATTTATTTAATATTTTTTTATATTAATTATCTTAATAATTTTTTTTGTTTTTTGCATTTTGTTTTGTTCTATCTAACAAATAAAAAAAGATCAATTTGGTTTTTTGAATAATTTGAACCTTTATAATTCTTTGCAACATCTTAACTAATGTTTTACTGATGTGTCTTCTATTTATTAATATAGAAAAAAGTTGATTTTGAATAAAAAAAAACACATTTAAAACATTTTAATATTAAACCCACCTATATTTTGAATCAATTGACAGAAAAATTTTATTTGACAATTCATTATGATGTTATGAACATATTTAAAATATTCAAAAAATAATAAACAATTTTTCATAATTGTTGAAAATAGTATTAGATTGATAGATTGAATAGATAGAATGAATAGATTGAATGATAGATTGATAGATGGAACTAGGGACATTAAGCTCCATCTAAAATGTTTTTAAAAAAAGTATGTGACCTGAAAAAGTCATCTTGGCCTAAAAAGTAAAGGATTTGCAAAGTCTTATCCTAAATTTGATCTCATATAACAATGTCAAAACAAATACATTTTTGCTGTATTAAAAAATTCAATAAAAATTACAAACTAATTCAGGGATGCACAACCTATGGCCCGCGGGTCAATTTCGGCCCGCGTAGCCTTTAAAGTTGGCCCGCGAAAAAAATTAGTGTCTTTATGTTTATGCCATATTTTGATATTCACGCGCTGCTTTGGCCCTCGACATGATCCTTTTTCCTATTTTTGGCCCTTCGACTTGAAAAGGTTGTGCATCCCTGAACTAATTAATGTAAATACTCATGCATATTATAAATAATTGTTCATAAAAATTAAGTAGTGACATACTATAAAATGGTACACTGGCTAAATAAAATTAATTCAACCCAATTAATAACAAACTTTTAAGCACAATCCAAGCAAAAATTTTTTATGATGATCTGAATTGGATCTGACAACAATTTTAATAATTTTGAACCTTAAAACTCAAATAGCTTCAGCTCTGTCGCTTATCTCCCCCAATTTGCTCCAAAATGTCTTGTATGAGTTACAGTTTACGCCATGAACCTATTTTAAAAATATGAGGTGATTCTCTTTTTTTCTAGTTTGGGGGATTTTTTGTATAGAGAATTTTTTCTGATCATCTGAATAAAATCTCAAAACACAACCGGCAGTATCTATGTACTACCACAATCCACATACTACAAGAAAAAACTTTCATTTCATGTAATCTGTGTTTATTACATCATAATCAACATCCATGTAAAAAGCATATAATGTGAGTTCCGCCTACATGAATAATATATATTAAGGAAATTGTTTTTATTAAATATATTTTATTATTTATTAAGTATAATTACAACTAATTTAAAATATTTTTTTTATTATTTATTAGATGAGTTGTTCCCTATCTCAATTCTTTAATTTTCCTGATACTGTTGAAACTGATAAATTTTGATTTATGTGTGATAATTTTTTGATTTTATTTTTATTTATTTTGTTTTTATATAATCCGACTAACCATTTGATAGAAACATAGTTTAACTGTTATGATATTTTATGATATAAAAATTGTTTTCTATAATTTTGGTGTCTACAAATTATGTACCAAATTATTTCAAGAACTGGTCTATTTTATTAATGGTACAAAATTATAACACATATTTTTGTGTTCATCTTATTTTATACTGCACTATGATTGATTAAATAAATTTATTGATTATTAGATTGATCTTAAAGTGATACATAATAATATGAATTATTTATATTTTTATGCAGTTTACAATTTACAAAGAAAAATTAAATATACATGGTGATATTTGTTACATAAACTTACAAAACTAAATTGTTTATATATTTGAGATTTATTTTAAATATAAAATGAAATATGTAATAATATTCATAGTTTTATATGAGGAATAAAATTAATAGAAAATTAAATTTTTATCAATTAAAAAGTGCTATGGGGTTCGGCCTCGAAAGTGTTTAAGTCAAATTAATTTATGTTGTAGCTTTAGCTCCTATAAAATGTCAATTCAAGTGAAGTTTATAATTTCACATTCATTATAAAATATTTCTAAATTGAATAATTTTTTACCTTACTAAACCTAGATGAATTAATATATAAACAAACAAAATTGTATTATATTGCGCTACAAATTTTTCAATTCATCCACTGATAAAACTAAATTACAAAAAAATATTTTAAACATATTGGATATTCTGAAAATTTTATTTTTTTTTTTTTTGATAATTTTGCCAACGCAGTTCACGTACATTTATGAAATCTATTATGAAAATAATAACTATTGTCTTTTATACATCTTAATAATAATAGATAGTTATTTGAATAATTTTGCTTGTATTATGTCCGTTTATTTTTTAGTTTTTTCTATTTAATACATATATTTAATGAATAAAATGATTTGCTTATGTTATCAGATGTTTACCGATATTCGTCCATTGTTGAATGGGACTGATGATAATGATGGAATAAAAGTATCTCTATGCCAACTCATTAATCTATTAATAAAAGAATTACTGCTATTTAATGAAGATGTTTGTGATACTATATACAATGCAGTAATATCTTGTACATGGCTTAGATGCACAATGGGCATAAATGTCAAATTTCACAGCTATTTAATTTTAACTTCTTTAATGTTATCTGGAAATGCTAAAAAAAGAGAAAAACTTAACCAAGGTATTCACAAGTTTATTAAAACAATTATATTACTAAATCATTTGTAGAAGTGCAATACATATTTTAAGTTTTATTATCTTAGTAACATATATTTTTAATTTTTAGGGATATATTATGAACTTTTGAAATCTAGTTTTGCTGAAGCGCAACCAGTTATCAATCATTCATTGAACTTGATAGTTTCAGCTGTCAGTGGAAAAGAAAATGAACACAATAATGATATTAATACTCTAGTTGTCTGCATAAGAAAAATAATGATGGCTGATTCACAAAATGTGCCTTTATTGCACCATATTTGCTCATTTTTAATTAAATATCATACCGTAAGAAACATTTTTACTTTAATTAATCAGTATAGCAGTATAATTAGTGAAGGGCGTTGGATACCCCTCTTCCCATGTTTTCCTTGTTTAGAACAATAAACCAGACAAAAATAAAGATGCTCTAAGTCATTTGGTTTCAATTTTGTAAAAAGATTTAAGTAGCTTAAAACTAACAACTTTTCTATGGTTTGCAGGTAACAAAATTTTTATTTTTTTAATCAAATATTTAATTAATTGAAAATGTAATTTTAACAAAAACTTGAAAATTTTTTTTATAATTTTTGATGAATTTAAGTAAAAGAAAAAACATAATTCTGCTTCCTAGAAATCACGAAAAATTAGTGTTTTGTATTTTACATATTAATATATCTGTCCTGGAATTATGTTTATTGATTAGTTATGTTTATACACTGCTAAAGAGCGTTACAGTCTAGTGGTCCTATTAATAATATTGTGGTTGTACATTTGTAGTGTGTACAACAAGGTAGATAATCTGTGGTGTAATGTAAAGTATTAATTTATACATTTTTTTTTTTGGATTAAGAAATTAATAATTTCTTAAAAACTATAATACAAAGTTTTTAATAAAGTAAAATATTTAAAATTACTATACTTTTAATTAAGAGTTGAAATCAAATTGAGATAAAGCTAGGAAAAAAATAATACTTAACTACTGCATGATTTTTACTTTTTTTTATTCCTTAATTTTTTTTTAATTAATACTGTTCCCGTTTGTGTTGCCTTATTCTCTTATAAATAAAGTAATGTAAAACACTTGCTATTACATTACTTCTACTTCTACTTCTCAGTATTTAATAATCTACCGTGATCTATAGTATGCATAAAATTGTAATTTTGATTGATTTGTGCATGCGCATACGCAAATTGTATACTTCAAGAAAACAAAATGGTGGATGTGGAGTCCGGATACTTTGGGGTAGTAGATTAGTTATTTTTAGTTTGATTTGGAAGGTATTTGCGTTTGTTTATTACATCTAAATACCCCCAAAAAAAAAGATATAATAATAACTTGTCTTTTTAATCCTTTGAATCATTCACTCAACGCCCTTAATGATAATAATTTGAAAATGTATTAATACGTATTATTTATTTCATATTTGTAATTTTTGTGTATGTTCATAGTTGTTTTATCCATATAAACAGTTTCTGATTCGTAATATCTTGGGATCTTTTTATCCAATTGTTAAAAATAACAATGTTCCAGAATTTAAAAAGACAGCAATTGAATTGTCATGTATGATTATTAATTGGGAGCTTACTGATGACGAAGAAAATGTGGTACTTACTGTCATATATTATAATTTTTGTGTAACTTATTTAATGGTGATATATTAATATCTTATAGAAATTGAAGTTTCCTCTTAAACGTAAAACATATGATGCATCATCAGCTATATCAAAAAAGAAAAAATCGTCTGAAGTAATTGACAATTGTTTGAACTTTTTAGTATTGGTTGGATGTCAGGTACAATATATCGGATGACTTTCAGTATTTTTGAGTTACTTATTTTAACTTAGCTATGTATAACTGAAGTTATGTATTTTTATAGACATTTGACGACAAACCAGAAAGCAAAATTAGTAAATTATCAATGCGTAGTGTAACACTGTTTAAACACGTATTATCTTCTGAACGAATTGACGCAAAGGAAGTGAAATTGAAATTTGGATGGATTGAAAAAATATTTGATACCTTTTTAAAAAAAGAAAATATAATCAAACAAAACCTTTATGCTCATGGCAACACCAATGCTAGTTTAATGAATTTGTTAACTACATTTGATGTCATGTCCTTTATGCTGACTGTCTTATCTCAAACGGTGATGTTAGAAGCTTTAAAGCCTCTCCAGGAATATCTAATGAAGTTTCTACAGTTAGCATTTGATGAAGTAATTTTATATAAATTATTCTAAATACTTAAATCTTAAAACTTAATTCAATTAAAATGTTTAGAATGATACATTAAGTCACTTTTATAATCATTTGGACCAAAAACATATTTCAATAAATAATCGGCTTTCAGATATACAAATTAAACAAGTATGTTTTTATTTTTGACAGATGGTTAATTTCTAAACTTAAAGTATATAGATACTTTGCATTAAGTATCTTTGTACTGTGTACCAATACAATATAATTAATGAAATATTTGTTTGATAGGTATGTGTTTTTATAATTTTTAAATATTTTGTTTTTAGTATAATGAAGGGACAATAAAATTACTTTCTAACATTTTAAAGATGTTTCCATCAAATGATGGACTGGAAAAGTTACACCTCTACATTCAAATGGTATTGTATACCTAATTAAATCTGTTAATTAAATAATTTTATATTTTTCTTCTTATTATTCATCTTTTCCTGCTCCCAACTCAGGGGCGTATTCAAGGGGGAGGGGGCCAAGGGGCCTGCCTCCCCCCCAAAATGTTAAATTTATCAAATATTAAGCCCTTCTCAACTCCAAAAACGGCAGAACGGCCCCCCCCCCAAAAAAAAAAACCTGAATACTCCACTGTTCCAACTATTTGGAATCAACCACTCTTGTCCTATACCTCCACTTGTCTCGATCATTAACATTCCTTACAAGCTCATTAACAGCCCTCTTATCATTTTCAATTGTTTCTATCTATCTTATCTTAGGTCTCCCTCTACCTCTATTTCCACCAACATTCATTTTCATAACTACTCTAACTGTTTCAGTATCCTCTCTTCACATCATATGCCTAAACCATCTCAGTCTATTTTCTCTCATTACATCTACTATTGATGCCAATATTGCCTCTTACATATTTATCTTACTTATTCTATCTTCTCTTGTTACTCCACTCATCCATCTAAGCTTTCTCATTTCCACCACACTCTCATACACACTCATACTCTCACTTAGATAATATTATATATTAAAATAATAATATTATTATTAAATCAATAAAACAAATTTGTGTTTTAGATCATTTCTGAAGGGTTAAACAGTGATTGTTCACACAAATTAGGAATCAGTTTGACTCTATTAAAAAATTCATTAATAAATTTTCCTAACTACATAGACAATGATGTACTTAATACTTTGGGTGATATAATGTTCAAATTCAATAAAAGTTAGTATTATGTTTGTGAATAAAAATGAATACATATAACAAAACTAAATGTCAATGTAATCAAATGAAATTTTAAATATGTATAATTTTGAATTATTATCAATTATAAATATTTAATTTGTATTTATAAATGTAATTTATTTTTAGATAACAATAATCCATTGGTTAAAATAGAATGTTTAGAAATATTAAAAACTCATGTTGACTCATTGCCACGTGTTGGTAAGCAAGTGTTTATTGAAAAAGTAATCATGGAAAATTTAAATAAAGCAAGAGATTTTGAAAACAAAATACCTTTGGATGTCCAAACCAAATGTTTTCAACTTGTGATTACATACATTAAAGATTTGTCTGAAGCAAATGAACGAATGTTTTTAAATTCAACTCTTATGCAATACATTAAAACTACAACCGATGAACAAATAATGGTCGTCATTTTAAATGTAATTACAACTTAACTGATATTTCTATGAATTAGAGTACATTTTTAAAATTTTAATGTGTATGTTTTTAAGTTATTTATGTTTTTACAGAAAATATCAAAAAGTCATTTAGAACTAGAATTTACTTGTAAAAACTAGTGAACCAAAATGACTTTGAACTAAATTTTAGGTCAAACTGATTTTTGGTATTTAATCAAACATGTTTATGTTTTCTCAAGTTATACTTAAGTATGAACTGAAGACATGGGGATACATCTAATAATATTTAATAAGAATAATAATGCTTAAACTGTCTTGTTTATTTGGTTCATTGTAATATATAATACATATTCTCATTAAAGTAGAATTTTTATTTTTATTGCTTAAAGATTTTAGTAATGGTAATTATTTTAATTTTCAGTTTTTGACCAAGTGGGTCGAAATTTGTAGAGATGAAGCTGTATTTTTTAACTGTGAAATAATTGATATCTTAAAGTGCATAACTACCCTCAATCGTTTTCCACAATTTTCTAATTACTGTTATGAATTAAACCTTGAAATTTATAAGTAATTTGTTTTAGCTATCTTATTTGTTAAACTATTAAACTAAATTTATTTTTAGATTTTAAGTATTAATTAGTTTATTTTGTTTTTATTTTTCAGGAATTGGCAATCTCATGAATGTATAAAATATGGACTTGATTGCCAAATTTCTACAATAAGATTTGAATTTTTAAATTTGCATAATTCATTGTGCAAATTTAGAGATGGAGGGTTATGTTCGATATTGTATTCAATATTGTCTGATGAACTAAGTTATGGCTTAGAATTTTCACTTGCATTTTATGTTCAAACTTTATTAGTTAATGTTTCTAAAAACACAAAACTCATGGGAAATTTTTCTTTGTGTGATACAAAACTTCTATTTGATAGCTATGAATCAGTGAGATATTATTATTAACATATTAACTTGTATTTTTTTTTTCAATTGGTACAGGGGTTCCAAATTAGATGTAAGAGCAATTATCTCAGAAAGTAATAAAATAGAATACAATTTTTCATATGAATGTGGTTTAATTTATGTGTTCTACAGTAAATCCTAATTTGTTTATGAACATAAGTCTTTGAGTTTTGTTGAATATGTTATATTTAGTCTTCAGTTATCATTTATGCATACACAATCACTAGGTAAGTTTTTAGACACCTTTCATTTATAATTACATGGTATGCTTATACCGAGCACTAATTTGTAATTACCTTAAATAATTGTATGTGCATAAATAAAAACTGCATACTAAATATAACATATTATTTTACATACTTTTTAAAAATTTTAAATGTCTGTAACTTGTAAAGTTTTTGTAGAAAATTGTTTTTGACCACCAAAATTCAGTAAAAATTATAGATACACAATGCATACATAAAAGTATATAAGTGCTATTTGAATTTAAAAATTTGATAAAAAAAATTCAAACACCTTATGTACAAAAAAAAAAAAACTTAAATTTGTAATTATTGTAGAGCACTAGAAATAAAACAACTTTCATATCAATACTTTCTGAAATAATTGGTGTCACATATAATTTGGATTCTTATTATATACATTTTATATATATTTTTCTTTTTTATTTATATTTTTAGCTGGCCTTTACAGAAAATGTTAATTCTTCACTACCTAGCATTCTTTTGTCTGACATGTGCTCTTCTTTAGTGCAGTTGTGTTTTGATAATTCAAAATTAGCTAAAACAATGTGGATCTTGTTACTGCCTAATATTTGGAATTTGTTTACTGATGTTCAAAGAAATACATTGTCGACAAAATCAGTGCACTTCTTAACAAATAGCAAGTTAAAAAACAAATTTATGACTACATTTTATGAAGCTCTTGTTCTTTGTAAACCAAAAATTAATTTTGAACCGTGAGTTATTTTTTTTAAATGTATATGTATTTACTCTAGGTATGTAAAAAGTTATGTTATATTTTCTATACATTTTTATCTGTTTTACCTAGTAACCAAATGGTATATATTGGAAAAACATATAATTTATGGTACGAAGTCATTAACCAAATGGAAGATATTTGTGATTATTATGAATATAACAAAAAAAATGTAAGATTTATATGTATAGATAAGTTTTAAATTTCAATTGATTTTTTAATTTTGAACTTATTATTGTTGTACAATTATTCTTTAGGAAACTGTTGAAGGAATGATTCAAATGTATGCTTTTTTACGTGAAGAAGATATTCTAGAAGGTTTATTTCAAAATACTTTAAATTGCAATTACACAAAAAATGCTTTTTCCTTTGAGCAACAAGGTTGTTTTGAAAAAGCTTCACAATTATACATTGAATTACTGAAACATGAAGAGAATATTAATAATGTTAGCTACAACAAAGATAAAGAATTTTGCAGGATTCACTTAACTAAGTAATTTTATTGAGTTCCTTTATATTTATCTATCTGTAACCAAAAATGATCAATCACTAAATTACATTGTTACTTGCAACAGATGTTTAAGAGAATTACATAAGTGGGACAATTTATCACAATTTACTATTAAAGAAAATGATTTCCTGTTAAACATAGAAACTATGTGGAAAAAGTCTTTTAAAAATTCTACTAGTCATAACTTAAAGTGGTACTTGGAACATAAACAAACAATTTGGCCATCTAAATTGAAGTGGAAGGTAATTTTAAAGTATTCTTAAATATTTATAAATTGTATTACTAACTACAATTTTAAAAGTTGAAAACTTATCTTAATTGCTGTATTTATTAATTTTTGAAATTCAACTTAAAAGTTTGAAAAAATTTTTAATTAAACTTATAGTGAGTAATTTTTTTTCTAATTAATTTACCTATTCAAATTAAAAACAAACCAAAAGGCATATGATATTTTAATATTAATTTGATTCTTCCATGTTAGTTTCATTTTTATTTGGGCATGTTGTATCTAAACAAGATAGATGAAAACATTATTTCTATAGTCCAAAAACATGTTGAACGTAGTTTTGATGATATCACAAATAAATGGAAATCATTACCGAGGTATATTTGTAATGCTCATATTCCTTTGTTACAAGCTACTCAATTAGTAAGTTTTTATAATCTAATAAGTTTTAGTTTAAATTGTTTTCTAAACTTATAATGTTATTTTACACAGATGACCGAAGTACAAGAGGCATGTGAAGTCCAAAGTAGATGGTTACAAACACCAAAAAGTTCTTACAACATCAGTTCCTTAATTAACAAATGGAATAACAGAAAACCATGGATCGGAGATGAATTGAGTTTTTGGAGTGATTTCATTTCATGGCGACAAACGTTTTTTTCATTTTTAAGTGCAGATCATAACAATTCAAATATATTTTATGCAAAATCTGTTATGGTAAATATTTTTTGTTAGTATTTTAATATAGAAATAGTAACTAGTATCATAATTTATTGAATAAAAGTTATTATAATAATTAATATTAATTCTGTAAACCCTATATTCTTAAGTTCAAAAAATGTAGAAAAATAAAATTATCATCTGTTACATTGCATAATAAACATATCTGTAACATAACTTATGCAACTCTGAGCAGTAAGCTTATAATGATGATTGTATACTTAGTACTTGGAAATTGTGAATTTATAATATTTTCATCATTGAATATGAGAGTGAATGTATAAATCATGTTTTCAATGAAGTATAACAATTTTTAATTGCTTACATTTTACTCTCCCAGATATTGCTTTGAAATTTAATTGAACCTTCTATGAATTTCTTCACTTTCTCCAAAATTAATTGACATTTTTGGACCTTAAAAATGTACGTATCAAAATGACAATTTTTAAATTAATTATTTAGTAATTAAAAAACGACTATTGATCATTTTAAACTTAAGAAATTATATTCCTAGTTTTGAGGTTTGAATTAAGTTTATTTCAAAATATTTTATAAAATAATATTTTATTTTTAAATCAACGTATTTGATTTTAGTTTTTATATCTTAGTGTTATTAATAATCACAGTAAGTTGTTATTTGATATTAGATATATGTATGTCTTATAAATTGTCTGTAACCATTTGACTATATTTTATAATATTTTACAGGATCAATCAATATTGGACTTTGCAGAAATTGCTTTAAAACTTAACTTGGTCGATGAATGTAAACATTTATTAAACAGTATTGATCCTAATAATGTTGATACATCCAACTGGCTGTATAAAATATACTTGGAGGGAAAATGTGTTCAAAATAATAAGTTCACTACAGTTAGTATTATATGTATACATTCTAAAATTACATGTCATATTTATGAAATGTGTATTTTGCAAATTTTTTTCATGTATAAAAATGGGTTTAATGGGTTTAATATGTATATCAGTGATATAACTGGCTATATTGTTTCATAATTCTTTTTATTTCATTTAGCATCATGATTTAAATTATTTACAATCATTACACTGTGGGGAAAAGTAATTTAACTTAAACCCTGTAATTTTGTAAATTAAATTTCTATTTAACACGCACCTATCTAAATACACAATCATTCAAAATTGTCAATATATGTGGTTGATAATAGTATGAAAAAAATCAAACTTGATTAATATTCATCAGTTATTGATAATGTTTGCAATTAATAACTTTGATTAATTGTACATGGATTGCTTTAAACTATTAACTGTACCGACATTCTTGTGGCTAGAGATTATACTCTTGAGACCACTTATAATTTGTTAAGGTCATCATCACTATGGCATAGTTATATCCATGTCTTGCACGAGTTATAATATTTGTTTAGTATATTATGTCAAAGTTTTTTACATAATATGATTTTAATTTAATTTCTTTAGTAAAATATTACAATTTAATTTTGCGTATAAATGCATTCATAATTCATGTGTGATGGTTAATAATGTTTTTTTTATTTTTTTCAGAAAATCAACAAACATGTGCCACTTAACAAAAATGTTGTGGAATTAAGTCCTCTGATATTTTTATCCCATGGTAATCCTTATGATTACAGTAGTAGTACAGATATTGTGTTTAAATATTTTTCTGAGGCATTTTTAAGTCAAAATAGTACTGATCCTAGTAGTGTTGAATGGCAATATATAGAAGACAATTTCAATATGTTATCTCACAATGGTCGTAAATTGAACCCAGATGTTCAAAAACCATTTGAAAAAGAAATATTAAAAAATGCGTGGATTCAATGGGCCACACTAATTCAAAATAACTTCAACCAGTCATTTGTTAAAGATATCAATGTAGCATTAGCAGCTATAAAATGCTATGTTATAGCATCAAAATTAACTAATAATATTAAATGCAACACTATTGTTGCAAAAGTATGTATTTGTATAACATTACAATAATTATTTATTTTGTTGTGATTATTAAATATCCAATGTTCTGTTTTTTAGATATTATGGCTTTTAACTTTTGATGATGATAACTGTACATTATTACGTGCTTTTGAAAAAATTGATATTATATTTTCTGATTTATGGATTTCTCAAATACTAAACATTATTATTGAAAAAAATCCATCGTATATAAAAAAAATAGTTTATAAGGTAATTAACAAATTTACCTAATAATCAAATTTTAGAAGTAAATAATATACTACTATGAAAAGGAAATTATGAGGTTTAATAATATTTTACTAAATCATACTTAGTATACATGAATAATAAAGGTGTATTTTCAGATTGGAAAATTGTGTCCACAAATTGTTTATTTAACATTGAACAGAATGTATCTTACTGAAAAAATGGTCTACCTTACAGAAATGGTAATATTTTATTTATGTAATAAGCATAATTTTTAATAACATTACAATTACATTCTTTTTTAGGAGTCTCAAACAACCAACAATGAAAAAAGTATGTACATAAAATTAAGTTAAAGGTTTACTTTTTAAGATAATATGTAATTAATATGCATCATATGTCTTTATTAATTTTCAATAGATCAAAAAAGTGTTGATAAAACAATTGGTACGGCAAAAAATGCAAAGATTGATAAAATCAGACAAATTATGAAATTCTTGGAAAAATGTCATTTGGGCGTTATTCATGAATTGGACCATTTTGTAAATCAGGTTAGTCATTTTTATGAATTAATGTTTGAATGCATAATAAAAAAAAATTAGTACATGAGTATAAATGTTACCACTAAAAATATCACAGATCAATTTTTTTAATTATTTTGTTTCATCCTCTATCTGGTTTTACGCTTTTTTCAGAGATTTGACCTGTTATAAAATAAAAGGGTTAGTCAAAACAAATTTCTTTAAATTCGGTTTCTGGTATCCAGTACAGGTAAAATGCAAAGGATAGGTAAAACACTTACCGAGTTCCATTGTATTGTTTTCTATTAAAATTTCGGAAAAATTAGACTATAAAATATTAATTTATAGACTCAAAATTAAATATTTTAATGAAAGCTTATAAATATGTTTGTAATGTTTTGTACATATTTCAGTATTTTTGTATCTTAAGTTAAAATATTTTAAAAATCAGTACTAGTACCATTTTTAATTTTGGTATTATCGCATTTTTTTTTGTTTTTTATTTTAGTTTCATTAAATAATAACAGTATACCTACATAATATTTTTACACTGTTCATAGTTCAAATATGAATCATTTAGCAAATTTTTTTTGCGCAAAACTCTGTGTCTACTCTGCAAAAATTATAATTTTAATTTAAAAAAAGGTGTGATAAACGTTTGTGAAAGTTTTGTTTTTATCAGCAATACTGATTGTCAATGGATAAAATTGTATTATATTTTATAAATATTAAACTCAAATAACTAACTAAATTAATTAATTAATGACCTCGAATAATTTTTTAATAATATATAGTTTGTAAGACATATTCATATATGAATTAATACATAGTTTTAATGCAATAATGTGTTCAATAATGTATGTTTGTCTGGGTTACATAATATGATAAATAATATTGGTAACTAATAATGATAATAATAATATATACTTAAAATGGTAATTATGGTATATGCATAGATATATAAAGAAATTTCTTTACATGTCTATGGGCGTATGTATTAGACTTATTACTATAATTTATATTAATTGTATCAAATGCAAATTTTGTGCTATAGGTAACTGCTTTGGATGAAAGTTGGGATGAAGAAATACGTCGAAATCTATACAATTGTTTGTATCTAAGTTATGACTGTGCATTCAAATATAAAAATGTAAATGCAAACACTCCAACAGAAATTGCTGCCTTTATTGAAACCATACTTATATTAATTATTAAAAATGTTGATTCAGGTATGTTACTTACAATAAAATTATTTTAGAGTGTTAAGTATTTATGTTAAATGTTAATTAATAATAATAAAATTGTTCTACTTGTTTGTGTATTTTTAAGATTCTAAAAAAATAAAGGAGTAGAAACTCTAATAATTTCTTAAAATAACTTTATTTTTAAAAATTATGAGTTAAAATTTAATCTATAAATCTAAAATGTATATTTTTCAATTTACTTACTTTATTTTAAAATGTAAGTTAAAGCTTAAAAAATTTATCATAAATGTTGATAAAAATGGAAGATTTTTAGAATTGAGTTTTATTAATAATAAATTAATAGTAATTATCAAATTGTATTTTTACATAATATATACATATAACAACAAACAAGTTAATAAATAGGTACCCAATAAGGAAACACCAAATATTTTTGTTTTTAAGTCTAAGACATAAAAAAACAGCCATATTAGAACTAGAAAATGTCCTTAATGAACTTTTATTTTTACTTATGAAACTTACAACATTTATGTTGTTTATTCTCAAAAACGTACTTAAAATTAATAACTAACATATTTTTGTTTTAATTTAGACAAATTGGAAATGGAAGAATACACAACTTTTGACAATTCATCAAAGTGTAATCATTCATTGATGAACCGTTTTGTAATGGATTTTAGATTGGAAACCATTCCTACTATTGGTCTGGTGATACAACAACTAAAGAAATGGATTTTATATTTTGAAACTAAATTCAATTATCCATCAAAATGTGGTCATAAATTATATTGTTCATCCATCAATAACTTTGATTGGTCTATGATAAAACTACCAAATAAAAGTTATAATGATGTAATTTTCATAATATTATATTTATATTATAACTTCTCAATAAAAAGTGTTGTTCTGATAACTTTTCTTTCAAGTTTTAAACTTTTGAAGCAGTTTTATTCTATTTTGGTTAAAGTAGCTTAAAATAAGTTGACTTATGTTATTAATCATGTTTTTCTTTTTGTAAGAATTATGTTTTTTGGACTAAAAAAGAAAAGGTCAACTCTCTGTTAGGATCTCTGTTGTATTAGTGAATGAATTGTGTTCTCCATTTTCATTTTTCCATTTTAACATTGTTTACATATTTTAGATAAGCTTACAATTGTTCTATTAATGCTTAAGTAGAATATACAGTGTTCTAATGAAATTTTCAAATTAAAATAAATTTTTTATTGAGATGTGCTAACAATAAATACAAATTTTCCATGGTTGTAATTTTTACTATTGTTGTATGATATTTATATTTTAGTATACTTCTGGAGCAGTCAGAATACATAATTTTAGCAGTCACGTGTATGTTAAAGACAAATTTGGTACAATTGTCAAACAGATTACTATTCGTGGAACTGATGGTTTACTATACTTGTATGATGTATTTAGAGATCAAGATATTGAAAGTGAAGAAAGAATTTTTCAACTATTTGAAATAGCTAATAATTATTTAGTCAATTTCAAAGTATGTCATTTTTACACTACTTAATACAATGTTTATCATTTAACTAATAACTAATAATATTGTTTTAGGAAACTGCTAAACGATTTTTAAAATTATTCGTACCTAGAAAATTTATTATAGCACCATATATTTGCATGGTTGAAACTAACAGTTCAATATTATCGCTTTTTGAAATATATAAAAAAATGGCGCCAACTAAGTGGGTTCATGATGATATTGAATACTGGTTTTCAGTATTGAATACGTCTATAATTGTAAGTAAATTATTGTACTGTTGTATTTACTAAACAATTGACTTGATTGTATGCATATTTAACTATTATTTTAGATTGAAAAGACTGGTCCATTAAAGGAATCATTTTGTTTATCAATGCTCAAATACAATTCAAAAGATGTAA
This sequence comes from Hormaphis cornu, assembly GCA_017140985.1. Taxonomy (NCBI): domain Eukaryota; kingdom Metazoa; phylum Arthropoda; class Insecta; order Hemiptera; family Hormaphididae; genus Hormaphis; species Hormaphis cornu. The sequence goes on from CM029361.1 coordinate 27,219,820, forward strand.
TGAAAAATTGGGCTTTGTTAAGGTACCCAGCTCAATCAGATTATTGGACTTTCCGTAAAACTGTAAGCAATGTGTATCAAATTGTCATTTTTAAAAACATACAAATTGTGGACGTATATATTTTTATTATTTTTCTTATGCTGAATTGTCAGTTTTCTATTAATCTAGAAATAATTTATATGAAAAGATTTACTTATTCTTTTATAGTTCATTGAACATTACTCAGTACTTTGTTTTTTTGAGTATGCATTTAATCTCATCAAAGTAAAACCTGAGGTGCTGAATGTATGCAAAAACGATGGTGTGGTTGTTATCTTACAGTATAAATTTCTTGATCTCAATAACGAAGGTAACTTTTATTTTTTATGAACCATTTCTAATAAATAATATTTAAAACACTAATAATGATGTATTATTTGCAGGATATTTTGTTCAAAATCATATCTTACCATTTCGTTTAACACCAAGTTTATCAACGTTCATTACACCTTACAGAAAATACCAATTTATAAATTGCTTAAATGCAACAGCACAATGTTTAAACAACAGTATAGAAGATATTAGACTTGTGCTCAAATTATTGTTAAAGGATGAATTTAAGTGTAGTTATTCTATTGTAAGTAATAATTTACAATTTTAACCTTGGTTGTAATATAAATGAAACATAAAAGGTATTTAACACTTAAATTGTTTTTTCTATTATAAAAATATAATATAGATTTAAAAATGGTAAATAAAGTAATCAGAGTTTAGGGTAGTGTAGTCTGTATATAACTATTATAATGTATTATATTACATTTTAAATTATTATTAATAGAAATTGCAATTCTAAGTGAGGTCAATAAATCAAATACTTAAATACTTAATAATTTTAATTCTATATTTAGCTTAAAAAACTACAATGACCAAAACGTTTGATTTTTTCTAACGTTGTGGAAAAACTTCAAGTTATTTGAAACACTACAATTTTTAATTTTTTTTTTTGAGCCATAATTTAAAATTTAAGTAAAAATTTAAAAATATATTAAGTAATATACCATCTTAGTGTAATTAATTATCCTTGGGAAATAAGAATAATTTTAAGTGTTAACTTCTACTAACATCAAAACACATCAAATTAAACAATAAAATACTCTCTTATGAAACACTACTCAAACCAACTGGACCTACAAGATCAAACTTTGGAGCTTTTTCAACTAAAACTGTTCACAAACATTGCAAACTAAATGCCTCTGCCAAATCATTAATGCTCCATACTATGTTTCCAACCACTCACTCCACCAAGATCTTGTTTCTACAACTTTTTATAAATTATTTCTGTATATTTTTACAGATTGTATAATAAAAATATTAATAATAAAAAAAAAAAAAAAAAAAAATGTTCAATTAATAAACTACTTGCTCTAGTTATAACATGGCCAGTTTGATTTTTATTCTATACATGAGCTTAGTTTAGAAAGCAGAACTGGTGGGGCGTGATAACTTATATTTGGCCCTTCTCAGATAGATAATTCCGTTTTTATGTAAAACAATTTGGGAGGTTGTAGACTTCTACACAATTTAAAGTATCTTAATATAAATTTCTAATATTAGACGTATTCATTGTGTGTATAGTTATAGTTATATATCTAAACTTAGATAATATACAATGAATAGAACTACTAGGTAAATATTTGATGTTAACATTACATAGAGGGCATTAAACTATTGTGCATGTATGCTATGTTAAGAGTACACCAAATATCACATAGTAGTGGCAGGAGTGCAGAATATATATGCAACGAGCACGATGCGTGTAATGTATTGACACTCTGCAAGCGTCATGTTGTCAATGTTGGCGTCAACCACCGATTATACGCACAGTCTTTCCATTATGTATTATCTAATCATTTAAATTTGTTTCAACTAATAATATAAAATACATTTTAATTACTACATCAACTATTCTGTTAACTCTGTGCACCTAAAAACAATGTAATTTAACTAATTAATTATGATACATTTTCAGTCCAAAAATGGTGAAAGAGTATTGTGCGATAACTACCAAATTATTGAAATAGTTAATAAAAATACGGATTATATAACTAAGAACTTTGAAAAAATGCAAAAATATTTTACAAAAAATTGTGTAAGTATGATTATAGTGCATTTACAATATTTAAAAGTGTTTTTAAACAAACTATGTTTTCAGTTTCAAGATGTCGTTCAACAAGCTTTAAGTGAAGATTTATTATGTCACAAGAGTCCTACGTGGCGTCCGTGGTTGTGAATACCTAGTTTAAGATTTATTTGTTTATACAATTTTAAGTTTTTTTTTTGCTTTATTAATCATAAGGTGTGGCATATTTTTTAAGACTGATTTTAATAATAAACAGTATTATAATATTTGTATACAACTTTAATTTTTTGTGACAAATATTTTTTTAAATGACGACAATTTAATGTTAAATTGTTATTCAATGTCCGTGAAACTTATTGTATCCAAATACAAATCAATTCAAACACATTTTATTTATTTTTCTGTCAAAAAAAATGTGACTTGGGGCAAATTTATTTTTGTTATTTTTGAATCTGAATCATTTGTGTGATGATTTCATCCTTTTTGCCTGAAATTTTATAATAATTCTTAACCTTGCCATTCTCGGAGACAATATGATTCATTACAAAACAAACTTTAGTCAATACATTTTTATACAGTAGTTTTATTTACCTGCTCAAACTAAATTTTGTAAAAATGTAATACAATTACGGCAAAATTTAATGAAAAAGAATATGCTTGGTAAAGAATCATAAAAATAAAACCGTGATTGGGAAGTAAGTGTAGAGAGAACAATTGCCCAAAATCACTCCAAATTATGAAGCGTCTCACTTTTCTATTAGTTATACATATTTAATAACAATAAGTAAAATTAAGACACGAAATGCTTAACATTTTACAGAAACGATAACCAATTGGTATATAATAAAATATACACACTTTGTCATGTAAACAATTTTAAATACGGAATAAAAGAAAAGAAGTAGATTAATTTAGGTCGAGTGAGAAGTTATTTGGATTAACATATACGCTTTGGAGTGGGTTACTCTTTTGGGTATGCCAATGATTTGGAAGTTGTGGTTTAAATGTATTATTTAGTAACTGAAAGCAATGATCATTCTCCTTGAAAATTTATTCTGAGAAACTTATCGTTTTTAGCAACAACTAACATTAACTCATGTACCAATGTTGCTATAATTAGGATTTTAACACAAATTTAGAACACCTAATTTATGTTTGAAAAAGTTGAAGTAACAAACAAGTAGTGTTTAGTGTTTATCGCATAGACAAAAATAAAACACATGGGAAATTGATATTTTTCACGTGGTTCGTTTCACATATATTAATTGTATTTCATTTTCATGTTTGAAACTGGACACTGAAAAGAGTCTTACAATAATAGTGTTTATATTTGTTGGTAAATAAGTTTTTTTTTTCCCAAGACGTATTGTATTAAATTACCGAGTTTGCTCGGAATCGTTTTTCTATGGTAACCTATTCATAAACATAATTTTTTTAATTTAATTGATGAGCAAGCTCTTTTAAAACAAAGATGTAAAGACTTTTAAAATAAATTAAGATTAAACATAATAATAATAGTAATATAAAGATATCTCTATAATAAATCGTAGTGAATGTGAATATGAATATTCAGTGCCCTGTGCCGCAGCTGATGGTGAGGCCCTGGTGTCGTTCAATTTTGACCAAAGATAATAAAGGAATTATTCCTTATTATCTATGATTTTGCCTTTGGGGCCCCCTCATAGAGTAATAATAATTACTCTAAGGGTCCCCTACCTATGTTGGCTCATGTTATCACCAGTTATCCCCGGACTTAATTACATTGATAACGGGTCGGTGGAATAGTTGATATCACTATCAGTCTGCTGTCGGCAATCTGCAAATGATATTATCGTCTCGATCCGCGGACGTGATTTCAGTAGTTCAGCAGTTTTTAAAACAATTCTGTGTTTCAAACGAAACGAGTAACCGGCAAAAACTATTTTTTTAAAACGTCCGACGACCGGTATTATCGTTCGTCAGAAGATACGTCGCAAATTGTTTGTAAAATAGATTTTTTACCGTCAACGTCGCTGCACGGTCTTCGGTCAGCGGAGCGCTAACAAAACGACAAAATGCACGGTTCGTTCCTACATATATAAATTTGTATTTGTCATTGTTATGACAATGCATTAGATATAATGATGTTAAAGTAGAGTAATTGTCGTCAACTAGCAAACAAGGAATATTATGGATTAAAAAAATCCCTTAAATCCAGTACTTTCTCCAATAATTTAAAAAATAAGCATGACCAATAATATTGTTCTGAAACTTTGACACTGAAAAAACAAACCGAGGTACCTAATGAGGCTAGGGCAATATTCGAGTGAAAAGTTCTGAGGAAAATATATGGCCCGGTACTTAATTATCAAATCATTGAGTAATAATCATCATGAACTTCAAATACAGTTTCTGAGACTTGAAATAAGAGATAATGTCAAAAGAAGACTGATGTGGGCGGACCATGCAAATGAAAATTAAAAACCTTAGTTCGACAGATAATAGAAGAAAACCCGATTAGTAGAATACTTTTAGGGAGGCTAAAGTTAAATTGGCTTATTGTGTAGAGACAGACAAAAAAAGATAAACCTAGAAAACATTTGAAGAGAAGCAACGGAGGATAGAGAAAATTGGCAAGATTTGTACTCAGCGGTATGGTTTTAAGAGTCCATTACTGAGATCGAAACCAAAAGGAAAAAATAGACTTGATAAAGAGGGCACTGGAGTTCTCCCTAATACACATTTAAATTAGGGCCCCCCTTAAATTTGTCAAAAAACGTCCGAATTAGTTCCAAGTTCAAGTCTAGATTAAGCTTTCCAGGCTGTGTAAACAATTTAATGCCCTCCTAGTTTTTCTAGAAGCGATAACATTGATACGTGCTCTAATGCTGGACTTTGTAACGGGGTTATTATAGTGAATTATAACGCCATATATTGTGTGTAGGACAGTAAGTTAATTTGCAAGTAAGTTAACAGTTTAAACAATATTGAGGTGCAACTGCTGATCTTCTGGTATACTGCTTGCTGGACACGTCTGCTTTGTGGCTTCTTTCAGCTCGATTATATAGGCGTTGCCTTGTCCCCCGGCCAATTTGGTACCAGCTCAATCTCTTCATCATACCCTTATTTGGTTATTTGCGTGCGTGGCGTTTGTCCAGTTCCCAGCTTGCGTACTTTGTTGTAGTCTTTGGCTTTATTTATATTTTTATAATTTTACAAGGTTTTTGTATAGCTAATAATATAAGCTACACTGTAGGTCAGTACACTCATTTGTGTGCCAACACATATACATATATATTTATCTTATATTTATACATAATTATTAATTAGTAACGCAAGTTATGACATTAAGAAAATATATATGTACCTAAGTTTTTTGAATACGAGAAATAGATATTCTTGTTTTGAACATTTTTGTTCATGTAGAAAAAAGTCATGTTCATCATTAAAAATAATTTTAAATGAAATTTCATATTTTGCTTTTACTCACTTTATTTTATGAACTTTTTTAACTTCGGATAAATTAGGTATCCAACTGCTCATCAAAAACAATTAAAATTTAAATATTGAACATTGGAAAATCAGAATCAAATAATTATACACAATATTAATAAATATAAATATTATAAAATACATTTTATCTTGACATATCTACGTAATACTTATAAAAATAGTGAGTTTAAAATTATTGTTATAGATATTCTTACGTTTTTATGTGTGAATTTATTGATATTATCCTTGTGTAATGTGCCTAATGGTAAAAGTGATTCTGATCCAATACTCTGATTATTTATAAATTTTTTCCTCTTCTTATTGATCTTATACATTTTTGCCTATTCCTATTATACTGTATCCAAGGGGGAAAAAAATCCTTAAAAAGAGATTTTGTTTTTAAAAATGTAAACAAAAACATTTACTCAAGTACCTACTTACCTAGTAATATTTTTAGTACTTAAGGTTACGGTTTACACTACAGTCTTACAAGGCACCTTTGTGTCTGTGTCCACATTAAAGCCAAAAATATACTAAAAGTGTTTTGACTTTAGCCCCCAAAGTTTTTTTATAAATATTATTTTAAATGTTAAGTAGTTATAGGTAACCATTGCTCATTTAGTGGTTATCTAGACACATTTGATCCATTGTTGTAACCATTCATTGTTAAATCCACACTATTAAAAGATATTATTTTTATTTTTAGTTATTGACGTGAAGTTAAAAAATCACATGAAGATTTACTAAGGGATTTACCAAGTAAATATGTATCTATCATTATGCATTAGTAGCAGAACTAATTTCTTGCTGATTAAAAATTCTTATCAGGTAATTTATTACTGTGTTGGGTCTTACAAAATATACCTATTATAGATATAGATAATAAAAGTTATGGATATATTATTCCTATAATGTACAAATGTACTGTAAAAATTTTCAGTCAACAATGTGTTCATCTTTGGCAATTTATCATACAGTTGTAATGTGCCTAAACAAATGCCTAAGTAAAAGATAGAAGAGGTAAAAATAACCTAAATAGAGGACAGATTTTCTATTTGACAACAACGTTTCAATGTATGAAGCCTATGTCTGTCCATACCTTTTATTATCTTAACCTATAGATAAAAACAATCCATATATTTAATCGTTGTACATGTACTTATTAGAGTCTTATAAGAAACTACTCAAAGTTATTGTCAGTAAACTACTACAAGAAAATTGAATTTAATAAAAGATACAAAACAACAAAACCTATAGAAAATAAAGAAATTGTCCAAGAAGTTAAACATTCACCTGAATTGCAGGGTAAGTTATTCTCAAGTAATAGACAAAACCATAAAATAGGTCCCTCTTTCTGTGACTACATTACTACCCATACTCAAGTAATAGGTACACAGTATTTTTAAAAAGTTATAATTAAAAACATAGTTGCACAATTGTGAGCATATATAACTTACTTACTCGTACAAAAATGAAAAAAAGTATTTATTGTAATAGTGATTTAAGTTTTAGCTTCTTGATTTTTAGACCTTCATTATTTTTTACTAAAATGACACTAAATAAATAACATTCTGATTTGTGATAAATACATTTTTACATTTATAAATGAGTAAGTACATATATTACTATACATGCATTACTGTTATTTATTATTTGATGAGCTATACATAGGTTATAGGTAAAGGTACGTTCATTAAGATAGCTTTTAATTGTTGTACTTACCTAACTCCTTGAATGTTTCTGATTATGTAGTGTTTTGAAGTACAACATTTCGATTGTCAATTTGCTAAAACCTGTTTTTCTTGACTATAATAACACTACTCAATAATGTATTTATGTTTTATTTATATACTGATATCTGTAAAGATTATAACAGTAAATAATATAACTTATTTTTGTTAACTCAGTGTTCAAAATTAAAATAATGTAGAATAATTCATAGTATTAGAATTATATATTGTTAGAATAATTTATATTGTATTAAAAAAGTAAGCAATAATTTTGGTGTTTAATTTGTGATAATAATTGTAATCAAATTTTTTAGATGTTTCAAATGTCAATGTATATACTACTCGAACTCACACATGTGGTGAACTTAGAGCTGAGCATTTTGGAAAATCTGTAATTCTTTGTGGCTGGTTGGAGTATGTACGGTTGAATCGTTTTATTATTTTGAGAGATAGTTATGGTTCAACCCAACTCATCGTTCCTGAAAATTCATGTATAATTTCTTCTATTTTACAGTTTAGTTATACAAATTTAGTGTAAATAATTTTTATGATTTAGGCTCCGACATAAATAATTTGATTTCAAAAACACCCCTAGAGTCAGTCTTAATGTGTCACGGTTATGTGAAATTAAGACCTGTTGATCAAATAAATATAGTAAGTCCCATTTTATTATTTAAAGATAAAATAGATGTATGGATTTTTAATTTTGTTAAATCAATTACTTTTTATTTTAGGATCAATTAACAGGTATGATTGAAGTTGTTATTGACAAATTGTTTTTACTTAATTCTATAAACACCATTTTACCATTTCAAATTCGTAAATTTAATAAAGTGAGTCTTATAATTTTGATATAACTAATTGGTACCTATTTAATGAAGTACAAATTATGGTTACAGGCAAATGAATCTTTAAGGTTGAAGTATCGCTACGTAGATTTGCGATACCCAGAAATGCAATACAATTTGCGTTTAAGATCAAAACTGTTGATGAAAATGCGAGAATTTTTGATCAACTACCGTGATTTTGTTGAAGTAGAAACGCCTACTCTGTTCAAAAAAACTCCTGGTGTAATTATTTTACAACTAATAATTTTGTTAGTTAGTTATTAGTACTTGGTTTATTCTTAGGGTGCACAAGAATTCATTGTACCGACTAATGAGAAGGGTAAATGTTATTCATTGGTTCAAAGCCCTCAACAATTAAAACAAATGTTAATGGTGGGATCTATTGACAGATATTTTCAAGTAGCAAAGTGTTACAGAGACGAAGGTGCTAAACCAAACCGACAGCCAGAGTTTACCCAAGTAAATAATTATACCAGTTATTGACATTTGCTTAATGAAATGTGTTATGAGTAAAGGTCGGATACATATTTATTAAGTAATTGTATATTTAATCTATGCAGTTAAACGGGAGTAAAATATCTATGATCATGAAACACAGAATTTAGAGAAAAAAAATGTATTTTGCATTAAAAGCTAAATTCAATAGGTTAGAAAATATATGTGAATAATAAACAATAATATTTTTTTTAGTAGGTAATTATTGGAAAGAGAAATTTTGTATTATCCATTGGATATTACCACTATTAGAATTTTTATAATTTTATAAATAAAACAAAATTAATAAATAGGTACTTTTAATCAAATAATTTAAATTGTTCCTTTTTTTTTTTACAGTATATTAATAGTATATTTTGTATTTTTAAGGACATAAAATATCATATTTCTGGTATTTCAGAGAATATACCTATTGCCAATTTTTAATGACATAAAAACATCATGTTTTAATGATTTTAAAAGAAAATAAATTTGACCTCTAGTTATCAGCATTTATTTTTTTAGCTTGATATCGAAATGTCTTTCACTAATCAATCTGGTGTAATGCTACTTGTTGAAGAACTTTTATCATACATTTGGCCTTCAGAATTGGGCAATATCAAAACACCGTTTCCTCGATTATCATACACTGAATCAATGCTTGCATATGGTAATGATAAACCAGATATTGGCCTCAGTATAAAAGTAATACTCTTATAAGATACTAAATATTCTATTTATAAATTTATCCTTATGTAAGAGTTAATTATTTTTTTTTTTTTTAACTGTATTCTTAAAATCGTATGTATAATAAATTTTAATAACCTTATATTAATAATAACTATGATTTAAATGTTTTTGTTATGTACTTATTATTACAATAGAGTAAATTAATATTGTGTATATATTAACAGATTTCAACTTGGACCAAATTTGTACCAAGTACATCAAATGAAGTTTTTGCACTTGTTTTAAAAAATGTTGGGAAATCATTATCAAATAAGCAGTTAAATGATTTGAAAACTTCAATCTCTACCAATTATCCAGATGTTAAATTTAGTCTATTCAAAATTAAATCATTAGAAACTTTCATCAAAAACCTTAAGAAAATGTTTCAAGGAATTAATGTTGATGAAATAGTGTCTACTGACCATATTTCTGAAAATGATTTAGTAGCTATTTCTAGCAGCTCTTCAAAATTAAAAGCAGTAAGTCAACAGTTTTAAATTTATTACTAAATGTTATCCTATAATTTCAGTTTTTTCTGTTTGATTTTATTTTCAGCTTTCAGTTTTGGGTAAAATAAATGAAAATTATAAAGTTGTAAATCATAGTAATAATCTTTGGCGATTTGTTTGGATAGTGGATTTTCCATTGTTTGAAAAAGAGGCTGATACTATTCATTCTGTACATCATCCATTTACCCAACCTCAAACAAAAATTACTTCTAGCAATTTATTGAATGTAAGTATATCATAAATTTGGTCTTTATAATATTCTCGCTATGCAGTAAAATTCTATGAACCATTTGGAAAATTGATTACCTGTTTATACATTTTATTAACTTAATAATTTTTGTTGTTATTCAATTCTTTTTAGGAAGTAGTTACCTAAATAATTATATTTTCATAAATTATTTTAATAAAGTAATATAATATTTTACAATACTATTTTGACTTACAAATAATCTTATAACAAACATTTGTTATATTACCTTAAAATTTGTAAAACGTTTCAATGTGACACTTAGTACATTTAATATTATTTGTTGAAGTTATTATTTTTCTGTATTAATGTTATGTACAAGGGCGCCCGCAGGGGGGGACATTGCCCTCCTTGGAATTTTTAAATATAAGTAAAAAAAATGGTAAGTGTATTAAACTACGAACATTATAGTTTGGATGCTGAGGTCCATATAAACAGAAAATTTATGAACAAATTTTATTAATAAATTATTTGCAACTGAATTCAGAGATATACATTGGTCAGACGAAAGAATACAAATTGAAACACACAAAAGTAAACAATGTTTGTAAAAAAAAGTTTTTAATAAACCCGTTAGAACAATGACACCAGTATACAGTAAAATCTCTCTAAATTCTGTAGCTTTCCAATGTTGAAGGTCATTCATCTTATGAATCTAATGATTACACATCTTTTGTGTTTTGCCCCCAATGGGATTTAATCCTGCAGGCGCCCTTGGTTATGTATGTATGTGTTTTAATGTCTCTCCAAAAACGTACCTTTTTCTTATATTTTTAGTTAAATGTGAATGTTTTTTTTCTAATATTTTTTTACAGAACAACACAATTTATTTTGCACTGAATAAAAAAAATATTAAAAAATGAATCAGTGAATCATCATAGAAACATTTCATATAAATTCAATAAAAAAAAAAAAAAAAAAAACAAAGATAATACCAATAGTTTTTACAGCACTAAAAATACAATACAAAATTCATTAATTTTTTCTAACTTTTGAATGTTACGAATTTTTTAAAAAATTTAATTGTTTTAAAACATTTATGATTAATTATCTATCATCAGTATTTAAGCAATTGGAGCTCTATGGAGTTGTAAATGACACTCTCCTGCAATGATTTATAACAATCATGCATTGGTATTATTATTTTATGACAAGCTATAGAAATTTTACTTTGTGTAGTATGCGTCGTTAATTAGCAATGATTTTTTGAGTAACCACTTTAAAATTGTGAATGTAACAAACAACTTAAAATAAATTACTTAAATGTAGAAAAAAAAAATAATAAAAATAATAAAGTACACGGAAAAGTTGTTGATTACATCATATTTTTGAAAACAAATTGTGTTGTAATCGTGATAATACACTGACGAGACGTGGTAAACAACTAATTATTATAGATTAGTGTATAATACATAGTATGTTGCTTGATGCATTTTGGAAATTTAAATGTGAATTAAAAAAATATGTATTTACAATTTTTATGTACATAAACTTATTTATTACTAAAAATTAATAAGTGTATAACTAAACTGGGTTGATATAAAAAACAAAATTAAAATAATTATAACTGCCTCGTGAATTATACAATTTCATTATATTATTAAGTGTTAATTATGTCATTTTTTGTGAGAAATGGTACTCATGCCATTATTGTCTAATCTTACTTAAGTAGAGTTCATTGTATATTTTTAAATGGTGCCCAGCACTATGCAGCTATGAATGTATGAAATGTAAATATTTGTGTTCTATAATGTTTTTACTACACTTGCTCATAAACGTAGTAGTTATATTATATTATATGTTCTACTTGAAAGCCTAAAAAATAATTTTTTAATTCATTGTCTTTAGGTCAAAGGTTATCATTACGATTTAGTGTTAAATGGCAATGAAGTGGGCGGTGGTTCTATTCGTATACACGATGCAGACTTGCAGACACAAGTATTAGAGTCTATACTGAAAATCCCAACTGAAAGTATGTCTCATCTAATCGAAGCATTAAAATCTGGTTGTCCTCCTCATGGCGGAATAGCTTTAGGTACAAAAACAATTCCACTAGCAACAAACTTTTATTGTTATAACTATTGTTAAACCTTACAATGTTGTATTAACTTTTTAATTCTTAGGTATTGATAGATTGCTATCAATTTTGTGCAATGCAAACAGCATTCGAGACGTGATTGCTTTTCCAAAAACATTTGCAGGAAAAGACATCTTAACCGGGTCTCCGTCGGAAATTACCACTGAAGATATGAAGAGATATCATTTAAAATTTGATGATGAAAAAGACGATTAGGTATAAATTACAAATAAATGATATTGATTGACTGATTGAAAAATTTTTTTTAGAGTTGATTGTTTTGCTCACATTAATACTACTGACACGGGTTTACCATGTATCACACACATCTACGTTTACACTTTCATATTGTTTGAAATCGGTTATAACGTTTTCTTGAACAGTTAGTTGTTCAATACATCCTCGAAAATTTCCTTTGAATAAATCTTGTCTATCGCTCACGAAATACTTCTCTTCCGGAACGCCCCCTGTACAAAAACATTTTCCATGTTGAAACAATTATTATCATATGAAATAACTTTAAAATATTGTATCACCTAAATAAATTATGTTATCATTTAAACTGATTGATTCTACTTTGTGATGATACGGTTCTGAAGTCCAATCGTTCAACTTTAATGTTACATAGGATTTTGTGACATTCAACCTCACTGTATGCCATTCACCATTGGTTAGGTTGGATACTGGCGCTATCAGTTTGTAGGGCTTTGTGTATTTTTGTGCCCAAGTTGCTGTTAATAATCCATTGCTTATTCCCAAACCCATGTACCATTCTTCCTTTAAACAACAATTACAAAACATTTTATCAACATGTAGTTTCTGGTGAATAATACAAATTAAGCGTCTCGTGCGTCTCAATTGTAAGATTATAAGAATAATTAATTTTCATATTTTATCAATCAACTTTGTTCAAAAAACAATAATATTTAAACTGTAGAGGTATATCTATATTAAATATAATAATATAGACATAATTTATACATAATTATAATATATAATTTTACTTTTTAACAAATCTGTATTTATTAGGTAATTTAAATGTTAATATTATAGATAGAAAGTAATGATATTAAAATTAATACGTTACTAATTTTGAACCATGAAATTAGAACATTATGCAATTGTATTCAAATGTTTGTTGAGCACACGGGGTAAGCCTGGGTTAAGATTTATAAGTTTTTTAAGTGAAAAATATAGATTTAACAGTATTTATTGTTATGCACTAACCAATACTAGGTACTTGAGCGTACGGTTTGTCTGGTCTATACTGGTACCTGTAATATCCAGATGAGCAGTCCGTTATCGTACACGGTTGAAAAGTTCAAACTCAAAAATTGTGTGTCATCTGCACTAAGTTTGTTGTTGCCCTCTCTTTTAGTGAGCGAAGACATTTTGCTGAGAACCAAGTACCCATGTCCTTTGAACAGCGGTGGGCCGGTCGGAAGTTCTGAAAATTGTATTTTATATGTTGTACTTTTGTACCTACAGATTTTATTGAGGCAGAACAAAAACAACCTAAATGAATGGTAGAAAAAATTGGGTAAATCTAATGCAATGTGTTCGGGCAAGTAATTTATGATAGATGGGTAATTTTTTTATTATCCAATTTATGAGTTGACCAATTTCTCAACCCGTGTTACATAAGGGTATTTAACAGAATTTAGAATTAAGGTTTTTGAGTGATAGTCAATAGAAATTCTTTTCATCGATAGTCATTTATTTCGGAAAAACAAAATGAACAACTAATCACAATCAGTAAGTTGCCCAAGGCGCAGCTCCAGAACATAATTTAAAGGAGGCCCACTATATTGACAAATTTTTTCACTCTGTCAAATAGTTTTTATTAAATTTCAGTTTCTAAAATGTTTTTATTCGTGTTTTAGCGTTTTATTGAATTTCATTTGATCCTATTCAAAAAGTCATGCTGGTGTCAAACATTTTTCTAATTTTGGAAGAACGTAATCATAAAAAAATGAGGAAGTTATTTGTATTATAAGTGCTGTCTTAAGAGTTAAGTTTACCTTATTTTGTACTTTTACTGAATACAAAACTAGTAAAATGTTAGGTATAGTGCTGCCTACATTAAAATTAATTATTTTTTCCATATTGACAACTGCTGTTTTAGTAAATGTCTGCGCACGTTACTGTTAGTACTGTATAAAATACATTTTGTTATAAACAAACAACATTCGTTAATAGCATTAAGCATCCGATAGATACTACCTACTGTTAGCAATCAAAAAAGGCTCGAAAATCTGCACCGCGGGCCAGCAGTAGCGCTCTCCCAGCTACCCGACGAACATCTTTTATCACCAATTTTCGATTCTATTAACTTATGGAACAGGTGTATACAGTAATATTACTCTGTGTACACCTTGATTATAGACTATGATTGCTAAGTGCTAACATTTGGCCATCCGACTCTACCGATTGTCTTCGCTCGTCCAACTATATCCCTTTACCAACGAAACGCGAAACACTTCAAATAAATTACGAGCAGCGTCTGTCCAACCTTTCACTAAGAGTGTGTGAACCATAGAGTATATAACTATTATATATATATAAATGGTTTGAACTGTCGTATTAACACCAAGCCCCACGGTTATGTAGAACTAATATACTAAACAATTGTTACGTTGTTGTTATGTTATACTATATAGGTATTAGGAATTAAATAATCGTCCGATTTGTCTCTGTTTATCCCGTGCAAATCATCTGCAGAGGTTTTTTGGACGTTTTCTACTTCAAACGCACTGGTTGATCTTTTGATGCAATAACGGTTCTAAAAATTGATTTGAATTTTTTCATTGTCGCATACAGTTTACCATTAAAGTCTACTCGAAAACGACTTTCTCGCATTCACTATTACGCATTACTATTATTACATATATTATGTCGATTTTCACAAACAGAAACAAAACTTTAGTTTATATAATTTTTGGAAATCTCAAGACCAACAAAAATTAGTAAAAAGTATATAGAGTGGTCATGATCAATTACACTTAATGGTGAAATCGGATGTGTTTTCAGAATGATTCTTATATTGGGTAATTTGATCGACCGGTACTAATTATTTACACGAGAAAAAAATCACGCTTCCACTCCCCTAATGAACGTTTTTGGAATTCAGCTGAACGCAAACCACCAACGGCCAACTATTTACAGGACTCGAATTTTGGAAATAAAATAAAAAACGTATTTTTCATCGATGTGCACACATATATACCAGACCATTAAGGGTGCCTGCAAATTAGAAGTGGTACGCTATAATAATTTTTTTAAAAAAAGGTGCGACTCCGTCC
Organism: Hormaphis cornu; assembly: GCA_017140985.1. Classification (NCBI taxonomy): domain Eukaryota; kingdom Metazoa; phylum Arthropoda; class Insecta; order Hemiptera; family Hormaphididae; genus Hormaphis; species Hormaphis cornu. The sequence continues at coordinate 27,235,326 of CM029361.1, forward strand.
CCCACGTAACCCCCGAGTCAAGTCTAACTGAAAATTTATGACAATATTGGTAGTTTTTATTCGACTTACCCTTCGTACAAAACGGGCCGTCCCACCCGGCAGGGCATTTGCACGCGAACGACGCGTTTCCGTTTTCGCTCACACAGCGCCCTTTGTTTTGGCACTTGAATTCGGTGCACGGCACTTTTTTTTCGCAAGAGTCCCCGGTAAATTCCTGAGTGAATAATAAGTAACAATTCACGCCACTGACGCATTTGTACATAAAACAAATAAGGCGCAGTAGCCCTACAGTAGATCGGATAAGAATAGCATAGCTGGTCAGAGAAGCGACTGCGATTTATTTTGGGTGGATACAACTATTGTTTCGAAACAACTGTATAGTTTGAGTTTCTATTGAATCTCTAAACAATTTAATATTGCTTATACAATATTTACGATCCCGAGCTATTTACGCCACAGTCCACTGAAAGTTTTAAATTTAGTCCGTAAATTTAGTTTTAAATCGAGTCCATATTATAACGTGTGTGAAAATTTCCAAGTAGATATCAATTCCGACAACACGTGTTGTGTGTTAGGGAAGTACTACAGTTAGTCTAACTCGTTCTAATGACGCGCGAAAAAAGTTCCATATTTCGGTGTATTCTTGATGGTTATGTCGTTTTTAGACCTTAATCCAGAAATTATTGAAAATTTAAATACAAGTTTCAGAAAGTGTACAAAATCTAGGGTCAAACGTCTGACTTCCGTGTGTTATCCATACGTAAAGATAAAATATATAGATAGAATCGCTGCGTTATTTCACCCGAAATAGTGATCACATACAAGGCGATTTCAATTTGTTCGAAAGAAAATTTTTGAATTTTGTTTTTAATCATGACTATCAAAAAATTTTGTATTATTTTTCAAAAAAAAAAAAAAAAAAACGCATCAAACTAAACACGCAGCATCTTTGTCCGTTTTCTATAAAATTTCCAATTTGTCTCTTATCTGTCGGGTTGTGTGGTGAAAAACGAAATTTCAGGTCCCTATTTGTAATCGTTATTTTGAAAATTGCAGGGTATGACAAAATGAATTTTGTCGAAAACTCGTGCCTACCAATAACTATCTATCTAACAGTGTCGTTTTTTCCTAATTTTTGTTTTCGAGTATAATTATACTACAGCTGATACCTGCTGAGAATTTAGAAAAAATCGGTGGTATAATTTGGGCTAGGTGGAAATTTCGTTGGTGAATTCACTAAACGCGTGAAGATCAGAGCGTTTTACAAGAAGGAAAGAATAATGAAAAAAACACTATACACTATATACGTAAGCCTAAGCAGCAGCTCAGTCCGTCGCGCTCCGCTCAGAATCTGAAAAAGAAAAATTTTTGCGCGCCGCCTTACTTGTGGACAGTGGCAGTGCGGTTTCATGTCCATGTCCAGCCAACAGCTGCCGCCGTGATGGCACAGATCGCCGCCGCACGGGGTCCCGTCGCAGTCCGCGATATTCCGGGCCGAGACGATCGACGAGTAGTTCAGCGGCACCGTCTCGTAATCGACCGACAGCCTGCGGACGCACCCGGTGAACGGTACCGGCAGCCCGGCGGTGGATCCCAGCGGCATGCGTGACAAATCGGGCAAACCACCTGCGCGGGTCATATGTGTTCGGTAGGCAATAGGAATTAATACGCGACCGAAATTTTCACCCGAGGCAAAATAATAAAGCAAAAAATACCCAAACAAAAACATACACAAACATAGTAAAACCAGTGCTTTGGAAAGTTCCTTTTCAGGCGGTTGGAAACGTCGATTTTCTTTCTCCGTCCGTCGCACGCGTAAGTCATAGGACTTAAGTCGGTGTTCACTTCCAACATACCGATCAATCTGTTTAAATAACGTCTGCCTTGCATCCGTCGAGACACATTATCGATTTTATCTTCTAAATTTTTACAATTTAAATTTAAAAAAACCAATACGAGTTTTTTAAAAATGTTATTCTTAAAAAATGTACAACAAGAAAATAAAAATTGCAGATCGACGGATGCAAAGCAGACGTCTAGAAGAATTAAAATCAGTTTACACATTTCTTATTGCATTCGAACGGTATGTTGGAAGTAAAAACCGTCAAAAGTCCTATGGTATACGTGCAGTGACAGACAGAGAAAGAAAATCGACGTTTCCAACCGCCTTAAAAAGGAATTTGTTCTCTTTTACGTTCATCTTGTTAAAAAGGAACTTATTCCAGGCTTGTTTTTAACAAAAAAACATTTTACGTTTCTCAGAAGAATAAAAAATTGTAATATAATATTACAGACCCTGAAGATTCTTTGATGTCGCAAACATATTATTACAGGGGACAAAGATAGGTTTAAACGGATTCATAAAAAATATTGACTGAAATTTGTAATGTTTATAAATGGATTACCGTTAGTAATTTGTACTTAATACGTGTCACTAATCTACTAATACTTTATACCTTATTGTTATCTACATGAAGAAATAGAAAAAAAAATTCTAACTGAAAATATTTAACTACTAAATTGAAAGGATTTAATTTTAAAATAAATTACAATGACGTATGAATTAAGCACTTTTATTGTAGTAACAAGTAAACCTTAATTTTTGTCAATGTCTCAGTCACTGATTATAAAAATAACAACATTAACAAATGACGACGAAAAACAATTCCAGATAGAAATTGAAAAATGTATAAACCTATAACTAAAAATTATTTACTTATTTTAATAAGCTAGTAAATATGAAAAATAACGGGGAAAAAATCGTTCCAGTTCTTCCAAAAAATAAACAAAATTCCATTATGTTCCTTTAGAATTTAGATAAACGTTCCTGGTCCTAAAAAGTAAACGAAATCAAATGAACTCGTTCCTTTGAACCCGTGCAAATCCAAGCACTGGAAAAAATACCCAAGGTAAAATAAAGAATAAAAGTTTCAAAAAATTAGAGGTTTCAACATTTAACTGTGACAAATGATAACTAAGTATAAATTTCAAAACTCTGTGAATCGTTTGAAAATTATCGAACCGTATCAAATGCGTTAAAGGCTTTCTTAAAATGTGCGAGATCGTTTTGAGTCATTCGGAGCGATTTAAAATTTCAAAAAAATTCTCAACGCGAACACCATTTGTGGGGCCGTTTACTTTAATCTCTAAAGTTTGTATAGAGTCTGTAAAGGTAAATTAAAATGAATCATAGTTTTATATAGAAGCAATATATTTTACTACCCACCGATGTCAGGGGCGTATTTAGACTTTTTTAGGGTGGGAAGCTTACGCATTTTTTCAAAGGAAAATTATCCTACTCCAGCAAATAATAAAAACAAGTATTAGAACATTATAATAGAATTTCTACAAATCGTCTTCTGGTACGAGGACTAGAAAAATTTAGTGAAATTTCGGGGTGGGATGAAGAGGCCTCGTAATATACGACCCTGACCGATTTGATCATTTGACTTACCAAAGTGGATGAGATTTTCAAAGTCCGAAACGCCCTCCGACGGCTGCAAAACGCCATAATTGATTATTCCGTCGACCCACAAATACAGTTTACGACGATACCGGCCCACTCGTATGCTATGCCATTCCGATAACGTCAAAACTCTGCCACTGCGTACCACCATAACGTCATCATGCCCTTGTGTGTCACCCACTATAAATAATTTAAAAAAAAAAGTTTGTTTTCTTCTTCCAGAACTCTAGTGTATTGTGTTCATGCATACCAGCGTGGCGACATGGTCGTTGTAATTAATTACCTAGCGGACTTATTTTAAATTACAGGGTTCGGATGTCTCCACGTAAGTACTATACGGATAAGTTCTACTCTATGGTGTGGAATCCTGGACACTGAATGATGCCATTACAAAGAAGATAGAAGCATTTAAGTTATGTGGTCGTATAATAGAAGAATACTGAAAATACCGTGGATCGTCCGGATTACAAATATTTTTAGGACTTACTAAGACAATTCTTAGGAGAATGAAAGAGGACACTGAGCTAGTGTAAACACCGTAAAGATGAGAAAGCTCCAATACCTAGGTCACATAACGAGGAATGAAAGTGGGTATTCAATACTTCAAGCCATTTTGAAAGGTAAAATATATGGAAAAAGAGGCCCTGGCAGAAAATAATGGCTTCATAATCCACAGGAATGGTATGGAAAGAGCTCATCAGAGTTGTTTTGCGTCGCAACCGACAGAGAGAGCGTCGCTGGAATGGTCGCCAATATTCGAAACTGGATGGGCACCCGAAGAAGAATTAGATACGGATAAATTTTCTTTAAAAATTGAATATTATTGTATTATTTCCTACCCCGCCGTACGTTTCTTTCGACCACTTCAACTACAAAGTGGCTAATATAAGTAAATACATACAAAGGTTATTTTATATTCTGTATGTATTCGTCGTATTAGAAAAGATCTATTCCGTAAAGAAATGAGACAAGCATAAAAAAAAAAAATCAAGAGAAAAAATGCTTTTGTACGTAACAATATATGTAACACGTAATAAAAAGAAACGAAATACGTGATTTTTTTTTTTTTTTTTGAAGAGGAGGGTTGTCTAAATGTCGCCCGCGTACCTTGGACGGAAATCCTCAGCTCCAGCACGCCGCCGTACAGCGACAGGCACAGGAACTTGTCGCGCGCGGCGCTGCGCTTGATAAAGAACACGACGCCGTGCCCGTCGGCCGGCTTGATCTCCAGCTCCACGCTGAACTGCTGCGTGTTCAGTTCCGCCGCCGTCGCCGTCACGGACAGGTACGAGCGTCTGCCCAGGAACCGTACGTCGGACAGCCGACGCTCGACGCCGTCGCAGAACCGGCCCGCGCGGCCGACCGGACAGTCGCACTCGTAGCCCGCGCCCATCGGCACGCACGTCGACCCGTCCGAGCAGTTGTGCCGGTCCGAATCGCACGCGTTGTAACGGTGCGAGCACACCGGACCGAACCAGCCGTCGTCGCACACGCACCTACGCGGTATTTTCGTGTCAGGCCGTTCCCGCTATATAGTGGCGTACTCGAGGGATATGTGGGGGCCCGCCCCGTAAACCACGTATTTTAGATTTTTAAGTTTTATTTTCCACGTTGAGCAACGTTATACAATCGAATATTATTTATGTTGTCTTTATCATTTCTCTCATCCTTATTAGGTACACTTTTTTTGTGTAAAAGTTATAAAATTATTTTGAAACGTCTTATTATGCCTGCATTTGAAAACGCTCCGAATGAGTTGACAAGTCTTCACAAGTTTTTAGGAAACTTGCGCACGAAATTGGAACAAACTTTTTCCAGTAAGTCCCTACTTGACTGCGAAATCCTTAAGAATCGTTTTTTGAAGGCGATGATCTGTCATTGCTTCCGTAAGTAGTTTTACATGAGTGTACATAGTGACTATACGACGTATATTACTTATACACCGTCTGAAACACTGACCCACTCAGAGAACACTAGAACGGAGAGTCAGACCTCAGACTCCATTCCAAAGCTTGCATTTTTCCGCATTTCGCTAAGATTTCGTTCTACCTCCGTCTCATCTCGGGCAAAGCTCGAGCATAAGTTATGAAATACCGAAAAAATCCCCATACATTTTGATAAAAAAAAAAAGATTTCTTTTCAATATTTCATTGGAAATCTTAAAAGGGCTTTGATATGTTTTACAGTATCACGCAAATTATTTTCTACTCGTGAAGCGGTCTCGATAACTTTAGCTCCTGTAGGTGACATTATACAGGAACGACCAATTATTTATTCACGATTAACAATAGTTACGCTTACGCCAACGAGGAACCGTGCTGGATGCACGCGCCGTTGTGTTGACAGATGTTGTTCCTGTAACACTCGTTGGTCGAACACTGAGACACGGAACGGCCGGCGTTCACGGTGGAGTAGGCGTGCGACAGACTCAGCGGAACGGTCACTTGGCCGGCCTTCAGCTTCACCGAGCTCATGCAACCCACGAACCCGGTGTGCAGCGGCAAATCGTGTGGCAGATCTGCCATTCCAGGAGACTCGTGGCCGCCTGCAACGGTAAAGATCAATGCCGTCAACGCGGGGCTTCTATGGGGCGGGGAGGGATTTTAATTAAAAAAAAAAAAATAGGAGATACTATCAAATGTGTGCACATGGTGCCTATAACATATCAGCTCTAATTTAGTCAACTTTACAGCTCGTCGAGTCGAATCCGCAGCAAATCGTTCATTTCTGTGCTTGACGCAATAAAAGTAATAACAAATAACTTAGGCGTTAAGATCGTTCGAAATTTCCTGACGTGTGAACCCCGCCGCATCCATTCCGATAACGTGTGGTCTCAATGAAAATTTTTCGAAATTATCATCAAAAAAAATTACAAAATCGTCGGCTGTCATGAGTTCCACGTAAAATATTATCGTATGCTTATAGAAAATATTTATTTTTTAAAATACATTTTCGTACATCACGCACGTCGTGTTAATTAATGTTTCGTTTGTTACTACGTACCCAAGTACAGAACGGGTTTGGTGTTCAACTGGGAGAGGCGGCCGACCGAGTGTCCGGTGACGTTCGGAAAGTTGTCCACCGCGAGCCACGCAGTCTTGCCGACGCGTCCCAACTTGACGACATGCGCGTTCCTCGGCTGAGAGCTGTTTATCGGCTTCGGCGTAAATATCCTCCTCGCGCCAGCGCCCAAGTTCCACGTGAGCACGATGTACCCCTTGATGAAGCTAAGGGCCACGTGGTCGGTGGACGCGTCGCGTCCAATGTACGCCATCAAGGCGATCTGGTCCATGAAGCTCGGCACGAAGAGCATGGACAGTTCGAAGCTCTGATGGATCTCGGCTGGTATGGAGTACGAGGCGAACGACGAGAGCCCGCTGACGCTGCCCGGAAAGAACGGCTCGCCGATTTCCAGGTCTATAAAACGCATTGTAGGGATCATTATGCATAGTTGCGCGTTTTGTGGTTTTCCGATCTGTCGTTTGTCGCGTGTTATGATCGAATTGTTGAACGCTTTGCACCGCAGGGAGGGTGACATTGCTCCAACGATTTTGTTTTGTTTTTAACTTGCAGTCCTATAAACCTTTTTTTTTTTTTTTTAAATTTCTTAAACCATCCTGACAACAAAACTTAGGGTTTTAATTATTTTTTTATACTTCATGATTATGTTTCGCATCACGACCGTTGGCGATTACAAACGAAATCATTCAAACAAATCGCGCTAAAAAAAATCTGGTAAAACTCGTACCTATCGTTTGTCTTTATTTACTGTTTTCTTTAAAATACATTTTCGCAACGTTATATGTGATGACACGGCTGATACAGTAGGATTTTTGTCAATGGCATACAAAATTTGCATCAACCGCTGTTTATTAAAAAGTTTTAACCGAAAACAAATTTAAAACTTTTAAAATAATCACATTATCTATTTAACGATATCATTTGCATGTTTTATATTGTAATATCATAAAAGTCACAGCGTCTGTTAAACATGAAACATAGTACGCGTAGGTAATACGATATAGATTGTCAAATTTATGAGTTTTTTTTTTATTATTACAATTTTACAAACACGTAGAAACATAATTGTATGCTTCGACGTGACTTTATTTCCCGAACAAAAGAAAATGTGCATTAACGAACGTTTAAATACGATTCAGATTGTTTGGTTTATGGTTTGTTGAAGTTTTTAACACGCATATAGGTAAAAATATCACAAATCTGCTCTCGAGTCGCGGCAAAATTGTTGACTGCCTTCATGATTCATACTTACACTAGTATTTATGCAAAACAACTGGATAGATTATTTTATTTTTATGTACGCTTAGTTTTAAATCTTCAACAAAGATGATCATGACCTGAGATTAGACAGGGGTAACGAAATTGTTAATTTAAGGATACAAGTAATATACCGGCTACGTATAATATTTAGTTTTACGAATTCTTCAAATACGTTATAATTTTACAAAAGGACTTACGACTCGTTTTGGTTAAACCATCCTACATCGCGTAGCTTATACTTGCCTTGTTCGCAGTACATCCCGTGTTTCCCCAGAGGACACAGACAAATGAATCCGCTTCCCGGGTAAATAACGCACGTAGCACCGAATTTGCACGGGTTGTTCTCGCACACTGATCGTTCACAATTTTTCCCGACAAACCTATTTCAAACGCCATAACGGCGACATGTACGGCTATTAGCTTTATTATAATTGCATGGATTATTTCACACAAAC